>JAKTQK010000003.1:0-600000 GCA_030558855.1 Blastobotrys indianensis
GGCGTTTGCAAGATCCGGCGAGCCTGTGCCATTGAGTGCGTTCAGCACAGCTGTGCTGTTCTTCATCGCATCGTCAAGCGTCTTTTCAGCTGCAGCAAGCTGCGCTGGAGTTCCAGTGTTTGCTGCCTGTTTGACGGTGTCTGCATCTTGGCTCAGTTGATTCAACTGATTGATAGCATCTCTCTCTGGACTGTTAGATCGGAATGTTGTGTTGTACGTACCGGTTGCAGAGCTTTCAAGAAGTTCAAGTGCACTCTGAGTTTGTGATATAGCATTGGTTAATGTCGGTTGTGTGTCTGTTACATTTCGTAATAGCCTATTCCCTGTTTGGAGTATTCTGATTGCGAACGGCGAGCCAGGCCCAAATGATGGATTGCCACTTTTTGTCAAAGCCTCGGCTGCCGACTTAATTGCTCTAAGAGCAGATTCTGCTGCATTGGTTATCTGCGTTGTGTTAGCTTGATCCCTATTCACATACTGCGATGATTCGGAGAGTAACGTCGAGAGTTGATCTTCTGCGTCCTTGGTGGCTGCGATTTGCGGTGGACTCTTTGCTGCAATTTCAGCAACTAGATTTGCCGCTGTGGTTACATTCTGGTAATATTGCTCTATTTCAGCATGCAATAGTCGTTCCAGTGCTTTGTCTGTGCTATTACCGTTAATATACGGTTGTGACGATTGGAGATCTTCGACAAAAGATACTCCTGCTCCGCTGAGAGCCATAGCACTTGGTGTTCCTGGTCCAAACTCTGGATCTTGGTGTTGGGCTATAGTTTCGGCCATATCTCGAATGCTACCTACGGCGGTTTGCGCTGTGAGCTCTAACAATGTGAGGTTCACACCTTTGATCGGGTCAGTACAATTTAAAGCACTGGCGAATGTTTCAGTCAGCTCCTGTTCCGCAGATCGAATGTTCGTCGAATCAGCTGAGCTCTTAACCATCGAACTGATGTTTTGAGCTTGCTGTGTGATATTTTGAAGGTACGCCGTGGCAGCAGATATGCCGTTGATTGTATTGATTTCAGTATTGATTTGGTTGACAATCGACTGTACTTGGCTCAGAAGAGGTTGTGTTATGGTGCCGAGCATGTTTTCAATTTCATCGAGAGCATTCTCCACGGTAGTAGAGACAATAGACGGGTTGGAGCTTGTTCTTCCTATGTAGGTTTGAAGCATGGCGCTGATACTCTGTAATGTCGTATCCGTGATGTTTACGAGCAGCGGGGATGTCGTGTTTGCAGTAGAGCTGAAATCTGTCGCCATTGATTGTAGCGGTGTGATCAGTTGCTCAAGTTGGTCAAAAGAATCTTGGCCGGCAGTCACTAAATTGCTGATATTCTGAAACGAAGATTGCGCAAATGCCAAGTCGCTTTGAAACTGTATTGCGTCAGGACAGAGGGGAAGGCTATTGAAATCAGGATATTGATTCAAAATGTCGACGGTATCATTCAGCACTTCGTTCATAAGGTACATCCCTAGATATAATGATTGGGAATTAGTGTCCCCCGACGATAGAGGCGTGCCTACAGTATTTGACATGGCAAAGTTATCGGGGAAGTTAGAGGAGTAGCAATTAAGGCTGTTGAAGTAATCAGTGAGCAGAGTCATGACAGGGGAAGAAATCGTGGAAGCGAATTCCTCTAGAGTGGTTGGACCGGTAAATACATTATCGTTGCTGCTTTTAGTAGCGTTAAGAGCAAATTCGTAAAGTTCGGTCAAGTATAGGAAAAGAGAGGGAGACTGAACTGTCGAATCAAGATAACTGGATAGCGCTTTGCTATTGCAAAAATCCAATGATCCAAAGGTGCTGATCATACCGGTGATGCCATTTATCCCACCTACAATCTCGTAACAGTCTGGCATCGCCATCTCCGCACCGTTCATCGACATCATATGAAGTGACGGGGTTATCTTGTCTAAGTAGCTTTGAAACTCTAGTTTCGTGAACCAGTTCCCAACAAAATTCGATACTGCTGATGAGGTTACACATTGAGCTGAAGCCTTGTCCAAATGAGTGACAAGCACCCCAGCGAGCTGAAGGTACCCCAGGGCCGCTAATCGCATTCGGGTATTCACAAACTGGGTTTACTTTGGTACAAAGAGACTGCCATTTTGAACTTTATATATCCATGGTCTCTGCAGGGTCCGACCTCGGTACAGTAACAGGAGAAGAAACCAATTTGATAAGTTTCACCATTATTGTGGATCGCATCCTCTCTGTCTTGTCTTCCTGTCTGCGAATGGATGAGATATCCGACACTGCCCTATGCGCGTTGACGCAAGAAGAGGGAGTCAGATCTTCTAAATGCGTTGTTTAAGACAATCGTCAATTTCGTATCATGAGACATGAGACCCGTTGAATTGAAGCTCTACAGTACACTGTACAGTGAACGTGTTCGGCTATGCGCGCCCATGATCTTGGTTAGTGACTATCTTGTACTAGTACAAGAAGTTCAGGGATATAGTCTTTTATCAGATGTCTACAAGTACTCACAAAAACTTTTTATATCTGAGACTCAGCTCATCAAATTGGAACCGATTCCGACAATCTGATACCAATTGTCATCTTTTAATATTGTGTTTAAGCCGTAACTCATGTGCCTGTCACGCCAGCTACATTGTCATCAAAGTGTACTGTCTTCGGACCAGTCATATTAGCGCTACCAGTTATTCATTGAACAGATTGGAGGTGTGCTCACTGCCTATGCACCATCAGCTTTAAACTAATTGCTCAGATTGCTAATGTCGATGTCGATTCGACGACTAGGTGGTCGTCTGTTTTCATTCACCGCTTTTGTGCTATTTCTATTTTTTTGAGCGAAGACTTGGTAGTATTTCTCGCTAAGAAATATCCCAATAAGATGTCTGTTCCCAACTTGGAAGAGTATTATCCAAGGAATATTCTTCTGATGCAATCAACAAATTGGAACTGGCAGAAGGTGTGGTGCTTGGATCATCTGAGATGATCTTCAGTGAAAATGTCTCAGCCGGAGTATCTTCTCACGGGGGTCGTCCGCGTACTGTACTACCTGTACACATGTGGGACCAGTTCGTGTTTTCCTGGGCCGTTTCAAAAGTCCACGTGCGTGTTTTCACTCTTGTTTGCAATCTAGTCAGTACGTACCGGTAACTCATGCTGATTCCGCAAACTCAATTGGATGGCGTGTTTCAGGAGCTTTGAATACGAGTGGAATGCCGTTGGCTAATTTCCGTCTAGCTGAAGCCTCTGTGACTGGCTCGTTGATGATACATCGGTTGTGGTGACTCACCACAACAGTCTCAGCTTCGGAAAGGCTGGAAAAGAACTTCTAACAGTATTAGTACATCACCTGTATAAGACTGCAAGGGTGATTCAATCTTCTGGAATGTTTTCAATTTTGATTTATCTGATCTCAGATGCGCGAAGTGCGTGCGCAATCAATCTGATCATCAGATATCCTATATAGTTGAAATTAACGTTGCCGGTCGGATAGATCTCTGAACGCACGGGTCTGATTTGCCCTCTACTGCAAAAGAACCAGGAGGCTGTTAATTGGATGTCTTGGACTCAAGCACCCATCATCTGAATTAGGTCAAGGCTCAAGAAAAGTACCGGTAGCTGATAATACCTTCTTTGAGGCCAGAGAAGAGGTCTTCCGCTCACTCCTATCAGTTAGCTCGACATCTATCCCTCCAGACTCAGAGGTGTTTTCGTTTTTTTTTTCATCTTATGTACTGAAAAATCGACAAATGTCACAGCATTAACATTTAGTCGTTGTTACCGAGTGTGTACATCAGAAGATCGGGCAACTTTTCTCGATCATCTGAGCGGTCTCTTCCGATCTATATTCTCTGATACTTTCTGCGTGGCAGTTGTAAGCAGCTGATTCGCGTTGATACCAATGCTGCTCAAAAGCTTTCTTCCCACTGCGCTCTAGCCACTGCCTATTCTCTTTTATGTAAATATACGTGGGGGAACCACTCCGCAGCTGTTGGTAGCTCTCTCACACTTCAGCTTTGTACACACCTCCCTGATCTTCTCTCGATCTTTATACAAGCTCTTAAGACGACCCTATGGAAATAGATTTCCTTCTCCGCCGTCGAATTTGTCTTATGTATCAGTTGATAGGTCAACATTCTTCGGCCCTTTACGCTCGAACCAACCTCATTACCTCACTACCTCACTGTCTGAATTAACATCTGGGAGGTATTTTAAAACTTGTTAGCTGGAATACTTGCTGCCGTGGAACCACGAGATGATTTCAGGCTCCTGGCAATCCTATAGTGTAAGTATACTCTTGAAATCCTTGACGTATCGATACTAAACGGCATTTGTTTCTTTTGCCGGCTTTTTCGAAAAGTACTCTGAAATCGGTTTTTTGCCATGTAATTGAACTTATTCAGTACGCGATTTCCGCTCAAAGCGGGGAAACTGTATCCATTTGATATGCTTTGAAGTTGCGCTGCATTAGTACAGAGGGCAAAGCTATTCAAATCAAGATACTGAGTTAGATTGCAAATACTGCCGTCTACCAATTCGTTAATGGCGTACATGGGAAAGGGCGTACCTAGTTTAGTTTGAGTAAAAAAGATTGAGTGGTCCTGCAGTACAGCCTCCTCGAAAAATTATCGTTCTCAGATAGTTGATGAAAAAGCTTCGTTATCACAAAGTTTTAAGAGCCCGAAAGATTAGATAAGTTCAGTGATGTCGGTTCAACCTGTTTCCAACTCTTGTATGTCATCGTCATCTCCTTCCTGAATGGCAAGCAGCGCAGCAAGCTGAAGGCCCCTCAAAGCCGCCAATTTGCATTCGGATTGTAACAAAGCGCTTTGGCTTATAAAATGAGGAGGATACGGTACAACTATTTGCTCACTATAGAGCCCTACATGAAGCTGCGCTACGGTAGATAAAAATTGTCTGAAAATTGCAAGAAATATTGTTTCTCACTCTGCCTCCTATGTTTCTGCCCGGATACGGACATCAAAATATGAGAGTTACCGGGAGGCAATTACGAAGGAGTCAGCAATGGTAATGTGCTGTGAGGGGTGCATAACACGAGCACATTGGATTGCACAGAAGATAGGTTTTGAAACACGAAACGGCCGAACCAACTCATAGGACAGGGTAAGGTGACATTAGGCATCGGAGAGATCACAGACCCTCTTCTCGAGCCTCATAAAAGCTACTGGGCTTCTCTTGAGAGTTATACAGATGGTGCTAGAATCCAAGACGTTCGATTCACAGCCTCTGATTTTTCAGTAGGAATCAATCTGAGACTGAGAAAGTCCAGGGTATTAGATCCATCAACTGATCACTAATAATAAAAGATTTTTTTGAGATTGTCCGCACATGTGAATCGCCACCATCGATGTTAAACTGACCAGCCACAAACACCTCCGCTGAACGATATGCAACTCACAGCGACCGTGCTAGTATTCGGATCTGTGAATCGATCCATCGAATGAATTTTCAACGCAACACGGGGTATGCCGATTGGAAATCAAGTGACTTACCACATTAATAATAACAAGTTTCAAGTTAGAAAAACACGGAATTCCCCTTATGTACGACCCTTGAAAAACTTTTTTTACTCAGCCACCTAGCGCATTTCTGGATATTCTGTAAATTCTCCTCCCGAGTCTTTCCGCACGCAATCCATTGCGCCGATCCGTTTACCATCAGTACTGTTCATGAGCCCACCAGCGGCCACACTCCAGTGCGTGCAATTTCTCTTCTGCGCACAACTCGAAATAAAGCACCATACCTGTTTTTACAACATGTAAAACCATTGACAAGCATATAGCATGGAGTCTAATCGTTCTAGTAGTCTAATAGTACGCTGCATGCCGGCCTCGAAAAAAGTTAATATAATAAACATGTATTCGGATATGAAAGGGTGTACAACATGAAAGAAAGAGTATATATCTAAATTTAATTTTAAAGGAATAGAATCAATGAAAAGCACAGCCAGTAAGGAACAGCAAGAGTTGTCCCGCTATCACTTTGTGATACTGCGGTACTAGCAAGTGGCTCTCCTGTGGGCTGCCCGTCGGACGTTTCACTATTGCTTCGAGAAGGGTATGGGTTATTGGTTCGAGAAGTGTATGGGCTGTGGGCTGAAATATGTGAAATGGCATTTGTAGATACAGCCGGAAATCCTATCCATTGAGTGGCAGAGTCTGGCAAGGTCGTCCCAGGTCCATTACCTTGTGTCACTTGCGCAACAGTCAACGCTTCTCCGGTAGGCCGCAGACTGGAAGACGCAGCCATGATCTGGGAAGAGTGTGGCTCATGGGTTGCAGCCTGCGGAACAGGCCAGAGCCCCGATTGCTCTGCCTTGTTAGAGTAACTTGCAGTGATTTTAGAACCCTGACTTGATCGGGCGCTAGCAGCACGGGTAGAATAAGATTCGAAAGTGCTGCCACCGTGTGTGTCAGATTCCACGTATGAATACACAGACGTACGTGCGACGGGTTCGGAATTGTGGAGTGGAGGCGTCGTCACTGTCGGCATACTCATAGAACCTCTTGAACCTGTTGAACCTGTTGAACCTGTTGAACCTGTTGAACCTGTTGAACCTGTTGAACCTGTTGAACCTGTTGAACCTGTTGAACCTGTTGAACCTGTTGAACCTGTTGAACCTGTTGAACCTGTTGAACCTGTTGAACCTGTTGAACCTGTTGAACTCGTTGAACTCGTTGAACTCGTTGAACTCGTTGAACTCGTTGAACCTGCTGAACTCGTTGAACCTGCTGAACTCGTTGGACCTGCTGAACCTGTTGAACTCGTTGAACTCGTTGAACTCGTTGAACTCGTTGAACTCGTTGAACTCGTTGAACCTGCTGAACTCGTTGAACCTGCTGAACTCGTTGGACCTGTTGAACTCGTTGAACCTGTTGAACCCGTTGAACCTGTTGGACTCGTTGAACCTGTTGGACTCGTTGAACCTGTTGAAGTCATTGAAGTCATTGAAGTCATTGAAGTCATTGAAGTCATTGAACTCGTTGAACTCGCTGAACCCATTAAACTCAACTGCGTCCTGGTAGCTAGTGGCATATATGAAGCAACCACACTCAGATTACCAAATGAAGGAACCGATAATGACGGACCTACTCGAGTCGCCACACTCGGTTCCGCGTCCACTGATACCTTCGAGGTACTGATCACACTTCCTGAGGTAGTGGATGAACTCAGAGAGAGCACCGTGGAAGACACAGCACACAAAGTGTCTTCCTCACCCAGCAGCATTTCCAAGGCGTCGTTCATTGAACCGATTGCATCCGATGAACTCGGCGACGTACTGTTCATCGCGCCACCAAGCATCAGACCGTCGTCAACAAACTGCAGCAAGCCTGAATCTTGCACATTGCACCGCTTAACGTTAGACCTTCGGTCATGACGTATGGAACCTGATGTTCCGTGGCCTGCCAGCTCACGTTGGTTTACGGCCATAGAGTCCGCAGCATCCTTAACGCAATCTGCAGACCTGGTGATAGCGTTTGCAAGAAGCGGTGAAGCTGTACCACTGAGCGCCTTCAGCGCTTGTGTACTATTTTTCATCGCCTCATCAAGCGTCATTTCAGCCGCGACAAGTTGTGCTGCCGTTCCACTGCTAGCAGCCCGTTCGACAGCATCAGAATCTTGGCATAAACGATTCAGCAGCTCCATCGCATCCGCCTCGTCAAGCGAGTCCGCCAGGTTATTCAACGCATTGCTCATCGCTCCAACGGCATCCGACGCGCTCGGCGACGTCTTGTTCATGGCGCTACCAAGCGTCAGACCGTCGTTCATAACCTGTCGCGCATCATCTGAACCTTGTCCTCCCGGCTGCTGCTGGTTCGCGGCAACCGCGTCCGCAGCGTCCTTAATAAGACCAGCGGCCTGAGTCGTGGCGTTTGCAAGCTCCGGTGAGCCTGTGCCATTGAGCGCATTCAGCGCCGCAGTGCTGTTCTTCATCGCATCGTCAAGCGTCTTTTCAGCCGCAGCAAGCTGTGCTGGAGTTCCACTGTTCGCTGCCTGTTTGACGGCGTCTGCATCTTGGCCAACCTGATTGAGCTTGTTGATGGCGTCCGTTTCTATATAGTTAGCATTTTATCGCGTACCAGTTTATCATACCGTTCTTGGAGTCTGCCAGTTTGTTCAACGCGTTGGTCATTGCTCCAACGGCATTCGACGCGCTCGGCGACGTCTTGTTCATGGCACCGCCAAGCACCAAACCGTCGTTCATAATCTGTCGCGCATCATCTGAACCTTGTCCTCCCGGCTGCTGCTGGTTCGCGGCAACCGCGTCCGCAGCATCCTTAACGTGATTTGCAGCTTGAGTCGTGGCGTTTGCAAGATCCGGTGAGCCTGTGCCATCGAGCGCATTCAGCGCCGCAGTGCTGTTCTTCATCGCATCGTCTAGCGTCTTTTCAGCCGCAGCAAGCTGTGCTGGAGTTCCACTGTTCGCTGCCTGTTTGACGGCGTCTGCATCTTGGCCAACCTGATTGAGCTTGTTGATGGCGTCTGTCTCGTCGTGCGAGTCCGCCAGGTTGTTCAACGCGTTGGTCATCGCTCCAACGGCGTCCGACGCGCTCGGCGACGTCTTGTTCATGGCACCGCCAAGGGCCAGACCGTCGTTCATAATCTGTCGCGCATCATCTGAACCTTGTCCTCCCGGCTGCTGCTGGTTCGCGGCCGCAGCATCCTTAACGTGATTTGCAGCTTGAGTCGTGGCGTTTGCTAGATCCGGTGAGCCTGTGTCATTGAGTGCGTTAAGCGCCGCAGTGCTGTTCTTCATCGCATCGTCAAGCGTCTTTTCAGCCGCAGCAAGCTGTGCTGGAGTTCCACTGTTCGCTGCCTGTTTGACGGCGTCTGCATCTTGGCCAACCTGATTGAGCTTGTTGATGGCGTCTGTCTCGTCGTGCGAGTCCGCCAGGTTGTTCAACGCGTTGGTCATCGCTCCAACGGCGTCCGACGCGCTCGGCGACGTCTTGTTCATGGCACCGCCAAGGGCCAGACCGTCGTTCATAATCTGTCGCGCATCATCTGAACCTTGTCCTCCCGGCTGCTGCTGGTTCGCGGCAACCGCGTCCGCAGCGTCCTTAACAAGACCAGCGACCTGAGTCGTGGCGTTTGCAAGATCCGGTGAGCCTGTGCCATTGAGCGCATTCAGCGCAGCAGTGCTGTTCTTCATCGCATCGTCAAGAGTCTTTTCAGCTGCAGCAAGCTGCGCTGGAGTTCCGCTGTTCGCTGCCTGTTTGACGGCGTCTGCATCTTGTCCAACCTGATTGAGCTTGTTCATGGCGTCCGTTTCTGTATTGTTAGTTATTTTTCTATGTTTGGATTCTACTCACGGGCTTTGGAATTTGCCAGATTCATTAGCGCATTGGTCATTGTGCCAATTGCATCGGTTGCGTTAGGTGTAGTTCGGTTCATTTGTTGACCTAGTGCAAGACCATTGTTCATTATCTGTAGTGCCTCGTATGAACCTTGACCACCTGGTTGTTCTTGATTCTTAGCCACGGCATTGGCAGCGTCAGAGACCGCATTTGCTGCTTTGGTAGCAGCATTTGTCAGATCTGGTGATCCGGGCGTACTAATACTAGTTAAGACGTTAGTGATGTTGGCGAAAGTCGCGTCGAGCACGCGCTCTGCGGTAACCAGCGTGTCAGCGGGCGCCTCGCCGTCGGCGGCTTGTTGTACGGCCGCTGAATCTGCAACAAGCTGAGAATATAATCCAATGGCTGTTTTCTCTGTAATATTTATTAGTAGATATATTGTTTTTGAGGGCCTCACCTTGACTAGAAATTTTCAAGAGATTCAGTGCTTTCTGTGTAATTTGCACAGGCGCGTTCAATTCTGGTTGAGTTTGATAGACGTTGGTCAGAAATTCAGATCCAGTATCTAATAGCTTCAAAGCAGAGCTAGTTCCTGGACCGAATGTGGGATTCCCCGAGTCGGCGACAGTTGTTGCAGCCGAAGTGAGCTCATTGAGTGCTTGTTGTGCCGCATTGGTGATAGCGGTGCTGTTTGTGGCATTGGCGTTCAAATAACTGCCAGAAGTAGCGAGCAAGGACGAAAGTTCATTTTCAGCAGCCACGACCACGGATGAATCCGGAGATGTGGCCGTCGATGCAT
Source organism: Blastobotrys indianensis (assembly GCA_030558855.1). Classification (NCBI taxonomy): domain Eukaryota; kingdom Fungi; phylum Ascomycota; class Dipodascomycetes; order Dipodascales; family Trichomonascaceae; genus Blastobotrys; species Blastobotrys indianensis. The sequence continues at coordinate 10,100 of JAKTQK010000003.1, forward strand.
TGGCGAGAATGTTTGCAGCAGCAGTAACATTCTGGTAGTAGATCTCAGCCAGGGAATACTTCAACCTGTTCAGGGCTACCTGTGTACCTTGGACAGTGAAAGTGTTCGAAGCGGAGATCAGGCTACCTATGAAAGCACTGCCGGCCGGAACTATAGCTAAAGCGCTCCCTGTACCTGGACCGTAATCGGGGCTCTCAGTGTCTGCCACATTATTGGCCATGGACTCGATTGCAGTAAGTGCATTCTGTGCGGCCAAATGTGTGGCCGGCAAGTTGACGCTGGCGGCATATTGAGAAACGTTTGCCAAGGAAATGTCAAATTGTTGCATCGCTGCTTGGATACTAGCGGCGGGCTCGTTGTCCGCCACAGACGCGGAGATTCCTTGAGCTTGTTGCTGGACACCCTGGAAGTAGGCAATTGGTGTGAAAAAGTCGGTTGCATCACTTAACTCGCTGCTAAGGTTTGCTACCGCTGGTTGCACTTGGTTCAATAGTGCCGGTTGGATATTCGTGAGTGCATTCGAAATCTGTGCACACAGTGCTAGAATCGGTGCTGCTTCATCGGAATTCACTATGGCATCTGGGGAGCTCAAAGCTGTTTGTACCAGTGAGCTGAGATTCGCAAGTGCGCTATTGGTGATATTGGCGAGTAGACCGGAAGTTGTATTAGATAAATTCGAGAATTCCGGCGCAACGTTTTGTATCTGCTGGGTGAGCTGTTGTACCTCGGCACTCAAGTTGGTGTTCTGCGCTGAAATTGACGAACCTAAAGTCTGCGCCAAGGATTGCATGGTATTCAAGTCTGTCTGAAGGTTTATGGCGCTTTGACAGTCAGGAAGACCCATGATATTTGGGTAACTAGCCAAGGAGTAATTTGTAGGAAACGAGCTGAACTGGCTCACGTAGGTGTAGATGGTGACATAAGGGCTAGCCGGAATAAAATTATCGGCATAACTGTTAGGAGTCTGGCAGTTGAGTAGGTCGTATGCCGCTTGAAGTACATTCACAACTGGTGGGTAGGTATATTGCTCAAACTGCTGCACGCTCACATCTCCATCTAATAGATTCCCGTTAATAAGATTTATCCCATTTGCAATCTCCCTTCCTAGATCATCGGCCCAACTTCCAAAGAGAAAAGTGAATAAAGCGCTACTATCGCAAAAACTGAGTGACCCCACGGGAGCGATTGTAGCAATCTCCGAAGCTATTCCGTTGATGCCGTTTATGAAGTCCTCCACGCCAAAGAATGAAACCGTATATGGTGAAGAAGTTAACAATTTGATCGCTGCGATATTGTTATTAAAATCGGCTGGTGGGGAGTTGACAAAGTTCTGGATGTAATCCGAGACTGTACACCCATTTGCGGCCTGGGCTCGAACGACGGAGGCCAATCCAAGCAATAGGGCTGGCACTGCAAGTCGCATATTCGCAGTTAACTTGGAGAACTGATCATCCGAGGCCGACTAGTAACCTCTATTTATTCATTCTGTTACTGAAACTTTTAAATTCTGACCAAACACGTGGCTTGCAGCAAAAGGGAAATTGAATTTTTGCAAATCTCTTGTTTGTCATTTCATCTGCACCATCATCAGCCCAGTGGTGATCTCTTGTCGAGCCGTTCGAGAACCACATTCTGTTTCAAAAAATGTGGGCTGAAATCGAATCTGGATCATGATTCTTCTGGAAGTCGACTTAAGCGGGCTGGTTCTGTGAGTTCCTCTCTTAATTTGATTCAAAACGATTGCAGGCTGTACAGTTGTTACCAGTCTCGGATAGACGGATGCTTAAATCAGTTAAGCACTTAGAAATGGTCTCGGAAAGGTCTACCAAATTCTTAATCTGATCGATTGATTGGATATCTGTACTATGACAACAAAAGGGGAGATTTTTCTGTCAAATTCTTATCTTTCCAGAAACAGAACATCAGATAAGATTGGCACTGTCAGCTTAGCATGATCCTGTTTCAGTGACCCCCCTCTGGGTATCACTCCGTTTATATCGATTTCTTGTTGTTTGCAGGGAAATAGGCGTATCTTAGTCGAAATGGTACCTTGGCTTATAACAATTCTAATTTACTAATTGTCAAGATACACAATGGGAAGAATACATGTGAGAGATATCGTAAACTTATAATCGAATCACGTGACTTTACCCTGCTGTTAGGGGCGGAGTGGTTCACTCAAAGACACTCCTAAGGCTCAACGTATGAGTTGTATGTATATTGATTAGTTCTCCCCTTTTGGGGGCTATCCTATATATAGACTAAACATAGTTATACCCTGTCTGCCTCCTGTCGGGTTTCCACCCGGGCACGGCACAACAGCTGGATTGGGAGGGGGGGGCCGAAGGAGTTTGGTAGATCTGATTTGATGGCAATGGGATATCTGCAGCACAGCTTAAATGAAATTGTTGTACTGACTGGTCTGTCATGATTTTTTCTTAATCTTCATTTTTTATAGACGAACGATTGGTAGAGAATATAAAATGGCGGGTCATTGGCAGTGTCCGACGCTCTGAGATACTACATATTGTGAAATGGTCTTATAATTCAAAAACAATAGAGCTTAAGAAACGGCAATATAATAGCAAACTAGCTCAAAAGTACCTCACAATTGGATTTGGAGAATGAATAAAAATGAAATATAGGCAAATCAGTGGGAGTGAGTGATGTATTTGAATGTTACAGTACATTAGAGAGAAAGAAACTGTTCAGATTTTTACATTTCCTTTTATGCAGTTACATTGAGCACGGGCAAAAACTGCGAGACACTCCTGCGAGAAAGAAAATGGCCATCTAGTAAAATTGACCATATCGGGACACATACCCAGACCCTACAGGTAATTGTGAAGTGCTTAGCGAATGTCTTAAGAACAATCGACCAGAGGCGTCACCCGATGCTCTGAAACTGTTTTGTAAATGCAATGTTACAAAAGCGATGACCTAGATACATCAGATGCGATACATAAAAGAATTCCTGAACTTCGCTGTGTCGACTGCATACTGAACACACTTGAACGGGATATAGAAAAATGGGGCGAAAACCCCGGGACAAAGCGACACAGGGTCCACTTCATTCCAACTCGGAGAAAATTTTACATAAGTATTATCTGTGATGTTTACAAGTTGTGGGATTGGACCCCGTTGCAGCGTCGAGTGTAGCACGCCAAATATGTTGTTATCTAAACTGCTCGTACCATGTATCCTCTTCGAACCGTTTCTCGACAATTTGCAACACTTCCGGGCTATATACATCCTTAATCTTGGCGGTGCCTTGCTCGCCTAGCTTCAAGACGTTCTTTTCGTGAAACTCTTGCTGTTCTTTAGTCATTGGCACCAAGTTCCCGACTCTCACCGGTTTGGACGGGTCCCAGCAGCTGAGCACGAGCCGGTTCGACTCACCCGATACGGGACTCTTGCCTCGGAACACTTCTTCGATAATGTACCCAGCGTCCACAGCGTCCAATGGCGGCTTGCGTGATTCGGGCCAGCCCATCCTTGTCGCTTGGCCCACCAGTGACTGAATAGCATTTTCATATAGTTTAGTTCTCACTTTACCGGCCATTGAGTACCCGCCTTGTAATGGATCAAACACTGGCGAGTAACCGCCGAGATCGTTGAGAATATGCGTAGCGATTGTGAGCCCAAATATTCCCGGCAATGGCCCCAGCACCGGAAGAATCCTCACTCTGAAATCTTGCAACACGCTCAATTCGTTAACTTGGCCTTTTTCCACTTCACTTTCTTCGAGTTCCAGCAACTTGGCCTTATCCTTGCCGGGCTTTTCAGAGCTGAACACCACTGGCACACCCGAAGTGATGCCCTTGAGCTTGAGCCGTCTGCGCACCGACCGGGAGAGCGGGTCTTCTATCGACATTGAGATATCGCCTAGTCGTATTCGCGTCGGATCAGCCTTGCAGCCTGCGCCCATTGCCGAGATCACTTTGCACTTGAGCTCCTTGACGCAGTAATCTAGCAGATCTACTTTGGTATCAATGTTATCAATGCAGTCGACGACATAGGTCGGCTCGCCGTGCAGTAAATCCTTGGCGCGGTCCAACGTCCACAGCGCAGTGACCGGTTCAATCTCTACAAATGGAGCGACTTTGCTCAAGTAATTCGCACAGCAATCGACCTTCGCAAGGCCAACATCTTCCAGTGTCGCGCATGCATGTCTGTTAAGAGAACTCAGCGTCACTTGGTCGAAATCAATGATTCTCAATTTTTTCACGCCGCTTCGCACCAGCATTGTCGCCGCCCACGACCCGACGCCACCGGCACCGACTACAATCACAAACGCATCGCGGATCGCTTGGTTTCCTCGGTCGCCCAAGAATGCTCGGTTGCGTGCGAGCTGCTCGTCGATGAGTTCTTGTGAGTACTCCAAGTTGCGCGACAGAGCCCAGGTTGTCGATTCCGGGGTCGCCTCTCTTGCCTCGCGTTTCACGCTGCGTACTTTTTTCGACCGTTTTATGGATGTATAAATGCCGTAAACCGCTCCGGATGTTAGTAAAGTGGCTACAGATGATATAGCAGCGGCAGCGATGATTGCCGTGCGTTTGTCCGCAAAGTCGACCATTGTCAAGGGTGGTGAAAACATGAGAAAAAAAAATATTGGTGCATAGATGACGCGCGTCGGGCGCCGCGGCGGTATGGTATTCTACATCAAAATGTCGCTGAAATAGGTTCAAACACGCTCAAACATTTCACTAGGGAGTTCAGTAATAATACAAATTCTCAAAGGCATTTATACTTGTTATGAGAAACTGTTAAACGAAGTGCTGAGGGCGAGATATGATTCACTGCGGCTCAGTGCGGCGTGATTCATGATCCCTTTGCCGTACTGACAATTTATTCTAGTAATCCATTGGCCATAAAAATTATGCTACAAAACTGCTTGTAGTACAATGTGAAGGCAGGACATGTGTACAGTCGCCAATTGAGGATCAGTGGCCATGAAATCTAGATCCCTTCAATTTCTACAAATCTGTGGGAGATTCTACTTGGTCATCCACATCCCTGGACCACTAGCGTGAATACACCGCTTTTAAAATCGGTGATTGATCCCTATCGCCCTAATCACGCTTCTAGACCGGATCAGCTCTAGGGTTTCCACCAAACCATCATCATCACCCACCACAACCACTGCTATCAACCCTCTCGCCCTTGATTCCTTTGTTCTAATAGATTAGTCCCATTGGATCCTTTAAGACTATAGAACCACGTCTGCGAGAATTCCCACGCGTCAATTGGGTCCGGAATATGAGCAAGGCACCGATACAGTTCTTCCCCTTTATGTAAATGTCGCTGCGACCACCACATATGTAATTGCACCATCCCGTTTAAAGATACTAGTGCATAAGAAACACGATTGATTGGTGCCCTCCTTTCCTTCTCTCCTCTTTCTCTCCGCCCGCTTGGCGTAGGTTTAAGGTTCTTTTGCTCGAAGATCCAACAAAACTAGCAGCCAGGCATTACCGATATGCCTGTCTAAGACTTTTGCTTTTACGATTGCAAAAAAAATCTCAACAATGCAAGGTATTAATTGCTGCATTAGCGAGTGTTTTGTAGAAGTATACACTAGCGCCCTGTTCAATCCAGAAGGTGAACGCTCTTAATTTGTACACGCATACACTAGCCTAGAAAAATAGGTTTGTCTACATGCACCATCCCGAGGAAGAGCCTCATTTTAATAAAATGCCTCAATGCCTCATTTGAACTGCTCCCCCGAAATTTTCAGACTCAATGGCTGTCCAAGACTTTGAAAAAAAAACATAATACATTAATTAGTAAATAAAAACTCCAAAGAATACATAAATAAAAATAAGTCGTACCGTTACTGGCGGTAGAATTGCCCTGTAGTGTGATCATAACCTTGGGTAGCGGGTAGTTCAGTTGACGAAGACGGCCCTGCAGAGGAAGAAGCCGAAGTTGAGGAGGAGGCGACAGGGGGTGGATGGTCTTGATGATTACTGGTGGATGCCTGGCCCAATGTATTCAAAGCCATTGCGTCGAATGTATTGTTTTGGTAGTACTCGTCATAAGCAGTGCTTCGTGGTGCATCGATGGCAATCGGCTGAGGAATCAATTGCACCTGCGCAGCTTGAGCGACAGCAGCGGCTGCTGCCTCTGCCTCTGACCTGCTCTTTTTCAGTGCTTCTTCCATCTTCTTCTTTTCGTCCCGCTCTTTTTTCCTTAACTTCCATAGCCGTCGCACTTCGCGGAACTCCTCTGGCCGCCGCTTCTCTCCGTGCTTCTGCATCTGCACGTGCGCGTTGAGGTGGTTCAAAGTGCCATATGACTTTGGGCACCGTTCGAATTTGCACGGATAGATCCGCTCAATCTCTTCGTATCGTCTTCGTGGCCGCTTTTGTTGTTGTGGCATATTCAATGGCACAAACGTATGGTTCGGCGCCGCAGACCGAGTGGAAGATGAGGACGACGTCGATGACGTTGATGATGATGATGATGACGATGACGATGGCGATGATGGCCATGATGAATATGAAGAGGAAGAAACAATTGGGGCATTTGGAAGCTGATGCCGGATGTATGATGTGTGTTGATAGTATGCTGCAGGATCAGTCGGAAGGGGAGGAGCTTGCGAAGCGACAGGAGTTAGACCAAACGAAGGGGGTGCTTGTGCGTAGTAGAACGTAGGATACTGGGCATAAGGATGGTAGTTAAAGTTCGGAACAGGTGGAGGATCAACAGTTCCAGCAGCTGTGTTGGCGTAAAGCCCCGTCATGCCCATCTGCTGCTGTAGTTCTTGATCGGTAGCGTACGGATACACAGAAGTGTTGTGGATATTGTATGGGTTTGGCTGAATCGCCTGCTGAACCGGCAGCTGAGGAAATGGCGAGCCTATATAAAGTTAGTAACTCTTTTAGCAAAAAAATGTCATCCGCCATTGATTTCAACGGCTTTTGACTGACGGGTCTCAGCAGCCTCAAACTCCATCGTGCATATGCACGTTCAAAAGTGTTGAGAGGCTCGTCATATAGAAACCCATAGGAGATATAACAAAAATAACGTACCTTCAACTGATGTAGTGTAACTGGTGTAGCTGAGGTTTGACGGTGGTCTTGCAGGTGGCGGCCAGGCAGTAGAAGTGGTAGAATCTGGCGGAGGGATTGGGGTCGACCGTACCGCTGGCGTGCTAATGGCAGAGGAGGTAGTACTGGCGACTAGTGGATCTTGCTGCTGGTGGTGCTGCTGTTGATGGTGCATCATCGGCGATGATATCGGTTCCTGCTTGATCTCAGCTGTTGACGAACTAGAGGAATTGTAGATTGAATGTGAGTCTTCGGCCATTGTTCTGTTAGAGAGAAAAGATTTAAGGAAGATCAAGAAGAGGAAGGGGAGGTTAAGGTCTTATATAGCTTTTTTGATTTCTGATGCCTCCACAAAATTGAGGAGGGGGGAGGGATGAAAAACGAGATAAAAGCATATATAAACCGACCGAAACAGTGACATGTAGATACATTGAAGTTACGCACGCGGGCAGGCGGGCTCATCCATTAGATAATTCGATAAGGGATCGCACTGTTCGAAAAAAAAAATGATGCAAATGATGAGCACACACGAGGAAAAAAACCACCAAAAAGAAAAATGAATATACGGAACCACACTTCAGCGCTTTGGAAGTTGTTGCTTTTTTTCCTTTCATTCGTTTAGCATCTGCATTTTATGCGTGCGTTAAGTTCCAGGAGGTTATCCCAAAAAAGCAACGAAATTTAATTTCTCAGAAAAAAAAGCAACGCCGTGAGGCTCTCCCCCACAAAACTTTGAATGACCAAAACCAGTGCGACATTGATTCGATCAGAGATAGAAGAAAAAATTGGTAATGGATCTTGGAGTATTTACCAGATTTTCAGATCTGTATTCCTCAAGATCTTTTGAGATTTGTGTCTCTGCACCTGCGTACCCCAGTGATCACTCAAGCTAAACCCCTCCAGCTAATGGCGCCAGGAAACAGGTAGACGCAGTCGCTCACAAAGGAGAGCTAAAATTTCTTCTTCGCATGGTAAATAAAAAAAATCCCAGGCGCTTGCGTGCAGAGCATATCGAGTGGGAGGTGGAAAGGTAGAGCGTTTCGGTGGTGGCTCCAACGACCCCCAATCAGCTTATCCTCTCTGGCCCAATAAACAAAAAAGCACAAGCCCATAACTTCTTGATCAATTGAAGCTACTAAGCGTTTCGCTATAGTTTTTTCTTTCCCCCCAACGACTTCCATCGCCCCCAAAGCAGAGTTCCATCTAAAGTCGCATCTCAGTGCCTCTCCACTCCCGCCCGTTCCCATCTCACGTCATGGGCACTTCAGCGCGACCTGAAAATAACACTCTTACGCATGTTTAAACAGACCGCCGATATTCTCCGGATAACCCCGTGATGCTCCCCCCATGAATGTTCCCTGCTCTCGTTCTAGGTCCAGGATCACATCTCGCTATCACTATCCCTAACCTGCCGCTTACCATGCCTGTATAATTCCCATTGCACAATCCTACTCCATTTTGACCTTTGAGCGCGCGCTGTCAGAGAATATGAGAGTCTATGGGTTAGGGTTAGATGGGGAGGGGCTTGATCGCCAGTACGAGCTGCCCTGCCGACACACGGGATGGCTGGAACTAGAGGTGCGCCTTACTCGAGCTCAACAACTGAATTGTGTCTTCAGAAGACACCATGATATACGATCAGTCTGATGTGTTTAGTGCTAGCCCTTAGGTCTCATGAAAACTTACGTAGTGTGCGGGTCGAGCGGCTCTGACTTCCAGTATGAAGTTCTCCTTACCGAGATGTATTCGCGTGCCTGGCGGATACTGAAACTTGTGACGAAACGATTCCATAAAACAAAAATTTCCCTCTTCGCTGATTCGTGGATATTGCAGTCCAGTGTTTCTTTTCCTCCAAGCTAGTCCGGTTTGGTCAGTTGCAGAAAAGACGGGTTTGTGGGCCGCAACATACAACAGGAGGTGTGAAACATTTGATATGTTGGTAGATATTTATGACTGTTAAGAGCGTGAATGTTCTGTTGGAATTGCATGTAAAGATATGTAAACTTGAATGAAGATCTTTCGGTGTTGAATTCCATGCAATGTGGAGACGCTTCGAATGTTGTCGAATGGTTAAAAGAGAAAGATCAATTCAGCGAGGGCAACAAACAGAAAAGTGTTGGGTGCATTTCATGGAGCTTGTCGTACTTGGATATACACACATTGGCTAGCGTCTTGGAAAGCGAGGTTAGTTCATACACCCACCAATCATTATATATCGTCGAATACATTCAGAGAACACTACTACTTCATACTTAAGATGCTGATAAAGATTCAAAATAATTTAAAAAAAAGAGAGAAATGAGGTTCGTTCCAAGAAACTAGAAGATGGAATTGACCAAGTCCGAGCCAATTGTTGCACCGGCACCGAATATCGCTGCGTTGCCTAGCTTGGAGCCAAACTTGCGCATTGTGCTCTGTTCGTGTGGCTGGTCAGCAGCGACTACGACTTGCTGCGGAGGAGGAGCCTGCTGCTGTGGCTGGTAGTAACCAGTCGATGGAGGCGGATACGGGGCTGGCGAGGTCGGCGGCATGTACTGGCCTTGCTGATACTGCTGCTGCTGTGGAGGAGGAGGTTGGTACTGGTCCTGGCCGTAGCCACGTTTCTCAGAGTATTGCGGTGGAGGAGGAGTCAAGTGCGAGAGTGACGGGTCGACTCGCACGTAGTTGCTGGGGAACAGACCTTCCGAGCCGCTATTCATGTCACGACCTTTCCACCAGTCCTGGTTGACTTTTTCTAGAATAAAGATCCTCTGGCCCTTGTACAGCGACAGATCGGATGGATCTCGACCTTGGTATTCATATAGAGCCTCTGCAACCTCACGGCCCGGAGACGACGAAGGTCGTGGTGGTGGCTGTCCCGACGGCGGCGGCGCACCTTGGTACGACTGCGATGCCTGCAAGTATTCACGGTCGGACGACGAGACGTCGAGCGGAGCGGCGCCAGGGTCGTGCTTTCTTGGCAGCTTGTGATCCAGGTCGTTGTAGAAGGCGTCGGTGATGACTCCAGAGTCCCGGAGAAACTCCAGTTCCTGCAGCATAGGTTAGCACAACATTTTAAAGAGCATAAACCAATCATACGTTTCTCAACGACGTCAATGACCTGTTGATGACGGCCGAGTTGGACATTTTGTTGGATGAGAAGGGGGTTTTGGATGGCGGAAAAAGTGTTGTGGCGCTCGTAGGTGAGATCCGGCTAGTCGGCCAAGTTTAAAAATGGGACCGCCGCCTCCAACGCCCGCGCCACCACCACCGGGGGCACAGCCCTGCTAGATCAAACTTTTAAGAAGAAGGCTATTGAATACTAAGAAACATTCGAGAACATTATGGAATAAATCTGTCGTGGCTTATTAGTGAATGCATTAAATAACGGGGAACGAACATCGGGTAAGTATGGAAAATAGACAAGTGCGTTATCAAAAAGCAGGGTCCAGACAGTCAAGACGCACGCGGTACTTGTGTATTCCGCTCCAATGGCGGCAGCATGCACCATGTTACTAGATCTTTATACATTCCACCTTGTGATATACATTTGATTAAAAGCACACAAATCAAAATATGAGAAAGATTATCCTCGAAAATAAGCAAGGACGGGTGCCGTGCGGCTCAAGGGGGAAAAAAAGTGCGCGGGCGAGGAGAGAACATGATCATGCACGAGTGAGATTTGAGGATTCGCCAAAGAGCCTCAAATCAAGTATATGAACAAATCCGGTGAGCAAGTTTGCTTTTGTGGGCTGGAAGTTACGTAATTCGGATATATTTACTATTCTGCTGTATATGATGATCGCATCCCGTCAACAACCAAGATGCAACCGTTGGCGAGGGTGTGAATGGCGACGCTACACTTTGAAAGATTGAGGATTCAAATTACGCGGTAATAAACTCAGAGATCCATTCTCGACATGAACCATAAAGAACGATGGGTCTTAGGGCTGTGGGACTGATTAGTATCATCTCGTATCCAAAGCGAGTTCATGTAATCTCGCAACTCGAATATATCAGCGGACTCAAACTGCCTTTTTTTCCCGCGTATTGAAGCGATCTTCAAAACTATGCCATAATAGTGGCTAGTGTCTTGAAAACGTGCAAAGACGCATGTCTTGTTTATAGTGGCCACATCTCGTATGTGCAGATGATTGCATTGTGGATCCCGCCAAAGCACTCACTGATCGCTTCCCAGCCATCAAAATTACTGAATACTCCAATCTAAGCAAATGCAGCTCGGGAAAATGGGGCTCCACTCTAATGAACCTGCCGACCCAGTGCCGCGGCACCTGCTCTACCACGGCACGGAGTGCAGGATATTAAATTCAATTTCCGCATACCCGGATGCATGAAATGAACAGACTAGCAGAACGCGATCCCCGATTTCGATACGGATGGCATGACACTATTGCGATGGCGTCATTGGTGTAAGTCTGGTCAGTCCCTGAATCGTAGCATTGACTAAGATTAGTCTCACGCACTAAACACACACACATCTCAGGACCGCTTTTCCAAGAACCGTTCTTGTTGAATACCCTCAGTAGTTAAAGACACAAACACATATCTCCTTGAGTCAAAATTCCATCAGCCCGGATACTCGGATCCTCGGATCCTCAAATCAAAAAGCGAATCCTCAAAAAATCCTCAAAAAAAGAGAGATCGGTGGAGCCGCATGGCCCATAATGTGCAGTAGCGCGTGCCGTAAATTAAAACCGACTGTCTCAGATCTGTGCAGAAAAGTGAAGATCTCCACATGCTAAACGATCTAGGCGCATGCGTGTATAGATAATCAGCGGGAACTGTTGCGTGAGTCAGAACAGATGAATAACACGGGATGATAAACTTTTGGAAAGGGTTTTAATCTCCCGAAAAAAATTCTAGATTTAATTTTGCAGAGGTACGAGGTGCCGCTGTTGTGGATGAACTGCCTATACGTGTGTGTCAACAGTTATGGATGGATTGTTCATTATCTACTGACAGATTGCAACAGGGATATATAATAATATTTCTGTTGACTGCAGCCAACGGAATATAAACTACTCTATATGCTCTCGCTCTGACATGCCTGCGTCTGGGGACTTGGTCAAACCCATGAATCCAAGAAAAAAAGTGCTTTTTTTCTTCTTTATTCCTGCCGGTAATCATCGGATACATTTTCGTTCTTGTAAGTGGGATATCTCAGATACATAAGCGGTTTCTCTTTTTCGGATCCACACATTATGCCGATATGGATATGCTCGAATCATGTGAGTCCGTGACACACACATACGGACCACACTGGCAATCGATATACATATGTAACGCTAAGCAGAAAGCTAATCTTTTATCCAACGCAGCAGCGGGCCATGCGGCTCCGTCTAAAGCTGTTCATCTCAGGTGTAGCCACGCACTAACATCTCAGGGGCCAGATAGTGTTGAGGAACCAGTTTTTATCTTTAATCTCCAGGGTCAGGGCACATTGTGGGGGGAATATATACAAGGAACACAGATAAACTCTGCATTTAAAGATTCGTAGATTGAACATTTCAAAAAGTCGGAAGAAACCAACCGACTAGTGAATGCGGAGCCACAAAAAAAAATCGTACAAGCAATCAACCATATAATTGTCATTAAAGGAAATGAAACATGTTGAGTTTTGCACATTCTTTCTAAGCTTGTTGGGGGAGGAACTGCTGTTCACATTGCAATTCAGATACTCCAGGTGTTCCAACGTGAAGTATTGCCGCTTTAAAAAAATTACCCGATTAGGCATAGTGTTCAATGCAAACTTCCCCCATACATGGGGCCATCTGACTCAAAGGCAAAATCGCCGGGATGATAGTGACATGTGCAAATTTTTGAGTTTTTAGAAGTTCTGGAACGGGTTATGCTTAGCGACCGGTGTGTGTGTGGTGCACCAGTTTTTAATAATACATGACGACATTTCATAACGTTTGAATATCTTTTGGTCATGAGAGCTTTTTCATAATGGTACTATGTTACAGATATATTACATTCGGGAAAATAGACTTGTTTATGCCAGCGACGAGCCGTAAATGAGCCAAAGCCGATCCGCTCGGTTTCTCAGCTCGCCAACATCCAGCGTGACATCTTCCAACTGTGCCAAATCGGCTTTCCACTCCTTGAACCGTTTGCGAGAGAACACTGCAGTGCCCAATTGCCTCAAAACCGCAGTTTCGCACAGCAAGAGTCCCAAATTTTTGGCGGTCAGGTCGTCGTCCAGTAGCCGCCGCACTTCAGACAAGCAGGCTGTGATTTCATCTTTCAATGCCCGCAGTCCGCGCTGATGGCGCTGCTCACCACGAATAATGCCCTGAAGCCACGAAACGCAGTACCACGCCGCTGCGATCGCCGGCAGTGCTGCCACGAGCCCAAATACGAGCTGCTGCGACTGCAGCAGTTTATCAATGCCGTCCATAGCCACCTCCACATCGACTTTGGTCTTCTGCACTTGAATCAACAACGATCTCACCAGCTCTCCCTTGATCAAAGACGTTACTGGCGATTTCAACTGCCGCTCATAGGGCTCTAGAACGGCGCTCAGATCGCCCTGGGACACTGCGGCGCGAATGGCGTCCACATCGCCATCAGCAGTGCCAGAGTCACGCACAAAGTCGACGACCATCCGCTCCAGCGACCTCATATCGGATTGAAGGCTCTGCTTGTTCATCAATGCAATTTGGGCATTGTCATCATGACGCACCGTCTGGTAGACCTGGAACATGGGCTCAACGATCCAATTGTGCCATCCCGACACTAACGTATCGATGACACTCTCCCTCACCCATTTCACTACAGTCTTCCAATTACCCAATAGGTCAAATGCAACCAACGAGCCTCCAGCTATAAGTGGCCAATACCGCACCCATGCACTAGGCTTGCCAAACTTTTTGCGCACTACTTTACTAGCCGCCAAATCGGTATCGAAATTTGCAATCACTTGCAACAGCTTGTCGGTCGCAGAATCGCCTTCCGAGTCGAATACTTCTTCTAATACTCTAATGCTCTGGTCGACTGCGCGGTCGGCGTTGTTAACACTGTGGCCCGCCGTATTCAATGCTTCGCTGACTAGAATGCCGAGCCGCTCTGCAGTGCGGTCTCTCGCCTCCCGCAGCGCGGCTCGCTTCCGCTCGGCGTGGTCTCGCAATGCCTGTGTGGGGATATTGACCAAGTGCACAATGCCTCTCAGACCCAGCTGCGAGACGTTGGGCAATGCTATAAGGTTGTGTGTTTTGCGCAAAATCGCCGGGTTGAGCTTGAGTCCCGCCGACCATGCCCACACCGGCGCATGCTGCGCTCCGTACATCCACAGCCACGAGTCGCTGGAAATGACATCGTCCCAGTAATGTAAATCGCGGGTGCTGGGAATTGTCTGGTTGAGCAAATGCTGGATAGCGTGACCGTAGATGTTGAGTGCTGCGTAGCCGAGCAAGTGTGTCGACTGGACGCTCAATTGGCGTGACTGTTCCAAACACTGCCGCACCGTTTTGAGCGGTACGAGCCGTGAACCTTGTGCGTCGAGCAACGAGATGAGAGCAGCGTTGGCGTTGGCGTTGGAATCTTGAGCTTGTGCTGAAAAGCTCTCACTACTGTCGTTGAGAAACGCCCGGAATTCGGACACTTTGTCCATGGTCTATTACGATTACTATTGCTGTACACCAACACACACCTCCGAGAGATTTCCTTTAAAAAACGCAACCGATGGCCCCCCTTCTCCCGTTGTTTGCTCTTGTGAGTGTCAGTGAAAGAAAAATGTCCCAACGGTGGGTATTGTTGTTGTACAAGTGAATCGATGGGACCCTTTTTGCCCCTTTTGGGACAAAGATGCCCCCTCCGTTGTCTCTCTGGTACCCATGCGGCCCGCAGCAAACAATAAGCCTTTTTGCCAACTGTTTCTTGTTGTAACAACTTTCTCTTCTTCTTCTTCTTCTTCTTCTTCTTCTTCTTCATCTTCACTTTTCTCTCGACTCTTCTTTTTATACATTCAACTTCTTTCTTGAACTGAAAGTTTCCTATTCGTGTGCACGACCTCTTCTTATACATACATACATACACCTTCTCCAAACAATGGCCGCTCTCATCGATCCTATTCTCAGAGGTGCTGTGTTCATCTTCCTCGTTATTGTGCTCGGCTTGACCGGCTCATTGATCAATGGACAGCAGCACGTCAACGCACAGGTCAACTTTGGCCTGTTCGCCGCAGTGTTTGGTCTAGTGTTTGGTGTGTTCTACGGACTTGCCGCCGCGTTTGTGGAGGCGCTGGCGTTGCCAATTGTGATGGCCATTTTCGATTTCCTCAACTTTGTCTTCTTGTTTGCAGCCGCTACTGCATTGGCAGTGGCCATTCGAGTGCACTCGTGCTCCAACAATGATTACTTGCGAAACAACACTGTGACCCAGGGCTCGTCCGATCGATGCCGAAAGGCCCAGGCCTCGGTGGCGTTTTTGTACTTTTCGTTCTTCACCATCTTGGTGCTATTCGCTTACTCGGTGATTAACGTTTTCCAGAACGGCGCCTTTTCACTGCCAACTTCTCGACGAGTCGGTCCTCCACGAACCGGCGTGCCAACAATGTCGCAGATCTAAGAAGACGACAATGACGACGAGTTTCCCACCTTGATACTTTTCTTTCGATTCTCTTTTAATTATAATTTCTTTAATGATGGGAAAAAATCACATTTCGATCAAGACAAACTACTTTTTTAATTCCCACATGCGCTCATTATTGAAACTTCCACTAATTTCTTCGAAGAACACACATTATCAAAAAAAAACAATCACTCCTTTATTATTATAATACCTTTTTTTATTTTTGATTTTTTTCAATCAAATTCTAAGATTACATAACTTGAATAGTTCCTTTTATTTATTAATAAAATGTAGAAGCGGAAACATGCACGGAAAACTGTCCATTGTTTGTAGGAGATATGATTGCATGACGACGACGAAGAGAAGAGCAAAACGGTTTGAACTTTAAAAAACTCTGGACAGCAATATTTCTTGGCATTTCCTTCCTTCGAAACGATCTGATAGATAGATTTATCAAATACCCGAGAGAGCCGTAGTCGATGGAGATTAGATTGCTGTTCAACAGGCGTCGGCATCGGCGGTTTTGAGTGAGTGTGTCACCAGACTCTAGATAAAGGGCCCGTGTGTGTGTCTCGATCTTCAAAATCCACCCGCCGGAAAATAAAGTACCGTATAGATGGGCTGCCATAAACTTTGGACTATAAGAAAATTTTACTACCAGTATTATAAAAAGTCAATTGAATATCTGATAGTATACCATTTATAATCAGTAAGAGGCATGGAAATAAATCCTTTTGCATCAAAGAATTTCCATCATGCAAGGGACCTGATCGTGACGGGGCAGCAAGCGCACAGTTTTGACGCGCATCGGCGGCGGCGAATTCCATCATCGATCTGGGCCTCTTTTTGGGGTCCCAACCGGCTGGGTGAGACACACACACACATAAACAATATACGGGGCCACGCGAGGGTTCTGGCACGTAAAGGCGTGTGTTTTTATACAGTGAGAAAAACAGTGTTAGTATAACTATAGTGTACATGGGTGTATCTAGAGATTAAAGTTAGTGAGCCCAGTATCCTGCGAGTGCCAAGCTCCATGCTCTGCTCATGCCAGCGTCCATATCTGCATTGCAAAAGCTCGAATTGCTGAAATAGTCTACACTGCTTGCACCGTCGTAAATGCCCTGATTGAGCATCAAAATCGCCTTCCACGAGCTTTTGCAGTCGCCCAAACTCTGTACGACGGGAGCGAGAACTTGTGTCCACTCCTGCTGCACAAATGTAGAGCGTCGGATATACGCACTGGCCGGCGTCAATGGCAGCATGTGAATGCCGTGAATGTACTCGGTATTGGTGCCGAAATACGTAGTGTAGTCGATCTTGTTCTCGAAGATTATCCCCGACACTTTATTCGCACGCAGTGGCGCGGCGATAATGTCATTGTCGTCCGAGTACAAAATGTACGAGTTCATTGACCGCTGCAGCACCGCCAGCATGAGATTAGCACGCGCCTCCATGGCTCCATCGCCAATGACCCGCGCCCACAGCTTCATCCCGTATGCGAAATTGTAGTCCTCGCTAGAGCTTTCCTCGTCCTTGCCGTCGCCGGACAAGAACAAGCCCTTGGCCCACGACTTGCCAGTGTACCAATCGAACGACCGGAATTGCGGGAAGTAAGAATCATTTTCAACAGGATTGGCAACGTCTTTGACAAGTGCATTGATATAGTCCTTGCTCTGTGCGAGCCATGTGCCGTCGCCAATGTCGCTTTGATCGAGCGCCGCCACGACCGCCGCCGCATGCACAAAGTATCCGTAATGGAAATGGTGGTCGTTGTAGAATGTGTTGCCGAAGTCCGCGCCAGAGTCGCCTTGCAGCCCAGACGACGATACAATGCCGCCCCAAGTGGTATCGTAAGCGAGCGGCACGACTTGCTGGTTATTGATGAACGTTGCAAACGCTGATTTCAGCTCGCTCAACGCTGACGTCGCAGTCGCGTCGTCGCCGGCAATATACTTGGCAGTGAACACTAAATAAGCCAGCCGGTCAAATGCCTTGCCGGCGTAGTACATTGAATTGATGTTGGTCAGCGACGCCATGCTACTTGCATTGAGCTCCTGCGCGGCTGTCGTCCGGATCAGCGAAATAAGCTCCGCAGAGTAGGCACCATTGAAATCACCATCATCATCAGGACTCCATGGATAAAACCCTAACGAAGACGGCAACGATTCAGTCATATGAATGCTAGATCCAATGACCGCCGTCGCCGCGCCGAATACTGTGGTATCGAGCTGGACGTTTGCCAGCACTTGCTGCCCTGACATCAACGATGCAACGTGGTGAGGCAGTGCCCAGATCAAGCATTGGTCGCCGCCACTGATTTGGTAGTCCAGAGAATAAGTTCCACTGCCGCCTGAAACGGACGCACTCAATGATGCGCTCGTAGCATACGTCCCTGCGACAGAATCGTATGCCGAATCATGCGCCGACGACGGAGCCACTGCCAATTGCACAATCAGATTAGTCACCGTCCCGGCCGTAGTCAAGTACCCATTTTGCAAATAAAAATAAGGAACTTCACCGGTAGAAGAAGACACGTACATGTTCCATGTTGTGCCGTCGTTGAGCGTTATAATATACTTGTCAGCACTGCCAGTAGCCGTGCCGTTCTTGGCGGCCCTGATCCCGACCCCGGAACTGATCAATGGAGTCAGTGCGTCGTATCCCGCAGTCACCAGCCCCATGCCCAGTACAATCGGCATGGTGATAGCACCGTCCACGCCCTCGGCCTTCAACGCCAATTCGGCGCTCAGCAGCCCATAGTTGCCGCTAGTCAAATTGAGAGTCTTTCCCGCAAACTCGGCAGCGCCAACGCTCATCTGCTGCACGCCATTGGCATTGATCAGAGTATGGGCCTGCGTGGTGGACCCTGAGTCGTACACAAACGTCTTGCTAGCTAGCGGGAACTGAGACATGGAGAAACAGTCCGGGTTGTGTGCCCACCATATAGAGTACGGATGCGTCCATACCGGCTGGTCGCGTGTCTGGAGCAAAGTGTTGGCGTAGAACTTGTTGGTCGATATCGGTGCTGCTGTTGACCCAGCGGGTGGTTTGAGTGGGTGCGTCGCATGGGGGATATTGGCCGGCGGGGCATTGGCGTCAATGGCAACGAGCGGGTTGCCTGAAAAGCCCAAATCGCCTGGAAGTGATCCTGAAGTGACGAGATTCAGTGTCGTCGCGTTGGATGATGGCGGCGATTCAGACGACGGGCGCGGCCGCGTGTCAGGGGTCGACGTCGATCTCGGTAATGCAACTGAGGAAGTTACGGCGGTGGATGAAATCGCCGAGCTCGTCTCAATTGATTGGGAATTTGGGATAGAAGTATATGCTGAGGGTATAGAAATCGTCGTCCAGCTTGTTGAGATGGAGGACGAGCGTGAAATGTCCAGCGTAGATAGTTCTGTGGAAAGCGACGATTCAAAGCTTGGCATCAAACCTTCTGCCGTGCTCAGTACCGGGTTATCCACCGTGACGAGCTCCCGAGGCTCGAGTCTATGAAGATGATGCAACTCGTAGCCGTGCACCGTCGTCGTGGCCACAGCCAGCACGACCATCGACAGCTTCATTTTTTCAATAGTCAAAAAAAGTGCGATCAAGACGCGAAATATTCGAAAAATGCAATGGAAATTTGGTAAATCTGTAAATGTCCCTGGTTAATGGAGATCGACCGATCTACGATTTTTTCGGATCAAAAGTGCGGCTGAAAGGATGATGTCTTTTTTTCGATACTAATATATGAAGAACAACACTTTTTTTCAACCAAATGGCAGAGTTTATATACCTATATTTTCTTGAACCCAGCTTTAAAAGAAGTGTTTCGTTAGCGAGCAGTTTGTCAAGGTTACCGAGTAGTTTAGCGGTATAAGCGGAGTGTGAAACACCGTCTCAGCCTCATCTGGAGCTTAAATATGAGGGTTAACAACAACTGACCTGAAGCTATTTTTTTTTTTTTAGTTTAACCGAAAACGGGGTTTGAAGTATGATTTAACCGAAGAGAGAGCGTAAGAACTGACCGAGACGAGAAAAAAAGTGCTGCAACGCGCCCCAAAAGCTGGGTGCTTCAATGTCGCTCGGTGAGGACGCAGACGTTGCATCGGTCTCTTGCGGCACCTGGCTCGACGAGGTATGTGAAGATTGAGGTTCATGCAAATCGTCAGATTGTACTGTAGTGTGTTTCCGCTGTCGCAAGTCGGTCGACACGATCGTCTCGGCGAGCGTGCCGTCGTCGGAATGGTACTCGCCAGACTCGAAAGATCCGCTAGATCCAATACTCAATCTCGGGGACTGGGCAGGTGCCGCCTGTGGAGTGGGAGTATCGACGGGCCTTGCAGTTCGAATCTCTGTCGTTGATTTCACTGCCGGCGTTGTAGTCACTGGTGGTGGTGAGACTGGTGTATGCAGCGTCTTTGGTTCAAGGCTTGGGGATTTCGGAACCGGTGCAGACTGTTCTTTTGAAGCCTCCTCCTCCACCTGCTGTTCAGCATTTCCATGGTCAACGTCAAGTACATGGTTCAAATACCGCTCTCGTCGCTCTGGGTTGGCCACCCGTCCGCGAGCCGCCATTCGCCGTCGACGACAAACTTGTAAACGTACCGCCCGCTACCAAGATCCAGCACTTTGGACCACGCCGTCCCGCTCTTTTTATCCATTGCCACCCGCTGCCACTGCGAGAAGTCGCCCGCGAGCTCCACATTGCCGTGCGCCTGGCCGTCGTCGTAGTCTACCTCCACCATCGCCGGGAAATTCTTTGAAAGAGTCGTGGTGGTGTGGTTTCCCAAATTTTAGCCTTTTTTTTGCTGTGTGTGTGTGGGCAGCCCTTTGCCTTGGCGGCAGCAGCAGCAGCAAGGTGCCCATTTTTGAAGCTTATCTGCCGTGCAGCCTTTTTACCCTTCCCCAAAGAAAAAACCTTTTTTTTTTCTGTGTTTACGTTAAGCTCTTTTTAAGATCACGTTCATGGTATTTCGTAATCGTATATAAAATTCAATTAATACATGGCATATCCAGTTAGTTTCTAGTGTTTTTGCCTCATCGGTTTATCTTCATGCAGGTGAGACAGTGAGATTAGATTGCGTGCCAATGCAGCAATGGCGCGTGGGTTCCCGCATGTAAGATGTACCGGTAAGGTGCAGACGAATGGTAAATCAGATGGTCTAGTTTATACATCTATAGACAGTACTTCAATGGCTGTTGAGCGCCTTTGACGGTGAGGTTGCTGATAATCTTTTGCAAATCAGCATCGGACAAGCCGCACTTGGTTTTGAACCAATTGTATGCGCCGCCGTACTCTTCATTCACAATCAAAATCGTGCCTCGCATGCTTTCGTATCGCGAACCAAGCAGGATCAACTGCTGCTGCGTCGTCATTGCATTCGACTCGTCCTTCTCAATTGCCTTGACAATATGCGGGATTTCCGGTGCCAGCCCTTGGGTAGTGAGCTCGTACTCTCGAGCGACTGTATCAGCTGGAACGCCCATCAGCAATAGAATCAGCGCACAAATAACACCCGTCCGGTCCTTGCCCGCCGTACAATGCACCGCGAATCCGTCATTAGGCCGGTCTCTGATATGCTCCATGATCTGCTTATAAGGCGGCCCGGCCTTCTCGAGCAACTCGCGGTACGCCTTCATGAACCCATCGGCAGGATCCGAAAACGACAATGCCCGCTTGGCAAGCGCTTCAGGGCTCAGATCGCGGTCTCGGAAAATAGGCGTCCACCGGGTCTCGATACCGTCGACATTTAATGACCCGCTTCTACCTAGCTCTTGTTGAGAACGTAGATCAAACACTGTCTTTACATTCATTTGTCGCATGGTGTCTGCGCCCTGGGGCGACACTCTAGCAGGGTTGGCGCACCGGTACAAAATGCCAGTCTTGACGTGTGTGCCATCAGGGCGCTGGAACCCGCCAAAGTCACGGAAATTGTTCACCCCGTCGACTTGCTTCCATCGCGACTCCCATGCAGTGTATGTGTGGTGCTGCATGAACCGTTCTCGTTCAGAAGCAGCGTCGAACCATTCAACAATCATATCGACCACTTTATCATTATGGTTAATACGCACAGTGTTGTCTTCAACCATTTGGTAGAAATTGTGGTCGGCATCTTGCACAAGTCGTAGCGTGTGTCGTGGTTTGAGCACTTGGGAAAATGTGTCTGCGTCGATCAATGGGATGATGGTGTCCTTCAGGCCGTACACACTCAGCACATGCACATGGCGCGGCAAGTTTGCAATGTTGCTGAGGTCAATGCTGCCCAGATCCTCCAGCTCGGCAGCTTTGATGTTCGCAGGCACGTACTCCCCGTCGAGATTGATCTTGGTATTCCACCCGGTACTCTTATACTCGGGCGCATAGTGCTTGATCCGCGCCAAGAAACTCTGCGAGTCGAATCGGCCAGAAACGTTGACTAATGTAGGAATCTCGGCAGCGTCGATCTTGGTATTCATAGCCCAGTAGAACATGGCCACAGATCCTCTCGAATGGCCCACAATGCCGCCAAGCACAAACCCTCGGCCCGTCAGCACGTCGATAATCGTCTCGAAATCTTCAAAGTCGCTCTTCGTCACCGTACGTCCTTCCTCTGGGAACGCAACAGGCGAGCTCTTGCCGCATCCTCTGAAATCGAATCGGAAAGAATAAATCATTTCAAGCTCTGCAAGGCTGTGGGCCAGCTGCTTCTGGTAGCAGTAGTCCTTGTGGCCGCCAAATCCATGCGCGATCAGCACCACCCGGCTGCCAGCAACGTTCGTCGGTGCGAGCTTGGGTTTAGTCAAAATACCATAGACGTACCCGCCGCTCGGCGTATCGATCCTGAGCTCTTCTTCTACGTACTGGTCCTCCATGTTGTGTGTATGTGTGTGGTGAAAGAGTGGAGAGTGGAGAGAGAGAAATGTGGTGATTTTGTCGGAGGTTATTGTGCCGAGGCCTGGGAATCTGGGGGTGATGAGCCCCGAACCTTTGAACCACTTTGACGGACGCTCACCATCCGGGGTGTTTTATTGATTTACTGAATCATCTTCGGTACCAGCATTGAACACAAGATTCAAGAAATATTTCAAGCATTTGATTTTAGTTGATGTATGAATGTTGAAGTGTTATCGCTATAATGATTGTCGAACGTGCGGCTTAATACTTACTGTGGGAGACATTTGGAGCTGTGCAATGTACATGAGGCCATGGCATTTCGAGCTATGCAATACACACAGTCATGGCATTTCAAGATATCGATCTAGATCAGATATTGATGTATCCATCTTTTGTTTGAATCGCCGACCTATAAATATCTCTCTCCGGTGCAAGATTGTTCACTCAAACTTTTCAAAGGTGTCTATTGCGCATGAGACAAGGATTCAATTGATCGAAATCTGCATAGATCGGTACGCCGTTCATGGGTCCTATCATCATACACTTACAATAACAGATTACAAGCAAAACCGCCGTGTTGAATAATCTCCATGGTGCGGCTCGGATGAGCAGCCATTTTTTTGGTGCCTGGCGGGTAACGCGCTTGCAAAACGATCGCTCGGAGATGATGGCTTACGTAACCATCGCACTACGCAAAAACACACACCCGGAATCCGATGCTCGGATAGCCACAACGGTGTGCCGGGGGCTTAACCGAAGTATAGCGGAGATTATCCGACTGGTGAAGTTCCGCATCATTTTTTTTTTCTCGTTGCTGTATTCCATTATTTAATGCATGTCATGTTCCCTTGAAAGCAAGAAAAAAACCTAGTCTGTTGAATTAAACTCCTTTCTCCCTTGACCATTAGATCAAAGTATACATGAGTGAGAAATCGACGAGTTCGTCGTCAGAGCAAGACCTGTCGACGGTCAAGATGAAGGATCTGGAGGCGCAGCTGCCAGAGCCTGTGCCGCAAGCGTCAGAGGAACAGCTAGTCGGTGATGGTGATGATGAGAAGATAATGGAGGAAGAGGACGAGTTTTTGGTGCAATACGACGGCCCTGAGGACCAGCGCAACCCGTTCAACTGGACATACAAGAAGAAGATGTTATTGACGGTGCTAGTCTCATTAGTGACATTCATATCCCCTGCAACGTCGAGTATCGTTGCTCCCGCAAACGAGGCAATTGTCAAGCAGCTGAACATCACCAACACTTACATCCAGCAGATGGTGGTATCGATATTCGTGCTCGGGTACGTGTTTGGGCCCATGGTACTTGCGCCATTATCTGAGCTCTACGGCCGACGTCCCGTATTCCAATACACCAATTTTGTGTTTTTGGCATTCAATCTCGGGTGCGGCTTTGCCCAGACCACGACGCAGCTGCTCGTGTGCCGGTTCTTTGCGGGGTTTGCAGGCTCAGTGCCCCAGAGTATAGGCGCGGGAACTTTGGGAGACATGTGGACGGCCGAAGAGCGTGGCAAGGCGTTCAGCATATACTCGCTAGCTCCATTGATTGGTCCTGCACTGGGTCCAATCGCTGGTGGGTTCATTGCCGAGAACACTACATGGCGATGGGCATTCTGGGCCACCACCATTGCCGATTTCGCGGTAGTCATTTGCTTGTTCATTTGGCTGCAAGAGACTTATGGGCCGCAGCTATTGCGAAAGATGGCATTGAAAAGGAGAAAAGAAACTGGCGACGACCGGTACCATTCCAAGTTTGATGGCGGCAAAGTGTCGTATACTCATATGATGACCAAGAACCTTGTACGGCCTGTGAAATTTTTGTTCACGCAGCCTATTATCCAATTCATTGCCATTTACATGGCGTTCTTGTATGGAACAATGTACTTGCTGCTGACCACGTTCCCTGCGCTGTGGACCGAAAAGTACCACGAGTCCGTCGGTATTGGCGGCTTGAACTATATTGCATTATCGATCGGTATGATGATCGGTGCCCAAGTCGGGTCGAGGCTGCTAGACATTTTTTACCGCAACCTCAAGGCCAAGAATCAAGGTGTGGGCCGTCCAGAGTTCCGCGTGCCGGTGATGATGTTCTCGGCATTGCTGTTCCCGATCGGCATGTTCATCTACGGGTGGTCAGGCAACTACGGCGTATTCTGGCTCGTTCCTGATATCGGCATGGCCATCGCTCTGCTGGGGCTCGTTATGAGCTTCACGCCGTTACAAGTTTACATTGTCGATAGTTTCGGCCAGTACGCCGCGTCGGCGACCGCCGCTTGCTCCATGCTTCGATCGCTGTGCGGATTCGCATTGCCTCTTGCCGGTCCTAAACTGTACGAGAACCTTGGATTCGGATGGGGCAACTCGTTGCTTGCATTTGTGGCATTGGGGGTAGGTCTGCCGCTGCCGTTCATCTTGTGGAAGTTTGGCAGATCCATCAGACTCAAGTCAAAGTACGCCGTCAAGGTTTAAAAAAAAAGAATTAATCGCATTTGCATCTTTGTAATATACAACCTCTTAATAGCATTTATACATTATATACCTGATTTGCATCATCTTTGAATCACTAGTGTTTTACCGAAACACGAACCCAACGCCAGAAAACGCCAAAACGCGCGGGTCTGCAAAAGTGCAGGGCGTTTGGACTCCCATGACGCGTTGCCACAACAACCCACACCAATAAGTTCCCCCAAGTTGCAACCTCTCCCAACCCATTTTCTCTCATTTTCACACAAGCGACAATTGGAGTTCTATTACTATACTTTGTAAATGCCTCGACCTATTCGCAAACGAACGACCCCGGCACTTGTCAAGAAACCGTCGCGACGGCTGTCGGCGCTGTCGACGAATGTGTCGACTATTGTCGAAGAGAAATCAGGCGACATGGATTTTGACATCAACGTCTTCTCGCCATCAGAAGATAAGGAAAACGTAGTGCCGCTCACGCCGCGGAAGCAGACGTCTCCTTTCAAGGCGATGGCCGTGTCCACCCCGTTGGCGAAACCGAAATCGCCCGTAAAAATCCACACCGACGACGACGACGACCCGTTTGGGCTCAGCGTGGTTGTCAAGCCCGGCCGCAAGCTGCAGTCGCCAGCGCATAAACTGCGCCAGCAGAAGATTGAGGAGATGATGAACCAGATTCCTTCATTTGACGGCTCCAGCTCGCCGACTACACCTGCGGTGCTTTCCAAAACGCCGACGCCGAAGAAATCGCCGCGTAAACCACTAAAGCCACTGACGACTGAGGAACTTCTTGCGCGCATGCCAAAGGCGTCGTCTTCTTCGGCGTTCCAGCCATATGTCGATGAAGCAGAGAATGAGAGCCATAGTTCAAGTGCTGCAGAGGATGATGACAGCGATGTGGACTACGGCAAGACGACGAGACGCAAGCGACGAACTAGAGCAGCGGCCAAGAAGGAGAAACAAGTTCGTGCTAAACGTGCTAAAAAAATGGAACAAGAGGAAGACCAAGCAGATGGAGCCGAATTGGCGGATATCCAAGTGACGCCGTTTTTCAAGAAGATGGGCCAAGTAGTCGACGACTTTGAGCTTGAAGAGGAGATCGCCTCCAGTCCTTGAAAGTTTCTGTATGATGGGGGTTTATTTAAATTATTTATCTAATGATTAACGGTGTATTACTTTTATTAACGACGTGGGTTTTTGATTTTTTTTCTTTAAAATAAAAACAATTCAATACATTCAAAACTAATTTCAAAAACTCCAAAACGATTCAAAACAACAAACAAATTAGTTAACAAGCAAGCCCCTAAGGTAAATGTTTATTTTCCTCTTTTAGATATTCTCTTTTTTTCCATCATTTTTTTTAATAACTTCTTCACTCACAACGCCCTTCTTCCCCCCCCTGCAAAAACACTATTGGTAACACAAAATTCGAAACGAAAAAAAAGTAAAATGCAAGCATATGCAAAAAAATCATTGAAAAACAGTCAAATGTTTTCACGATTCAATGGCTAGGCCATAGACCCGTTTCGGCTCTTGGTCAATCTCGGCGCTCTTGTGCACTTCGGATTGGTCAGTCTCCGCTTCAGTCTCGGCGTCACTTTCGGCAACGGCAGTTTCAACGACTGTAGCTTCTACTTGCTTTGCATCCGTACTCACATTTGTCGATTCAGGCGTCTTATCTCCTTCTTGCTCTTCTTCGCCTTCTTCTTCGCCTTCTCCCTGCACACTTTCGCCAGACTCGGTGATCGTCTGAGAAGTCGGGCTGCTCAATGGGTTCGCAGGCTTAAACGCCCTGCTTGGGTCGTTGACAGTGGCAGCAGCAGCTTGATACATGTAATGATCGTGCTGGGCCTGGGCCAAATACTGCGCGAGGATTGCACTTCCTGGAGTGCTGGCAGTGAGTCCGAATCCAAACTTTTGGTCGTAATAGTACTCACTCATAGATGGCGAGGAGGCCCGCGACTTGCTGCCGCCGCTCGTATTAGTATTATTATCGTCATTATCATTGGTCGTGGTAGTATTGTTGGCATTATTGTTATTAGAGTTCGATTTGTCGTTGCTGTTGTTGTTGTTATTATTGTTGGTATTACTATTATTATTGTTCAGCTTCATCGCCAGCTGCTGCAGCTGCCGCGGCGGGTTGCCGCATCGATCCTTGCCGAAATTGATCTTAAACTGCTTGTAATCTTCTTTTTGCTTGATACCTTCAATCGCCTTGATAGCGTTGGTGATATTGGTGAAATTGACAAATGCACAAGACTTTTCGGGCAAGAAATTAATCTGCTCAATCTCGCCAAACTCGGCAAAGTCGTGCCGCAGTTTGGTCTCGGGCCAGCTTTCGTCAATATTGCCAATATACACATTTCGCGACGCACCGTTGGTCACCGCCAACGCTACAGCGTTGAGCAAGTTGCCGGAATGTTTGCCCCACCCGACTTTCAATCGGCGATTGTGGATTGCCAGCCCGTGCAAGTTGGCCATGGCAAAGAACTGCGCCGCCGCAGTAGGGTCCACAAACGTTACAAAGCAAATGTGCTTCTCAGGAATGTATCGAATAGTGTGCAAAAGACCGCCTCGCACTACATTGCAAATTTCCTCAATAGTAGTTTCCGGATGGACATTGCCCAAGTACACAGTTCGATTGCCGGCATTGTTGGCACCGCCAGCGGCAGTAGCGACTGCAATGGCTTGCGCACTCTGCTGTGCAAGAGCGTTCGACAACACTCCCCGATCAGCAGTAGCCAAAATGTGCTCATATCCAGGGGAAATACCCAAGTACTGTGCGGCATTCTGTTGCTGGGTCTTGGAAATGTATGCGCACCGATCTTTACCATAGTAAATCTTACGATTCGCCCATTTAGGATTGTCGTACTGAAGGCCCTGAACCACTTTGACCGCAGTTGCAATATTCAAAAAATGCACAAAGCCAATGTTTTTCTCACGCACAAGCTTGATAGTGTCAATAGCACCATAAGTCTCCACATCCTCTCGAATCTGGTCTTCTGTAATGTCATCTGGTAGCGCTCCCAAGTAAACGTTTCGAGATGCGCCGTCTTGATTGACTGCCAAAGAAATGGACGGCGCAACGCCCGACGACTTACCCCAACCTACTTTAATATCCTGGCCGTTGATAGAGAGCTTCTTCAAAAACGCATCAGAATGGAAATGGGCTGCACTAGTGTGGTCGAGAAACGAAATAAATGCACAGTTCTTTTCAGGGACCAGCTTGACATTCTCAATCACGCCCGACCGAACGTGATTCAACAACTCCTCGGCGGTGGTGTCTTGCGGAACATTCCCCAAGTAAACAGTTCGAGATCGTGGCGTGTCCTCCATGGTATAATACTGCTGAGGTATATAAGAGTACTGGTGGTCGCTTGTGCCATTCGCACCAAATCCAGGGGTTGTGCCGGGGAACGTTGCAAACTGGGCCATGGCCGGTGTGCCGGGCTGGAACGGCGACCCCATCAACAATTGCGACGGCAATAATGGCGTGAACTGCATCTCATACTGGGCCATTGGCGAGTATGGCGAGCTGATCATGTTACGAACTGCCGTGGTTGGTGGTGCTGGTGGTGGTGGGGGAGGGTGGGAAAGAGGGTGAAATGGCAAATATGCGAAGTGGTGTTTTGGTGTTGTAGTGAAAGTATCGTAGTTGTTCAAAAAGGGGGGAAACACAGGAAGTTATTGAACCAAGAACGAGAAACAAAAAAAAGCCCGCAACCTCAAACAAAAAAAAATTGGCTCAAGTGAAAAAGGAGAGAGTGATGTAATCAGTCTCTGAATAAGTCTTCAAAAAGACGAAGACTAAGAAGAATACAAAAGAGCCCTGCTCGAATAAAATGAAGCGAAAACTGTCTAGACAAGGCAATGAGGAAAAGTGGTTGCCCAAAACAAACCCAGCTGCCACCAAAATGAAACTCAGGGGGCGGCCGCCGTGAAAAAAAAGGTGCGGGTGCCTGGGAGATTTTCTCTTTGGGAAAGCGAATTTCGTTTTCTTTTGCGAGGGCGCGCGGGAAAATTGGGCTCTGTAGTACCGCAACGTGTGTAATGTAATGTGACTTAGACAAGACACCTTACTAGACCCTTTGAAAAAGACGGAGTAAATGAATGAATGAATGAATGAATGAATAAACTGGAATGAAAAGAAGCGAATGTGTGAAGAACAGCTCAGATAAATAAAGCGCACCCTATTCTTGAAAACGAAACGATTTTGATGGTTTGCGAAAATGTTGCGAGCGTATAAAAAAGGTGATGTGTGTGGGTGTATTTTTTTGGGTTTTTACTTGGCAGTCTCTCTTTTTTTTTGGCTGGGAGACCAATGCGGCGGGCATGCGGGCGCTCATAACTGGTTTTTTATTAAGATTGTAGTGCAGAGAGTTTCCGTGTCCAAGAATTATCAGATGAATAAGTAGTTTATTGTAGTTGTTTACTTGCTGAAACTAGTGCGTTGAGTATCTATCAAAGTGGTCGCATATTTCTCCTGCACTCCGATTTGCATCCCGGCTGACTGTGCATTGAAGTTGCTTATAAACAGGTGCACCAAGTGTCTCGAAAAAGTCTCATCAGGTTAAACCGAACGGGGTACCTCTGGTGCTGCGGCGTCCGAGGAGTTTTATGTGTTCAGCCTGAATTGATCACTGAGGTTGGGTTCTGAAATACCATATCTCCATGACCCTGGTGGATATAAACTTCCGTTCTTATTGTACAGTGTAGGCTTAGATGCGCTGCAAGTCAACCGCTGTGTCGGTGCATCATGCACTCTCGTGCCTTGGATCTGAGATGCTTGAGGTGGAAAAGACACCAATCCATTTAGTTTGCAGTTTTTATGACAATTCAATTAATCCAAAAGTGATGCAGCTTAATTCTTTCCATAATCAGGCATCGTCGACAGACCAGACACCTTCCAGCGCTTTCACCACATCAGCATCGCTTGGTTGCATCCTGACCAGCCATATCAACCCGGTTTGCGCTGGTGAGAACTTGACTATACGTCCGTTGTGTACTGTAGCCAGCTGCTCAATCTCTGCTTGAGACTTGAGCGGGGTGTCTCTCCGCATCCACACAATGTATTCGTTCATTTGTATCAATGAGCAGGGCTTTAAAACGAGCTTACAAATTGCTACAGCTCTAAAGAGGCGTTTATTGCGTTTTTATGTATTTTTGCTGATTGCAATCTGTGGGCACTGTCATTGTACAGTAGCGCCACTAAGTTTGACTAAACGGTCATAGCGGTCTGCGGACGTGGCTGGTCCTGGATCTGAGAAACACTAGTCTCATATACGTCCGCATCGTCCTGTGAAGCCTGAGCTACTGGCGCTACAGTCGATCCGTCAACATGATCCACCACGCTATACATGCAAGGCAGCGACGCCAGAAATTGTGCGTCTTGAACTGTAAGCTTCAGAGTCCACTGGACTTCCGAGTCGTAGCTGATACTGCTATCGCGCAAACAAGCTATACTGAGAATCTTCATGTACTCTTCTTGTGTTGGCTGCCGTGACATGACCAGCGTGAACTGCCGTGGCGGTTGGTAGCTGGGATCCTTGACATATATCACCGGCACCGGCTCCGGGTCATTATAATATGAGTAGTACGACATCTTTTTTTGGTACTTTTGAAATTATCCCATTCCTGAAAACGAGACTTACCTCATAGTTTTATATACTTTTCCACGGAAAGTTCTTAGATGAATATGGAAGAAACATTGAGATGGCTGGAAAAAAAAATATCACAGCACACGGCTGCGTCACATCCCGAAGGCAAATGTGCTGCCGAGAGATGATCAATTATTTAAATTATTATATTCTGCATAATCGCTGACAGCAAAACCTGGAGCGCTTTATCCGTGATCCGGAATAGGTTCCATTAGTTACTATGAGGCTGAGCTGGTATTGTTGGGAATAGGAACTTTGCAGTGTCAGGTGCCATAAAATTGATTACGAATCTAGTGATGCTAATAAACAACAGAAAAACTCTAAAAAGGTACAATCCCGCCATTTTTCGAATAGTACGGCAGGAATATTTGGATTCAATTCGTTAAAATGAATTTGTTTACCTGGGCAGATCTTCCCAGTCTGCATTGTGGAAAATCGCCTGTGGGGCCACATGATAAGTCGATGGTCGTTTGATGTCGTCATAGGGTGCCTAGACTCGGATTGTCGATAGGAATCAGTGGCAGTGGACTGGTCCATGCGAGACTTGTATTTTGTGTTGACCGTTTTCTCTGATGAGGTCATAGAGGGTTCGGCATTTGATATCTAGATATTCAATATCGCATTTGTGCAGTGTATATCGAGATATCAGATGCTCGTGAACTGGCTATTTACATCACTCTCTTCACACCACTGAGTCGATCGCACTTGCACTGAACTGTACCGTCGACGCCATGATTTATACATCACTTGTCGGTTTGTGCATAGCTATAGAAACGAAATTAAATGAAACCGAAAGATAACAGCCTCGCATACTGCGGCTGGCACATGAAAGCGGTATCGGTCTGAAAGGTACGGCGTGGAATCCTAAATTTGCAAAACAAATCCAGTTTTGAAAGTGTATTAGCCAATCTATGGTAGCCATCGAAACAGAGGGATCATGTGCACAAGACATGTTCCCCATTGAAAGCCAGCCAGCATCGGTAAGCATGTAGCCAAACTTACTCTACTATCGTTTACATTAGAATATCGTTGTCTGTTAAGCAGTAGTGTCAATTTTACATCCATCTAGCTATATCCACTAGTTCTGCCGCTCACACAGACATTGTAGAGACCGCTTAGCCTCTGACCCATCACCGAAACTATGGCGACGTCGTCGTCACGCTTATGTGGTGAAATCCTATCGAGTTGCTGTTCTGCACAATGCTCTCAACTGTACCTAATGACTCTTCAAAACTTTGTGATACGTCTCGGCCAGTGCCAAAGAATAGTAGCATAACTGACTTCCCTCGTTACTTCAACTGCAGGTTGCCGTAATTCACAGTAATAATCTTGTCCATACGTGGTGCAACACAAAAACTTGTTGTCAAACAATGTTCCGCTTCGCAAGCTTGGAAGTAGCAAAGTTCTCGCCCAACTTGAAATCAGAGTGCTTGCGCTTGAGTGTACGCTTTTCAATATCTGCATGGTCAAAATCGAATACTTTGATGTACCAGCTGCCATCTGAGTCTCGCTGCCACCTGTAGTTGCGTTCTTCTAGATCATTGTGGTTTACTCCGACTGATACCAACAGATCGTCTACTCTAACTAGCTCTCGTTGACAAAGCTCATCATCCTGCGGCTCCTGTTCAGCTTCTTCCACATACTCCAACAGCAGAAACAGGCGTGGGATTCCGTTCTCCAGATCAAGCGACCCGAACGCCTTTAGCTCGGCGACATGCTTCTTGTCGTTGTCATCCAATTTAGCGACACGGTGATATGCTTCCAACTCGCGCTTCATCACGGCTATCGACTCGTCGTCACCAAAGTATTCCTTCAGTACATAATGCTTGCCAGCAGAGTCTCGGCGAAGCTGCACTTTGGCGACCGATTTGCTTCGACCTGGCATCGGCTCACCACTCGACATATCTCCCCATCTGTTCTCCCGAAACCATTCGCGAATGACGAAATCTCTGGACGTCGCATGATCTTCCAGCCCCAAGAGCTCTTTGGGTAAGCCATCCAGGAACTGTGCGACAGCCAATTGATGTGTCTTTGTGTAAAATTGCATGCTCTTTTTAATAGTTGCAGTTAAAATACAGTGCAGTGCATCGGCAAACACGAATCGTTGTCCATTCAACTTTTCTGATAGAGCCGTTTGCCCAGCCACAGTTATCTTACCGCCCATAAAGTGTGTTTCAGCATACCACAAGATCCGATACGCCAAACACCTGAGCCGCGAGCTCGACATCGCCGCGTTGCATAGATAGTTCAACACATACAGAGAGCTGTCTCTTTCATGCGTTTGTATCATAAAAGTGCTGTCGAAATGAGCGTCCACCACGTGGTCATTGCCCTTTGGGTTCGATAGACCACAACATTCCGATAGATGTGTATACGAGCAGGCAATAAATGTCAGCCCGTCTGCGATGGCGACTCTGCTGCAATTGTTGAGTGTCGCATACTGAAGCACTTGTGCGAGAGCATTGTAGCAATTGTCCAAACAGATCTTGAATTTTGCCGTGTTGAGGTCGTTTGAAATATCTTCTTCGCGACCATTATGAATGATATAATACGAAGAAGCCATTTTCCCAGCATGAGTAGATTTCTTGCTCGGGCTGTACTTGACTTCGACACGACTGGATGAAGCTTTCTCAAAAACATTGCTCGCAGTTGTCCACACACCAGATTCATCATTCTGCCAAATTTTAAGAGTCTCTTCCGTGTCACGGGTACGATCGAGCCCTTTCAGCTCGAAAAAAGCGTCCTTTTCCTGTCTAGTCCATGGATGCCCATTCATAAGTTTCCATCCGATCCCGAAACCTGCATTAGGTCTCTTGAACTCGATTATCGCTGGGTACTCTACTTCTTGCTCCTCGATGTCACCAGAGAAGTTTGAAGCAGAAATTCTCACGGAAAGATCTGTTTTACCATCGCTTGGAAGGGAATGGGAGCTTGCCTCTGTATCAACGCCAAGCTTCTTGGCGAAGGAAAAAAGGTTATTGAAAGCTCCCTGTGCAGATGCGAATAGCGTACTCGTGGATTTTATCTCGTTGTCTGCATCGCTAAGAAGAATTTCGCGCGCATTCAATCTTCCTCTCGTCAATTTGCGGCTGAGGGGTGAGTCGACAATCTTGTTAAGAAGCAGAATCAGCTGCAAAGATTTGAAGTCATGGAGCGAGTGTTTCACACTTTCTGGTGTAGCTCGGAGCTTTCTTGACTCGCCCGTCAGATTCTCATCTGTACGAATGCTTCCGACTCGCACGTAGTTGGCGTGATAAGCTGCATACTGAGATTCTGTTTTTCGCTCGTTATCATTGAAGCGGTGAAGGAACAAAGAATTCATCTTCTCCGTATAGTAATCCTTAGTATTCCCAGTCAATTCTTGTAATATATCATCTTCAATGTCATCCCCAGAGCAGATTTCTTTCAAAAGTGACCGTCTTGGCGGTTCAGTTTCAGAAGGAGCACAGCTATCGTTGATGTACCTACCAATACTGCTCTTGTACATCTTGAGCATTTCATCCATCTCGCTGGAAAACGTCTTGTAAGCTTTCTCCCATACGTCGTCGACGTCCGGGATCCAGCTTTCTCCTCCTCTATGGCCACCACTTGGGTCATGAAAGCCGCCAATCGCTGTCGTTTCCTTGCTTTGATCTGATACCGGAGAATTATATGACACGGCGGCAGATTTCATCTCTTTATATTCCAAACTAATTTAGTTGACATTACCAGGTCCCAATCTGGGTGAACTAGTCAAATCGCCTCAAGTGGTCAGTGTCGATGCGTTGTCTACGGCGGTGAAGTTTAAATGAGTGCGGTGCACCTTGAGACTTCGAGGTCTTCAGCCTTGAAAATGACGATACATGAGGGCGTGAGTTCTAGTCTACTGTATATCAATAGCATTCCGTTTTAGGTTTGATATTTTATGTGAGTTGAGAGACACTATAAGAATCGTTGATTTTCCTCGTAATAATTGGTTTGCTCTGAGCCGCGGGATGGGCCGCTTCTTATACGGCTTCTGTGACACAAAGAGTAGCGTGATGATATCTACTGAGTCACAGTATATCGTACCCCGACAACTCAGCTATAAATTGTAAAACACTTTGTATTATGTCTTAGAAAGTTGATGAATTCACAATAAAGAAATATCACCTGAGCACAAGCAAGAGTGACTGTCTGAAAGGCAACGCATGAAGTCCTAAATTGAATTAGATTAGTTGGTATCACTATTGACAGGACATTTTCACAAGTCGACGATTGCACTAGAGCTTAGAATTGCGAGGAGAAAGCTGTTTGATTTTCGTTTTCATCTAGCCACAATTCGCCTTTCGACGATGAATAATTTAGGGACGTGCATCGCACTTGCTGCACGTGCTTCAACGAAGGAGGGCCCTCGTGTGATTTTTCCGGATAGTATATGAAGTGTTCGGTACCCACAGTTGTAGTTTAAATGAGAACTGTGTCACCCAAAACTTATTGAGGGGGCCTAACAAATCCACATTCTAACATATAAATAGCCGATCATGGTAGCCATATAAGTACAAAAAACCTGTGCACAAGATGCGTTCCTTGCTGGAACATAATTGTCACTACTATTCTTCTGATTGAAATATCGACGGCTATTAACTGTCGCTGTCAATTGTACACAGTTCTACTCACATCCAGTAGCTCTATTGCTCACACAGACATCGTAGAATCCACTCTGCCTCTTATTGATGGTCGCGACTTCGACATTATCACGCTTCTGCGATGAAACTCCGATCGAGCCGCTATTCTGCATACTGTTCTCACCTGTACCAAATGCTCCGGCGGCACTCTCTAATATCTCATTCGCAATGCTTATCTTGATTTCGTCAATTGGTGCAGACCAGCTCATACATGCTTGGTTTGTAGTACCTTCACACCAAGCTTGCTTACCTAGGTTGATCGAGGCGCCAACTACCCCCTTCACTACTGACTCCAATGTACCTAGCGCAGCATTTGTGATAGCATGGCTTGCAGACTTCACCCAGCCTCTATTCACAAATGCACCTATCAGCAATCTCTTCGTCAGTGCCTCTCCTTCACCATCTTCACCTGTTTCATTGAACCTCAACAATCTCTCCCTAGCATCACCTGTGGCCAAATCGTTGCCGAGTGCATACCATGCCTTTGTACCTGAAGCAACGTCAAAGAGCGCAATGGCGAACGCCAAGTCATCGTCAATGTTCGCTGGTACTTTGGTAAAATTGGTTGGGGTTGTAGTATAGTAGGATAACTGACTTCCCTCGTTACTCCAATGCGGGTTGCCGTAATCAGCCACTTCCACGCCACAATGATAGCCTTGTTCATACGCGGTGCAATACAAAAACTTGTTGTCAACAAGTCCTTCGCCGGGCAAGCTCATATCAAAGGGAGCCGCTAATATTGTAGCCAACAGGGCGAACAAAACTATCATTTCACTTCCGAGCATCATTCTTCTTTAGGATGTCCACTAGTGTCCAACCGATTGCAAAAGGAATAAATGATGTAACTGATTTCTTCCAATTGAAGGTTCGTTTCATAAGTCAGAGTCCAGATTCTTTGTCCTCTTCTCTCACAGGTGTAGAGAGGCATTGAAGGTGCGCTACTTCGCATCTTATATATTCATGGTCCTGGAGTGGACCCCCCTCCTTTGATTATTCAGAAAACTTGATTATGAACACATTGCAACGCTATGACATTTACACCACGACGTTATCATATGTGCAGCACTCCATGAATGATACAGTTCACCCCTCAAATATCAAATTGAATCCCCGTATCCACGAAATTCATATGGGAATGGCACCTGCATGCGTAAAACCGTACCAGATCAATCATTCCCCTCTTTTTGATCAGTTCAAATGTAAGCATTCGCTGCAGCCCGTATTCGGTGTTAACTAGCTGTAGAAAAAACGGGGCTATCGGCTGCTTCGATGTTTCCGTTCATCTGATCTCGGATGCCTCTGCGCTACCGTACTCGTCCTCGAACTTCACAGCCAGATGCGGAGCGGGGCCGGTCAAGAGCTGTTCTCGAGATTGATAGAGAGAGGGTTAGTTGAAGGAAACGCTGTTGACAATGCATCGAGGTTTGACCCATATATAACGAAGAGGTCTATAAAATTTGATACCAATTGCCCTACTTTCTATTTTAACTTCAACTGGGACCCGATCTGAGATACTGTGAGCATTCACGTATAAATCAAGATGCACAACGGCCATTTCTGGAGACCGGCTACCGGTACAGCAGAAACTCCAGAAAAAGAAATTATGCATGGAAAAGTTCTATCTCGCTCCACCTGCCCTGTCGATGCGGAGACCGCCGCTGCTTACTATGAGACAACTCGTCGACTTAATGACTATCGATCACAGAGCACAAGGTGTACGAACTCTGTCTAGACAGCTGGGCAATATGGCGGGGTATATTACAGTTTCAACTCGTTTCCAAATCAATACAAGGTTGAAATAAGGCAAATTCATCATGTTGAAATTGATATTTAATCTCCACGAGGAATACAACCTGACGATTACCACGGACAATTTAAGTCACGGTACAGGTCTAGGAAAAGACAAGATACTTCGTGCAAACGTAAACAGATATAGAAAAGAAATTTCAGTATCGTATAAAATTAGTCAGAAAAGCTTAGCATTGAGGAGTAAGCAGCAGCTAAAACTAAAAAGGCGCCACTACTTCCTCAGTCTGGTGCGGAGAAGTTTAGGCCGCGTGGATTACCGTCGCTCTGATTGGCGGTAAAATCTATACGGCGCATGCGTAAAACCGTACCAGATCAATCATTCCCCTCTTTTTGATCAGTTCAAATGTAAGCATTCGCTGCAGCCCGTATTCGGTGTTAACTAGCTGTAGAAAAAACGGGGCTGGCGGTAAAATCTATACGGCGGTTCCAAACGAACCGACATAATTGCTTATTCTGATATCTGACATAATGTGTCGACTACTCTCCAAAATTTTAATGAACCCCCGACAAACCATGATTTATTATGTATTTGATTACATACACAAGCTTCTTTGCTCACCGTATAATGTATAAATCTTTTCGGAGTCATATGGTCTCCGTGCGGCGCGGGGTTTACCAGCGACAATTACCTTCTGCGGAGCCGGCCAAACTCATTCCCAAATTTTTCATTTTCATATCTTCTATTGGTGTACGCCAACATAATCCAATGCTGTCAATGCAGCACCCGTGATAGCATCGCTTGCAGACTTTATCCAGCCTGCATTTATAAATTGGCTCACCAATAACCTCATGGTGGACGGCTGTTCTGGAACGTCCTCACCGGTTTCTCTGAATTTCATGAGTCGTTCTCTGGCGTCACCTGTCGTCAGGTCGTTGCCGAATTCGTGCCATGCCTTTGTACCCGATGCAATATCAAAGAGCGCAATAGCGAACGCCAAGTCATCTTCAATGTTGGCTGGCACTTTGGTGAAATTGGTCGGAGTCATAGTAAAGTAGGATAACTGCTTTCCGCCTTTACTCCAATGAGGGTTGCCGTAATCACCTACTTCCACCCCACAATGATAACCTTGTTCATACGCGGTGCAATACGCAAACTTGTTGTCGACAAGTGCTTCATTAGGCAAGCTCTTATCAACAATGGTTGCCAATGCACTCACGGCAAAAAAGGTAAATAGAATATTCGATTTAAGTTCGAGCACCATCTTTCTTTTCCAATATGTCCACTAGCTGTCAACCAATTCAAAACGAAACAAGATCAGAAAAATAAAAAAATTTCCTCGGTTGTCGTATGTCTGTCTTGAAAACCGTGGCGAACTCATGTGCTGCCACTGTTGCTTTTATATTCACAAATTCAGATCGCCACTTTCATACTACGCTAAGCGGAGGGCTGCGTTACCAAAGTTGTTTGCCACACTAACCGCGAATGGAGCGCTCCCCCCTCTTTCCAGATTCTCTCACCTGGGTGAACATTGGATGTACGGTAAACTACAGAACAGCAAAGTACACAGCTCTGGAACGGACATCAAGCATCGGCAGTCTTACAATTTATTATAGAATTGAAACAAGCTCGGCACATCAACCACAGCTGTGTCAGATCGTTTGTATAACGGCATTTGTACAACAGAGTAGCACTCCGTATCCACATCGATACGGGGAGTTTGTACAGATGCATGACGACTCGTATGCATCATATCATGGAGCCGTATCCGGATCAAATCATCTGATACTGTGCTTGTACCCTAGTAAATTCCTGGCCCACTGCACAGACCAGCTATCGCGCGGTCCGAGAATCGGCCCTTGTAGTAAAACGCAAACCAAATCTGAGATTTAGTGGGTCCGGGTGTTCTCGTTTACATCTCATGCATCTATCAGACCAGCCATCTATCAGATAGTGTACTGTATCCGAGCGCCCCTTGGTATTTTAAATTAAATTTTGTTGACTGGGCGGCTGACCTTCCGTGCCATTTTCGGAATATATCGCATGTCGGGGATATTGATGTCGTCATAGGGTATGCCAACGCGAATATCCACGAGCATATTTATACATAATTTATATCGCCGGCATTTGTATTGTATGTAATA
This sequence comes from Blastobotrys indianensis, assembly GCA_030558855.1. Classification (NCBI taxonomy): domain Eukaryota; kingdom Fungi; phylum Ascomycota; class Dipodascomycetes; order Dipodascales; family Trichomonascaceae; genus Blastobotrys; species Blastobotrys indianensis. Next base: position 49,253 of record JAKTQK010000003.1, read on the forward strand.
GTCGAGCTTGAACTTTGGTTTTACCGTGCTAAATAAAGTAGTGAGTTGTTGATTAGATGCCAATTTCATGGCTTGCCGCTAGAAGAGTCTCTTTGCCCAGACAAATCACACACTGATAAATCACATCACTTGGTTCTTCCCTTTAAACCTCAATAATGCTGCATTTTCAAATGTTTCAATGCAAAATTCAATAGAATTGTAGAACAAAATTCACCGCCTCTCACACTGCGGCTGATACATGCACGCTTTGCCGCGTGCACCGCGCCGAAAAATATTCCCTCTGTCCAAGGGCACAGAGTGAAATCTCTGTTTGACTGGTCATCATTCACAAGTCGAAGTAATTCAACAGAATTTCATAATGGTATGGACTTTAAATAACAAAAATTGAGGCAGATTTCTAATAGATAGGTGAATTACGGATCACATGTCGGTCCTAAACCGGGCGAAAAGAAGCGGAATCGATTAAAGAACACTGCCGGGCTGGGACGGTCGCTTGTCAACCAAGCACAGAAGACACGCAAGGCCAATGCCATCGGTGGCAGTGAGCGATACACTATGGATGACCAAGACAACGAACCCAACTGGGTCAAGCTCCAGTCTGTGACCCAGAACGGTGATTTGGAGGAGTTTCTGTCGACTGCCGAGTTGGCGAACCGGGACTTCACCTCAGAGCGAAACCAAAATGTCAAGATCATATCTCAACCAGGTGTTGGTGGGGCCAACCCGTTCTTACTGACAGAGCAAGAGAAAGAAGCGCAAAGGGTGCAGCAAGCAGAGAATGCAGGAAAACTGACTGTACCACGCCGACCACACTGGACGAGCGACATGACGGCGCATGAGCTAGATCGATTGGAGAAGGATGCATTTTTGGACTGGCGGCGAGGACTAGCAAAGCTACAGGAGAATAATGATTTGCTGCTTACGCCGTTTGAGCGAAATATCGAAGTGTGGAGGCAGTTGTGGCGAGTAGTTGACAGGTCCGACCTCGTGGTGCAGATTGTCGATGCAAGGAACCCGCTGCTGTTTCGATCCGAGGATTTGGAGGCATATGTGCATGAAGTCAACCCAAAGAAGAAGAACCTGTTGCTGATCAACAAGGCTGATTTGATGACATTAGAGCAGCGAACAGCATGGGCCGAGTACCTCAACGAAGTCAAGATTCGATATGCATTTTTCTCAGCATCTACAGCATTAAGAGAAGTGGAGTTGCAAAAGGAGAGGGAGAATGAGAGCGACGATGAAGAAGAACACAATGAAGAGCAGGAGCAAGTTGATAATTATGCAGTGATGAAGGATGACCCTACGAGAATTCTCACTATAGACCAGCTTGAACAGCTCTTCTTGTCAGAAGCTCCAGAGCCAATGTTCACTGTAGCCAAAGACGGCAAGCCCGGTGTGTTGCAAATTGGTCTCGTCGGGTATCCAAATGTGGGTAAATCTTCCACCATCAATGCTCTAGTTGGCGCGAAGAAAGTCTCGGTGTCTTCGACGCCCGGTAAGACGAAGCATTTCCAGACGATCAACCTTACATCGAGAGTCGCATTGTGCGATTGCCCAGGTCTGGTGTTCCCGAATTTCGCACAGACCAATGCTGATCTAGTGTGCAATGGTGTATTGCCCATTGACAACTTGCGAGAGTACACTGCGCCGTGCCAGCTCGTCGCTGATCGAATCCCGCAATTCTTTTTAGAAGCAGTCTACGGTATCACTATTAGAATCCGACCCATTGAGGACGGCGGCACGGGTAAGCCGACTGCCAACGAACTACTGTATGCGTTTGCCAAAGCGCGTGGCTTCATGCGATCCGGCCAGGGCACTCCCGACGAGTCCAAGGCGTCGCGACTCGTGTTGAAGGACTACGTCAACGCCAAGCTGTTGTACTGTGTTCCTCCCCCAATCTACAAAAAATCCGAACAGGAGTTCAATAGCCAGCTCTATAATATCGACGCGTTGCCCGAAACACGACGAACTCAGATTATCACTGCGATCAAGGAATCGCGCGGAGTGGAGCAGCTCGACTTGGACACGATCGACCTGGCCGAAGAGTTCAAGACTTTGAAATTCTCGTTGCATGACCCGACAAAGAAGCATAAAGAAGGTATGGCCAACACTGAACGGTTCAGCGACGGTGTTGAACTAGACCAGGAGTTTTTCGGCAATGATACTGGGTACGATGCTCGGCTGCCGTTCCACTTGCAGAAACAAAAAGGCAACGGCAAGAAACACTTCAAAGCCGGCGGCAAGAAACTGAGATAAATAATAGTATTTTTTGTATATGTACGATGTGTGAATGACCCTGTTTTTTCTTTCCCTTCCTTGAATTACGAGATCAAAAGATAAATAATAGTAAGATTGAAGTTAGTTCATGACTTTTTGCCGTTTGGGCTGCGGCGAGATTATAGGTTCTATGCTGTCCAGTTCTTGCACTCGAGAAGGTTGCGACGACTCGGGACTGAACATGAACAATGCAGTGCTCTCCGGCTCGGTCTCTGTTGAAGCTGGCGCAGATGCGGAGATCCATACTAGTAGACTCCAATACGACAGTGGGATGTCCAGCATTGACTCGTGTTCCGTCACACACAGCTGCGCACGTCTCAATTGTCGCTTCATAATGTGCATTGAGTACTTGAGCGTGTTCCAGCACAGCCGCAGTAGCAGGTCATTGTCGTGAGGAGGATGCGGGATGTACCTGCACATGTGCATGCCCTGACCCTCTCGAAACAGCTTGAGATTTTCTTGCGTCGGCTGGGCCACAATGCAACTATGACTGACGACGCGCGAAACGTACCATAGCATTACCGGCCGGTCTGTGGTTGGTTCGTCGATTTTCACCTCGATTAGAAATCGGCACCCGGGAGACCGACATTTATATACATCGTGCCGTATCGCGTACTTTGTGTTGTCGCCGGGGATATACGCTATCGTTACGAGCCGGCGCGTCAACTCGTAGTATCGCCGTAGTGTGTACTGGCAATACGCCCATACTCTGAACCGCGACTCGTATAGGCTCATGAACCGGTCCCCTGTATGTACTCTGAGCGATTCCAGCTGGCTCACTACTTGCAGCACTGTGCGGTCGTACTTGTGCTGATCTGCCAAATTCTCGCCCAACTTCTCTCTTGTCTTTTTGTCTTCCCCAAGCTCTTCGTCGTTCGAGTTGCAATTCGAAGTCTTGTCCTCGTCGTCTTCCCGTGGAGCTTGGTCGCTGGTCAGGCTCTTGGCGAACGACACGTCGTAAGTGCTAAGCCGCCGAAGCATCCACGCCAGGTCACAATTCTCATTCTCCTGGATCAGCTGCTGCTTAGTGAAATTGTCGATGAAGTTCATCAGCACTTTAGCGCAATTGACCGCATAGTACACCACGTCGTAGAAAAGCTTCAAATAAAGCGTAAACTTTTCGAGCTCCTGCTGGCGGTCCTGATGCACCGGGTCGTAGATGAGCGCAGAGCCAGGAAAGTTCAGAATCGCCTGCTCGTTCATATGTACATGCGGCCACACCTGCTTGATACTCGCTAAATAAAACATGATCAGTCGCGTTCCGCCCGTGAGCACACTCGACACAAAGTCCGTGCTCGACATTGCCAGTATCTGCCGGTGCTGCTCCTCCGAGGGACTGTACCAGAACGCCTGCTCCGGCACGCCGATTCGCAAGTACTTGAGCTTCACCAGCTGCGTCCACTCTGCGGGCGTCAATTTGCCTGGGAAACGTCGAATCTTGAACCGGCCCGACAAGGTGCTGAGGTACGGTCTGTCCATGTGGTGGGCGGCGATGGTCGTGTGGTCGCCGTTCGAGCCGTCCATTGAAGGGATCGGGGTGGTTAGGGGAAAGGTGGAGGGGCACCCCCGTTATATATATGTATCTATATACCTGTGTGTATGTGTGACTGTCAGGTCTCTGGTGTTTTATGCAGGTCGACTCATAGAGATGGGGATCAACGATGGTTGCAACAAAAGTGAGTATGACTCGGGCGCTGGAAGAAAACCCGAATCATAAAAGCCCCGGCCAGGCCCCTACTTTTTTGTGTGACTCTAGAAATAAAACGAAAAAGCCGGTGTATCTCCACGTTTCCTGAAATACAATTTCTCAATTATTCTTGCCATAAAAAGTTATGTTCATTTTGTGGCACTTTTTTTTTCACTGTACCGATATCGGGCATTTGAAAGAGATGCAATGGGTTCACAAAGGTTTCATGCACACACCGACCGAGATGCGGCTGGAGGGCCCACAAAATAAAAATACCGGGCTCGTTTGCGTTTATGACTCGTCGATTCCGAAGTATCTCAGCGCAAGCGGTCTGCCGGCATTTTTGGATTCCTGTGAGGAGCATATATAGCTTACATGCTCGTTTAAAATGCTCGTTCATGGAAGTAATGATGCTTCAACTGTTCTCGGAATCCCGAGTGTGATTTATCGGGCTTCTAGCATATGAATATCAAAATCCAAATACTATGGTGTCTTCAAAAAAGACGGCATGCAATTTCCGCAGCTCGTTTCCAATCCAGCGGAGATCGTGCTCCATGATGATTTCTAAGCCATTCCCCGCGAGGCGACACACCATCCAAAACTACATCATCCCCTTTTCTAAGACCCTTTATTCTCATATATCTATTCTACTATTTAATTCCCCAATTTGACACGCTCAGAGAAGCAAACCTTCAAAAGTCGGCATTCCGAAGCTTGACAAAATTGTAGTGAGCACCAGGATTGCGGCGCCGGAATACCCCTCCACCAGGGAAAATTTTTAGATGATTCATTCCGTCAGTTAGTCATACCCTGCCCGCACTCACATCCAGAACTTTCACCCCCATTTACCGCGTTCAGTGGTACGCAGTTTGGCCAATTGAAATAGTCACAAGCGAGATTCTGTGTGTGGGTCTAATGCCCGGCACCTCCGCACGGCTGAACTGGCCCGGATGGTGGGATCCACTTCGAAACCACCACTGTCGGCTGCAGCCTGCACTTTGATTCCGGCAGAAGACGCGTATAACGGGACGAGCGGATAAAATTTGACATATTTTTTAGGTGTGGCAAGTGCGTGACGTCGTATTTTAGAGGTTCTTAGTTATACTGGTATTTCCGTTGTACTAGATTTGGAGTACACGGTACCCCTGAAAAGACACGGCTGGTCGTACCGAAGAGCATGGCACATTTTATACACTGAAAGTGAGAATGGCTAGTATGAAGTCGCTCGTGCCGATAAGTATGTAGCTGAACTCGAAATAACTGAAATGAAGCAAATAGAGAAAAAATACCATGGATTAAAAGTATACAGTGCACAGTGTTAAAATATATGTGAAAAGGTTCACAATGGAACAGGCTATACGCAACAGACTTGCTTTGATCAAGCATAGGGCCCTACCACTCTCAGCTCCATCTGATCGGCTCGACTGGTTCCAGTATTTCTGATAAGCCCAACTTTATAAATAAAAAATTATACTACTAAAGAGCAAATTCTAGCTATTCCATGCCTTATATAGCGATCTAAAACTTCATGTAATCAGGGAACTATTTAAGTTCAAATCACGGAGTGGTGATGTGAGTGGAAGCGGTTGTAACGGCACGAGTCTTGTCACTTCGAGACTCTCCGCTGCTATAGTTGCCAACCGAAGAAGAGCCATAGTCAAGCACAATCTCGGCATCCTTTCGATACCCGCCTCGTCCCCCGCCGCCACCTCGTGCACGGTGGCCTCGTCCCGCTCCACCTCCGCCTCGTCCACCACGTTTGTCTGTCTGTAAAGGCAAAATCTCAGTATTAGTCGGCTGGCTACCGTTATTGTAGGTGTTCGACATGCTTTCACTCGAACTCGACTTTCCCGACTTGGATCCAGCACTCTCTCGGGAACCAGAGCTCACCCAGTAATTCTCCTTACGAGGGTCAGTCGGCTTGTAACTCTCCTTACGAGGATCAGTCGGCTTGTAATTCTCCTTACGAGGATCAGTCGGCTTAGGCTTTTTCACTCGGGATCCTTTCAGCATTCGAAACTTGCTCTCCTTATCAGACTGCTGCTGGTTTGCATTCTGCTGCTTCGGCTTGGTGAAATACGACTGCACAGACCGGTTCTTGGAGCTTGTTGGCTTGGACAGAGCCTTCTTAGTCTTCTGCGAGTTCATCATCTCAAAAAACTTGAGTTCAACGAGTCTTGACTCGCTCAATTGATCATCCTCGTCGCTGCCAATCAGATCGATCACTTTGTCGGTCTTGCCATTCATACTATCCACAGCATACATTGCCAGCCCATATGCGACTTCTTTGACCATCTGAGGATCGGCCCCGCAATAGACACCCACTCTTACTGCATCGGAACAGAGCAATGGCCCATCAGCGCCGTGCTTGAGCTTGATGTTCTGCGAGCAAAGCCCAAGTCGAACAATACTCTTTGCCAACTCATCCGCTTCTGGCTTTCGCCGCACTTTTCGAATCTGCTCGAGGAATTCGGCAATTGACTGCGGAGGTTCATCAAACTGGAAATCAGATGCTTCGATCAACTTGCTCAAAATGTGGCGGTTAGCAAACACAGTCGCAATGTACAGCTTAAGCTTTGTCGCCAATGCCTCCAATGAAGTAACACCTCGCAGCAAGTAGTTAGATGCAGTAGGAACATTCGAATTGAACATGGACTGCACCAGCATTTCACACAACTTTCGCTCGTCGTCTTCGGTGCGTGGATTCAAGACACCTTTCTCTCGCAAGTAGTCCTTGGTAAACGAAGGGAATGCGAGGTCCCAAAAGTCATCATCTCGATAAGGCCATTCAACTTCGACTTCAGAAGGCACGGGCCGATAAAAAAGCGCAAGATCTGGAATTTTAGCGTTGCAGAAGATATCCTCAATGACCGCAATCCACGACACCACTGGTGTCTTGGCTTCTGCAATACTTCCGAGGTGGGGAAATTCAAACTGGAACTCTGGCCATGGGTGGCTCTCGCTGTCACCAAACCAAAGCTTCACCATTGATATAAGCGGTCGATGATGTGTGCGAAGAAGGTGAGTGTAAGAGTCAATTGGCGCCTAAAATGTGTTTTATATATCAGGAATACTGTATCAGCCGTGTGCGGCTTGCATATCTCGACTTTCCCATGCAGTGTATTTGTCATTCTTTTCGAATCGTATCTATAATGAAGGTGCTGATATAAGTTTCAGTATAAGACAAGTCATTGTAATTAACTGAGCGCCTAGCAATGCTAGTCCAGCTTAGGAGAGACACAGCTGCCAGCACCTATCTACTTAATTCTTCTCGCGGCAACATCATCAATCACACTAAGCATATTTGACAACACTCTTTTGTGATTTGCAAGGCGGATAAAAGTTGAAATGCAGTTTCTCGTTTCAGTTGTTGTTGCTGGATATTCCTCCGCAGGTGCGGCTGACTTACTCTCATTCATTGATGCGTGTGGAAATCAACGTCACCAACACTTTTCCACGAGATGGCCACTACGACAGTTCCGCCACAAACGCAACTATCACAGCTCTTCCGCCATTTAGTCTCCGAAACTTCCAAATTAGAGCAAGAGATCCCACAAAATTATGAACCACAAGGCTATGCACCAGACATGTTCGTCAGCGCTGTGCGTCTCGACAAGCTTGCGGTGAACATGGACAGGGCACGAAGCATGGTGCTCGACCTCGAACGCCGACAGCCTGCTCAGAGTAATGCGCACTCTGCTTCATTCTCAGCCAACTTCTTGCGCCGCAACCAGACTAGCACTCCGACTCTCGATTCGGGCGTACACCAGTTCCGACAGTTGCTCAAGAAACTCAACGACCGGATACAGCACATGCAACATACGGTGCGAAGGACCCAAGAGCACGAAGCAAGACTGTATGCGAAATCCAAGGAAGATGAGAAGCTCGCCATGCAGACGTTAAAACAGAGAAAGAGTGCGGTGAAGGAACAGAATTCAGATACCACCGGCAAGACCACTGCCACGTTGAGCATGGAGGAGAAAGTGGCTGTTCAGCAGAACATGCAGGAAGAGATATCGGGCGGTATTCTGGATATGGTAGCCCAGCTCAAGGCTAATGCGGAGAGGTTCAATGAGAAGATGAACGAAGATCAGCAAGTGGTCGACTCGACTGCGAAAGCTCTTGATAAGACGAGCGGCAGGATGAACAACGTGGGAACCAAATTGTCAAAATACCAAAGAACTACAGCGCTTGGGTGGAAATTTTATATAATTGCGTCAATATTCATGATGCTAGGACTGGTGATGGGTATGACGATTATAAGGCTGTTCCCTAAATGGTGATATCCTCCATGAAAAAAACTCCATATGCATTTACACACATACTAATAATAATAAAAAAGTACAAAATAAAAATAAACAAAGAATAGTTAATTAGACATAAAAGTGTCAGATTTCATACAACGGCCGGTCGTACATTGCCGTATAGTCGGTCGAGCTCCAAAAATCCAAATAGTCGTCAACGCCACTGTCGATTTTTTCAGGTTTCACGTCAGGGTATAACAAGCTCTCGATTGCAATTGTTTGTAATACATCGTTGCTGGAAGTGACTGGTGGCATAGCGGACATGTTTACAGACGATGAGATGACTGACCTTGTCAACAGATCGAGCGCTAGCTCGTCGCCGTCGGATAGAGGAGGCGTCGGGTTGCGGAGATTGGATGGTATCGTTCTCGGCTGGCGTTTTGCAGAGGGATTGACTGATCGTCGCGGCTTACGCGAAGCAGTGACTGGGGTGACCTCTGAAGTAGAACCCAATACAATATCACATGCTTGCTCGAAGAAGTGATAAGTTTCGGAATTCACACAGCCTGGCTTGCCGCATTGCATTTGAGAGTAAATGTACTCCTGCGCACTGGACATGAGCACCCGCGCGTCTTGGAGCAATGCGCCGCCTCGCGAGTAGTCCACTGCACTGTAAAGAACAATTGTTCCGATTCTCAAAATCATGCGCGACGGGTTCAAGCACATTGTAGACTGCACACTGCGTTTCTGCAAATAATTGAAAACCTGAATAAACGTCTTTGCAGACTGCATTGCAGTTACCGACGACCCGACGCCGTTACGCAACACCGCCGGCACGAATGCTTCCCCTTCTTGCGCGGCAGCTGCAACTGACGGCATGTGGAGCAGAATTCTGGCGTAATTGAAGTACATTAGCAGGATGGGGCTCTTCTGGTGCACTGGAGCCAGAGTCGCCTTGGGCACTCCATCGGCAAACTCGAATTTTAAATTAGAGCTCAAATCTCGTCGCCACGACTCGAGCTGGTCTTCGAATTTGATGATCAGCTTGGACGTGAGCCGGGTAGTTGAAGAAGAATAAATAGTATCGACGAGCGACGCGAGGATCTGAGAGAAAGTCATCACGGCATGGGCGCAGCTGGTAGTCATGGAGTTTCTCGCACTCAATTCGTCACGAAGCTCGTCATCATCGACATTGGATGGCATTTCACACGAAGGGTAAGAGCAGTTGAGCACTCGCGGCGACCCGAGAACTGCCGCGCCAAACGTATCCAGAACAAACACATTCCAGTATGTTCGACGACGCATCTCTTGTTCGTAGAATGAGAGCGGGTGCCCTTCCACATCTCTCAAAGAAAGTGGATCTTTGTATAGTGCGCTTCTCAGTACAATGCCAAGCACTTGTGTTCGATAGTGATAAATGCCGGCGATATCTTGAGTGTGCAGACAGTACAGCTGTGCGAGACAGAGTGCCTGGGCAGTCCTAACACCTGGCCGCTGCTGGAGCTCGGGGCTGAACAGGGTTCTCCATTCAATGTCCAGTCTTTTCATCTCGCCTGACGAGATCTTGGCCCTCGATGCCAACGACGCTAGGGCCATAATAAGCACCAACTGTACAGCGAATAGCTCGTCGGTCTCACCGCCTTCAACATATTTCTGGTACTCGTCCAAAAATGCATACTGGTCCACTATACTATACATGGAATGCCATTCTTGAAAGTATGTGGTCACGAGCTGGTCACAGGTTAGGCGCGAGCCGACGTTGAGGGCAGCATAGGAATATGGCGAAATACCAGTCGACGACGCAAGTGAGGAGCCAGACGGCGATCGTTTCATTTCCGAGGGCGAGCTTATAGAGCTGGGAGTCGGCAAGTCCGTCTTCATGTTCACATTCGGCACCACATTATTGTACATTCCACGTGCATCATCAAACACTCTCAGCACTGGAGTAACTGCCGACGGAGCACGAACGGCAAACTTTCGCTGGAGCACTTGGCCCAGAATGACGCCAGATGACGCACCGGTATAACTCCTATTCTCATTCAACCTCAATACCTGAGGCAATGGTATATATTCGTCGTCGTCTTCCGAGCTGGAAGTGAGCCCTGGCGGTGGGTGCTGGTCGCCGCTGCTGCTGCTGCTACTGCTGCTATTGCTAGTCGTTGAGCTCGCCACACTGCTTTGTCGTACAGGGTCCCTGTTAAATTCATGAAAATCCTCCACTTTCGACATCATCTCCATCTGCTCATCCTTAAGGTCCAGCAGGTCCGTCAGCTTTTTCTTCTCCTGTTCCAGCAGGCGTACACGCTCTTCCAGCGACTCTGTGTAACCTCGCGGGAACGCTCTTCTCGTGAGCTTGTCTGTGATTTTGCAGTCGAACCCTACACTTTCGCACGAGGTACAGTTGGGCCGCTTACCATCGCATTTGATCTTTTTCGACCTGCATCGGTCGCTATACCAAAGGTGTTAGTCTATAGGTGTGACCAGTACTTAATACTTACCAAGCCTGTGCGGTTCGGTTATTCTGACTACCGGGAGTCTTGATCATCTTCCTACAAAGATAAAGTTAGACTTGTATGTATCTATATCAATCATCATACCACGCTTGAGCACCGTCCGGCATTTTTTTTTCTTCCTTCAAATGAAGAGTTAACAAATGGAATATATGCGACAATTTGTACGGGGGCCGCTGGGGCCAGTTTTATGTACTTTTCTGTTGGCTTATGCATGCACGTTGAGTAGTTGATTACTCTCGCGCACTCTCCACAGGCTGACTCGGCTAAGAAGGGTCTGTGAGACACTGGTTTCACAAATGTGGAAATCCGGGGATGCCATGAATTCTTGTATCTTTGAGGAATTTAGTCTGTTGAATAAGGAATGTGTTTTCAAATGATATATAACTATCGCATGTATATATTACACTTCTTAAACAAACGTATTGGGCTCTTTGGCTTATACTAAGCGATCCTCTTATGAAGAGCATCAGTGCGAATATCGAATATTATACTAATACTCGTCAAGTTTCCAAATCTAGATAAAACCCATGATTACCTCGAAATGGTCTTGTTTATTCATGTCAAAATAATCGCAGCCTGCGAAAAATCTCACTTTGGTTTCTCGAAGGAACGACGCCGACCATGTTCCGGATGCTGCTCCGTTCGCCCGGGCAGCCGACGAATATCTCAAAACTTCATTAAGATACAGCAGCCATCTTTTTGGACTTGAAACAATCTACAAGCTGTTTGCCATCATCTACTATAAGGATGGAATATTATATATTCTCTTATTCAATGCACTCGTTCTTAGCTGACTGGTGCATCTCCCTGCATATATCAATCATCTAGAACTCAGATACGTATCATATGGATAAATATCGCAAAACCCAAACAGGTAGCCAAGTTTCTAGATTGAATACCTTTCTGCTGAGCGCCCCCCCCCAATTTCCCTGACAATCTACATCTTATCTTAAGACAAGCCCATTCCGTCTCGGACCAATAGCAGCCAGGCCATATCGGCACATCATCCTGCGGATTATGTTATACATTACCCGAGCCCGGGAAAGCAATGCCCACCATTTTTAAATCAGATGTCGAAGACATTCAGCCGTTTCTGAATCCAAAACCATATACGGTATCCATCCTTGCTGCATCACTCTTAAACACAAAGATCATACTTTGCTCGATCGTCGCATTATTCGGCCGTATACCATTGCCCTTACTTCCTCCGAACCTGGATCATTCTCAAACATGGGTTTACGTTTACGCTCGATGATTTCTTCGTTTGTGAAGCCAAACTCTGCAGCAGTGTCAAAGAAGGACAAGTCTTCTTGTTGCAGCCATGGCCGGTGGTGAGTGAACACTACAAGCACGCTTCCGTTGTCCTTGACAGTTTTCACACACGTGTCGAGCAGCTTTCGGTGTTCACTGTGGTTGAAGACTAGATCAGAAAGAATGACCGTGTCGAACTTTTCACCATTTTGCCCGGGCGCATTGAGCAGCACCGACACATCGTTGCCCCAAATATACCCGTCAGCAGTTATGGGAAGCGTCTTGCCTGATGATTTGTTTAATAACTCAACATTGTGCTTGAGGTTCGTGACAAGGTCGGGGTCGGGGTAATCTGTCACCAGCACGTTCTTCGCACTGAGAGCCGCAGTCAGAGACGGTAGACCAGCAGCAGCGCCGAGCTCAAGAACAGTTTTGCCTTTCACATATTGATCACGATGCTCATCTAAATAATCTGCGGTGACTACACCTGCGTTCCATAGAAGGTGGCCCCATAGCGGCGAGTTGCCAACCAGTCGTAGTGAAATTTCTTTCGGCTCGCCTTCATTCACGTACTGCGATTGACGGGTATATGACGTGAAGGTATGTGGGGCAAGCTTCATTTGGAATTCCTCCGGCTCATCAAAGAGCGCCAAGTTGTCCTCGATATCCATTTTGTTGTTTTATATTTACAGTATATGTTTAAAGAGAGGAAGAGAAAAAATGTATAGTGCGCACGGCTGTGCCAAAAAAACAGTCCAAGCCCTGTCTCGCTGCTCATCGATACAATCTCGATGTTACGCATAAAAAAAAGGGGGATGGCAGCCGATAAGGATCAGACTCGAATTTAATCACTTAAGAAAGGATGTATTCAGAGAGCATAGTTTTGAGAGATACTAGTGCATTCAGGAGAGTGTGCGCCGCACTCCTCAGTGAAAACGTCATTGGCGTTCGAGCACGACGTGATCACCCATGATACGAGCATATAACCAGCTCAGTAGCTGCTCGACGAACACTCTGCACAATTCCCATCCCTCACTTTGAAAATTGCGCAAGTCTATGGTATATGCCAACGGATACTCGGCATAGCTTAAATATCCAAGATTGAGACAGCAGGAAACCAGAAGTAGAATGAGTAGTCGACGATCACCACCACCACCACCAACAACAAGCTCATCGTCTCCACAATACGGCACTTTCCCGGCACCGACATCCGGATCTCAACCAACCACTGTCCACCACACTTCTACAACAATGGCAGCTCTCGATTGGTTACAGAATATAGGGTCAGTTAAGCTCAAAAACACCGGCGCAGTTGCTCGAGACCATGTAAGTTGTCACAAGGAAATTCAGGGCTAACGCAATTCTCTAGCTCGCCAACGAAAGGACGTTTCTGGCATGGCTCCGTACCTCTCTAACCTTTGCATCTATCGGCGTTGCCGTAGCTCAGTTCTTCAAACTGCAAACTGCAGACAGTAATAACGATGTGCATTTGCCGTTCACCATTCGCCGGCTCAGTACGATTCTGGGCGGGTTGTTTGTGTCTGCAGGAATGCTCATTGTGATATTTGCAGTGTGGAGGTATTTTTCTACGCAACATTATCTACAGCAGGGCAAGTTTCCAGCATCTCGAGGACTGGCTCTTGTGACGTTTGGTCTCACATTTGCGGTATGAAAATTTCTTGTTTACCCCCATTGTGCTAATTGATTCCTAGCTTATTGCGATTACATTCGGTACACTACTAACAGTCGCTTCCAAATCTCACGACATTTAATCCATATTTTTTTTGGTGATGTGGAAAAATATATCGAACCTCCCAACGTCCCCAAACTCCCAACGCGCGCTCTACGCTTACTAACTATCTCTACATGTATATTACTAATATATCTCTCTATATTTTTTCCGTGACTGCTTATTGCCAATTTGGGTAATTTTGTCCCAATTCTCTTTGCGCGTAAATTTCATCACACATTCAAGCTGTGTTCCCACCCCCACTGCGAGGCGCGCGCACGGGTGGCAGCTCCCAAACCCACTCAAAGTTATTCGACAGCTTAGTGAGCATTCATTTCCACACAACACAGACAACATGGTATGTGCAACTGGCGGATGATAACAGTGGTACTGCAGACAACAAAAGATTTGCTAGACTGTGGACCACTCTTTTATAAGTCCAAATGATTGAACGAGTTTATTAACGCTTGAAACAGGGTAAAGTGCACGGTTCTTTGGCTCGAGCTGGTAAGGTTAAGTCCGCCACTCCAAAGGTTGAGAAGCAGGAGAAGAAGAAGACTCCAAAGGGTCGAGCTTACAAGCGATTGTTGTACACCAGTATGTGACATTAGAATACTCTTGCGAGTAGAAAGTTCAAAGTCCAAGATGCTAACAAGTGATAGAGCGATTCGTCAATGTTACTTTGACCAACGGCAAGCGAAAGTCCAACCCAGCTCCATCCTCGTAAATTTTACAGTGGTGTGATACACAGAAAATAATCTTATTTGGATAAAAAAATGTACGACAACAGAACGACAATATGATGAATATCAAAAGCTGTTTATATTTTTTGATCTTTTGTTAATGAAACTTTTTTTAAATGATCTATATATGTGATCCTACTAGTAGATTGTAAAATGGCCGCCTTTTTTGGATCTGGCTTACTCACACCCGAATGTGCCGCACTCTCTCCCAAAGCGCGTGGTATTTTTGGGTGCCGCTAAGTAAACTATAAAAAAGGTCTGCAGCACTTTTTTAAAACGGGAAGATGAGATTGACGACTATATAGTTCAAAGTCCAATTCCAAGAATCAAGAGTCACCTGAATTCTTTGATACTCTATTCAGCAGACAACTAATGGACCTGCGTTGCCAAGCTGCAGTGTCGGTAAAGATCCAAAGAGCAGCAGAAAGTTCAGAGACATTATGGACCGCTGACGACACTTTTAACAGGGACATTGCGGAACCAATCTCCAAGGGCCATTTCAACTGGCCAGCAGTTGAAGGCGTATTGGCAAGTATAGCGTTTGATCATGGTATCAATGTGAACGAGCGAGTGGTGGCATTGTATTCCTTGCTGGAGCGCTACAAGTGTCATGGCACTATATGCGCAAGAGAGCTGGTGGACCTTGTTCTGGATGATAACGACAATATATCTGTAATGATGGTATATTTTGTCAATGCCACAGAATACCCGTCTGGATTTATGAAGACATTCAAATACAAGCTCGATACCATGGACCCCATTGATCTCAAGCTTCAGCGGCTCAGTTCGGTATTGCGAGCCATTGTCAATCACTCAGGGCAAGGACAGACTTTTAATCAAAAGCAAGCTCTACTCAGTAGTTTCATTGAACAATTGCTTCTTAAAGCAGAGCAAACCGATAACACTGCTAGAAATCGGCAATACTTGATTGCAATCTTTTGTGCATTTGCAGCCAACGATGATGCTGCTGCAAGTGACCATGTAACTACATTTCTCAAAGAGTCCAGACAAGGGTGGTTTGTGAGTGACATTGTTGTTCATGTTGCCACTCACCCGCAAGATTTGATCTATACGATGGCAATATTTGAGCAGTTTACACAATGCCGTGCTAACGTCACCTCTGTGGATTTCATGCACCGTATAGCCGTTGCGCAAATGACAGACAATTGGCGGGATTTGCTGTATGGATTTGTGGAGAAGAATCTTGCTTCGAAACCTAGCACTAGTGCATTGCAATTGTTGGCCAAGCTGCTCCTCTCCCTGGATGACAAGCAGCTACTCAAGCCTGCGCCATACTTCAAGCCCCTGCTAGCAAGCTTTTTGGAATGGGTTGCGTATATTCCTGAAGCTCTTACTTTATATCAACGGTCCCTTGCACTTGTGGATTGACCTATAGAAGTTTACTCAGGACCATGATGACGAATGAATAAAGATGCTGATAAGAGATGATATTCTTGGGGGGTGTTCTATAAATGTGTCCTATTTATGAAAGAGAGAGGAAACAAAATGCAAAGTGTAGTGTGTTTTTTTGGGATTATTCACAAAAGTTGAACAGAGATCCATGTGTCCAAACTTTGATGCAAAGATGGTGATAATGAGAATTATCACTAGACGGTGATGGTCACGAACCGATTCGACTGAACGGTGCCTACCTTCCCGCTGATTGTGCCCAGCCCGACGGAACCACTCTTCGGCACTGCAGGAACGGACTTTAAGGGAGGAAACGACTGGATGTATGTTCTGGCCTGAGTTGTGTATGGTACTCCGTTGGCGTCGGTTAAAGTATAATATGCCATGGTTGCAGACGGAGGAGGATATGAGGTTGATGGCTGAGGCGATTGCGTGGTGGTGATAGTGTCGACGGCGCCCGGATAGTTGTTATCGGCGACGACGAATGCTGATGCGAGGAACAGGAGGCAATGTCGAATGTTCATTTGTATCAATGTGTATCAATGTGTCTATAGATACAAGGAGAGATATAGAGAAAGAAAGAGATGAAAGGAAAAGGAGCAATCAAAGGCAGGGTAAAAATACCAGCTTGTGGCTATTTTCAGCCTTCGGAAAAAAAAAATTGTCCATGAGGTAATCGTCCGGGTTCCAAAAACATTGAATGTCTCGGCTGCCGATATACAGTACTGTAATCTCTAAATGCGTGCGCGCGCAGCCGCTTGGAGTCGTTCGTGTTCTCTATGGCAACAGTTTTTTTGGAAAACGGTTGCCGAGCCGACGATCTCAGTGGCGATCTTGAGTAGAATATCTGGAATATCATGATGTTGGGAATACTCAAAGAATATTATTATCTTTTAACATAGTACTGAATGTCCATAGTAGAATACAGAATTTTGACTGCCGACGGATGTTAAAGGTGCCCACAATTTCAGTTTTGGAGTGCGTGTATCTGATGATCTCATTAAAATTAACAGAAGGCAAAACCCTAAATCACCGAAAAAATCTTGGCTTCTTGTCCGGGCCGCTGCAAGGCCACGTTCCACCTGCATCCTGCAACCTGCAGAATTCCTCCGAAAATGCTGTACTGTACTACTACAGTTCCTCTATCTGATATTTGTTCGCTGCGATGATTTTGGTGTAATCTTATTGGCAGTGGCATTTAGGGTTTCTAGGAATCTGTCAAACAGTCAAGAAAACCTTGTTTATATGAAGGGGGACAAGTTTTTCTACAAGGTTTAGGTTTTTGTTTGGCGGTCGGAAACGTCACTGTGGTGGACCCTGGCCCCATATGCTCGCGATCTCGACTTCAAGAGACGTCTTTATCGCGTTTTATATCATATAGCTGTGCCCCATGCAATGTTTCAGCAGCTTGTTAGGCTCGATTTGCCTCATGCCCCCTGTTTGACGAGCCCCGGCTATCTGTGGTACTATCAGCTTCTCGGAAACTCAAATGTACTATTCGTCGTGACAGCGACCAAATGATGCACTATACTTAATTGCTTCATTCCAAGCATGCAAGCATAGTCGCAGTATAAATCTTTTTTGTGCCCAATACAGCCGTCCTCTTGGCGTTTATACTGTTGCTTGTAGTCCCCCATGCTGAAGCTTTACCGCCACGTTTCTACCACTAGCTACGAGTTGACTTATGGGTTCCTTATGCTAGCTTCGAATTCTGGGTCATATAGAGAGTGTTACACGCTTAATATGTACTAAAGACATCGCAAGGATAGATTTTACATTTCATATCTACAATACTGCCTAGAGAAAAATAAAAAAGAATAGTCTCCAAAAATAATAGATCAAATCTAATCTTTATATTTTTTTAAATGGACAAGTTAAGTCCGCCTTCCTTGACTGCAGCCTCAATGTATCCGTAAATCGTCGTGACTGCGAGCAAAATACCAGTGCCCGAGCCCAAAGTGCCAAGCAAGTCAGATACAACTGACAGAGCACCGATAGTCGCGCCACCAAATGCAGCGGCGGTTGGAATAATTCGCTTCAGTTCCTTCAGCACCGAGGTCTCTCGTCGGCCGGCAATTACCAAACCTTGGTCTCGGAACTGCTTAGCAACGTCCTTTGGCGCAGAGCCTGAAATCTCAATCCAAGTAGTCGAGAACACTGCACATGTTCCAAGCACAAACGCAATGTACAATACAGTGTGGATTGGATCAATCATAGCTTCTCGCCAGTTGAATGGCGCCTGCATGTAGTACGCCAAACCGGACACGGCGTACAGCTGTGACGAACCTTCTCGCGGCTCCCAAACACCAAGCAACTTGGTGATGAGTGAAGTTGGGAATCGGGTATAGATCATTTGCGAAATGATAAACACGTTTGAGCTCAACGCCGACTGGAGCATGATTGGCAAGTTCGACGTGTAAAAGAGCCGAATTGGGAAGGATCCATATGGACCTCGCGTTCGAGTGCTCTTGACTGGAATCTCGACTCGGAATCCTTGAAGATAAACGACCAAGCCAAACATACCAACGGTGGCCACAAGCTGGAACATGTTGGGCAAGTTGGTTCGGTAAAACGCTTCGTAAAGCGCTCGCGTCTTGTCCTTTCGAGTGAACAGCAAATGGATCATGGCGACAAACGCGCCTTCAAACTCCTGGCCTCGTCCAGAGTTGACCGTGGTAGGAGCAAATGCCTTCCAGAAGATTTGCTCGCAATTGTTGGTCGCAATGAACAGCGAAATTCCGCTGCCGAGACCGTAACCTTTTTGCAGCAGCTCGTCGAGCAAAATGGCAATCAGACCTGCAAATACCAATTGCAGGATCAACAGCAAGCACACACCAGTGCCCAATGTGGATGGCACACCGTACATGCCTGTGAGCACGTACACGGTGGCCTGGCCCAGCGACAGAATCACCGCGAGCAGCTTCTGTGCCGTCTGATACAACTCCCGGTCGCTCTTCACGTCCATATTGACTTCAATCAAATGTGTACCGCCCAACAGCTGGAACACCATGCCGGAGGAGACAATTGGCGTAATGCCGAGCTCCATCAGCGTACCTCGATTACTAGCCAGCATCATTCGCAGCCACAGCAATGGGTCACTAGAGTCGCTCGACACGATACCGTAGAGCGGAATCTCGCTCATGACCAAGAAGATCAAAAGCACCACCGCTGTCCACATCATCTTCTGCTTGAATGGCACTTTTCGCTCCGGGGCAGCGACCTCTGGCAGAAAAGGCGCAAACGGCTTCACCAGATCCAGGAAACGCACTATACACGGGTTAGTTCATTCGTAGTACTATAAATTTCACGTACCGCCACTCATGGTTTAGTGTGTTTTCTGTTTTGTGTAGATGGGGTGTGTAAGTGTGAGTGTGGAAATGTGTCAATGTTGGACGTGGTTGGAAAAGGGCTATAGGGCCCTCGCCATAAATTTCAGGCCACGTCAATTTTCTCCATTACGCGGGCGCGCACCTCCCCTCACTTTCCCCCGCGTGAACCAACTGAACCAGGAAAAAAATGCGATGATTACTCAAGGAAAAAAGTACAGAATTGGTTTAGGAACATATTTGAAAGATGGATACACTGGCAAAGACGTGATTCATAGCGATAAGGACTTTATGGTGGTGAAGGATCATTATCCAAAAGCGGAACTCCATTGGCTCATCTTAGTCAGGGATCCAATGAAAAACTTGAACTCGAATCCAGCAAGGCTACTCAAAGAGGACAGCCAGTTCTACGCACATTGCTCGACTATTGTTAAGCTTGTAAAAGAATTAGCTGCTGACAAGCTTGCACAACGGTACAATTGCTCTTTAGACAGAGTCACTCGACGCATCAGAGCTGGGCTCCATACTGCTCCGAGTATGTCTCACATGCATATCCACATTATATCGACCGATATGGTCAGCAGTTCTGTGAAAAAGGCCAGGCATTACAATTCATTCACTACAGACTTTTTCATTGATTTCGACTCCATTCCAGACCTTCCCGACTTTCGCCTCAATCAGTGGAGAATGGAACACGAGATGAACAAGGCGGATCTGGTATGCTATCATTGCGGTGAATCGTTTAAAAGGTCGTTTGTCAAGCTGAAACCGCATCTTAGTAAAGAGCTTCAGACTTGGGAAGACAACAACCGGTCCAAGGTCTGATTGAGCGGGTGCTGGCTGTGTCCCTGAGCAGATGGCGCTGCGGTGTTGTTGTCGAACAGCCCCAGCTGGTGCGAGATGTATTCACTCAGGTTGAACGACCGAACGCGATCCCTAAACTGTCGAAATGGGCACAACCTTAGAAGGATTTTTTTCTTCCATGACGCTTGGGGATTGTTACTCTGCTGCTCAACGGCTGCTGCCGCTGCTGCTGCCGCCGCCGCCACGGCTGCGGCTGTAGATGCAGGAGCAGCAGCACCTGTTGCATGCGACAAGTCTTGCGGGGAAGAAGAGCCAGGCTGCAGGTGACGCAGTCCAGGGTTCTGCTGCTGCTGTTGTTGCGGGAGGGTATACGAGGTTTTAGGTATCTTATTGACTCCACCGTAAAACGCTGCTTGTGGGTCCCATAAATAGTTTGTGCGGTTATTCACGTAGTCGCCCACGCTGCGGTCGACAACTTGGAACGAGCTCAAGTACCGCCAAAGTGTGCGCATCACCAGAAGCCCCATGCCGCTGATGACGATGAGCGACGATTTTCCGACAGACTCTTCGCGGATGCCAAGGATATATGCCGAAATCATGTATACGCATATACCAACTGCCAATCGATGGTCGTCGAGTCCCTTCCAGGGCCCCAAAATCTGGTCCGAAAAGGGGCGCTTCATCAACACAGGTGGCGCATTTGGATCTGGAGCAGCAGCAGGTGCGCTGGCCACTCCAGTGCTGACTCGCGGATATGTTTGGTAGTAGTTGCCGCTTATTTTGTCTCGTTGCACACCATCGACTAGATGATGTCGACTTGACAGTGGCAATTGGGTACCAATGCGAAAGTAGTATCTTTTAAATTTTTATCACCAATTTGCATTATATTTTTACCATACTTGAGTAGATTATAGAAAACTATTATAATCATTTCTATTATTCACAACTCGACCATAATAACAAAATACATAGAATTACCAGTACACAAAATACGAGAACCGGATGAGGCCGACACAGCCGTACTACACGGGTCATCGCACGGATCTGCGACATGCACCCGAGACCCCTCCTCCGCACATTTCGCTTATACGGCTTTAACTCTTTGTCGCTGTTGAGGCGTAGTACCACCGCATAGATTTCAGACCTTGAAGGGGAATAAAAAATTAGAAGCCGCAGCAAGTGGCTGTCAAAAGACGAAGTACAATGACTGCATTCAAACGACGACCGCTAGTTTCGGTCACCCACGCCCCGTCAAGCATGGATGCAGTCAAGATCGGTATGCACACCGGCGACGTTTTGGAGAACAAAACCTAACATACACTAGGTGGACTCGATGAGTATTTGGTACGTCGCAACCAGCTCGATTTATGCACTATAGTGCATGTGAGCGTCCAGCTCAACCGGGGCATCCCTATTGAACGGCTATATATGGCACTTGGCAAGGTGATTTTCGACAACCTGTGCCTTTCGCTGAATATATTCGAGTCCATGTCGAGAAATCCTATCCGCAGGGCAGTACCATCAGTAGATATGAAGAAACAAGTGGAGTACCGACCGGAATGGGACAATGTCGAGCAATTTATCGATCAGCGGTACGAAAGCATTGCCGCCAAGTTCCAATACGATATCGAAGAGCCATTATGGCGGGTATACGTGATTAATAAAGACGAGAACATTTTAGTGTTCGCATTCGACCATGCGGTCATGGACGGGTCGTCGAGCATATCAATCGTGAAGCAATTGATCAGTGCATTGAATGACGCGACGCCTCTTAAATCCACAACTGTCGCGACGCCGAAAACCCCTCAAGATAAGCTTCTACAGTCGTATCCACAGACCAAGGTCACAATACCGTTTGCATTCAGACTAGCGGGCCAGTTTATAAAACAGTGGCTGATTCCACCTAAGAAGTTCACCGGTCCAATTGCCAAATCGCCGCTCGATTCGAAATCTATACTACGAGTAGTAAGTGCCGATCAGACTGCGAAGCTGATCCAAGCTGCAAGAAGCAGGCACATTTCACTTCACGTCTTGCTGTTCACTGCTTTATTAGAGACGGTGCTTCTCTACGTCTCGCCCGATCGCCGCACAATTACGCTATCGTCAACAGTCAATGCACGGCGGCACCTTAAAACAGAAGCAATGGGCAACTATTTCTACAATTTCGTGTACCCGATGAAAAAAGATTTCCAAAAATTCAAATCACAATTCGACGGATCGCAGTTCAACGATGCATGGGCACAGGAGTACAGCGATGCACTGAAAAAAGCGATGCATGACCCAAGCGATCTTGCACAACTCGTTGGAATAATGCGGTACATCAATTTAACCAAGTACCTCAAATCCGAGCTACGCAAGGGACGCCGCCACGATAGTATTGAGATATCAAACTTGGGGGCACACGCATTCGACAATCAAGGCGAGTACAAGGTGCTTGAACTGGCGCTGGGGCAGCCTGTCACGGGAATCAATGCACCGTTCTGTATCAGCGTTGCGTCTGTGAAAAACGGGCCAATGTCGCTTGTCGTCAGTGTCGCCAGCGACGATGTGGCCAAGACTAAATGCCACACTGTATGGAACGGAATGAAAAAATTAATCGACAATTTGACTCAAGAGCAAGTTTAGCTTTATAATATATAAACATACTAAAAAATTCTACAACTTCTCGTACTCGAGCTTGCCCTCGAGCTTCTTTGCTTCGGCCACTTTCCGTACCGCCTTCATCATATCTGCCTGCAAGATATAATCCCGGTCGTCTCTAATGGCGAAAAAGCCAGACTCGGTGACCACGTTTCGGATATCCGCACCGTTGAATCCGTCGCTCATCTTGACCAGCTGCTCATAGTCGAATTCGCCTTGCTTGCTCACCTTCTCCGAGTGGATCTTGAAAATCTCCAGCCGGCCAACTTCGTTTGGCAACGGGATCTCAATCTTTCGATCCATTCGTCCGGCTCGCAGCAATGCAGGATCAAGCGTATCGGGCCTATTGGTCGCCATAATAACCTTTGTTCGGCCCAAGTAGTCGAAACCGTCCATCTGATTCAGCAACTCCATCAACGTTCGCTGGATTTCTCGATCCGCCGACGTGCCCTCACTGAATCGCCGGCCACCAATAGCGTCTACTTCGTCCATAAAGATAATACACGGCTCGTGCTCCTTGGCATACCCAAACATTTCTCGCACCAGACGCGCCGACTCGCCAATGTACTTGTCCACAATGGCAGATGCTGGCGAGAAAATGAAATTGGCACCGATCGTAGCAGCCACCGCTTTTGCAAGCAGAGTCTTACCGGTACCTGGTGGTCCATAAAGCAGCACACCCTTTGGCGGCTTGATTCCGACTCGCACAAACAGCTCCGGGTTCTTGAGCGGCAACTCAATGACTTCACGCAGTTCTCGAATCTGGTCATTGAGACCACCGATACCAGCAAATGTAAGCTCACCGGGCTCGAACGTTGTCATGTTGTAAACCAGAGGATCGACCTCTCGCGGCAGTAGTCGCATAATTGTGAGCGTCGTCATATCGAGCGCGACTCGTACACCTTGCTTCAACGTCTCTCGCTTGATATTATTTCGGCATCCTACAACGTATCGAGGACCGTTCGATGCTTTCACAATGTATCGCTCTTCGTCGAGCTGCTTGAGCACCTCGCCAATCACTTGGCCTACGCTTTGTAATGCTTTAATGTCCTGCAATTGAGTTAGTGGCGATCCACTATCGAAAAAAAAGGTCATACGTCTTCGGTTTTGTTGAATTGCTGCTCGAGCTTTCGAATATCCAGTCGCAGCTCTTTCAGCTTTGCCTCCCATTCGACATGCTCTTTTCTCTTGCGTTTGTAGTCCTCAAACGCCTTTGCACGTTCAGCGTCGACTGGAGTTTCGTCACGCAGCGCGCCTGCACCTTCATCGGCCTGCAGCGCTGCCAACAATGGATCTTGCTCTTCTGACATTATTCCACTTGTCTGTTCCGTTCAATGGATTGATATCTACGAAGATCGAATGTGTTGGGGGGCAAACCTGTAGTAATGTATGTGTTGTGTGTGTGTCGGTGCGTGGGCGTGTGCGTGAGTGAGTGTGTACCGCAAGTCCCAGTTTTCGCCAAACCTGCGCGCTGCGGCGCACTGTGACATTTTCTGATCCAATTTTCTTGAGACGACTTTGAAGACCGATAAATAAATGGAGTTCCACGCGGTGATTCTCTGTGGAGAGGGCGAAAAGCTTGCGCCTTTCACGGCTGCTAGTGCTACAGGAACTCCAAAGGGGCTTCTTCCTGTGAACAACCAGCCATTGGTGTCGTACGTGCTCGACTGGTGCAAGGCAGGCAACTTCAACCAAGTTACTCTAGTATGCTCACCGCACGAAGAAGAAGAGTACAAGACGTTTATCGGCGACTACCTGAATACTAATCAAGGACTAAACACGAATCTGGCGACATCGGATGCTGATACGACAGGAGGCGTGGTTGCCGAGATGCGACAGAACATTAACTCGGATTTTGTCATCCTGCCGTGCGACTTTATCACAGACTTGAGCGCGCAAGAACTGATCGATTCCTTCAGACGGCTTCAAGACGAAAATGTATTAATCTCGGGAGTTTACTATAAGAACAATTTGGAAAATATCGAGAAGAAAGCGCTGGTAGCGGACTACATTTTGCATACCCCACTAACTTACAAGCCCTTGCCAGTGCTGCTCGATTCGTACAGCAAAGACGGTGTGAGCCTGAAGAAAGCTATGGATGTTAGAATGGGGCTGCTATGGCGGTACGCCAATGCAGTGGTATCGACAAAAATCCTCCGTGCATCAATCTTCTTTTGTTCGCTCAAACTGCTCAAGATTTTAGACAGTGAAGTGAGCAATTGGGAAAATAAGGACTGGAATAAAGTAGTCAGAGATGTTGCAAGACGCTCATGGTGCCATCAAGAAGCTAAAGAATACGTGGCTATGGAGCTGTTACCGGACTCTACGTCGTTTGTGCGAGCCAACAACTTGAGCGCATACGTCGAGGCCAATCGACATATTCTCAAACTGAATGCAAAGGATAAGGCTTTGGCTAAACCCAAAGTGGCCAAGGGCACAGCAGCAGCACCCGCTGCAGCTGCAGCTCAAGTGGGTACGGACTCGTGCGTTGGTCGCGATGGTGTGCTTGGCGAGAAGACCTCAGTGAAACGATCAGTCATTGGCAACAACTACACGATCGGCAAGAAGTGCCGTATTACAGGGTGCGTCATTATGGACAATGTCACGCTTGGCGACGAGGTGGTGCTGGAGAACTGTCTGATTGGCAAGGGCGCAGTGATTCATAACAAAAGCAAGCTCACGTCATGCAATGTCGAGGGCCAGTACGAAGTCGAAAAGTCGTCGAATCTCAAGAACGAGACTTTGAAGAAGCTGTCGATCAATGATACTCAGTTCTCTCTCTCAGAAGGCGAATCCGGGTCGGATAAAGAAGAAGGCGAGGAAGACTCTAGTGACGATGGGTCAGAAGAAGAAGGCGAATGGGAGATCAGTGAAGGCGAGGGACTGGATGACGAAGATGATGACGGATTATTTGATCGTTCATAATAATATAGATATTAATGACTGCAACCTCTCATGGGTCTACAGAGCCGCACAGTGTGAGTCTTTCCTTCACACACACCGCGCGCAGAACGTCCCCTTTTTTCAAGTACTGAAATTTTCCTCCACCTTTTAAAATTACGCTCTTGTTAAAGCTAAATCCTCATAAAGACAATATCATCATGGCGTCAAAAGGGGAGCCAAAGACCCTCGTCATGGAGAATGTACGTTTGGAGAAAAATAGATATAAGCACTAACCCGGATCAGACGTCTCGACGAGACGAGTTGATTGCAGTTGAGAAGAAGTACCAGCGCAAGTGGGCCGAACAGAAGGTCTTCGAAATCGATGCGCCACAAGAGGCAATCTCCGAAGAGGAGTTGCACAAGAAATACCCCAAATTTTTCGCTACGATGGCGTACCCATACATGAACGGTGTGCTCCATGCGGGCCACTCGTTCACCTTGTCCAAGGTCGAGTTCGCGACAGGCTTTGAGCGAATGGAGGGCAAGAAGGCATTGTTCCCATTGGGCTTTCACTGCACCGGTATGCCTATCAAGGCGTGTGCCGATAAGCTTGTGCGAGAGATTGAGCAATTTGGCGACAACTTAGAAGGTGTGCCAGCTGACGACGGTGAGGAAGTGAAGGAGGACGCGCCTAAGAAGAAGGAAGACTTGACCAAGTTTGCCAGTAAAAAAAGCAAAGCAGCTGCCAAGACGGGTCGAGCCAAGTACCAGCACGAGATTATGATGCAGCTTGGAATTCCTCGAGACCAAGTCAAGAAGTTTGCCGATCCGTTGTATTGGTTGACATACTTCCCGCCATTGTGCCAGGAGGACTGTAATAGCATGGGCGCCCGAATCGATTGGCGACGGTCGTTCATCACCACTGATGTGAATCCATACTACGATGCGTTCATCCGGTGGCAGATGAATAAGCTCAAGGCGACCGGCAAGATCAAGTTTGGCGAGCGATACACCATCTACTCCGCCAAGGACGGCCAGCCGTGCATGGACCACGACCGACAGAGCGGAGAGGCCGTCAACCCACAGGAATACACTGGTATTAAGATCAAGGTTCTCGAGTGGGCCGATAGTGCCAAGGAAGTCGTTGAGGCGCATGGCTTGAGCGATAAGAATGTGTTCTTGGTCGCGGCTACTTTGCGACCTGAGACCATGTATGGCCAGACATGCTGCTTTGTGAGCCCCAAGATCACGTACGGCGTTTTTGATGCTGGCAATGGCGAGTACTACGTGACGACCGAGCGGGCGTTCAAGAACATGTCGTTCCAGAAGTTGACTCCTAAGCGAGGCGAGTACACTCCAATCTGCCAGATCTCTGGTGACAAGATGATTGGGTCCAAGGTCAAGGCGCCATTGTCTGTCTACCCTGAGGTTCGAGTGTTGCCTATGGAGACTGTGTTGGAGAAGAAGGGAACTGGTGTGGTTACGTCTGTGCCATCGGACTCTCCCGATGATTATATCACGGCGCTCGACTTGCAGAACAAGCCAGAGTACTACAAGATTCAGAAGGAGTGGGCTACTTTGGAGCCAGTCGAGATTATTGAGACTCCAAGCTACGGCAAGTTGACTGCGAAGAAGCTTGTGGAGGACATGAAGATCAAGTCTCCCAAGGACCGCGATGCGCTGGCCCTCGCCAAGGACGCTGCTTACAAGGAAGGCTTTTTCATGGGTACAATGATCATTGGCAAGTACAAGGGCGACAAGGTAGAAGATGCCAAACCTAAAGTGCGAGCCGACTTGGTCGCCAGCGGCGAGGCGTTTGTCTACAGTGAGCCTGAGTCGTTGGTCATTTCACGATCTGGCGACGAGTGCGTAGTGTCGTTGGAAGACCAGTGGTACGTCGACTACGGCGAGCCCGAATGGCGAGCCCAGGCGGAGGAGTGCTTGAAGAGCATGAACACTTACTCTTCCGAGACTCGGCACGCGTTCGAGAAGGTGCTTGACTGGTTGCGAAACTGGGCCTTGTCGCGGTCGTACGGGTTGGGCACCAAGATTCCTTGGGATCCAAAGTACTTGGTCGAGTCGTTGAGTGATTCTACCATCTACATGGCTTACTACACCATCAAGCACTTTTTGCACTCTGACTTTTATGGCCAAGAGGTCGGTACATTGGGCGTCACTGCCGACGAAATGACTGACGAGACATGGGACTACATTTTCACATTGAGCGAGACTGCTCCGTCGCATTTGGACAAGAACAAGCTCGACAAGATGCGACGAGAGTTTGAATATTTCTACCCATTGGATGTACGAATCTCGGGTAAAGATTTGGTGCCTAACCACTTGACGTTTTTCATCTACACCCACACTGCCATTTTCCCCAAGAAGTTCTGGCCGCGAGGAATCCGAGCCAACGGCCACTTGATGTTGAACAATGAGAAAATGTCCAAGAGTACCGGTAACTTTTTGACCTTGAAACAGGCCGTGGAGAAGTTTGGCGCCGATGCGTGCCGAATCGCACTCGCCGATGCCGGTGACACGTTTGAAGACGCCAATTTCGACGAGGCCAACGCCAATGCTGCCATCTTGCGACTTTACATTCTCAAGGAGTGGGTCGACGAGGTGACCAAGTCGGATGCTAACTTGCGAACGGGTGCAAAGGACTCGTTCTTCGACATTGCGTTTGAGAACGAGATGAACGAGCTGGTGACCAAAACCCACGAGGCGTACTCTACTGCTTTCTACAAGAACGCGCTCAAGTACGGCTTGTTCGATTTCCAGGCTGCGCGAGATTACTACCGAGACTCGTCGAGCTCGGTAGGCATGCACCGGGACTTGGTGTTGCAGTACATTCGCACCCAGGCATTGCTGCTCACGCCAATCGCTCCACATTTCGCCGAGTACATTTGGCAAGAAGTTTTGGGCGAGAAGACGACTGTGCACGACGCCAAATTCCCAGTGCCGTCGCGGCCAGTGGAAAAGTCTGTCAGCGATGCGTTGCAGTACGTGCGTGACACTGCGCGAGCAGTGCGAGAAGTGGAAGGCGCCAATATGAAAAAGAAGAAGAAGGGCCCAGTGTTCGACGCCAAAGCGCCGTCCAAGCTCACGTTCTTCGTTGCTCCGACTTTCCCAGACTGGCAGGACCAGTACATTGAGCTTGTGCGGGAGCAGTTCTCCAAGACGAGCTTGGACATGACCCCCGAGCTCAAGCAGGGCGTCGCCAAGATTGGCGACGTGAAGCGCGGCATGCAGTTTGTCAACTACTTGAAGCAGCGGATCGTCAGCGGCGAGTCGGCGGCGGCTGTTTTCAATCGAGAATTGTCGTTTGACGAGTTGGCCACCATTGAGGCCGTGTTGCCATTATTGGAGCGGTCGCCTGCTGGAACTAACGTTACCGAGGTGCAGGTTGTAGTGCTCGACGATACGCGGGAAGCAGGCAAGGACTTGAAGACTGGCGAGAGTGTGGATATCTCTGCTGTACCGCAAAAGATTATCCAGGACGCAGTGCCAGGAACTCCAGGTGTCACTTTGGTCAACTTGTAGACCTGGTATCCGTATTGATTATTATAATAATAATAAAGAAAATAAATGTACATTGAATTATGAGTAGAATTATGAGCGTTCAGGCGTGGAAAGTTGGTTAGTAGAGAAAATGAGCAGCCTGCATCGCTCCCGTTGATTTGAACCGAACCTTATAGATTCCCTGGTTGTTTGTCCCTTGAGCACAGTATCAGGCACGTCGAAGCGTCTCGCTCTCAGGTCTTCAGGCGTTTGCATGACAATGTGCACCTTGCGCTGGTTGAAAAACCGCGCATTCCACACATCCACAGTAGACTGCGCATCCAAGTTCCTCGCCTTGCCCATGCGACGTCGCAATCTCTGCGAGACGGCAGCTCCAGTGCCTTGGTTGAGCGCCATGATGGCGCCGAGTCTGACCCGCTGCATTGTCGACAGTTTAATCTGCACGTGGCATATATCTTCAATAAACCTCACCCAGTCTTCTTTGGATATCGAATGCGACTTGAATACCCGCGGGTACAGCCCTGGGAACCCGTGGCCCATCTGTTCTTTGAGTGCGTAGAGCACCATCGTATCAAACGGCTCGCCAAGGTTATCGACCAATCTAGGAATCTTGGCGAATTGTGGCGGCTCGGGGTTCAGTACATTGGCACGCCGCAGCTTGTCCTTGAATTTGAGCTCGTACGAACACTCGTCTGCCAAGCTGCCTGTTGTGATCAGTGCTACAAGGTCGAGCTCGTCGTAGTATGGCGTCTTTTCATCCTGTGATACGCCGTCCCGGTAACTCGGGTGAATATCCTGCTGCTCGTTTATTTCTTCTTCTTGGTCAGAATCTGAAAGTGCTTCGTCGCTCTCATTGAAAACGTCCATTGTCGAGCTCGCAGAGCGGTGTACCGGCTGTTTGGGTCTGGCGTTGAAAGTCATCTCGCTTCGGAACGGGTTCTTGGTGTATGCAAGCGGTATAGAGTCCTCCCTGTCCTGCTCGTCCTCGTCCAGCTGGGGCGTCAGAGGAGCGATAGCAGGGCTCTGGTATATAAATGAGTTCCCACTGCTGCTACGGCTCGCCGTTCTGAATGGGTTGTAGTCACTCATACTTGTCGCGTGATGTGTCAATGTGGAGTCATTTTGCAAGCGCAAGAAAATTGGAGAGGAGGTGGGCGTCCATTTGAAAGATACTGTGTCAGCAATCAGATAGCAGTTTCAGTATCCGCAAACTGGTATGAACTAACCGAACACAAACAGCTGGGGATATGAATGTGGGGACAAGACACACTGTGTTTTTGGACTGTCAATATCGGCATCCCCGCCGCATGGTGGGTGGCTATTTTGAACTCGCCGCAGTCTTTTCAAATTAATCTTCCGCGCTTGGCATGGTGATTTACGTACAGTAATTTGGAATAATCAAGACAACCAATAAAATGAACGAATGGAAGCGTGGATATCATTATCAGAGCCCGAGACGATTTGTACTATGTACTGGTATCCCCACAAATTTGCTCCAGACCCACATCCCCTCAAACACAACCATGAACGGCCGTGCACTGCCTCTATATGTCTATCTTTATAGATACATTGAATAGCGAATAGCCGCAAATGCGGTCATACATACACTGACCAACGGCTCGCCGTTCAGCCATGTCCCACCACTTCATTCACCCACACATACGTATGATTATATATAGCCGTGCATTCAGCATCTGCAAGCGTGATGTGCATATTCTGCATCAATTTGCACTGTTTCGGCCACACTGGCCAGTCAAATCTTTGAGAAAGCCGCCGTTTGGTAGTTCCGCCGTAGTTCCTTTGCCCGCCCCTTCACCAGCTTACCAGTGCAAAAAATTGTCGTACGCAAGCTCATCAGTGCCAAGAAATTCAGGGAGGAGCCGACTCGACTTTACGTAACACAGTCAATCAATCTCCAAACATGAGAATATTCTTTGTAGTATGAAGTCATATTATTCTTATTCGTAAATATTACTCGGAGATTATACTTTGAACAGACTCTCTAAATTTCAAGGGGCGCCCTTTAAAATTTTTGCTGAATGCTGCCGTGCAGATTTTTTTTTTTTTCGTTTTTTTCCCTCTCTCCGTCTCAAATTAGTGCAGAACCGGATTCGTCGGTGTACTTTTCCTCAGACGTTGCATTTCGTATACACTTGGTTCCAGACTTTTATTGAA
The DNA here is from genome assembly GCA_030558855.1 of Blastobotrys indianensis. Lineage (NCBI taxonomy): Eukaryota > Fungi > Ascomycota > Dipodascomycetes > Dipodascales > Trichomonascaceae > Blastobotrys > Blastobotrys indianensis. The sequence goes on from JAKTQK010000003.1 coordinate 80,454, forward strand.
ATACGAAGACCCATTGGACGTTGTAACATGAAAGAACGGTGTTTAACGACTGTATGGCCACCACCACCACGACCACATTTCCACCGTGCAATAATCTCGGAGCGCCATGTTTCCACCTTTTGGAACAGTCCACACTGGCTGACATCACATTGAGACATTCATCTTTCTGTGGACCCGGACGATCTTGTCTGTGATCCCATGGATCCTGAATCGGGGTATCAATCATCAGTCAATCAACACCACCACCAAAATGAACGATCGTATGGTCATTCTTTCCCGATCACATCAAAACCTGTCAATACCAACAAGTCCATCATAGATACTAATAGAAATCCCCACAAAATCCACTTGATACACAATACGACATTAGAACCCCAGCAGCAGTGTGTGCATATCGAAAAACAACAAAAAAAATGGCGCGCGCGCGGCCCCTGAGTTCTTTTTTTGTGTGTGTGAGGGACCCGCCGCAAGGCTGAGTCTCTCTCTCGCTGCGTTTTTGCTGCTTTAACCGCACACAAAAAGTATTTTTATAAAACCCCAGCAGATTGCTCTCCCTTCGACTTACACCCACATATCGATAATCGACTTCTTTTATTTCGTTTATATATATATATACCGGTACACATGGCTGGCGGTGTATAAATGCTACGCACAAGGCTCACCTCTGCTCTGCTCCTGCTCCTGCTCGGCGCATTGACGCTGTTTGCAGTCGGCGCAGGAGGCCACGGCCGCTTCATCGACCCGTCTTTGTCGCGACGACAATTGCACATGTACCAACAACACCACCAGCATCCGCTGTACCTCGAGGCGTCTGCTAATTTGCATCTCTCGAGTACTGCACCGAAAAAACCACGCCACGACGTGGTGTGGCGCGACTATGTCGCGTCCATCGCCGCCGATTCAGTAATGCCACTAGTGTTACGCCTGTTTAACGACCATTTTTCATATTTGCATGACGATTTTACTAACAACGACCATAACAACCTTTTCTCTAATACCTCGCGCATCATGACCCCGAAAGAACGGCTCGGGCTGAAAGCGGACCATTTGCAATCGCTCAATTCGCCCGCCGCCCTCGTCGCCACGTTCGCTCTGTTGATGTTTATGATCTAGGGGTGAAATGATATCAAATTCACCCCCATCTTTAATGTATTTAATGTATATTCCTCTTTTTTGTTTAAAACGCTCTTTAATAACGAGTTGATGATATGAAAAAATATAATAAGATTAATTTCGTGTTACACTGTGTTGTGAGTAAATGGCTGCCGGGTTTCAATCATTGATACGCCACTAATGGTTAAAACCACAGCCAACATCTGATATTACACGGCGATTCGGATATTCAGCCACATATTCCACAACCTTTTTCCATGAAATCAATCATTGGTTTAAGCGGTCCGATGTCGGTAACCTACCGGTGACTTCTGCGGTGCACCGACATTTCCCCCATTATGCGGCACCAATGTCGGCAAATTTCCGCCAGACACTCACATCTTGAATAAGAATAACAGAACAAAAAACGATATTTTACAATTAATACAGCCGCTTTGTTCGCGGCGAATATAGGTCGCTCTACCAATACGACCATTCACCCAATGCATCGAAACCTTCCTGCTTGAGCTCCAAAAAGCCACTAACATTCTCGGCCAGTTCTACAAAGCCTGCACCTTTCGCACCTAGCGTAGTCTCGAATACCCCAAATTCAGGCATTTGGTGCTTGAATTGCTCAATCTTCGCATGGTCAGCGTCGGTGACAATGGTGATAGCGCACCCACCGCCGCCGGCGCCGGTCAGCTTTGTCTCGCCAACATTGAGAACTGTAGAAGTCGACCTGATTCTTTCCAGCGAAGGATGCGAGACGCCGATTGCGACTAATAGCCCGTGGTTGACTCGCGCCAGCTCGCCGAGCCGCGTCGACAGCTCCGCAGCATTAGCATCTGAGGATGAACTCAGTAGTGTATGAGCCTCGTCTACAAGGTTGGCCATTGCGTCCAGCAGTGGATTGAGTACTGACGGCAGCCGCGACACCAAGTCGCCGACACCTGCGACCAGTGCCGCAGTGCGGCGCGGCACTTTGGTATCGATCAGCAGCAGCTTCAGCGGCGGGAAACGGGCGAGCTTTTCGAGCTTTGCTGGGCTTCGCTGGAAGTAAACCGCGCCGCCTTGTGTCGCTACGGCGTTATCGATACCGCTGGGATTGCCATGGATGCATTTCTCGCCTACAAATGCCCATGCGTTGATGGTGTCAAACGTCATGTTGGCATTGCTCAGCTTCAACAACGCAGACGCAATGCACACAGAGAACGATGCAGACGACCCGAGCCCTGAACCAAGCGGAAGCAACGACTTGACTGTGAATCGCTTCGGCGTCGTGGTGCTTGTGCAGATGGCACTGTAGAGGTACAAGAACGCTGTTGCGGCCACATGCTGGAACGTATTGTCGACACCTTGAAGCAACGGCTCAATCTTCGCCAACAACTCGTCGTCCAGATGATCGGGCATCTCGTCGCCGACGAATGGTATCTGGTCGACTTTCCAAGACCGCGTTAGCTTCATATCAGCTAGGACTAACTCTATATCCCCGCTCTGACTTTCTTCCACCAATGCATACGTTCTTAGTCCTACTGCTGCGGCAATAGCCGGTTTATTGTGCACCACCGAATGCTCGCCGAAAAGAATCACCTTCCCTGGAGCACTAACCACATAACTCATTTTGTTAATATATACCTGAGATCGAGGATGTTTTATGTCGCTTCAACAACCCCTGGGGAAACTAGTCGTCGTGGGGGCGCGCGCAGATCAGTTTGCACTGCAACAGAAACTTTCCAACGAGTAGTGCGGCTCAGATTTTTTTTTTTCAACCTCGTCAAACGACTCGAACTAACTTTTAAATACATACACACGAGGATGGAGAAAGTACGGATCCAGTTTGTGACTCGTGACGATGCGCTGCGAGTCAGCGATGCGCCTATTTTCGCTCCTGTGGAATTAAAACGATACGGTCTTTCGGAACTAGTCAACCAGCTGTTAGAAGACACTGAAAAGCCAGTGCCATTCGACTTTCTCATCGACGGACAAGTGCTGCGAACCTCGCTGCTCGAGTACTTGACTTCCAAGGGGCTCAACAATGAAACGACGCTAACGATCGAGTACACACGGTCCATCCTGCCGCCGAGCTTCTCTGCGTCGTACCCGCACGAGGACTGGGTCTCGTCGGTGCACTCGCTCAAGTCGAGCGACGAACACATTGCTACAGGATCGTACGACGGCGTAGTGCGGCTATGGAACAAGTCCGGCGAGGTTGAAAAGTCGCTCGCAGGCCACACCGGCGCCGTTAAAGCGGTGAAATGGATGAAGAAGACCATCCTCGTTTCAGCGTCGAACGACCGCACCGTGCATCTGTGGAACATTGACTCCAACAAGAACGGCTCGATCGCCGCCATTTTCCAAGGGCACACTGCCGCCGTTGACGACGTGGCAACATTTAAAGACACAATCATCTCTGCATCGGCCGACACGACGCTGCGAGTGTGGAGCTCGGACCTGTCCAAGCTCCAGCCAGTCGCTCCAACTATCACTACGACCAAATCCACTGCATCTGCCAAACGGCGGAAGCTCGCCGAGGCGCAGAAACAGGGCCGGACGCGAGCGTCGCTGCTCACATTGGAGGGCCACACTGCTCCCGTCACGGGCGTCGCGTTCCACCACACGGACCCTTCGTCGTTTGTGTACTCCGTGGCGCAGGACCACACCATCAAGACGTGGGACTACGAGCACGGCCGCCAGATCTCGTCAGTCACGACGCAGTTCCCGCTGCTGTCGGTGGCAGCACTGCCGGGCGTCAACCTCGTGGCGTGCGGCTCGTCGGCGAGACACATTATGCTGCACGACCCAAACTCCAAAACGACAATGACCCACGCACAACTCATTGGACACACCAACTTCGTCGTGTCGCTGGCGCAGAGCCCGCATAACCAGTACCAGTTTGTCAGTGGCTCGCACGACGGCACGTGCAGGATCTGGGACGTGCGGTCGACGCGAGCAGCGTTCGCCATCAAGCGCGAAAGCGGCGACGGCGGCAAAGTGTTTGGCGTCGATTGGCATAAACAAGTAGGCATCCTCAGTGCCGGCGAAGACAAAAAGCTGCAAATCAATCAGGCTACTGAATAAAATTCATGTATTTAATCTCATCATTACATTATTAAAAAAAACAAACAAGCAAACCATTAACCTCCCTGGGTTAAATACGACAATTTTTTTATCATTTACTCCACGGTCACAGACTTGGCCAAGTTTCGTGGGAAATCCACATCAATGCCCTTGTTCACTGCAAGCCAGTAACTCATAATCTGCAATGGAATAACGTTCAAAAGTCCCTGCAAACAGTCCACAGTCTCGGGCACTCGCAATGTCTTGTATTGAGAAAACTGGCTCGTGTCGTCGTTGCAAATGACAATAGGCTTGCCTGCTCGGGCGGCCACTTGCTCAACTGCAGACATGACTTTAGGGAACAACGAGTCCCGGGTGGCCATGACAATAATCGGCAAATTCTCGTCAACCAATGCCAAAACACCGTGCTTGAGCTCACCGGCCAATACACCCTCAGAATGCATGTACGAAATCTCCTTAATCTTCAATGCACCTTCCAGAGCAGTGGCATGCTGGTAGCCTCGGCCCAGAAGCAGTAACGACTTTTGGTCGGCCAAAAATGTATCGCACATTTCCTTAATGTCATCATTAAGCCTCAACACCGTTTTGATCTGTTCCGAAATCTTGGAAAGACCCTGGATGATCTGGACCCGTCGCGTCTGCTTGGAAATTCGATCGTCGGACAAATTGAGCGCCATCATCACCAATGCAATGTACTGCGATGTATAAGCCTTGGTGGACGCAACACCAATTTCGGGACCGGCATTAATGTGCACACCACAGTGGGTCATTCGAGAAATGGTCGATCCGACAGAGTTGACAATACCAACGGTCAAAGCACCCCGCTCAAGACAGTACTGAAGAGCAAGAATCGAGTCTGCAGTTTCACCAGACTGCGAGACGAAAACACAAGTGTCGTCTCGGAACACGGGGCTTTTCCGGTCCAAAAAGTCCGATGCAAGCTCCACAACAACTGGAATCTCGGTAAGCTCTTCAAAAATGGATCGCACTGCCAAGCATGAATGGTATGAAGTGCCGCACGCAATCATAATCAGTCGTCGACATCGTCGGATAGAAGTCAAGTATGATTTAAGACCGCCCAACACAATCTCATTCTTCTCAAAGTCTACTCGGCCTCGCATTGTGTTGATGACAGACTCTGGCTGCTCGAAAATCTCCTTCTGCATAAAGTGGTCAAAGTTGCCCTTCATAATCTCGTTGAGCTCCATTTCCAATGTCTGGATCGATCGAATGGCAGAAGCGCCTTCTTCTCGTCGAGCTCGGTGAATGTGCAGCTCGCCATCGTAAATGTGAGCCACATCATCGTCTTCGAGGAATAGCACCTTCTTGGTGTACTGGATCACAGCAGCTGGATCGGATGCAAGGTAAAACTCTACCGGAGTCGGCTTGTCGCTGTCGGTCAAAAACGCTCGCGACTGCGATGTGTGAAGCTGGCTCTTGCTGGCTGCACCAGGCAGACGAAGCAACTCGCCATTGGCACTGCCATTGGCCTCGGCATTTGCGGCGCTATCTTGAAACTCGACATCGACAAAGTCCATCTTCAACTTCTCGCCAGTGTGGACGCCCACCAATAGTGGGGAACCTTTCTTAGTAGCAATGAGCTCGGATGGGTAGTGGATCGACTTGATCAACAAACCGTACGCACCTTCCAACTCATTCACCACAAGCTTGGCCAACTGGCTGAAATCCAGGTTGGTGCCTTTTTGGCTATCATACAAATATTTAACCAACTTGGCGATCGCCTCGGTATCGGTGTCAGACTCAAACTTGAAGCCCTTGGATTCGAGCAAGTGTCGAATCTCCCGGAAGTTGGTGATGATACCATTGTGTACGACCGTAAACTCATTGTTTGGATCGGATCGCTGAGGGTGGCAGTTGATAGTCTTTGGCTGACCGTGAGTGGCCCATCGCGTGTGGGCGATACCAACGTGGCAGTCCAAAGTGCTGTCGAGCTCGGGCTTGCTGTCCTTGATCAGTTCCTCCAACGCCGCAACCTTGCCGACCTGTCGGTAAATCTCAACAACCTGTCCATTTTCGTCCTTGTCGATTGCCAGACCTGCCGAGTCGTAGCCTCGATATTCCTGCCGCTTGAGACCATCGACCAACGTCTTGACAATGTCGCCCCGGCTCTTGGGTGTAAGGTAGTTGATATAACCAAAGATGCCGCTGTTTGAGTTAGCACCTGAGTACTAGATTTTATAGAACGTACCACATTGGAAAATATTAGAAATGTGTGACACGAAAGAAAGTAAATTAAGAAAATAAACGAACGTGTGTGTGTGTAGAAAGGGGGAAAACACAAGCTGTCAGAGGGCAGAAGAGTGTTTATATATCTGAGATATTCAAAGTGGCCGAGCCCATTTGAGTGTGTGTGCGTAGGCCTGCAGCGGCGGCGTTATGCAACCGGCGAATGCATGACGATGGGGCCCAAAAACGAGAGAGTCAAAAAAGAGAGATCCCATGATTATTTTTACTTTCCAGGAACGCTGGAGAAGGTTTTTTGCTTTTACTTTTCCGCTGCGAAAAGGGAATATGCCATGTATGATGAACTTTCCACTAAGGGCAACTGCTGTTCTAAGAGTACATAAGGGTTTAAAAACAGGATTATTAGCTTATAAAATAACACTACTGCATTAATGCCCAATCGATCTGTCCATATGGTACAAAATGGCAATCTCACGATCACGGTCTCTCTATCAAAGATCTTTCTTTCAACATGCCAAAACAAGATGTAAACAAAAACAGTTTTTCTCGTGTGTGAGGGGCGCCCCTGTGGCTTTTTTTGAGGGGGTCACGCGTGAACATTTCAGTCCGGCCATATCGTCATCATCATCCTTTAGCCTTTCTCTTCTGTCTTTTCGAGTCTATTAACTTTGATATTATAAATTAGGGATATGCGATTTAAAGGGTTTATTATCTCTTGTTTATATTTCTATATTACATGTTGTCCAAGGATAAAAGGGGGGAAGTGTATAATCGTATTGGCCAATCGGTGTGGTGCATTTTAGGTCTCACCCTTTTTTTAACCCGAAACCATTTCACAAGAAAAAACCTGCAAAAAGCGGCTCACACCATTCATCTGTAAATGCCCAAGTAAACAAGCATCGAGATAAGGTTTCTTCTCTCTATTATTTAAAAATAGCCCAAACAATACACGCAAGTGCGGCTCCATCCAATCCATCTAGTCGTATCGAGCCAAGAATCGCTGTCCGCGTGTTTCCCAGCTCGATCGCAGCTGCGCCCGCGTAACAACCTTGTCGGAAAACATTTCGAGCCCAAAATACTGGCAGAACTCCGTGCTGGAAGCTTGACGGTTGTGTGCTGGTGGTTGTTTCGGGTTGTCAAATGTCTGCTTGGGGCTTTGCATCAGCGAGGACTGGTCCATCCACTCGTCTTCTTCGTCATCGTCTTGCTCGCTCGTCGCTGAATCGTGGTCTAGCTGTGGTGCCGAATCCATCAACTGCGTTCTGGAAGATGCAGTAGAAAGCTGGTGATGGTGATGGGCAGGTAATGATGGTGGTGGTGGCGGTGGTACCGTGCTATTGCTGACAACACTGATTCGGTCCGTGCTTCTGTTCACCACATGCAGTTTCTTTTTAGACTCGTATCCGTCGAGAATGAACGTGTGCCTGCTTTGGCTCAGCCGTCTAGCTAATGCCTCATCATCATCATCGTCGTCGTCATCATTATTCTCGTTCTCGTTCTCATCATCGCCAAATTTCTGAGACACCCATGAGGCACGCTTCTTGAATGAGCATTTTCTTGTATACACATTCGAGTCCAGTTTCAGTGGCTCCGTAGTGATTATCGCTTGTCGGCTCGATGGTCTGCTGCCAGTATTCGCGGCATGGTTCTTTGCTCCACAGTTTTCACACCCACGAGCCGCACCGTCAGTAACAGTGGCACTCGACAATGATACCGATGCCATCGGCATCGCATTTTGATTCCCTGCATATCCCGCAGTTCCAGATACCTGCGCAGATCTCGAATGCGATAAAGTAGAGACAGCACTGTGGGGTGGTACTCTTGGAGGAATGCCCGCATTGATCATACCCTCTGGTGGTGGTGCGGCTGGCTCCGCTGCTACATCACTCAGCGACCAATGCGACGCTGCACCGACGACGACGGCAGTCACCGGTGGTGGTGCGGCGCGCCGCTGTCCTGGCATTTCGGCTTCTGAAAACCCGTTGCATTCATTGTTCAAGCGTGGAGAATAATGCGCTCGGCCATGGTATTGCCGGTATTCTGACTGTGGCTGGGCCCGGTGCGAGAATAGCTGCTGCGGTTGTGTGTGGTGCATTCTGTTGGGCTTTGGCGGTGAGTTGCGATTGCCTAGTAAGAAATCAAACTCCTTGGTTGGTGAGACTGATGAGGCCCGGTCAATTGAATCCGGTGGAAGGTGGAGCCTTGGTGGATACTCTGCTGAGAAAAAGTCTCCAGTAATTTTGGGCACTGCAGGCTCTGTAGCTTCGTGTGTAGGAGGAGGTGACTTGAACTTGAACTTGCCCTTGAACCGCCCGTGATCCACAGACTTTGACCGCTGTCTTCGCAATTGCATATTTGTATTAATAGATTTTTGTTGTTGGATGCAAGTATCAGATGGAACACGCCTCAAAGCGCCAGTTCCCTCGGCATTGTGGAGATCAGTCTTGGACTGTCGTTTTCTGACCACCACAAGTGGCTTGTTGTCTTCAATCTCTTCTAGAGACGGTCTCGTGGATTCAGATGCAATACTAGTGGTCAAAGAAGAATTGGTGGTCGACTTGTTACTAGCCTCTAATCGGCTTCGTGATGCAAAAATATTGAACGCTCTCATGGCGTGCTCGTCGTCTAGATTACTAGCACTCTGCTGTTGTTGTGGTTTAGTAGTGGATTCAGGATAAAGCCTTGAATAATTCAGCCGTCCAGAATAACAATCCCGATGCACTATATACTCCTCAGGAAAATACAAATCGAGCGGAATCGACCTGTCAAATTGCGTGCTGGTGAATAGTTCCCTGTGGATATACTTTCGGAGCATCAACTTGGCGTGCTCGTTCTGTGTGAATCGAATCTGGTCGTGCAGCTTGTCGATAGGTTTCTTGAGTTCGCCCAACTTTCCCAGTCGCTCTGCCAATTCGTAGTTCACTGCTGGTTCGACAAATTCTGGAATCTCGCTTTTGAATGAGCGTGATGTCGGGTATACGATATTTTCCAGGTCGTCGATAGACAAATCTGCAGTCGACAAATGCGACCCCACGTTGCCCATCCTGTTGAATATATATATATCTTCTCTTGCTCAGTCTTGAAACGCGTGTCTTTGCAAGAAACACACAAGAAACTCAAAAATAATGAACGAGAGGTAGAAAAGCCAAAACCTTGTATAAAAGTGCGAGGCGTTGCATCCTTATAGGCGTGTTGCCGTCCCCCCGGCTATAGCAAGCTGGAGCTGCTCTATGCAGGTCATGTCTTTTTTCTAACCACAAATACCTCATCACAGGTTGTTTTTTTTATTACAGATGTAAGACCTGCCCCAAACGGAAAAATATATCTCAGTGATTACACGTGCACATGCGTAAATCTATTAGATTTTGCGGGTGGCATGGACTTTTCCCATCTCATTGAGAATAATTTAAAAAAAGCGAAATGGCTGGGCCCCAGAAGGTCACCATTTCATCGCGCGGCGTGCGGCTGCGGCTGCGAGCAGTGTTCCAGAAGCTCGTGCAATGGAAAGCTTACTTTCTGTAACATTGGATCTGTTTGATTGCTGGAGATATTTTATTTTTTTGGGAAATTATTATTATCATGGATTGAAAATATATGGTGGCTCGTGCTCTGGAGGTTTAGTTTTATTTAGGACGCATCCGGCGCACCAAGTGCAAGAAGCAACGGATGTAGAGCGAAATACCCGTCCAGCCTGATGATTAGATTTTTTTAAAACATAGTCCCATAATGTTGGTAAATCATGTCGAGTACCGTTGACATGGACCGTTTTTTACAGCATAAGCGTGTGGCAGGTTCGATGTGCCTGGAAATCCTGGTGGCTGGGCCGTCTACCAGCCGGTACAAGCCAAACCGCCTAACCGCCTAACCGCCCTCCGCAGTGCGGCGTTTCTATATATTTTTTGTAAAACACTGAGAGTCATAATTGCAGACAGACTATAAGTGAGAAAATGGATATTTTATTACTCTCACAAACCTGTAATATAATTGCACAGAGGTTTATGTTCTCAAAAGAAAATACCCTAAAGGCTTGGGGCTGTGAAACAGGTTTTCAACCTTAAAATCGAGGAGGCGCTTTGAAACTGGCGATTATCTGACAGACGTGTACGAGAGTTGATACAGGCATTCTAAGCTGGAGGTACTGTAGTGGAGTGAATTTCGGATGGCGAGATAAGGTTGTGCCGGCAAGAATTGTACATCACATATCGATGATCCGGACGATCGATTGTACTCGTGTCCCGTATCAATGGAGCGAGCCGGCACTCTGTGCAGCAATCGTGCTCAGCCGTGCTAGTGTTGACTCTTGGAGTACTTTACCATTTTGTTTGGTAAAAAACATGCAGTTTATGACATAGCTCTCTTCGATCAATTTGATACTGGTGACGAAACTACCCCTGAACAAATACTATTTGAACCTTGGCCTGTGTTATGTCATGTTATGAACAAGCATAGGAAAACTATATAAAGTTATTGAAACTGATAGCCATCTTTGAAACGAGCGGTAGAATCTCATATTGGCCAACCTATCTGTGCATCTCTGCTGCTTGATGCCATGAAATATGGGCCATTTTCCCTAAGTTAACGCAAAAGAATTGATTCTTACTATTAGCGAGCTATGGTATTGTGGTATCATTACTCTCAGGGAAATCAAATCATTTAGAATTAGAGCTATTCCTATCACCCTGCATCATCTATCTATCCAGGACTAAACTTTGATCAGGCAGAGATTTAGGTTCTCTGTGGTGGAAATCAACTAGAAACGAAGAGGATTGCTTACCCACGGGTGTGTCATATAATTCAAGCAGTTTTGCCAACTAGGTAAGCTCGACCCCAGACCGCAGGTTGGCTAACCACAAGCATCGTGCCACTTGGGATGGAAGGAGTATCCATAGAGCACATTGTTTCATGAAAATATTCTATATGAAGGCAATAGTGCAGTCTCATGCCGGTTTTTGCAGGCCAGTACCCTCTTTATTGACTAGGACTAGGACTAGGGACGCATTGTGTCCTGGAGATTGTGCGCCTGCACTGCTGTATCAATTTTAGTTATATGCAAACTGCAATATACTTTAGTCCCTAGATCATAACCCGGAATAGGAAACTGAACAAACTCCTCCTCATGATGCCCGATACTCTCTTCCCCGGACATTCGAGTATCCCGAAAGATGTTGCACCAAACCAAAGTTCAAGCCCCACAATCAAACGCCCTTCAATCAGGCACCACTCTGCAATAATCCCGAACGGTACTAAAGCTTAATACTTTTGTGTAATCACACTGACATGACTCCGTATAAGGGCTTCAACGGGCTTAGATCCCAGCCGCGTGTGCCCCAGGTCTCACACCTGCACCCCGCGCTGGCTCAACACCGCCAGTTAGGTCCTCGGCTATGAAGGCATTGCATGTATATATACCGCCTCCACTCTCTCCAGATTGCGATAGGTTCAAGCTTGATAGACAAAAATGAGCGACAACGACACATACCCACTCGACCCAAAGCTGGTAAAGCTGCTCGACCCGCAGTTTGTCGCATTTTACAATCAGCTCATGATCAAGACGCCGCCCGTGCACGAGCTCACTCCGGCCATTGCTCGAATAGCCTACGACGCTTCGACCGCTACTCAAATCCCCGAAGCCGAGCTGGCATCGATTGAAGATCTGGAAGTGGCACCAGAAAAAGCACCGGAAGACGACGAAGACGACGAGCTGTACGAGGTGCCCATCAGGGTCTATACTCCAAACGGTCAAGCACCCGCTGGCGGATGGCCGCTGTACATCCACATGCACGGCGGAGGCTGGTGTATTGGGTCACTGGAGACAGAGCACAACCATTGCACCATTTGGGCACGAGACGCAAAGTGCGTGGTTGTGAGCATTGACTACCGGCTAGCACCGGAGCACCACTTTCCTGCTGCGCACGACGACGCCTGGAACACTTACCGATGGATCGCACAGAACGCAAAGAAGTTGAATATAAACCTAGATAAGATCGCTATTGGCGGCACATCAGCCGGTGGCGGCTTGACTGCGGCTGTATGCCATGCTATCAGCGCTAAGAATGCCAAGCATCCTGACCGAAAGTTGCCAGTGCCAGTGCGACAGATCCTGATGGTTCCAAGTGTCAATGCGGCTGCTTCGGTGTTTGACCCCACAAAACGGCCGACAGCGCAACAACAAGGCAAGATGAGCTTTATCAATGCGCCAGGTCTGCCGTTGGTGACCAGCAAGTGGTTTATCAACATGTACATTCCTAACGAGCAGAAGCGGTTTGATCTTAGATGCGCACCGCTGTTACACAAGGACGAAGATTTCAAGAATCAGCCGCCGGCACAGTTCCATTTGGCGGAAATTGATACATTGACTGCAGACGGACTGCTTTATGCTGAAAAGCTCAAGAAGGCCGGGACCCATGTTGAAATCACCATCCACAAGGGAAGCCCACACATTTTCACTGCATTTTCAAATATTCTGGATGAGTGCAAGAAAATGATTGAAGGAGTGAGCGATGGTCTGAGACGGTCGTTTTATCGTGAGGGCAAACTGTAGACCAGTACGAGATATAACAGGAATAGTAAACACAGCATGACACAAACATTTTTGAACCTCTTCTTTCTATTACAAGTAAAAGCACAAATGGCTAAAATTGAAATTCGCTGATTTCTTCGTTCTAAGCCGCATTACGCGAGGCTCCGCACATGATCATCCAGGCTAGGTGGTAGGTATTGAAACCCCCAATTCCGTATAAGTCCGAGGAATAAGATCAAGTCAACCAAACGAGCATACGATTGCTCATGCGCATAAAGAGAGATAGTGGCGCATATATTGAAAGTCAATGGGCCCGAACTGACCAGTTATGGTGAGATTGGGGCTGTTAATGATGCGGAGCATTTGACAAAAATGGCATGCTTTCAATAAGATAATAACTAATGATGTTTTCGCATTCGATGAAAGCGTCATGTATGGTTCATCTAATTCATCAATTAATTCTTTTTAATATTTAAGCAAATTCATTTTTATTTTCTGTTAGACTGAAGCTATGAAGTCTACTGCACAGAACACTGAATCATCTTTAACCCTAAGCGCCCATCGAAAACGGCAAGAATCTGATACTAGAGCACCAGCTGATCAAGAAAGATGTTGTCTCTATTGTGGCTATATTCGTATGCCACTTTATTGGCACTCTGCTTGGCACAAGAACATGGCCATACCGGTAATACATCTGAAGCAGATCCCAAAGTTGCGTAGTTGAACAATGGAGCATCCCACGGACCTGACAAGTTCCGTTCAGCGTCTAGAGACACGATCGAAAGTATCTGTAAATAGGTGAGACTGAAACCGAAGGAAGTTAAAATCATGTTCCGGCGCTTGCAACTTGAAGACACCAAAGCCATGAAGCTGGTACTTCTTTTCAACTATATATTCTTCCAATAAGCGACTTCCATCATTACACCTCTTCCCAATAACTCTAAAACGACCCCCAGACTTCTTCTCATAAATAATTTATTTAAGTTATTCTAACATATAATCTATTTCTTAGGAAAGCTATAAAAAATAGTTTATTAATTATAACTTATATCATCTTAACTATAATTAAATTTTTTGGACGCCCGATTTTTTGCGACGTTTACTCGAAACAACATCAGAATTTTATCGAACTTCTGCTGCATACTGAAAGAAGCACGGAACTGTATCTGAAGGTGATTGCGGCAACATGCGTACCATTATTTGTATCACCTGCAGCATGCTTACTTTCCTTCCCTTGATGATAATTAAAATTGGCGGGGGGAGCTACGAAACTATTCAGCAAGCTCTTAAGCAGTGAATGCTGGCAAGATCCTAGCGAAGTGGCGTTAGCATGTTTTGTAGTTGAGCTAAGTGTGAAAGCGAATTAGAAAGTGGTAGTTAAGATGAAAGGATCGGGGAGGTGGTGGCGCTAAATTTATACTAAAATGTTTGAGCCGCACCATTGCATTCGGTATGAGACCGCCCCAAAATAGATATGACCCAGGCACATATTATCTGCCCTTTCAGATTCGCAACCCTGCTGAATACAACGTCTATTTATATATTCACTTACAGATAGTTGAAGTCAGCCCAGAACTTGACGATCCTACTCGATACGAGAAAGGGTCTTTGGGCGGTGGTCGAGTTCCTTAATCAATTACCGCACCTACTCACTCAGTAAAGAGCCCCTTTCGAGGATCGTAAGGTTTTCCACCCGACAGATTGTACGAAAAGCAACTAATAATGGGTGGTTTTCCCTGTGCTCCATCTCCGGATAACAGTACGAATTTATAAGCTCTTTTCTGTGAAGCCCACCTGCAAATACGAACGAAATCTAAACGAAACCACATAGTCCGGCTTCTGATGGATCTTATGTACTCCTTGATTCTAACATGATCTATTATTATTATTAGCGAAGCTCTGGGGATTCGGCCGACTATCGACTGCTTCCTGAGACTGGGTCAACCTGTCCTCAATTGTCCCCATCTGGGCTTCAATGTTGCTTTGCTCGCCCCCAACTACTCGGCTTTGATAGATTTCACCATTGCTTGCAGCCCTTTCTGAAAATCTGCTTTTTTCTTCGTTTCCAGCCGCATTTTGTGCGGCTCCGCCGCGTGGCCGCGTGGCCTGCTGGTAGGTATTGAAAATCTCAATTTCGCGAAATTGACCTAGTAACTCAGATGGCAGAGTGTTGGATTCCAAATCCAGAGGTCGCAGGTTCAAGTCCTGTCTGGGTCATTTCTTTTTCCCCTTTGAATATATAATACTTGAATTCGAATGGCATTGATATTTCGTATCTTTTTTGCCGTTCTGCACTCATGTGTGTGCGTGTGTGAGAGTGTGATGGGGAGTTGCCCCAGTGGCGCGCGCGACGGGTTGAAAATGCACTTGGTATAACTTTCACTTGCATATCTGCAGGGTCTTTTTATTTTTTTTAGAAAATGAGTGTTTATATTACTGTCGTATATATTCATGGAATCATTATCTTGCGTTACTTGTTTATTTCTCTTCAGGATCTGTGTCGGGCGTGGGGTACGATTGCACCCCATCCTCATTCTCGTCTTCGTCGTTGCTCAACGGTTTACGGGTAACTGAAACAGTGAATGAAGGCACGCTCTTGGAGCGTAAATGCAGTAGTTCCGTATCAGGACGTGGGGTCGTAATCTGCGGTGTGAACTCGCTATCGCTATGCAAGAACGCCAAGGCCGGATCAACATCACTAGGGAAGTCGCCGTCGTCTTCGTCGACGTCCATGTGCGCTTTAATAGGCGATGCAAATGAAGTACGTGCCGGTGAGAGCGGCAGCTCAGGCGACGCAGAGCCTGATGCCGACCAGTCTCTGATCTGGCGAGCGTACTCCCAGGTCGTGCGATGCGGTGTGGGCGACGACTGCGCAAACTCCACTGGTGGCGTGCCGCGATTAGTGATGACAAACATGAGAATAATCAGCAGAATCACTGCTTGAAAGATTCCTACTTTCTTCTGGTACACGAGATCGTCGGCCATGAGCGTGAGCCGCGAACTGAGGGCCAGAATGTCGCGGTCGGATTTCTTCTTATACCGATCCAGCTCCACCACTGTGTCCATTAGCAAGTTACTGTAATGGCGCTGGAACTGGTGCAAATGCTCGATCACCGATACGTTGAATTGGCTGAAGAACAGCTCAATACGTAGGTTTTGTTTCTTTTCAATTTTGAACAGCACATCTCTGAGGTTTGTGCTTTGCTCCTCGACATATTTCAACGACAGTGTCGCATTGCTTTCGAGCAATTGGAGTCGTTTCATTATAGTTTGGAATATAGAGTCCTGCTGGCCCTTGATCTCTAACACAGGAACGGTGCTGTTGGGGAGTGTGTGGTTAGTATTAGTAGTGGCGAAAGATGCATTGTGGACTCGGTTGTGGAGGTAAAAATCCCAGCAGTATGATTCGTTGAGCACTAGCGGAGATACCATCTCATCAACACGTACACTAGAGATCATCATGCTATCATTGTACCCGTCAAATGAAGTATTAGAGTCGTCCACCGGGAACAGTGTCTCAGCCTCAATATCGGCGGCTGCATCACCGCCGTGAAACGGCTCTATTTCTTTCTCACTAGCAGTTGCGTTTCCAGTGCCGTTAAACCCAGTCGAATTTTCCGAGCCTTCTTCAGTTTTGATTTTGGGTCGCGGTTTACGTTTATCCCTTTGTTTCGACTCTTCATTCCGGTACTCGTCCATCATAGTCGTGCCATGTACTCTCACCAGCGACACGGGGCAGTAAAACTCGTGGCCCCAATGACTCAGAAACTCAATCTGCAAGTACCTGGCCCAAATCTGTGGACTGTCAATTTGGAAATGCTGGATATCCCGCACACTTGCCGCTTCAAACTCGCCTAGTACCTTCCAGCTCGACGAAGGGTGCACAGGGAACCGGTCGCTCACCGATAGCCGCACTTTGCGGAACATTGACGAGAAAAATTCGTAGTTCGCAATAGACACCGTGTCAACGAGGATGTCATTACATAGTTCAATCACCACAAACTTGTTGGGCGTATCACACTTGTTAAGCAGATACGAATCCTTGTTTTCAGATAAAACATTCAGTGCGCCCTTTGTATCTGTATTCGATTTCATAATCGTCGCTGCACAGTCAAATGACGCATAGTTGAATCTTTCCTTATAAACCTTGCCTTCATTTGGGTCTGTGAATAGGCCCGAGTCGTCAAACTCATCATCTTCATCAAACTCCTCGCCGACTGCGGCCTTCCCTAGCAGGTCTTCCTGCCCGCTTTTTTCCAAATTCATCTTCCTCCACTCTTCAAATGACGGGAAGTTGGACCGGTCTATAGATAACACGTCTTCAACAATCTCAGTCGTCAGTTCGCCCAGCCCAGCGTCGCGTACTTCCACTTCATAAACTGCGGTGGTGTCGCTGTACTCGTCATAGTCACCGTCGAACGGTTCGCTCTGGGCTACAGCTTGGCCCATGAGCATCAAAGCTGCTAGCATCCATATGCGGCTTATCATTACTTTATGTTTGTATTTCACAACGAACGCTTCATGCTGTTTTGAACAAGAATATTGGTGTTGGATGGAACGATTGAATGCGGGTTTCAGTTGCACTGGAAATATGCGGCGGCGGGCGGTTTATCCGGTGCGCGCCTGGCGCTGTGAGTCTGTGACCGGCCGTGGGAGAAATGGCGACATTCGCGCATGGACCAGGGCATCAATGCGTTACTATCATACAAGAGCGGTACCTCAGATGGATGGTGTATACAGAGAGCTAGATCGGAGAAAAGACGGAATCGTACAATCTAGTCGGTCACAACGGTTATGCAATGCTGACCGTTGCATGCCAGTTACGGGTGTGCGGCTCGCTCCAATCGAATGGGCGATCTATGTGTGGTGCTATGGAATACGATTCGCACTGATAACACATTCGTAGCTCCTGCTACCATAGATGATGTCTGCTTGTGTACCCTCACTGGCCTCGAGACATCGTCCCCTGTGTCAGAGTCACTGATGTGCCCCGTCACCCGTATCGTTGAAACATTTCGCAGCCGCGCATTTGGAAAAATTCTTTCAGACGACCACTTTGATCTGTAGACCAATGGAGGACCTGACCCCGACAGTCACTGAGCAGGCACACGAGCCAAGCAAAGAGCAGACTCGCATTGAACGAGGCGATCGGCCGTATAAGTTTGGCGAGCGGTTCTTGAAGAATGAAGACGACGTATGGAACCACAATGCTTGGGATCATGTCGAATGGGGCGAGGAGCAGCGGATCGAGGCAGAAGAGAAGCTTGCAAAGCAGAAGGACGACCCAGTGAAAGAATTTGATAAGAAGCAGTACATGGCAAACCCTGCCAAATACTGGGATATGTTCTATCGAAACAACAAGGACAATTTCTTCAAGGACCGTAAGTGGCTCCAAGTCGAGTTCCCAGAGCTTTACGAGGCGACAAAGGCCGATGCCGGCAAGAAGACAATTTTGGAAGTAGGCTGTGGGGCAGGAAACACGCTTTTCCCGGTGCTTAGTACTAATCAGAATCCGGAGCTGAAGATTGTGGGCGCAGATTTCTCCAAGCGTGCAGTGGAGATTGTTCGAGAGTCTGAACAGTTTGACTCCAAGCATGCAGATGCATTTGTATGGGACTTGGCTGACCCGGAGGGCAACCTGCCAGGCGATATGGAACCTCACAGCGTGGATATTGTAGTGATGATTTTTGTGTTCAGTGCTTTGGCTCCTGAACAATGGAACCAAGCAGTTGCGAATTTACAGAAATTGCTCAAGCCAGGTGGACAGATTCTATTCAGGGACTACGGTCGATACGATTTGACACAAATCAGGTTCAAGAAGGGCCGATTGTTGGATGAGAACTTTTATATCCGTGGCGACGGTACACGAGTTTACTTTTTCACTGAAGAGGAGCTCGAGCAGATTTTCGGCAGTGTATTCAATACGGTCAAGATTGCTACCGACCGTCGGCTGATGGTTAACCGACAACGGAAAATCAAAATGTACAGAATCTGGCTTCAGGCACACTTTACCAATCCAGAATAAAATGGCAGAAAATCAAATGTAGTGATACCCTTTGTTCTTGAGCTGCCTCTCGGTCCAATTCCATGTTTTCCATGCCATTGCAAGATTAGCTGCTTTCCGCGATGTTCTGCCTTCTTCTCCATACGTGACGAGGTATTTTCCGCTGTCACGATGTGATATTGACGGCGAAAGTGCAGCTCTCAATGGAGCGAAGGCCGCTTCTTCTTGAGATACTCCAAATACTGCCATGAATGCCTGGAAAAACAAGTCGAAGAATGGACCGACAAGTTGGAGCTCCGTCCAATACTCCAAAAGACCAGTGAACAGCGAAAATCCGGGATGCACTGCGATTGTGGTAATGTTAGGGTACAGCTCGCTGAGAATTTTCGCGGTGTGGATGTTGGCAGTCTTGGAATTGCCGTACCTGAACCATGTGAATACGATATTAGGCCGCATGTGGTGCTTTTTGGCCAAGTTGACTTCCGGTGTAGCCATGTAATGACCAATAGACGATAAAAATACTATCCGCGGTCCGTGCACAGACTTGTTGATTGACGGCACAAGCATTCGTGTAAACATGTACGGGCCGATATGGTTTGTCATTGTCTGGATATCGTACCCGTCAGCTGTATTCTCCGCAGGCAGACCCATTACTCCAGCATTGTTTACCAACAGATCGATTGTGTCTTCTTTGACCAAAAGTGTCTCAGCACATGCCCTGATGCTTTCCAAATCAGTCAGATCGAGGGCCACATACTCCAGCCACCCAGGCACAGCGGTTGACGGCAGCCCTGTTCTCCTCCCTTCGTACTCGGAATATATCCTCTTGATTGCATCTTGACATTTTTCGTAGCTCCTGCATGCCATGTACACTACCCAGCCGTGCAGGTACAAGTGCAGCGAGACGTAATAGCCAATCCCGCTATTTGCACCGGTAACTACCGCCACGCGTCGTGATTTACGCTGGTCACGGTAAGGAAGCTGCACTGGGTTAAACAGATTGGGGGAAATCGCCCGTTTGGCCGTTGATTCGGCTAGTTCTGCATCAGCTGGCGGCATAGCCTATCAGTAGTATCACTAGCGCTGACAGATTGTTTGTTGCATCTGTAAAGTACTGATATTTATTAAAACCATTTTCACCCCAATTCATGCCAAACTAATTGACCTATCAAAAGCATTCAAAAACCCACTTGGACATAAAAAATAGACCCGTCATTACTTACTTTACAGCTAAGAATCCATTAAACCATTAAAAAAAACAATCGCCGCTTGTGTTGCGGCTGATTCATCCTGCTGCAGCCATTATTTGCAACACACAAATATACCTCCCCAAATGTCATTAGTCAAAATTCGTTCGCTACTTTTTAGCGGTTGAGTACCAAGTTGGAGGCGGGGGCTTGATGCCTCGACGATTCAGGTTCTCGTTGATCACTTCCACGCCCATCCTGAATTGGTTCTCGGTCACTCTATTGTCATTGTTGTCAACTCCACAAGTTATAGCGACCTCGCGCTGCCTTTCTATTGTCCTGAAAATGGCGATCGGCACAGGCACTGTTTTCAGGTCTACTTCCTCTCTGCAATGAATCTCGCAGTTATCTGAACGGATATACTTGTCAGCTGCCAACGACTTTGATCGACAGTGCTGAGCACACACCCGGTGCACCGATTCCAAGCCCGCAGCAGCGATGCCCTGTACAATCTCCGCACGCCCGTCAGACAGAATAGTAATGCCTCGGTCAAACTGTGCTCGGAAAGTGCGGTAGATATTGACGAAAAACATCCTCCAATAGTCCACGGTCTCGGGCCCGATAACCGCCAATGCTAGCAAAGTCCGCTTGCCAGCTGGAGTGGCAGCAGTCAATACGTAAAAGTAGTGCTGGCTCTTGCCTCCCTCTGCATGGACACAATTCACGCTCCAAACGTCGGTCACTATCTCAGCCATCCTCTTCATCGATGCCGTCGCGAGAAATAGTCCATCTAGAGTTATATCCTTATGATCCTGATACGCCGCCGTCACAGAGTCCATGCTTCGGCCTAGTCTATCTGCATTCAATCCAAGCTGTCCCTTGATAAACGCGCTATAGCCATGATAAGTAGTTGGGTCAAGCGGTACCGGGGCGGCTCCTCCTGTGCTGGTCGTAATAGGGTTTGGAATCGGGTACGCGAGATACGTCTCGCTTTCAGGATCAATCCTGTTGCTAGAATCTCTCCTTGGCGGCATTGTGATAAACTAGGTATGAAATGAGAAACCCGCCAGGAAAAAAAGCGGGCAGATGTGAAATTTATATGCGTCTTGCAGATGAGGCTCGATGACAGATCCTCACGCAACGCACGAGCAACAAACACCAGTTCTAACACGTTCAACTATCAAGTAAGCATCTGCCCACTTTGTGCCGTTAATGTATAACTCGCTGAGTAAATAAATTTCTGGTTAGAGCTTGCTAGGTGGTGATTCGGGGGGAGGCTGACCCGTAAGCTCGACCCACAAGAGCGTGGTATGTCGGTCGGCCATGTCTGAGAGCGCCGCAGTGTGTCACAGTTGTGACACCGATTGGTCATGATGCCCGAGCGAAGTCGGTTCGTGAGGAATTTAGGCACAAAATTTGAATGATTATATACAGCGCATATAGGAAAGTGACAAGCATCATTGATGCGGCATGTTGAATGCTGCATTTTATTCTATATGGGGATGGGGAAAAAAAGTTCATTACATCAAGTTCATCAAGGTTAATTTTTAGACTCCGAACCGTTTATGGGTCTTCGTGAACGGCCAAGAAGCCACCAACAAGAAGTAGGCTTCCAGTAATAAGGACCTGAATCTTGGGCTCTGGCATATCTTGCACGTACTTTCGGGTATCCTGGATGTTGCCAATGACGCTTCGCTTGGCTCTGCCCTCATCTAGTTTTTCCCAAGCATCGGAGAGTGCTTTTTGAACAACCAGAGCGTCCACCGCATCTTTGGAAGTGTTGTGCGAAGTGAGGTCTGCAGAATAGGTGCCAGATGAGTATGTAACGTTTGTAGTAAACACAGCCTCGTCGAATTCAACACCCTGTTCCGCGAGCTTTGAGAACAGAGTGCCTACAAGCGCATTGGCATCTCGCGTTTGCTGGTTGAAAATCAAAACCTTCTTGGCATCCTTATCGACAACCTCTGCATACCATTTTGCGGCCTCGACTATGCTTTCTTGAGTGTGAGCACCATCGAGAAGCCATTGGATCTTGCCGTCGTCGATGGTTTGACATCGGCCAGGCCAAGAGGCCTTTTCAAGTCCAATGACAAACTTTTCAGGAAGACCATTGGAAAGGTCAACTTCAAAACCTTGCTTCTTGAGGTGCACTTCACACATCTTAACAGCAAGAGAAGCATTTATCTGCTGGAACTTACCGTGAAGTCCAAGTTTGATGCTGCTCAATTCTGGATATGTTGGTACAACCGTCAGTTCGGTGTTTCGCTCCTTGGCTCGGTCCTCGAGCACCTTCAATGCACTTTCAGGTTGTGGAACCGTGAGTGCTGGAGCACTTGCCTTGTAAATACCTCCCTTGTTCCATGCAATAGACTCGATAGTGTTGCCAAGAATATTGACATGATCAATGCCGAGGGACGAAATACCCGTAGCTGAAGGAGCTTTAAGGATATTTGTAGAATCATACTCTCCTCCAATTCCAACTTCGTAGATGGCTGTGTCGACACCTTCCTTCATGAAAACATGGAATGAGAGAATCGTCAGGTACCGGAAATACCCAGGTTTAGACTTCTCCGCAGCATCTGGGAACTTTTCAAGATCAGACTCAGTAGCCTCAATCTTATCCCAAACCTCGAAAAAGTATTTGGCAAACTTTTCCTCCGAAATTGGTTCTCCATTGATCCTGATTCGCTCTCTCACCGACTTCAAATGAGGCGAAGTGTACAAGCCAATCTTTTTTAATTTGTCGCCTCCTTGGTACTGCAGTAGAATTGATTGCACAAAGGCACAGGTAGACCCTTTGCCCTTTGTACCAGTCACATGAACTGCATTGAGCTTGTCGAATGCAGCGGCATCGTCGTAACCAGCCCGACGAACCCATTCAAGCATCTGGGGGATAGCGTTCTCATTGCTCTTGCCGCCGGCCTGACGAATAGCCTGAATGGTAGCAAAGTTAGTCTGCAAGCTATTGAGAGCCTCAATGGCGTCCTTGTACGTTCGGCTGGCAGTGCTCATATTGCGTGTCAGGAGGAGCCTGGCTGATAACTGGCGTAGCATCCAAAAAAGCTCACAAAATCTCTCTCAGGGCTAATCTCGAGCGATTCACAGTCACCGACTGCGAGGCGATATGCACGGCGCGGTACCCGCATTCTGGATCGACAGCCGGGTAATCGGGTGCGGCTAAAACCAACGATAAGATATCCAAAAGTTTACGACATCATAATGACAGAAATATGGAGAAACCCATCCAGATACATGCACTGTGAAAGAAGCTCGATCAATGGAGCATCCATGGGGATCATCGTCCCATGCATCAAGGGTCTTGCTATCACACAACGGCGACTTGAAGGAAACAGATCAGGTAGATGTTGATGCAAAGCAGAGCCGACAGTCTGTGGCCCCTCATCGGTGCTCGGAGCTACTAATGTTTGTCGAACATTATTAGACATGGGGAAATAGAGCTTCACGGGTATGTTTCGATAGGAGTTGACTGAGGGCAGCATTTTGTCCATAGTTTGCCAAAACTTGTCGAATTGATCTATTTTTCCAAGTTAGCACCATATTTCGTAGACGACCACAATTCAAGTGACTCACGCTTTTCCACACTGGTCCATAGATCAGTAGTATCACTCTTGGAGAGAGACATAATGGCGTTTGCATTCCCATCTCTAATTACGCAGGACTCCTTGCTTTGGTTGAGCCAGTTGTCCATCACAGTATCCCACGCTTCCAAAGCAACCACGTACTCATACGGGTAGCCATTATGTCGCAATCTTAGTGTCCAAGGCAAGTTCGAATCTTCGTTATCATTCGCCGGATCTAATCCACTTAGCAAATCGAACGAGAGGCCGATCGGCCAGTTCCTAGAGAGATTAGAGATGCAAATGAAATGGAAGTAGCTTACCATTTTACAGGCACACCCTCGAATTCAAACCACCATGTTGACTCGGCTTCTTTTGAAGGGTTTATCAAGTAGGGTCGAAAATAAGCCAACGCTTCCTTGAGGTATAACGGTAGGTATGATATTCGAAACGCTGAGACCTGCATGTTAGATGATTGTATTCCGTAAGGCATGACATACATAGTACTCTCGATCCACCTTTTCCCTAGTCTCACTCGAATCAAGAACTATTTTCAATGGTATGCGTCCATTCCAAACACTTTTGCGTAGCGGCATTACCCAAGCGCAGATGATCCGATGAAGGTCGCAATGATTCAATGTGTGTGGCTTGGGACCCGCGGCGAAAGAGAAGTGCGGCTCAAGGTGATGTATGCAAATGAATTAAAATATTACTTTACGCGAGGAAATTATAGAAATGAAAATTATATGGATCAATCAGAGTGAAAATAAGGGAAAAAAAAGAATAATAAAAATAAAATTACAAGTCGCGTCCTCGGTCGTCTTCCGTGGTGTCGCCATGGTCCTCAGTTTCAGTAAAGGTCGCAGCATTCGGTGACACTGGAGGCTTGGATGCCATGGCCTTAGATATTTGCTCGATAAGATCGTGATCGTCGTCTTCCTCACCTTCTTCAACTTTTTCGATGACGCTACCTTTGACTGTCTTAATAAGACTGTTTCGCGCTGTTGAGGAACCTCTCGGTGATGAGAATGGTGATTTCCTTGTATTGCGAACTCTATACTGAGTGTTGAATACTGCAGATTCATTGAATCCTTTATTACGTGTGCCCCACAGACGTGAAGACATGCCTCGTCTGCCACCTGGGCTATCAGTACGACGACCAACGGGCGAGGAATCCAGCGACGCACTAGATGTAGACGCATTTTTTGTGTGCTTACGTCCAGCACGCGATACAAGCGATGAAAGAGAAGAGGAAGTAGATGAGCGGCCAAATTTTGGACGACCTCGCCGACGCTGGGAGCTGGATAGGTCGGGCTGCGACTGAGTTGAAGGCGCTGATGAGAGCTGTGATGTATTCGACATGGCTGAGAATTGCGACAATTGCGAAAATGTGGAGATTTGTGACATGCCCGAAACAGGACGCGGACGCGACGAAAAATTGTGGCGCGGTCGAAGGATGTGAGAGTCGTTATAACTACCAGTGAGCGAAGTGTCACCAGGCGACAGCGGTGGAGGCGCTTGGTGGGTCGGCGTTTGAGGAAGCTCATCGGTAACGTTATGAGCGATCTGAATCTCAGCCGGCCGGCGACGCCGAGCAGGAAGTATCATCCTGAGCATTACGTTTTTGAACGAATGACTGAGTTCGCGCCTTTTCTCATTAGTCTTTGCTAGAACAGTGCTCATGCTTGATTTTGTGCTTGGGCTGTAAGTCAAAGACTTCCCATTCGTATCAAGCGAGGGTCTAGTGGTCATATCTTGAATCTCGATCTGGGGAGTCACTGCAGCTTGTTCTCGAAGCTCTTCATCGGGTGTTTGAACCGGAGCTTGGCCCAATGCGGACGGAGTGCTTGAACCAGCCCCCCTTGGTGTAGGAGGACTAGACACCTGCCTGCTGCGTTCACCAGAATCTCGATGCGTTTCCACAGATGATCGAGAAAATGCTGCGAATCTGCTCACAGTGGGTGACTTGACAAAAGGGCTGGCTGGATTACTCTCTGAAGCTTGGTTAGACTTGGTCAGCGATCGTTTCACCTTCTCTTTCTCCTTTTCCTTTTCGTTACTCGAGTTCTTGCGACTCATAGTGTACTTGCCAATGCTCAGGCTAGTACGTTTGGAGCGTCTCTGGGCCTTGTCTTCTCGCTCAAGCGACAGCGCCCAGAAGCCAGCCAATGAATCGCACGTCGCGTTTACAACGCTATCTGCCAATGCCTCCAAATCGATATGCGACGCGCGCAAATTTCTCAAAAGCTTCTTTTCCGCCTTTGTAGAAAATACCTTCGGCACTTTTTTCTGCAAAATTTCTCTTTGAACAGGTCCATATTCCTCGAGGTATGGGTGACTCAAGATAGCGTCCAGTGTGGGACGACCCTTTGGATCTTTTGATAGCAAGGACTTTAGCAGATCAAATGCAATTGTCGGTATATGTTCATGCTCCATGTATCCCGGCTCTTCAGAAATGATTTTCATTTTGGTGTCCACATCCGAGTCTTCATCGAATGGCATCTGTCCGTAAAGCAAGCTGTACAAGATCACGCCCAGTGACCACACATCGACCAGCTCGCCATTGTATTTTCTATTCAGAAGCATTTCCGGAGCCATATAACATGTTGTACCGCACACCGTTTCTAGTAAAGTTCGTGGCTCATACTCTCTAGTGAAGCCAAAATCCAGCAGCTTCACGTTATGTTTCTTGTCGAGCATGACATTTTCCAGCTTCAAATCTCTATGTGTGCAATTTTTCGAATGCGTGTATGCAACTGCCCCTACCAATTGGCTGAACATGCGCTTAGCATCTTCTTTAGCAAGTCGTTGGTTCTTGACAAGGTAAGTGTATAGCTCTTCGCCTGGTTACAACAGGTTAGTCAAATGATACCACTTTAAGCACAAAAAAACAACAAACATACCTGGACAGTACTCCAACACCAGCCAAACCAGTGTATCTGTGATAATTACTTCGTAGAGTCGAGCGATATGAGGATGCTTGAAGAGTCTGTGATGATGTATTTCACGGACCAAATGCGGCTGGTCCTTGAGGGACGACTTGAGAACGACCTAACCATTAGACAACAATAAACACTTAAGAGTAAACACATACCTTTGAGTGCGTAAATCTGTGCGTAGCAAGGTATACCTTTCCAAAACTGCCTTTCAATGTTATTAGCCAGCTGTAAATTTATCTCTGCGACCCGTACCCTCTCCAATAAGTTTGGATATCGTGTAATTACCGATTGTCTTAACATCGTTTTCAGTGATACTCCTCAGCAATTGAGTGTATGAATCAGCAAGCTAGGTCCTGTTAGTATCCGCAGTGAGCTGTTCTTAGTTCTTGCATACCTTTGCCTTGTGATTATTGGCTTGAACACGACTCAGGGAGCCGTACATCACTTGTTCATATACCGCTCGTTATCCACCCCCTTGGTCTTTCGACAAGTATCTTTTCTACCCGCACAATCCACAAATCGACAGCTAATATCTAATACCCTTTCACAAGTTATTACCGTGCTGCTTGGAAATTGGTGAGTTCTGATAAGCGGGTTGTGCCAATTTTTTTATTTTTTGTGTTGTATAACGGTCGCAAGGTACAAAACGGTCGATCGGTGGTCACAAAATATATTTCGATGATGATGCAGGGTGGGTGTACTCGAAAATATCTGAGCACCTTAAGTTCCACACTCCGACACACCGCCCCGACAATCTCGACTTTGAGAGAGAATTTCCACGACCATTGAACATGGCTGATCTATATAATGAGACGCCAGCTCAAGAAGAGGTCGTGGATTATACTGCACTCGTGCCTAACGGCTGCAGCAAGAGCCGCTACGACCAAATATTGAAGGACGCGAAGAGGCTCATGCAGGAGAATTTTGGCTCAGACTACATTTGGCACAGGGAATCGTTGAATCTCAACCATTTTGCATTTGGTAATGTGCCGTGTCTATTCGGCTCGACGGATTTCGGTGGATGCATAGAAGATGAGTGGGTAATAGTGTGGATCATGGTAACACTCACGAAGAAACACCCTGATCTCTATGTCAGATTGGCTGATAGTGACGGTGAATTCTTGCTCATTGAAGCAGCGCATAAGATTCCAAATTGGCTGACCCCCGAGGTGGCCGAAAATAGAGTATGGTTATTGCTGATAGAGATTTGATTTTTCGGACTAACATTATGTATAGGTATGGATCAATAACGGCAAAGTCAAGGTCATACCCTCGAATGCATTCGCCAATAGATCGCCAAGTATAGAGGAAACATTTGCATACTTACGAAAATATCCAGACAGGCTTAAACGCGACGATGGAATTGACCAGACGGCATTGGCTAGAATTCTGCATTTACCTCGCAAAGCCATTGAGGACAATACCCACCGTACAAGAGTTGTAGTTCCTCGCAAAATCGCCGGCATCCTGCATCGATTTCCTCAGTACATCTCTGCATCTACAGAAGCATTCGTTACCCGAGATGCTTCTTCAGAAAAATATTTATCAAAGCTTACAATATTCCCGCCCGATACAGCTGTTGAATGCGTCCTGAAACTTACTAGACGACAATTTGCGAGACTGGTGGGCGATCCATATAAACCCCAATGGGCATTTCCTGGTGAAATGACAGACGAGAAGAAATTGGGTGAAAAAATTGCATGTGGAATGGAGTTGTTGGCACGACAAAGTCTTCCGGCGAAAGCTCTGACTCCGCAACTGGTGATCAAGCAGCCAGACTTTCTTGATATAGTCGCCGACCTCACGGAAAGAGGCTATTTCCAGAATCACGCACCTGGGACGCCGGAATATAATGTTCTTATTAGGCAGGCCATCAAGCCGTACATTGACGCTCGACTCATTGCGAACGAGAATGCATATTTATCCGTACGCATACGACAGGAAGCACCAACAGACGAGGAAATATCACAGTGGGCCCAAAAGACCGATCCTCTGGATTGGTTAATTGAAGGGCTTAAGGGTGAAGACGAGAACGGTGAAATGCCTGGAGATCTCAAAGAGATGTTGGCCAAACTAGAGGAGTTTATGGATGATCAGAAAGCCGGACTCGATGGTATTGACTTCGAAGATGAATCCTCTTCTGACGATGATTCTAGCGACGATGACGACGGCGATGAGGAGACAGTAAAAATCGACCCTAATGACCCGGATATTAGCGCCGACGATTTTTTGGAATTTTTCATGAAAGAGGCTCTCAAGCTTTCACCCGAAGAGATGGAAAGTTACAGAGCAGATGCAATGGCTCTTCCAACCCTGTCGAGACAATCAAGTCGTCAATCGCTGCGTGAACGTGCTCCACCGATTACTGAAGACAATTCTTTACCCGATTCTCCACCAATTCCATCTCCGCCCAGTAAGGGCAAAGAGAAGGCAAAAGAAGAGGAGGGCCTGGAAGAACCACAAGCGGATGACTTTGAAATGCTTGAAGATGATGACTGGGATGAAATGGAGAACCAGTTACGTGATTATGGTGTCTTACCAGAAACATCAGATGCGCCTGATTACGAAGTGTTGCATAATCTTCTCCAAAGCGTCAAGACTGGAGGTGGTATTACTGGACCAGCTGCTACACTGCTTGGGCAACTTGGAGTCAAGCTCCCACAGGAAGATGCCTAATTTTTGTATTCATTGTATTTTACCCTTGTAATTTAGAAAAGAGCCAATCATTGGCGTATTGATCAAATAGAGGTTACAATCAGAGTGAATTTTGAATTCGTAAATCATCGTTAAAATCTATCTACAGTCTTACATGCCTCTATTGAACCACACCTCGTTAATCGTATTTCCGTCTTTATCCTTCAAATCTTTGAAACTGTCTTCCAGCTTCGAGGTATGCAAAGTACGCTTTTGTGGGAATACCGCCAATGCGAATGGAAGAGCAGCAAATGAAGTCACTGTGATCAGTCCCAAGTTAACTAAAGAGATAGCCAACGTAGACTTGCCCTTCAACGGTCCCTTCTGCAGTCGCACCAGGGCCAAAGCTGGCAAGACCATAACGGGAGATGCATTGATCACACGAGATAGAGCCGTTTCGCCAACGGCATACTTCGCAGCAACCCTAGATGTTCCCAGATTATTGTTATCATTATCAAACACAGAGATACCCTTCTTAATTTCTTCGCTTCGCATCAAGAACACATTCACCAAACCTGCACTCACTACAGCAGCAAATGGCACAAGTCTGCCTAGCACAACCTTCGTGTTCGGCGAGATGCCCCGCAGTCGTGGCACCAGAGCATTCAAACCGAGTGCTACAGAACACGACCCCGTTACCGCCAGTGCATAATTTGTGATGAGCTGCTGGGTTGTAAGTGGATGCGACTTGTTGGCATTTGCAGTGTTGACGGCCACATTCAAGCTCTGGTTCGCCCATTGCCAGAAGACGGTTCCCACAGTTCCCAGACCAGGGGTGAGCATACCTGCCGTGATCACCAGGTTTGATAGCACATATGAAGACATTCGGAACGGTAGCAGCACTGGTTCGCCAGTGTCAGGGTGTAGCGTCGAGTCGAGTACCTGCTTTGCCCTCCACAACTCGGGGCTCATCTGTCGGTGGCCCTTTCTATACTCTGCGATCAACTCTCGTGCTCTAGTGATATCGGTTGCGGAGTTGAGTAGTTGACTATTTTTTTTTGGGTTAGCCGCTATCGTTTGCGGATCTTGAAGGTCCATACCGAGGATCCGACACTTCTGCACAGTGCTTCACTCGTCCCATATAAGTCGACAAATCATATTTCGATTCTGGCAAAGGTCGGGCCCCAGGAACTGAAGATGCCATTTTTATTGGTTTTTTTTTTTTCGTCTAGTGTCTATATGGATGTGGGTGGCTAAAGACGGGCGGCATAGGGAGGATTTTATATATGGGGCGCGGAATTTTCCACTCAAAAGAGTCACTATCAATTTTCTTAAGAGCCTTATCACCGCGCAATAGGGAAATATATGCGCTGAGCCCATATGTCAGTAGCTGGCTTAGGGCATGACATAGTCAAAACAGCTAGGATCTCTGCTCTGGTGCATGGCAAAAGGAGTATCTTGAACAGATTCGCGACCAGAGTCCTACATCCCGTTCACGAACGGCCGCTGCTTAACTTGGAAGAACCAGAAAAGGCGACGCGACTGCTAGCTTCGACATGGGCCGCCAAAGAGGCACTTTACAAAAGCCTGCCAGATTCTCTGCAGAAGAAATGCGTGTTTAGAGAATGGTATAGAGCGAAGAAAGGCGATCAGAGAGTTATCTTGAGTGACAAATTTCCTGATGAGCATTGCCTGCTAAGCGTGAGCCACGATGGAGAATATACCAGTGCTGTTGTATTGAGACTGAAAGGCTCAGAGTGAAAATACACTGCGCACACTTGCCCAAATCATGTTGTAATGTCCACTTTCGCCATATGCATCTCAGCCGCGCTTGTTGCGGCGAACACTGATCAGACCTGGAGCCGCTGGCTTAAATGCTATCTAGTCAGCTATAAGGAAAATTATAGCTTTTCACTATGAAGAGCTACAATGTGTGTATTTATCTCTCCATGCATGCTAGCAATCAAAAATCGCTCGGGCCGTACGGGCAGAGATTCCCTTCTTTTAGTGCAAATAAATAAATTTCATCATTAAATCATCTCTCAAGTTGAAAGAAATACTACAAGTCTATCGAAAATAAAAAGTGTATCATACCAGCAAGTGTACCATTTGCTTCAACAAATCTTTATTTACTCCCATTCAACCGTAGCTGGTGGCTTGGAGGTAACATCGTACACTACTCGAGCAACACCGTGCACCTCATTGACGATACGTCGAGCGACAACCTTCAAGAAAGCGGCATCGAACTCGAACCAATCAGCAGTCATAAAGTCAGTGGTGGCGATGGCTCGCAATGCAATGACCTGCTCATAAGTTCGCTGGTCACCCATGACACCAACAGATTTGACTGGAAGCAAGCATGCAAAGGCCTGGGAAATTTGTTCATAAAGGCCGTGCTTTCGAATCTCTTCAATGTAAATGTGATCAGCCTTTCGAGCAATGGCAATCTGCTCTGGGGTGACCTCGCCCAAGATTCGAATAGCGATACCTGGACCTGGGAATGGGTGTCGCCAGACCAAATGGTGTGGAATGTTGAGAATCTTTCCGAGTTCTCGCACCTCATCCTTGAAGAGCTCTCGCAATGGCTCAATGAGCTTGAGCTTCATGTCCTCGAGGAGACCACCGACATTGTGATGAGTCTTGATAGTCTGGGATGGACCTTTGAAAGAGATGGACTCGATAACATCTGGGTAGAGAGTGCCCTGGAGGAGGTACTCGATTTCGTTGGAGCCATTCTTTGGCTGGATTCGAGCAGCTTCTCGCTCAAACACGTGGATAAAAGTGTTACCAATAATCTTTCGCTTCTTCTCTGGATCAGTAACGCCCTTGAGCTTAGTGAGGAATTCATCAGCAGCATCAACAACAGTAAGGTTGATTCCCAAACCGTCAGACAAGGTCTTCTTGACCTCGACGCACTCGTTCAATCGCATCACACCATTGTCAACCAAAATAGCATGGAAACGGTCGCCAATAGCTTCTTTCATAAGCTTGGCAGCGACGGTAGAGTCGACACCGCCAGAAACGGCACCAATGACCTCGCCGTGCTCGCCGACCAACTGACGAATTCGCTTGATCTCAGTGTCGACAAAGTTCTCCATGCTCCAATTCTGCTTAGCCTGGCAGATCTCAATTGCGAAATTTCTAAGCAACTGCTTACCCTTGGCAGTGTGTGTGACTTCTGGGTGGAACTGGATACCGTAGATCTGCTTCTCGTTGTGGGCAATGGCGGCGTATGGAGAGTTGGAAGTGTTGGCGACAGTGTGGTAACCCTCTGGCAACTCATGGAGCTTGTCGTTGTGGCTCATCCACACTTGAGAGTGGTCAACGTCCTTGAACAAGGCGCAAGCGGCTTCGACAACTTGGATCTCGGCGTGGCCGTATTCTCGGTGGTCACCAGCGGCGACATTGTTGATATTGGCGATCCAGGCCAATTCCTGCATACCGTAGCAGATACCCAAAATTGGGACACCCAAGTTGAAAATCTCCTGATCAACATGAGGAGCACCCTTATCGTAGACGGAGTAAGGGCCGCCAGAGAGGATGATACCCACTGGCTTCCAGGTCAACTCCTTGATCTTCTGGGTGCACGGAAGCATTTCAGCGTACACATTGAACTCTCGAAGACGTCGAGTGATCAAATGCGAGTACTGGGAGCCAAAGTCCAACACCAAGATGGTCTGGAAAAGCTGAGGGACGTCGGCTGGCTTGGTCATGGAGACTTTTGTGACTGTATTTGCTGGTGGGTTCTTCAATGGACACCAAGAAGAAGACAAAAAAAATCCACCGCAGAAAAATTCTTTTTTTTTTTCACCTGCAAGACTAACAGTGGCCGCGCGCGGCTCAGCGGGTGCTCTCCTGCGAATCTGCCGTCCCGGTATTTTTCCCACCCCGAAAGGAGCACAGACAATCAGAAAAGGCGCTTGAGCGGAGAGGCCAAAACCGACTTTTTTGAGGCTCTGCGACTTCCGTTGAAGACACACAAACCCATAAAGTGGAAACGAGTTGAGATCATAAAATGGAACTGGAATTGGAATTGGATGCATACGATTGGAGTGACGTCTCGCCAATACAGCAGGACGACGGGCCAAATTCTCTTGCTACCATTGCATATACCGACGAATATAGGAAGGCGACTGGTCTGCTGAGGGCCCTCATGCTGAAAGAAGAAGTATCCAAGAGGGCATTGGCTGTTGTAGAGGACGTAATTGCATCAAATCCGGCTCATTACACTGCGTGGTATTATCGGTTAAAGATTATTAAAGCATTGGGTAGCGAAATCATCCCCAAGGAGCATTGGCTGCTTCAAGATGAGCCTTGTGTGCATGAGGATCGAGAGTGGATTGATACAGTGACTATGGATAACAGCAAAAACTATCAAGTTTGGCATTATCGACAATGTTTGGAAGTCGCGAACAAGAAATACTATCGAGCTGAGTTGGTGCTAGTGAAAATGATCCTTGAAGAGGAATGCAAAAACTACCACGCATGGGCTCATTATAAATGGCTCGTGCAGAATCGACTAGATATTTTTCCACTCGAAGAACAGATTGACTATGTCAATGAGTTGATTGATGATGACGTGCGAAACAATTCTGCGTGGTGTTTCAAATTCTTCCTTTACGGTCAAGCTGACACTTTGAAAAACGAAGATGCTTTTGCAGCTGAACAGGAATTCGTGGAAGCAAAGATTGCACTTGCTCCACAGAACGAGAGCGCATGGAACTACCTGACGGGCTTGCATGACAAATACAAGGGCAATAGAGATGGACTTGAAGCGCTCTGCTTGGCGTACACTGAGCCTGAACTCCAATCTACACATGCTCTCGAGGTCTTGCAAGGAATCTACAGTGAAAGCAAACCATTGAAAAGCATTGAGATTTTGGACACTCTCGAGTCTTACTTGCCTATTCGAAAGGGCTATTGGAATTTCCTGCGCGGCCAGATTTCGGTATAACTGTCGTTTCGAACCTTTTGAGACACTAATAACTCACGGAAAGAAGAATTGGCATTGGATTTATTTCGCTATCATGCTATGGATACAGTTTGCACTGGTATATCTCTCGCTATCGTCTATCAGCACTTGTTTTGTTGTATTTGGTTTCCTAATGCTGCCCTGCAGTTGGCAGGAACGTATAAGCGCTGAAGACATTATTGAGCTCGGCCTACTGATACCTATCGCCGGCTACAGTTTTGTTAGATTGATTGTATTGCTAGTGAAAGTGACTGCTCCATATATTCGCAAGGCACTTATTGAGACTGTTCAACGGGTACCGGATTTGGAAATGACAATTGCATGTTTGGACAATGTGGACGAGTACTTGGATCGAGCAGGTGTGTATGCACATGCTAGTACAGTCATCAAAAGAAACGAGCCAATCGACAATAAATTGCCGGAATTTATGCGTGGAGAGTGGATTTCGAAAAAACTGATGGATTTGAAAGAGGATAAGAGCCCCAATGCGACCATTGCATGCCGGGCACCAGGTTCACCTTCACCATTATCAACAGTCCATTACGCCTACGCAGCTGCTCGTTAAGGAAAGCGAAGAAAAAAAATGTGTATCATTAAAAGCATAAATGTATAGTAATAAATTAGTTGAGTGGGATCCCCCACTTTTGTGAAAAGCCCTCTAGAATCTCCCATGAAATGGAAGTGCCTCCGCATACCACAACGACGATGGTAGAGTCTGGAGTCAAATTCGGCAGCACTTCTCGAATTCTCTCTGTATAGATTGGAGCCAGCGCAGTTCCGCATGCAGCCTCGATGAGCAGCTTGTGGTCGTTTGCAAATCGGACGCACGCTTCAGCAGCGTCTCGATCTTCAACAACCATCGAGTGTGTTGGGTGGCCGCCCATGGCGTATGCAATGGTTTCTTTAGTGATGGATGCAGTGGATAGTGATGTAGCAATAGTGTTAGGGTTCTTCAAGAAGATTTGCTCGCCATTGGCTTTGATAGACTGTGCCAACGACGACGAGCCCTCGGTTTCAACAGCGACAATCTCAACATCGTCCCAGCCGGCTCTCTTGAAGCCCTGAACTATACCGTTATACATTCCGCCGCCTCCTACGGAACAGATCAATGCATCTGGCTTGGTGCTACCGAATTGCGCAACAAGCTCATTCGCCAAAGTGGAATTGCCCTGCCAAACGACAGGATTATCGTACGGGTGACAGTACACGGCTTCTTCCTCGCATTGAGGGATCAGCACTTCTTTGATGTGCTTGTCGCAATCTGCAATGTAATTGCCAAACGGCACAACGGTTGCGCCAGTCTTTCGGATCCGCGCAATCATCGCCGGGTTAGTAGTCTGCGGGACGCAAACAGTGCACTTTTGTCCATAAAGTCGAGCAGCGTAAGCAGTGGCACACCCGGCGTTGCCACCGGATGGTGAGAAGAAGTGGTACTTCTTGCCAGGTTCGCCATTGGCGATTGTGTGGTGGACAAGGTTTCCGAGCCCTCGAGATTTAAACGAGCCCGACGGCTGGCAGAGCTCGAGCTTGAGCAGCACTTTGCAGCCGGAGAGTTCAGACAGATAGAGCGACGGCACGAGTGGAGTCTCGAGATACGGCAGTGCGAACGTGTCCATCAGTGAATTTTTTTCTTCGGAGAGAGAATCAGTAAAGTTGTCGTCAATGAATTACACACAAATGCCGCCCATCGCGGAACCTGGGCTGTTTATATATATTTATACAGGTAATTTCATTTTTTTGCGCTTACTGCCTTAGGAAGCATACAACCACTCGGGCTGGTCCGGGCACCGGGTCAGGCACCGAGTCACGTTGATCTTATCACAGCTTCCGCACACACCCCGCGCGCGCTCTGAGAAATTCTAAACGTGGAACTGGAGCCGAACGCGCTTGGAGAACTCTCGGCTCTCAAAATTTCACAGCCGCACCAGCATACACTTTTTTCTGTCACTACTCCACTTTTGCTTTAATATCGGCATTTGTACTACTAACCATAGAAACTTTGTACTCACTATGGCAATGCATCAGATCACCGACCGTGTATGGCTGGGCTCCATCACGGCTGTAGGTGGCACTAGGACCCTCAAAAAGCACAACGTTACCCATATCTTATCGCTTCTGAGCCCAGATATCAACGCATACATTGCTGGGCCGAGCACCGACCATACCCTCGACGGCCATGTCAAAGATTTCAAGCATTTGAGAATAGATATCGACGATGTCGAGGACGAGAATATCATGCAGTACTTTGCTCAAACAAACGAATTCATCGACGATGCGGTGAAAAACGGCGGATCAGTGCTGGTGCACTGCATGGCCGGTGTATCACGGTCTGCTACCGCGGTAATGGCATATTTGATGCGATCCAATTTCTGGACTAGGGATCAGGCATATAACCATGTGAAAAGCTGTCGGCCAGTGGCGAACCCTAACAGTGCATTCTTCGAACAACTCCAGATCTATTACGAGTGTGGGTTTGACGTTTCGGATGATAAGCCAATCTACCGGCAGTATTTGCTCAAGCTCAAGGCCGAGGATGCTAGCACCGGTGTAGCGCCTCAAGCAGTCTATTCGCCAGAGACCGGTTCGGTGCAGCTTACTCGAGAACGGTTGTGTTTCCAGGTACTGCCAGATATTCTGCGAAAACTCGGTATCAAGAAGGGATGGGAGACTTGTCGTGTCGTTGTTGGGGACGATGTTCTTCCATTAGATGCACCTTTCCCCAGATTGGATCCGCAATCGTTGCCGCTCGTCAAGTTGCGACTCTCAGAAGATCGGCCTGATATCCCATTGACTGTATCAATTCTATCGTCTGAGCAAATTGCCGAACTCAGGTGCAAAAAATGCCGGCAGTTGCTCGGTACGTCGTCGCAGTTGATTCTCCACACTCCGTTGACCAACATCCCGTCACAAAACACTCGCAATGGCATGTCGGCCACATCGTCGTTGGACCCATCTTGCACATCGTACTTTATGGAGCCAGTCAGCTGGATGCGGCCTGAACTCGAGCAGGGCAAGTTGGAGGGCAAGTTTGCATGCCCTCGATGCCAGTCGAAACTCGGCGCATACCACTGGCAAGGTGCCAAATGCTCCTGTGGCACTTGGGTAACGCCGGGCATCACAATCCAACGCGGCCGAGTAGATGAGGCCAAAAGAGTAGTCCGGGCTAAGGCATAGACTTTTTCTCAAAGCGCACAACTATCGCAGTTGTCCGATGAAAACCGCTCTGCCCCCACGTACATACCCGGCGGTCATGAGCATTATCTTTAGATCAAACATGTACAATCACTATTCATAAACATTGCATTACTTTTTCATTATCTTACACAAATTTTACTTTAAGTAAGCAGCAACGGCAGTAGAATCACGCTCGACCCACTGGTATCGAATCTTGATGAAACCCTTGGCCTGTTCAATGCCTCGATCAAACCCTGCAACATCCTTTGATCCAAAGAACTCGGTTATCTCATCATAAGCCTTCCTGCTCGCAAATGTGCTCAATGCAAGCCGCACGATACGCTCGATAACCACAATATTCGGTCTGTACCGCTTCTCAATGGCCGCCCAGTTCTCTCGGAAGAACTCCCATGCAACTTGCTGTGCGTGAGTGTTATCAAAAAGAGAGGTGCTGAGATACTGTGCATCTTGCATAATGACACCGCCGTGGAGGAACGTTTCGAGCGACTTTTGAATGTACGCAGCATCTCGCACTCTGCCACTAGCGAAAGCTGCTTGCTCCTTACCATCAACAGACTCTGATTCCTTGAGCTGCTGCTGCAAATAAGAGTATGCCCTTTCTAGCTCTTCGCCTGTAGAGTTGGCCACCACTGCACCTTTAACACTTCGCTGCAGCGAGGCATGAAGTGCCGATCGGTCGCCAGCAATGTACTTGAAGAACCGGGTCTTGGCTTCGGCGACCACTTCTTCGTCATCAATGCTCAGAGCGGCCCCAAAAATCAGAGCTCGGAACTGAAGCCAGATGAAATCGTTGGTGTCAGTTTCCCAAGTGAACTTCTTAGTGATTGGCTTGATCAAGTCCTTGATAAACGATTTCAACGCAGCCTGCTGAGATT
The DNA here is from genome assembly GCA_030558855.1 of Blastobotrys indianensis. NCBI lineage: Eukaryota > Fungi > Ascomycota > Dipodascomycetes > Dipodascales > Trichomonascaceae > Blastobotrys > Blastobotrys indianensis. The sequence goes on from JAKTQK010000003.1 coordinate 118,733, forward strand.
CGTCTGCGCCTACCCAGGCGGCTCGCAATGCCGTGAGTCTGTGCACAATCTGCTCCCATACGTAAAATGACTGCTCGCCACTGTCGGCAATCTTCTTCACCAAGCTGAGGAATGCAGTTGTAGATCCCTTGCCGGAAGAAGCTGCAGAGGCAGCATCGCCAATGAGACCTACTTTATCGTTGACACTGAGCTCACCAAGATTTGCCGCAATCTTATTAAGACGTGCTTCAGAATATGCGGTTCGGAAAAAGCTGACTGAGTCCTTGTTGAGCTTGAAATTCTGCTTGCCAAGACCTTTAAGTGTCAATTCTCTCTCTGCAAGAGTCTTTGGACCATCAATAGACAATGCCAATGGCACCCACCAAACAGTTTGGTTATCCTCGTCGGTCAAGTCGCCAGTACTCAAGTATCGATCCTGTCGAAGCGTCACATCCTCTCCGTCGGCAGACTCTGAAACAGTGACAATTGGGTGGCCAATAGTCTGGGTCCAATGCCGCATCATGGTAGGAATGTCCATACCCGTAGCTTCACCTACTGCAGCCCACAAGTCGGTGGTCTTGGCGTTGGCAAACTTGTGCTTCTTCAAGTAGTTTGACACACCCTTGAGGAAGTTTTCCACGCCAACGTAGGTACTCAACATTCGAATAGTAGAGGCGCCCTTCATATAGGAAATAGTGTCGAAAATCTGGTCGACATCAATCGCATCTCGGAGTGGAACTTCAATTGGATGCGAACTCTTGAGTGCATCAAGGTTGAGAGCAGTCTGAAGCTCGTTACCGGCGAAGGCACTGAAAACTTCCCATTCTGGATGAAGGTAGTCTACAGCCAGCCAGCCAACCCAGGTAGCGAACCCTTCGTTCAACCACAGTTCATTCCACCAGTCCATTGTAACCAAGTTTCCAAACCATTGGTGAGCAAGCTCGTGTGCAACAACATATGTGACCCGTTTCTTGAATGCAGTATCACTGGTCTTCTCGTCGAACAGCACTGCAGTTGTTCGGTAAGTGATCAACCCCCAATTCTCCATCGCACCAGCAGAGAACTCGTGCACCGCAAGAAGATCGCATTTTGGCAATGCATATGGAATATCAAACACATCGCCAAAGTAGTCGATAATCTTGACTGCAGCATTGAGAGCCAACCGCCCTTGCTCTTTCAATCCAGGCGTGGTGTACACACGCAATGGCAATGGCTTACCGTTATACAATTTGGCAGTGTGAGCTTCGATATATTCAAACTCGCCAACAGCCCAAGCATACAAATAAGTTGACATGATTGGTGCCTTATCGAAGACGACAACTTTTTTGTCACCTTCAACTACTTCACTCTTCACGGGCATGTTAGACAATGCAGTCAAGTGAGCCGGAATCTCAATCGTAAACTCCAAAGAAGCCTTCAAATTCGGCTCGTCAGCACATGGGAACGCTCGTCGAGCATCTGTGGCCTCGAATTGAGTTGATGCCATAATCTTGGCTTCTCCATTCACCTCGTACTTGGATCTGTAGAAACCGGACATATTGTCCTCGAGCTTTGCGGAGAACTGCACCGTCACCTGTGCATCCTCGGTGATTTTTTCACCGAGCTTGAACACCACTCGCTCCTTCTCATCGCTCAGCACAACTTCCTCGACTCTGATATCCTTGCCACTTGCGGTGACAACAGTGGCGCTTACTGGCTTGCAGCCTGGTCGGTAGTTGAGTTGCACTTCATCAGTCGCCTCATGAAGCTTGTAATCCACCACAACTACACCATTGTATGTGAACTTGTCGAAATCGAGATCATAGATCCGCAGATTGTAGTTCAACGGCTTCAAATGAGTCGGCAGAGCTACACGGTCGTCGGACATTTCAAGCGTGGCTCGTCAAAAGGGGGACGTTGTGGAGGACGGAGATTTGAAAGACAAGCCAAAATTTAGAGTGTGTGTGGGAACCTTTTCCATGACGGAAGGCGGGTTTTCTGAGACCTTCCGCCATATAAGACTGACGTACCGGTACAGAAAACGTCGTTTTCAGCTCTACGGCATTAGCACTTTTCCGAAACGTCAAGGTTATGGTCGGAATAACACATTATGCAAGCTGCAAAAAAAAAACCGATGCCGTGCGGCACTCGGCGCTCACTCAGATGTTTCCCTAACAGTATGCAAGAGCGATTGCAGAGTATGTTTCATTAGCATTAAATAACTTAAGTGATATAGAATAGGTGTGATTTAGCTTTAAAATGACATATCTCCTTCGGAGTCGTCGCTTTTTGGCGAAGATTGTTCCAACACCGGTTTGGAGTTTGGGGAGTAAGTAAAAAGTAGCTCTTCATCCTCGTCGTCTTCAATGCGCGACGGTTCTGCTGATGAGGGCGTTTCCACAGCATCCGATGTTGGAATAAGAGTGTTTGTATTCATCAGTTGCTGCAGTGCGTGGGGATTTTCCGAGTTGTCAGTGCGTTGATGCTGCTGTTCTTGCTGAAGTCGAGCCAGCTCGTTTTCATCAGCGTAGTCTTCCTCCTCTTCAGCCATAAATCCGCGGTCATACGCCTCTTCGTCGTACTCGTCATCTCCGTAGTCGTAGTCTGCGGCCTCTGTTATTTCGTTGTCCAAGTCGACTTCCTGCTCTTCTTCCGGTTGAGCTTGATGGGCTGCGGTATCGTCCTCCGCTGAGGGTCCAGCAGCCAGCACTTCCGGCGGCATAGTGATCATATCTTGCTGAGTTCTTCTCCTTTGCCTTGTCTCCTCTGCTTGTCTCTGTGTGCGCCTCAGTTCTTCTTCGGTTACATTCACTGCAGGACCCGATCCATGGACCATTTGCCGCTCTGGCATGGGCGCCAAACGCACCGGCACGGTATTCGTATTAGTAAGGTCAAACTCCCCACCCATAGTCGTTCCCTGTTGCAAAAGATGGTCCTCTATGACTTCCTCATCATCAACCTCCAAGTCGGTGAAATCCTCTTGCTCCTCCATCATGACCTGCATGGTTTTGGTTACGCCCGGAGGCTTGAGGTACTCCCACCCTAGTGTCCTAATAGCTTCGAGTTTCTCTTGGTATGCTAATTCTTGCTCTTCCAAAGTAGTATATGCGTCATACTCTGCCGTGTCAGCTGGGTAAGACGTCCCAGCCTCCGCCAGTAAACGTGCTACTACTGAACTGCTCATACTTCTCGCGATATTGGCGGAAGCAGCACCGCCCAACCCACCGCCGCTACTGCTCGAACGCGATGCAAGGGTATGAGGGCGAAAGTTGCTACGCTTCCAGAGCGTAGATGTGTGTATTGGCTCGACTGTCGGCAAGTACATAACCAACTGCAAATGTTGACAGTATACGGTATAGTCAGGGAATGAAGCGAGCAGGAGGAGGAGTTGTTGCAGAAACAGTCCCCCCCCCCCTGGTGAGACATGCGCCGAAAAACTCCTTTCGGAAATCTGAAAACACGGGCCGGAGTCGAAATCGTAGAGTACGCTTAGTTAGTCGTGAAAGGAATTACGTATATATATACAGATGTTTCGTTTCGAGGGGGTTCGTCAGAAAAGTTATGTACAATAGTTGTCTCAAATGAGGGAGTTTAAGCCGTGAGAGGTGCGTGCTCGTCATCTTCGCTACCGCCGAAAAGCCAGTCCCATTGGCCCTGTTTATGTAGAATCGCAAGTACCAAGACTCCCGGCAAGTGCCATACAGAAGCCCAGAAGAGTTTTCGAGCGTTGGCGGTGGATCCTGCTTCGAAAACGGGCTTGGTGCAGTGGCGGTATTCCTGCCAGAATTTGTATGCGCCCCACGACATCCACCCGTTGAGAATGGCTGAATCGAGCATGAAAAACTTGTCACAAACGCCAAAATAGCTTAGGCCGATGCAAATAGGAAACATGAGCAATGAGTATCTCAATGCAACTCGTGCGTTGAGAGCTGGGTTCTTCCAGCATGCCATCACGTAACCTGCCTTTCGATACTCATCTCGAATGTTATGGCTGAGAGACATGAAATGTGGGAACTGCCAAGCATAGAGCAAAGCGGCTAGAAGCCATGCACCAGGATCAGCCAGAGACGAAGAAGCGGCCCATCCCATTAATGGCGGGATCGCACCCACAATCGCACCAACCCACGTATTGACAATGTGTTTTCGTTTAAGCGTTGTGTAAATGCCACCGTAGAGTATAATGTTTGCCGCACCAAGAGCAGCAACTGTTGGGTTTACACCAAAGTATAACGATGCAACACCTACAGTGCCTGTAAGTGCGGCGAACTTGAATGCTTGTGTGTCCGATACCAGTCCTCTTACCACTGGCCGTGTCCTTGTTCGGGTCATGAGTGCGTCGTATTTGTATTCTCGCCCCATATTGATTGCATTAGCCGATCCCGAGCATAATGCTGTGCCGAGTGTCAAAAACATGAGTTGAGGAAGTGTTGCATCGAACGGAGTGAGAGCGTACGGACACATGGCAGAGATCACTACCAGTGCCGAAAGACGAGGCTTGGTCAATGCCAAGTACGGCCGCCACCACTTTTGCGGCTTTCTGGGCTGAGCGATTTCACCTTGAAGCGCCTCTGTTTCCGTATTTGATTGGCATGTCAGCTTTGAGGCCACCGGTCGTGAGCTGTCTGCCCATGCGGGCCTGTCCTTCGAGTCTGCAGTCGTTGAGCTAGATGTCTGTTGTGTCGCCGCAGCGTCTGTTGATTGGTACCGTGTTAAATGGGCATTTGCGAAAAAATCAGGACGTTTGTTGATTGTCGAAAATGTCCGTGCTAGTGATATCCGATGGCTCACTGGCCTGAGGATCAGCATCGCCAGTCCGTAGTATCGAGTGTCTTCGTTGACCGCTGTTAATTAATTGGTGTTGAAAACTTTGGGCGCGAGTCGCAGCGAAATCGTCGACGCAGGCTTCCGCATTGGATTTCGAATTAAAAATCATTGGCAATGTAAAGAGCATAAGCTAGTTCTTCATTATATCTATGTAAAGAAATTGATTCTAATTTTCAGGTTTACTTTAATTTCATTATGATGGCCCTAGACTGTGTGTTGAGATTACACAAGACTTGATGCTGTCCAGGAGAACGTGCGGCTCACAAGCTACAAGAATCTTAGGCGAACGCACTAAGGCCAGTGATTGCACGACCCAAGATCAGAGCATGGATATCACTCTGTCCCTCATACGTCTGTACTACCCACAAGTTATGGGCAATTCTACCAATGTGGTACTCGTCACTTGCAGCGTTGCCGCCAAAGACCTCCATCAATTGACGAGCGCCATGCAATGCCCTATCACAGTTCTGTCGCTTGATCATACTGATCATCTCTGGAGCCGCATCCCCATTATCCTTCAGTCTTCCGACCTGTACAGCAGCCATGAGACCGTAGTTGGCGTCTGTAAGTGCATCAGCGAGCTTCTTCTGGATCAACTGGAATGCTCCAATAGGCTTATTAAACTGCTTTCGGTCAAGCGAGTACTGTCGAGTGAGCTTTATAGCTTCTTCCAGAGCTCCCATAGTGCCCCATGCAATGCCGTAACGTGCGCTATTAAGACAGGTGAATGGGCCCTTGAGACCCTTAATGTCTGGGAACAGGTTCTCCTCTGGCACTTCGACATTGTGCATCTCAATCATACCGGTTATGCTTGCTCTCAAGGCGGTCTTATGGCCGAGCTTTCGAGTCTCCAACCCACTGACTTTCTCTCGTTCGATCAGGAATCCCCGAATTTCCCCATTCAGCTTAGCCCACACTAGAAGAACGTCGGCAATAGGGGAGTTTGTGATCCATGTCTTTGCACCATTCAACACGTACACACCTTGCTTTGTTGGATGTGGCTTTGCATTCGTCTCCATGGATCCCGGGTCAGATCCATGATTCGGCTCCGTGAGACCAAAGCAGCCGATAAGCTCACCGGTAGCAAGTCGGGGCAGGAACCGTTCCTTCTGCTCAACCGTGCCAAACTCATTAATTGGATGCATGACAAGCGATGACTGCACACTCATGGCAGATCTGAAGCCTGAATCCACACGCTCAACCTCTCGGGCCACCAGGCCATATGCAACCGAGGACACCCCAGAACACCCGTAGCCGTCAATAGTAGATCCAAGAAGCCCAAGCTCGCCCATCTCCCGCATTATCTGCTTGTCGAAATGTTCTGTTCTGTAACCCTCCAGCACCCGCGGGTACAGGTGTTCCTGGCAGTAGTCATGGGCCACTTTCGAGATGGCCTGCTCGTCCTCGGTTAGAAGAGTGTCGAGTCTCAGTGCGTTATCCCACTGGAAGGTTGCTTTCCTGAGCGTCGTAGCTGTCGAGAACTGCCGACCGCTAGTCACCAGCTGCCTTCTGCCTAATCTGTATAGCATGATTTGTATTTATGGATTTGTTATAGATGCTTGTCGTCCCCAAGGCACTCGGTGTGATCTTTATATACAGAAACCCGGGGTTCGACTGCAGGGCGGAATTCCTGCGGTGCGGCTATTCCAGCTTCCGAGGAACTTTGAGTTTCTGATCGCTAACAGCATGCGCACGCGCGCGCTTAAAACTACCAGCAGCGCTGACATAATCACCAAAGTGGGTGGGAGTCCGCTGGCTGAAATTTAAAGTTTCTCATGAGCCGCTCGCGCTCCGATGGCTCAAGATGAGCATTTGGAGATCTTCAGCATCATTCAAGCCAAGAGTGAACGAATGAGATATTGGCTATTTGCTGATGCTGATGGTGAAATTCAATTTGCTCGGCATTTGTGCTCATCCAATTTGATTCGAGTGAAGAAATAGAGACTGCCTGCGGTGCTTGGAAGGAAAAAAGTGCTCATAGTGCTCACGAGCATATTGATTGTTCTAATTTGCTCGTCTAGTATATATATTCTTGTTCTTCTTCCACCACCACTCCAACTCGTTACTAACGGATACACTGTAAGATAAGCGGAAATTATGACGGCGACGACGGCTTATTACAAGACCTGGGATGGTGTGGTCGTCAACTGCTTGGCTACAGACTCGCCGGCGTACCTGACTATGGCGACCAAGTCCAAGACCGACGTGCCGTGGATCGGTACGTCCAAGTACGCTCGCTGGACAATGTGGTACTTTTTGGGGGTGCTTGGTGTGTTTATTATACTGAGGATGATTAATGTGGCGTCTGATTTCAGGTATAAACGGTATGGCAGGAGTTTGACTATTCCGTTGAAGAACAGAACAATAGCATTTTGTCGGTGGATTGGATATCGACATATTCCACTCATTTCCCAGACCACAGCACTTCCTTCACAGTTAGGACTGCTCATTTTCATTGCTGCAACGTTTGTGTTTCTATGCTGCGTAGTGCTTACGCCTACTTATTGGTATAGAGCATGCTTTGGCTTCGGCTCGCCTCCAGTGGCTAGTCGTGCAGGTGTGGTGGCCAACGCATTGACGCCGCTAGTGTACGCATTCTCGGGCAAGGTCAATATCATTACTGTATTGACTGGTGTAAGCTACGAGAAGCTGAATATTCTTCATGGAATGGCTGCGTGGCTTTCGCTGATCTTTGCATGGATCCATGCCATTCCATTTCTAGCTCAGCCGGTATGGGAGCTCGGGATGAAAAATCTCACGTTGCAATATCAGACAAATATCGAGTACCCCTCGGGTGTTGCAGCTATTGTGCTGCTGTGTGTTCTCACATTTTTCTCACTCAAGTCTCTGCGGGTGCGATTTTATGAGCTGTTTTTGATCGTGCATTGGCCCTCTGCTATCGCATACATTGGCGTCTTGTTTTGGCACGATGCCAACCTTTTGGAATCTTGGTACTATCTCTGGGCATCAATCGGTGTATGGGCATCTGGGCTCCTGTACCGATATTTCAAAAAGACGAGCTATCTCAACATTCGAGGTCGATGGTACCAAGCCGAGACTGCTACGATTCAAACTCTGCCTGATACTGCGGTCGAAATCAATGTATTCAGTAAGACTGTCGAGCCATGGCGGCCGGGCCAGCACATGTATGTGCGGTTCTTGAATGTACAGGCATACGGCAACCACCCGTTCACGATCTGCTCTCAGCCTGAAGTCGACAAGGAGAGTGGGTACAGCCGTATGCGGTTCATCGCTCGACCTTACAGTGGTTTCACCAAGATGCTCTATGAGCAGGCAGAGTTGAAGAAGGATACCCAGTATCAGGTTTACTGGGATGGGCCGTATGGCGGTTTGGAGCGGGATATCGAGTCGTTTGACCACGTATTCCTTGCATGCTCCGGATCTGGTGCCACAGCCGTCATTCCTCATCTCAAGAATCTTGCGATCAAACTTGCATCTTCAGCACGTGTATCTACTAAGAAGATTCACCTTCTGTGGACTGTGCGACAAGTCGGGACATTTGACTGGTTCAGGCAAGATATCGAGGACGTAATCTCACTTCTGCCGGATCCTTCCATTCTCGATCTGACCGTTCACGTCACCCAAGAGGAAATAAATCTCGAGCTCATCAACACACACAAGAGTGTCAATTTCCTTCCAGGCCGGCCCGATGTCAAGCAATGGTTCAGCACGCGCTCCGCCGACATTAGCGGCCGAGCAATCGCCGTCACAGCGGGCTGCGAGCCGGTGCGGGCCAGTGTGTCCAATGCTGTAGCCGGGCTGCAATCACTCGTTCTCAAGGGCCAAGCCGACGAGTTTTACTTGCATAGCGAGGCATTTGGATGGTAAATCCAAGAAAATTTGGATTTAAATTTAAAAAAACCGGAATGACTAACAGTTCACATTTATGTAATGTAACATATAAGAACTAACGAAGCTAATGAATTTCATGCTATTACTTTGCTTTCTCTGCTTAGACTTCTTCCTCTAGATTCGGACAACGAGCTTGATTCGCCCTCCAGTCGTGGTATCGATGCGTCTAGCAACCAGGTTAGTAAACGCTGCAGTCAATAGTCTACTGGTACCTTGTGCCATACTTCGTCTGTGATGGGAGATATAGTGACGATGAAGATTGTGACGTCGAGTAGACCTCAGTCGTTGCGGTACAACCAGTCTAGCTACTCGTACTCTTGTTGACGGCTGGTGGACCATTTCATGCGATAGTCGCCGAGGTGGTGGTCGCAAACGCCGCAACAGAGGTGGCGGCCGAGGGTCTCCTACCGCTAACACTTGGCGCGCATAAGCGCGAGCGTGCCGTCGACGTGACTGTCGAGGAATTGGCGGATCGAAGAAAAAGCTCATTCAGCAGCTCGTAGTTTAATAGGTAGTATCGATAGAAAAATTGCAAAAAGTGCAGTGCTTTAACGTTGAAAAGTTCACGAATCTATATGCGAGCCGCGGGGCGGGCATCTTGTGACTGATATTCGACTAATCAAGACTCCAACCCTACCAGTCCATCTTAAAACAAATGTCATCTAAGCTAGAATCTCTATGAGGAACTCAAAAAGCTTTTACACAAAATAATGGACAGAGTTTTGCAAGCGTAGATGAAGTATGGCTCAGGGGGAATCTGGAAAACGGTAAAAAGCCGCACTCCCCACCAAGTATGACAGCTTCTAGCCAGGCAGATTACTAAGAATGGACCGAATACAGATCAAAGTTGGTCTAGATTACCCGGCTATAACTTTGTGTGAAACAGGGGTGTTTAAGCTTAAGGCGACTTACCTTATCTTCGGCTAAGGTTCTTATGTCGAATAACGTTGATCAGCAAGGTATTCCCACGATGCGACACATCTAGACTTTATAATGCACATGTAATCGACACAGCGGACTAAGCAAAAAATTAAGTTCTCCGGATTTCGGACCGTAATCGTTTCCCTTTCGTAGGCATACTCCAAGTTCAATGCCGACCTGCGGTAAACTTAAATCTCCCCTGAACGTACAAGCTTGAAAACTTCAACGTTTTTTTGAAACACAATACCATTGAAAAATGAATATAAATACTCGGATGATCCTCCACTTTTCTTATCATAATATCATCCACTCTTCCTTCATCTTCACTTCCTACATACAATCGCTCCAGATTATTATCCTACTATTGTCGCTCTTTTTCTAAACATGAAGTCTGTCGCTCTTTACACCGCCATTGCTGTTGCCGTCCTTGCTCAGGCTGCACCAGCGACTCATTCCGATGTTGCTCCAGTTGAAGTTGCCGCAGTCGACGAGTCGTACGACCAGTACGAGGACCTTGCTGCTCGAGGCTTTTGGGACAGCCCAATCTTCAACGATGCGCGAGCACACATGATTGTTGGTGCTCAGCGAATCAACGAGATGACCAATGCCGTCAAGCACGACCCATCTCGAGCTGGCGCCGCGATCATGTCGTCCTTCATTGCAGGCTTGGATGGCCAGATTGATGCTTCTCTCGCGACCATCTTCCAGCTAGCCCATTATGCTACATTGGGGCTTTCCGACCCGGTGGCCAATTTCATTCTTGGCCCATTCTTCCAATCTGTCACTGACGGGATTGAGGTCGTCGTTGGCAATATTGCCGGCGGGGCCGCTGATCTTGCCCTGTCACCATTCACTGGGTCCTTGTACAAGAACGTTAAGCGATTGGTCAAGGAGGGTAAGGACTACCACATGGACGTGAACAAGCTCGCCCACATGTCGTCCCAGCTCTCCTTGTCGCTTCCGGCCGATGTCAAGGAACAAGCTGACAAGCCAACCCACTACTGGCCGTCACTCCACTTCCCAAAGCTCGGCAACAAGAACAGGAATAAGAGCAAGTCCAACAAGAAGGCTGAGAAGACTGCTCTTGATGATAACATCAACCAGTCTATCGGCGTTTAGGTTTTGACCTTTCTTCAGCGTGACTTTTTTCCCCTCCCTCTCTCTCTCTCTCTCTAGGCTAGTTTCCTTATCCATATTTCCACTCCTATCAGATATCATTTACATATATTTAAAAGAATATATACTTTCTTTACAATAGGACCCGCCGTATCACCGCACTTTGAGCGGCTCAAATCTGATACGCGGCACACGTGCACAGCCGCGCCGCACACGCCAACGGCATTGGTTTGCAGACAGTCTTGGCCCTGTGGGGCTGTCCCACCTTTTCTCAAATACCACACGGGGGCGGTCTCCACTATCTTTAGTCTGTTATAAAGTCGCCATCTAATCCCCCACCCCACGTTAACCTTTCCACCATCTAACCTTCCTGATCCAAAAATGTCATCATATCGTCCTTACGAGCAGGCGGCGCCACCTCCTCCACAACAGGCGTACGGAAGTATGTGCAATTGTATTAATCAGAGTGAGGGTGCTAACACACATCCACCAGAGCCTGCAAATGCAGCATACCGCGATGTATCCAAGACGACAGGTAAGTCATCTAGCTTCTTAATCTTTGCTAACGAAATTAGTACGAGCATTGAAGCATGCAGTGTTCAAAGGCGGCAGTGGCGCTGCTGGAGCTGCCGGCACGCCAGAGGACTCCAAGATCGGCCCACACACGATTCTTGTCGATACCGATTTCACCTGGAGCATCACAGACTGGTACGGCTTGGAATTGAGTCCAAACGGCGACATCAAGTCGCCGCCAGTGGAGATTGAGGGGTTCCGGTACACCATTGCAGTGTACCCGCGAGGTGCTGGAACCGCACGAGACACACACATTTCGGTGTTTTTGCATGTTGAGCCAGCCGACCCGAACATCATTGAGTGGAAGCTGCCGTGTACGTTTGCGTTGCTGATTTGGAACCCTGCGCGACCAGCTGTGCACCGTGCATTAGAGATTAAGGACTTTGAATTCAGCTATGTTGGTGAGCTCAACTGGGGCTGTGCCAAGCTGTGCGAGTTGTCTGCTGCTCCAAGTTTGGTGGAGAACGGTCACGTCAATATCACCATCTATTTGCGAGTGTTTGACGATGACAAGTTTTAATTGCGCTCTCTATTATTATTATTATCATTTCCCAGTAGATTTTCTCTTTCGTTCAATTTATCTTTTTTTCAATGACTAGTGTTGATATAAATAGTTTCGTAAAGGCTAAAGTGCTATAGTGCTCTAGATGCTTCGACAGCTTGCTCAAGAAAGTTATTCCACCGCTCAAGACTCCGTTTGTATGCTTCGTTGCGTAAGGTCTTGTCGATGGTCTTGATCTGAACCTTGTACAAACCGGATACCGGCCGATGGTCAGAAACTCGCACCACATGTGACGAGTAATGCAACGGGGTGATCCGGCGGCCGCCGCGATAGAATACTCGGTCGCACCAAGCTGGAACACGTTTCTTCTCGCTGGTATCGTAATTGTCTGTGCCGACATCGTATTTATACGTCGGTGGGAACGCAATCGGCATTTCCTTGAATGCCCGCAGTCGCATACCCGCATTCTTGTTGAGCTGTATCGTCAATTGATCGAGCTCTAAAAGCTTTTCATAATCTTGGCTTTCCAAAAGCTTCATCGCGGTGGGCCGCTGGGTATTAATTCTATAATTCATGTCGCCAGAGAAAAAACAAATCTCGTGGTCCAAAATCAGTGTACCGTCGCCGCCATTGACAAAAATGCCCTTGCCGGTGAACTGCGTGTTGACGCTTTCGTCCGTGAGTTCAGTCTCCAGGATGGCCTCAATGTCCTTGTTTCTCTGCAGCGAGCTTGATTGTCCCGCAGCAAGATGGCAGTTTACAAAGCATAGCGATGTGTTTTCCAGTATCATCCGCACAGCGAGGCCGCCTTTATTCCCGTGCAGTCCGCCCAGGCCAGTCTTCACTACCGATGATCGAATGCCCTGCAAACTAGGCATCATCGATTCCTTTAAAAACACACATGTGAACAAGCCCACCATGTTATTCGAATGAATGAGGCGGTATTTCTCGCCATACGCGTCACAAACAGCAAAGAATAATCTATCCTGCCACGCTTTATATTGATGCGAAATGTGAGAAGCAACTGATACTTCCTTATCCCGCTTCTTTCGTTTGGTGAACATACTCTTAGCTGTCACTGTCGTATTGTCCAATTCGACCAGCTCCTGGAATCCAAACACAATCAAGTCCGGCGAGTCGCCATACGCTCTGAGCATATTGGAAAGGAAATCGTTATCAACGCGATTTCGCTCCAGGTCAGAGGGCTTGGCGGCACCAGTGTTCCATGTGATTACATGAACGTTGGCCGCACTGAAGGAGCTATATTCTTCATCGTGCTGGAACATGTCCATTTCTATAAGTAGTTAGCAAAGTCGCCTGTTGCAACACCATTTTTTTTCGTCATACCGATCCAATCATGCTTCAAAAGCCCGTCCCAGATATTTGCTACCATATCTGTGCTATAAGTGATGACAGGCAGCATTCCAGCTTTAAGAGAATTGTCGTCACATGCTATGTCCATTACGGGCCCTTCATGTGCCTTCCATTCCTTGAGTACCTTCCAAGGACGGCAGCTCACATCACAAACCATAATCTTGCCACTGCGTAGACCAATCCAGAGATAGTGACCAACACCTCGCAATGCCGTTATTCTCGTGGTCGCAACGTTGATGCTTTCCAGCGCGATTAGTCGAGAGATGGAGAATATAGTCACAGTACCATCTTCATGGCCAAACAGCACTTGATCTGGATTCGCTGGTAGCCAACCTGCGCAGCTAAATTCACCAGCTTGTCGACCGGTCACACTTGTGAATGCAGGTATGGGCCTCGATGTTACAGCAAACACTGCATTGTCTTGTAGCGATGGTTGATAAACACTAGCTTGACGAGTGCGCCCAATCCACAACTGACCACCAAGGGCAGTGAAGCCTTTAAAGTTCGGCGTCGTCCGATATATTCTTGGGTTTGATGTCAGATCTCCATTCCAAACACAGAGCTTACCATCGTCGCTCAAGGTCCATAGCTCTTCATTGTATTGATGTATAAGTACGATGGGGGTCAAGTGACAGTTGGCACGCTTGTGCACAGGAGCATTCTGATCCAATGATACTTCCCAGATATGGCCCTCTTTAGTACCAAGCCAGAGCAGTCGTCCATCACGACCGGTGGTGATTCTAAAGTGTGCTGCGGTGACTTTGGTTTCGTGATGGTTCAGTGTCCAGATACATTCACCGCTATGTAGATCAATAACTCTCGTGCTCGTTCCGCAAACACAAATAAATCTCCCATAAGCGGCCGTCGCTTTGACTTCTGCCTTTGTGGGTATAGCATGCATCTGTCCTTCGAATATCGGCGCTCTTCGATTGGCCTGAGACGAATCAGGGTAGTTTTGATCAGGCGGAAGGATCAATTCACTGTCGTCATCATCCGTCACATTGACGATGCTCCCCAGGCTTGTGGTACTTGAGTTTTCGTGGGTATATGAGTACTGTTGATGTTGTTGCTGTTGTTGAGGATGCTGCTGTATAAGCCCCACCACCTCAGTCGCGGCGTGTGCGGCTGTGTTATTGCCTATCGACGACACTGGAACAGTAGTAATACCCGAGACGACGGAGGGGCGTGGAGGGGGTGGTGGTGGCGTAATTGAAGGTGCTACTACACTTTTGTTGCTTTGATATTGCGGCGCTGGCTCTAGTGTACTGCTAGTCTCTGTGAAGGCTTGCGCATTAGGTGAGACAGATCGAGCCGAAGTTCGTGGTGGAAGGTCTGGGGCAGGGGGCCCTAGAGAATCACCATCCTGAGGTACAGCTAGTAGATTAGGATGTGAAGTACTCGATGGAACCCTTCGAGGCGGTGGAGGTGGCGGAGGAGGTCGTGGGGTTGAAGCAGGCGATGTCGTACGATGAGAAAACTCAGGGGGTGTAACGGTGCGCTTAGCTGTGGTCTCAGGTACTACTAAAGTATCCGATCCACCACTGACTGACCGATATGACGGTCGATAGGCTTCGTTGCCCTCAGAAACTACCCTGGACGGACGAATCGGGCGAGGCGCAGTGGGAGGCTGTGGCGATCGAGATGGCGGAGGAATTGGTTTGCGACCTGTAGGAGGTGGTGTCTGTCGTCGGCTAGGGGGTGGGGGAGGGCCAGCTCCACGCGCACCAGTGACGCTCATGGGGCTAAGGGGACGCGATGGAGGCCTTGCTGGCGGTCCCATCAATGTCGGTGCTGAATGGTGGACATTACTGTTTGTAATAGGAGGTTTAGGTGAAACTGGCGCTGACATTGTGATCTCTGGAGCCGCCTGAAGCCGTTCTCGGTCGCTTAGCGACAGCGATGAAAATGTTGCGCTGAGCCTAGCAGGCTTTGGCGCAATGACCGGTTTGGATTTAGGTGCATTTGTATTGAGAGACCCGTTGGATGCCTGAGTACTGAGGTTCGGGGTGCTTTCATTCGGAAAGTTGTTTGTTGTAAGCGCAGACGCATTGAGAGGAGTGTTTCTAGGGGCGCTGAATGATTTCGTGGGTCTATGAGTAGGTCGTGCATTTTCGTGATTGCCGGTGGTGACCGAGCTACTAGAGTCGTTGGCGTTTGCTATTTGTTCCCATCTGGACTTGACGTCCATCACAGACGGAAGGTTGGTATGGTCTGTAGACATGCTAGAAGCGGCTAGTAACGTAGTCGTGGCATGGAATACCCCTGCTTTGAACCGCAACTAAGCGTAAAGTTGCAGTAGTGCCCGAGGACGTGCGTGCTTGTTCAAGTAACCCGTGTGTGTTCGTTTTCCACCGTGTCGCTGCCGCTGTTGTAATGTGAGTGTTGAAATCAAAGAGTAGCTGCTCCTGTAGAGACGCAGCTCAGGCACACACAACCGGCCACTACACTACATTAAATGTGGTTCGAGCCTTTGGGCAAAAATAGCTGGATCGTAGATCGCGCGCGCAACCTTTGAGCGTTCGTTGCTAGGGGCAACTGCAAAACCGTTTGCGCAGGGGAAATCTCTGAGATTTTTTTCCCACGCCAATGAATATCGATATTGAATTTAGCATTCATGTTTAAATTGTAGCTTTTTTTTCCATGTTATGAGTATGGTTCAATGTAGACTGGAATTTCAACCATCTCTGTTCTGTAGAGTGAGAGTCATAATTTGCATTTCACGAACGGTCCGCTCTTTTTGAGTCTGGAATATCGGTTCAAACTGCAGCGCAGAAAACCAGTCCAAACTACGGCGCAAAATCGCTTGTAGAAGATTAGTTGTACAGTGCACAATTCGTTTAGTTTGATGCAGCATTTGTATTTTCAAGTTGAATGAGGTCATGTGTCATGATTCCAGGCTTCCGTGCTCAGGTGGAAATAGGCCTCTAGCAAGCGTCTCTGTCTCTTATCTTTATGCACTTAGATGTGCGCTACACAACTGATCCTTGGTGATTCAGAGACTTAAGTATCTACTTGTTGTATTTCTCTCCGCAATTTACTATTCAGCGGTTGTGCCGTAGGTATGTCTCTATCCTCTCCGAGTGGATAAGGTAGCGCAGCGAATATGTCAACTGCAAATGCTCATCATATAAAATCAGTTTGCTATGCATTCAACAAACTTGAAAGTAATAACACAGAATCTGGAAACTGAAATTTGGCTATCTGATTGTTGAAGACAACACTTCTTTTCAAGTTTGCAGCTGGTACTGCTGCACGCCGCGTTTGTTCCGAAGGACGGTGTTTGTCCGATAAACAATTTCGACCTGAGACAAATATTTTCAATCGTATTTCTTAAACTCATGAAAAATCGACTTACTGAGGAGCTGTACCCCACTTTTCATCTTTCTGCATCGCTGGTCGACGGTTGCAATGTAGGACAAGCATCGAATTTTTCCACGCATGATAGTGCGCCTACTAAGGCTACAAGTAAGAGCTAGAGTTGATTGAACTTCTTAAAACAGATGTTATATTTGAAGTCACGTATTTTGTTCATTTACAATGTGTGCGAAAGGAATCGCAGCAGCAGCTGTTTTCTTCCCTCACATATGCAAGAGGAATCCGTATTTGGACAAAGCAGCATTTCAATTGAAGAATCATCTTTTCATGCCACCAAATTCGTCTGCTGACACTATTTAGTAGCATCTAATGATTCAATGTGCGTCCTGGTATCCGGGCTCTCCACACCGACAATTGGAGCTCATCGCAGATCTCCACTTTTTTTCTCTGCACGTCCAGACACAACGGAATGTCCATTTACAGCGAAACCGGCTGGAAGAATATCCGCACTTGTGAACAGGAAGAGATGCACTTGGTACAATGCGAAAAATTTGGCATCGGACGGCGTTTCTCCACACCTCGCGCCGGTATCGGGAACCCTGCTAAATCACTTTTATCCATGCCCTCTAAATGGCCCTGATATGCAGCAAAAAATATACCCGGGTTGCCGAGTCCCGGGGCGTCCAATGAGATTTGAATCGTGATGCCTTTTGCTTTGAATTTGAATATCCGTAGGCAATTACTGGCTAAATGCAGCTTCAAAGGCCATTAAAGCTGAGAGGGAACAGAGCAGAAAGGTCCCAACTGTGGGTGCGGGGAACCCACGCCGAGGGTCCCATCTCCATCTCCACCCCCGCTTTCTGCATTATTCCAGGGTCTAGAGGGAGACGATGTGCACCCTAGGGTCGTCCATACCGAAAAATATACTAGCAGACCAACAGAATAACGATCGACGGGTCGTTTTCGCAAAATGTGGGAGACGGATTATCTGTCTCAATGCCCCACCCGCCTTGCTCAAGTTACTCCTCACCGCACAGTCATTACTAGTAAATATATATATTCGGTTGCTCATCCATGAACGAAGGTTCATCTGCGCTTTTAGCTTCGTCCAATACGGAGCAACCCCACAACAACTACCAAACAATGTACAAGGATGAGTCTGAGCACCTGGAGGATCCGCAAATCGTGCATCCCACGACGACGACAGGCGAAATGGGCATCATAGATGACCAGAAAGCCGGTCTCAGCGCTTTGGAGGTCCAGTATACGCGCAAGGAAGAGGGTAGACTACTGCGTAAACTCGACCTGAATCTTCTCACTTATGTCTCAGCTCTATATCTATTAGCGTTCTTGGACAGAGGCAATATTGGCAACGCCAATACTGCAGGCATGTCCAAGGATCTTGGCATGACCAGCGGCCAATACCAGTGGCTTCTTACCATTTTCTATATTTCATACATTACATTCGAATGGCTCATTTTGCTGTGGAAGGTCTTCCCACCAAGATATTATGTGCCCTGTGTGGTTATTGGGTGGGGTATCATTTCGAGTTGCAATGCCGCTGTTCAATCTTGGCAAGGTATGATGGTGTTGAGGTTTTTCCTGGGTGTCACAGAGGCCGGATTCGGACCTGGTGTGCCTTACTATCTGACATTTTTTTATTACCGACATGAATTGGGGTGGAGAACTGGTATTTTCATGGCAATGTCGCCAATCGGCTCTGCGTTTGCAGGCGCTTTGGCGTATGGAATCACCAAAAATGATAATATGGCCATTGCATCATGGCGTGTATTGTTCTTAGTTGAGGGTTTGCCAACAATTGCAGTTGGCCTTCTTGCATTCTGGGTCTTGCCGTCAAATATCACCGAGTGCAGGTTCCTTGATGACCGGGACAAGCAGATTGGCAATGCTCGAACTGCGCGACAGACTGGTGACCCGCTCCGAGGTGGCCACAAGATTAACATCAAGGAAGTCTTGGTATCATTTTTTGACCCCAAAAATTTGATTCCAGGTTTGATGTTCTTCTCCATCAATGTCTCATTCTCGTCGCTGCCAGTTTTCCTTCCTGCTATCATCGAAGCCATGGGGTTCACCTCTGTACGAGCCCAGGGATTGTCGGCCATTCCATATGTTGTCACTGCAATCATTTGCCTCCTTTCGGCATGGTACTCTGATAAATTCAAGATGCGAGGCCCGTTTATTACCGTCATCTCCACTGTTGGTGCGGCTGGGTTCCTGATTCTGGCATTGTCTCACACAACAGCCGTGCGATACTTTGCCGTGTTCCTTGCGTCGGCAGGTGTTTTCCCATGCGTTGCCATTTTGCTCACTTGGGTCGGTAACAATCAGGGCACAGACTCGAAGCGAGGTGCTGGTTACGTCTTGCTGCAAGTGTTTGGTCAATGTGGTCCGTTGCTGGGAACCCGGATTTTCCCAGCCACCGATGCCCCTTACTATAAGAAAGGCATGTGGATCAGTTTTGCCTTTTTGGCACTAGTTGCGCTGTTGTCAATTGTATTGATCTTTTACTTGAAGTTTTTGAACAAGAAGCTTGATGAAAAATACGGTCCAGCTGAGGGAGATCCTACAAACGTAGAGGACCAGCTTGGTCTCGAAGGCGAGGACAATCCAAACTATAGATACATCATCTAGTCTGGTCTTAACCTGCTTGTTATTTTTTCTTATTTGATACTAAGGATTTGTTATGATTTTTTTTATTTTTCTAATGAACATTCTTTCATTTTTTTATCTTTGTCGAATTCACATACATAATAGAAACCAAAATGCAAAGTGGAGAGTTAGCTAATATGCTCTTTTTTTTTGGAGAAAAAAGACAATAAAATAAATATAAATCATGCAATGTATAGCATGCCTGCTACAGCGACACTGACAACGCCAATAAAACCGACAAGCATACGCACACCCTGGCGAGTGTACCGTCTTGATGGCGAGAAATTGCGTTCAAAGACTATGAGCTCACCGCTGCCTCCGCCTCCAATGCACTTCCATCCGCTATTCTCCAATTTGCTAATTGCCTTGACATATCTCTCAGGTTCCGCCATACTTGACAATGTGGAAAACAAATCCTGCGGCGGAGACCCTTTGAATGGTATCGTGCGCGTATAAATAATCTTCAGTGATGGCGTGAGGATAGCAAATTCTTTCTTGATATCCAGTCTTGCCACAGGTGCCTCGAACTTTCGCGATGTGAAAAAGTTTCTCGTTTCCAGCGATCGCGGCATTCGAGACCTTGCCTGATCCACGGTGTATTCATATGACCTCTGCGCTTTGAAATGCTCATTCGCCCTTTGCTTCTCTTCCACTTGAGCCCTACTCAGCTCATCGTCAAGGTTCACCACAACCTTCGAGTCCAAATCCAGCTTCTTTAATTCAGCTCGATGTTCTACTTGCTCAGTTCCCCAGACATTTGGTTTTTTCAAATTTGCAGGTTTAGGCCGTTGGCGTGCATCGAGGCCCGAAAAGAGCTCATCGACATTGAAGCTTGCCGCGGTAGTCCTAATGTTCGCGCTGCCACTTGATGGCTTTACTTGTGGGTCAGCACTCTTGTAAATTTCACCATACGAAGACATACCTGAGCTAGTCTCGTCACCACTGGGCTCGTCCTTGTTCACAGTCCGCTGCTGATGAGCCTCGCCATTCGCCACTTTATAAGAATTGAGCAGATTGTCATGTTGTGAAGTGTGCAACTTGTCGTGTTGAATATCTTCAGGAGACTCAGTGCTCTTGAATGATTGAGCTTCCACAACTGGAGACTCCACCTTTTTTGTTGGCTTGGTCGCTGCATCAACGTCTGCATCAACTTGAATCGACTCCACGGGTTCGGCGGAAGACTGCTCAAGCTTGTACTGGGCCGTCCGATACACTTCAGCAGTCCGCTTTGCATCAACATGCCCCATTGATGCATTTTCACCTTGACTGTATTCAAGCTTTGGCGCATGTTCTTCAACAGGTATTGAATGAACTTGCTCGGGCGCCGGTGCCGGATCTGTTCGCACCTCAGCCTTGTCCTTTGCAACAGGTGCATGCTCTTCCTTTGCTAGATCTTTCGATTTGACCACCTTTTTGTTTGTAATCGGATCCACAATGTACTCCACCTCATCTTTCATTTCCGTGGCGCTGGGCATTGGTCGCCCGGTGCTATTCGGCACATTGTTAGGAGAAGGTGGATCGGTCTTAACCCTAAATGACCTGCAATGCCATCCCATTCCTTGATCCTGAGCCCTCCTCATCAACACCTCAATCTCCTCTGTGGTCAGCCCTAAAGCCCTCCCTCGTCGCATCATTCGCCTACTGTATTTGGGCATGCCATGCCAGTGGCGGCCCATGTGCAGCTTTCGCATTACCTCACCATCGCTGCGGGGAACCCGAAGCATACGCAGCCACCATCGGAAGATCATTGTTGGAAATCAAGAATGCTCCGCGTATCGAGGAATTGACGAACGTATAAAATGTGTTGAACGGGCGTGTCGGTGGTGGCGGTGGGGTAGTGGAGATCAAGGGAAGAAGGGTCCCTGGCGGCGGTGGCGCGAGCCGCAAATACTAGGCAGCAATGTCTCTGATCCCTCGCCATGACCTCCGCCGTTACGTTCAGACTTGAATATCTTAGATTAAAATTCGGGGGCATTTTGCCAGTTTTCAGTTTCATGGGTGAAATTTCCAAAGTTCTCTTCGTCTTATTAGATTTTTGAGTTGAGACCTTAAAATGAGTACTCAAGCTCAGGAGCCTTCATGGTTAATACGTTGGTCAGAGCAAGCTAGACAATGGCACATAGACCATTCTTTGAAAATAAAATTCACTAATTAGACACTGGGCACATATTTATACGGACGGGGCCCTGCAAAGCACAACAGCCACATGATATGCGGCGTGCCGACATTTAAGAAAATACGCAAGAATAAACAGCTGTCCTGTTAAAATATTAGCATTTGATCCAGAAGTCTGCGCTGAGACCGGTCGTCGTTCTTCAGAGTCTCTTTAGCTTGAAAGCCACCAGTGAGCCGTGCATGCAGCTAGCGCTAGGTATTTGGCCAGTGTCGTCATTGATTCTCCTACACCGGACTATGCCGCCGCCCTTCAAATCCTCATTTTAAGCATTCGTTTCCAGGCTCGAAAAAGAGAGAATCTTTTCATCAGGGCAGATTTTTTCACCATCATGGTTGCTGGTGTCAGACACCATCATTTACCGGCTCCGGGATACGAATGTAATCTCAATGAGACAGAAGGAGCTGCGTATGCTACTTGGTATAGCTATCCGCCAGTCACTGGAGAACTTCGCGCAACCTGTATCAATTACACCGCATACTACATGCTTCCACTACAATCCGGTGCATCGAATACTTGCTCTATTACGACTCTCGATGGAACAGCGTGGTCGATATTTCCTGCAAACCATACGCTCCATTACAACGCTGCGGCGATGCATCGAGTTTCAACAATTTTGGCAACAATCACGATTGCGGCTGCGTGTCTTTTGTAGCATTGACATATAAGGGGAAAAAACAATCATATTTGAAAGTACAAGCTCTAATAATAACACAATTATTTCTTTGATTCGGAAGAGGCTTGCTCTTCATTCTTGGCTCCCTTGCTGCCATCCTTCTCAGTCTTGTCGCCATCTTTCGCATCAACGTCATCCTTCTTTTCTTTGCTTCCTTTATTTTCAATCTTGTTCTCGATCAAGTTGTGGAATGCAATTATAGCTCGAATTAGACTCGAAAGATAGACAATCATGAGCTCGTCGTTAGTCTTGACCGTGAATGCTTTGGAAAGATCATGCTCTGAGCTCTCTGAGCTTGGCGTTGAGAGATTTGGAAGCAAATTGAAAATATCTTGCAACTTGCCCAATATGACGTGGTTGACAGGAACGTCACCATTCAAAACTTTACCCAGGTAGTTTGAAATATCCTGAAGATGGTTGTGAAGACCTTGCAGTGATTGCAGCTGATTGGTAATTCGTGTCGAAAGAGTTCCCGCAGCAGCATCACGAACATCCCGGAGCAAGTGCTCTACACCAATTTCTTCTGCTTCCTCTGCTTCGATCAAAGATGGAACATGCACAAATGTCTTGTCCGAGGTCGTGCCGTCGTCCTTGATCTCTTCTACTGCAATATAAGCGTCGGTTGGGATACCCACATCTTTAGGGTGAACACCAACAATGAGAAGCAATGGATCCGGGGTATACTTCTTAAATAAGTCATTGATCTGAAGATCGGATGAACGAAGCTTGGGCCCACTGTGGTACCAGCCGATTAGCTTCTCCTTCGCACTAATCTTCTTGAACATATTTCGCATGCCTTCAATGTAGTTGTGATCCAAAAACCATACGGAAGCATTCTTATCATCTTCTTCGAATGGAATTGCGTAACTGTTCGTGACCTTGATCGTGCCCGTGGAGTTGTCACCCAGTAATACACCGACTACTCGCTTGTTCGTGTCGACGGCTATACGATTATAGTGATCCACCACCGAGAGAAGCACCAATGGCGCCACTGTCACATTCTGTGCAGTTGGAGATGTTGTCGTTACTTTCTTATCGGTCGTCATCAATGGATTGGGTTTGTAATCGCCGCCAGTTCGTCGTCGTGTGTTTTGGGCAAAAACAGGTTTCGTGGTGTGTGTGTGTGAGTGTGGGCAGCATAGTGGCGTTTGGTGCTGGCGCGCGCACCAGCCCGGATTTTCCATTACAGTGCTTCGACGATGGAGCGGCTCACCCTCTGACGAAGTGACAAATGCCATTCGGACAGTTGGTGATCGGGCCACCAGGCTCGGGCAAGTCAACTTACTGTTATGGAATGTATCAGTTCTTGGAGGCTGTCGGGCGGAAGGTTTCGGTCATCAATCTAGATCCGGCGAACGACAGGACCAACTACCCATGCGCACTGGACATCCGGGATTTCACAACGTTGGAAGATGTGATGAACGAGCAGAATCTAGGCCCTAATGGTGGTATCTTGTATGCTATGGAGGAGCTGGAAGAGGCAGCAGAGGAATTCGTCAACCAGGTTAAAGAATTGGGCGAGAAGGAGTATCTAATATTCGACTGCCCTGGTCAAGTCGAGTTACTAACGCATCACTCTGCGCTTCGAAGTTTATTCAAACGACTGGAAAAGGAGGACTATAGGCTATGCGTTGTGCATTTAATCGACTCATTCTACATCACATCACCTTCGCAGTACATCTCGGTAGTGCTATTGGCATTGAGATCAATGCTCCAGCTTGACCTACCGCATATAAATGTTCTCAGCAAGATTGATCTTCTCAAGAGCTACGGAGATCTGCCCTTCAATCTCGATTTTTACACAGAAGTGCAGGACCTGAGCCATTTGTTCCCACATGTAGAAAACGAATCGCCAACGTTACTGGGTCAAAAGTACGCCAAGCTGAGCGAAGCAATTGCAGATGTGGTGATGGATTTTGGGCTTGTAGGGTTCGAGGTGTTGGCTGTAGAAGACAAGAAATCCATGATCTCGTTACTGAGTGTCATCGATAGAGCGACAGGTTATTTATTTGGATCCACCGAGATTGGTGGCGATACTGTATGGGCGGAGGCTACCCGTCAGGGAGGTTATATTGGCGGTATCGCCGATATTCAAGAACGGTGGATCGATCACAAGGAAGAGTATGATCTTGCGGAAGAAGAAGAAAGGAGGGGGCCAGAAAAGGACGATATTCCTATGACGGAAGAAGAAGAATGGCAAGAAGCTATGAAAGATTGGGAGCGGGAAACTGGTCAACGGCCATTGAAGTAGTTCACTATTTGTCCAACTAATCCACTGCATTACTGACCAAGATATCAAGACTTGATGAATTCCTCTGCCTCGCTGACGCGCTTCTTGGCATCTGTGGTATCTTCGTCGAGATCACTTTCCTGTAGTTTTTAATCAATTAGCATCCGCATGTTCTTCAGCCGCACAATCCAATTTGTAATGTACATACCAGAAGAGCTTTGACCGCATCCAAGTAAGTTTTAATCTTCTTTCGCATTTCTGGAATCATTTGCTTGGTATCATCGAGAACTCGCACCTTTAATATGTTAGCCGTAGCTTGTGCCGAAAGGGATTACACTTACAGCCATCTTCAGCTCGTACTCGTCACCACCAGACTGCTTCAGCTTTTCAACTTTGCTCTCCTGTTCCGCAATCTCCTGCTGGTAGTACTTCTCGTCCTTGATCAATCGACCGAGAGCAGCGGTCTTGTTCTGCAACTGCGTTGGAGCCATGATTATTTTTCAGATGATGTTTACGTTGTTCAAACTTGGTGTTTGATGTTAACCCGCGTTCAGTGCACCTCCCCGCGCACTCAGCAGCAGCGTGGAATGGTTCACGACTATTTTTTTTTTTCCTGCAGGCTTTTGACTAAGCTGGCTAGAATATTCACAATATGGATGATCTTGAAGCCCGGCTAAAACAGGCTATCAGTAGTCACATAAATCTAACTCGCAGCTTGGAATCGAGAAAAACGGTTCATCAAGATGGACTGAGTGCGATCAAAGCGAATAAAGATCTGCAAGTTGTTCCAGTGCATGTCGGCGACAACTGGTTTGTGGAATATGCCAGACAAGACGCTGTGGCATTTTTGAACAGGCAAATAAGTCGACTAGAAGAGGAAATAAGTAAAGCACAAATTAAATGGGAAAATGACCAACGTGTGATGAAGCAGCTGTACGATATCTTGGGGTCTCAAAATGAAATGGGGGAGCAAGCGGACGAAGATGAAATGGAGGAACGTGATGGTCTGCCAACGATGGAAATACGGGAGGAATTAGATGATGAGGGTAATGTGATATCGTCATCTGTGAGGAGACAGAAGAATGAGACGCAAGCTATCATGGATCTTGCGAATCAAAGAGAGGCAAAGGTCGACAAGCCTACATCAAAATCTAATACGGAGAGGACAGCCGCAGAAAACACACAACTAACCCAGGAATTGAAAAAGCAGCAAACGGTATCGAAAAAGCCGCCGCCGAAAACTGTCGTGGAGAACGCTCAAGGTCAGAATCTCCAACAATCAGATCCATCAGATACCACACCTCTACAATCGCCTCCAGAAGCTGCTTCAGAATCATCGTCGGTGAGAGATTCGCCAACGGCGACAATTGCGACACAAGACTTGCTTGAGCTGGAACTTATTAATGCCGAAATTGATAACGAAGATGGGCAGTTTGAGGATGACGAAGAAGATTTTGACGAGGACTTTGAATTTATTGAGGATTCTGATGATGATGAAGAATACGAAGACGAATACGGGCGCACCAAAACGAATATACCCCAAATCTCCCCCGATGTATTGCGAGAAAAGATGCGAGCGGCAGAAAGGGCTCTCGAGCTTTCTGCATGTGCTCCTAAACACGAGCCACCCTCTACGCCGCCTGCGGCTGATGTTTCATCGGAGGAGCCGGCAAGAACTAAAAAGTCCGTTTCGTTCTCGCCATTGGTCGATATTCAAGAATTCAACAATGAAGCGAACTCAACACCTGAACCCACCATCGAGGATCTGGCAGAGGAACACAAGCCGGAAGAGAAACCAAAGCGAATGTCACGGTTCAAAGCGGAGCGGCTACAGGCAGGTTTGACGAGAAGTCAGCCAAGTATTCCCGTGCTCCCCAAGAACCCTGAAGATCGTGTGGTTGATATAATGGAGAGGAACTCAGATATGATACCTACTGGCGCTGTCCGGTCCAAAATCGAAGAAAATACAGACAGCGGTAAAACCACAACTCGAGAGGCAGTGTCTGAAAGTATAGTAGAACGGCCCGTCAGCAACGAAATTCTTGAGAGGCCCATACAAGCCTCCTCAACAGTAAAGCCTAGAGTCAATGGCCGTCAACTAAGTTCAAATACAGAAGCTGCCTCGCGATCCAAATTCAAAGGTCGCACGGCGGTTCCGCTAACTTTACCAAAGACGAATCCTCTCGTCGACAACACACCGAACGAGATCCCTAAAGACAGCGAGACTGACGCCACGTCACGCGATCTGTATAAGCGAGCCCATGAGTTATTCCAAGAAGCTATAGTGACGGAAGAAGAGTTTCTAAGTGTTCATGACACGGGCGAGGATGTCCCAGAGACTGAAGAGGAGAAAGAAGCTAAGTCGCGGCCTATTCTGAATAACGAAGTATTAGAGCGTGAAAGAGTAGAGTTTGATCCCGAAGAAGATGAATACAATGCGGACATGGCAGCTGTCACGACGGAATATCAGCGTTTACGCAACAAGCTCATCAACAGGGCTGGAGGTTTTGGCGAGACCGACGAGGAAAAAGCTGTTGAAAAGATCGATGAACATGGCAACCCAATCAAGTTCAGCAGGTTCAAAGCAGCACGGCTCTCAAACAGAACAGTTAGATAATTTAAATAAGTGAATATTCACACAATACTATGCATTTTTATAAAGATTAGGCGGTCAAGACGTAAAAAACCTGTTTGATGACGGGGAGCGGTGAGCCTAGCCACATAATCGTTGAGCGATACTGGCCTTTCGACGAATGATGCAAAGAGGAAATAAGTAAAATGCTACATGGAAACATCTCCGTCGGCCCCAGTCTCATCTTGGCTAACAACTTCCACAAATTTGAGCTTGGTAAGTCCTCCTGCCGAACCCTCCCAGTTGCGTAAAAGCTTGACGTTCTCAGCATCTCTAAGATCCGGTATTGAGAACCCTGAATTAAATTCTTGTCTTTCAGCAGCAATCCTCGTCTCCAGTGCATCCTGTTTTCCGGACTTTGGTCGACCTTTGCGCCGTGCTTTCACTTCGCTCTCAAGTTCTTCGTCATCTCGCGATATGAATATCTCGACAAGTTCCCGCATCTCTTCCAAAGTATACGTTTCGCTCTCCGAAGTCTTGACTGCCTCCTGGAAAAATCTGACTCTCACAACTTTCGAGCTCGTTAGTGACAAATCTATGAAGAACTCAACATACCTTCACCTTGCTTATTGATAAGTCGCTTTCCCTTTTCTTTCGTCAACCGTTCATGTCGTATCGTTGCCTTATTGAGCTGCTTGAACTTGCGGCCCTTTGGATGAACGGAAGCATTACTTCCACCAATATGCTTGTGAATTTTGGATAGACTTTTGGAGATAGGCATATCGCTGTTTTGGCAAAGAGTGATCTCGAAGGTTTGACAGAAAATTTGGGGGAAAACAATATCAGAGTCGCACGGCTGAAGAAAAAAATTACCAGCGACGACAGATTTGTCTCTCCAGTGTCTCAGATCAATTTTTTTGGGCCCCCGAAGCTTATTATCAGATATCCCAAATAGCCATAGCCAATGAGAATCTAATCATTGGTTCTTTCTTATAGATTTAATATGAGCTATCTTGATAAAAGTGAATTGTCCACAGATTCAAATTTCACAGGAATTTCCATTTGGTACAGCATAGAAAGCAGAACTCAGATGGCTATGGCCCCAGTTTCAAGGAGCGACCGCTTCGCTTTACTCACAAGTTGGGATTCACAGTGAAAATAAGCTTTTTTAAATTTCTCAATAGTAGATCTATACAAGCAGCCACTCAAAAGGCGCGGGTACCATTTTCTGCTGAGGAATCTAGATATATCAGCTCTGGACTGATGCATGATGGCATTAGAAATGGAGCACAATCTTGATAATCTGGAAATAAGTCCATTTTTAGACAGGAGCCATCCCAAGATCGGATCTTGTCGTCTATCTCGCAGTCGAAAACTTGATCCACGGGGTAATGAAACTCTTCATCCTTAGGACCAGACAAGCCCCCAACAGGAGAGCTAAATTCAGTAATATCGCAGCTATCGTATTCACTTTCCTCTGTCTCGAGTTTTTGTCGTCGCAAATGATGTCCTCTCTGCCTAGACTCCGGGCCACTTCGCGCACTGTTTCGTTAGATCCACAAATGTATGTTCGTTGCGCAGCACATCTTATCGTGGAGAAACGCACTGCTAGCACTTCGTTGAGAACTTTGGACAGATAGCATTCGGTAAGGCCTATAGCTTTACTGCATTCAGCAAGTTTCATAGCAGGGTTCTTTATTAGCATTTCGATCGTACTACGCGTGTAACCAATTTTGGATTGTTTAGATGTACCTGGTTTGCACCGACCACACACTTCATATCCAGTTTTTTTTGCTTGTTCGAAATCTCTGAAAAATTGAAATCGTCCATATATCTTGTCCAGTGTTGTAGGCAAATGCATGTAACAGGCCACGCCCTTGTTGCAATCAATTCGACAGATGACAGGGCCCTTTTCACGCTTCGTCGCAAGATTGATATAATACTCGGCTTGACCATTTGCTAGAACTTGTGGGAACTGCTGTTTCAAGTATTGCTGCAAAGATTGAGGTTCAAGACCATGCTTGGCATGAGCTTTTCTTGCTGATCTTTTGACCGGCATCTCTCCACAACTCGACAGAAATAGCGCTTATTAGTCTGCATAGTGCATTACGCACAGCGAGAAAGCTGTGATATTATATATGCGAACGAGCGCTACTTTACATTCCCTGAGCAATAATCGGGCAATGCGGCGCTGAGCGGACTCAGCGGCGCTACTAATAAGCTACCAATGGCCAATGCGTTGACCACCAGCTTAGAAAAGGGTGCATCAAAAAAATTCTTGAGCTAATCGAACAGTTTTGAGCCCGTGAGATATTCAACAAATTTTCTCAAGTGCTCGTAGCGCATTTTAGTACACAAGTGCAATGCCGGAGCGCTGAATCAACGCCAGAGCACATAAAGCCGATTGCTGAATTTCCAACTTCAATTCGATCACATCTATCCATAACAAGTAGCACTCTCTTAAAAATCATCATGGGTAGGTTAAAGTTTTCCTGTGGTAACATTCTCGGATGACGCTCCAACGGCATGTCTCAAAATATTTTGAATCTCATCGCGGGACGTGTGGTCGGCATGTCCCAGTCCATTCTCGCTACCGCCTACTCTCTTGCCCGCCATCAGATGTTACTTTCCAGATACAAGACTGTCTGGCCGACAGTTGCCAAATTGGCAGGGCCCAAGTACACATTTGCAAGCTCGATTGTGCGCTATAGACTTTACTCAGATGACCGCAAGCGACTCTCAGTCCCGAGAACTAAAAAGACGAGCATTCGGCGGGCGCCGTCAACGATACGACAGGCAGAACCTGATGTAGGAACGCAGCTTCAGGCTTACGACCCTTGCACCACTATATCAACATGCGAAAAATATGATCTATCGAAGGCTACGGCTCAATTCTACTCTCAAGGCATGCGCTCGGCATCGGTACTTCTGCCAGGTGAAATGGTCCACGTGAAGTATCCTCATGTTGCAGGCAAAACTGCAGATGTACTTGTTCTTTCTAACGGAACAGTTGTTGCATGGGGCATGACAGAAATCGAGGTGAACGAGCAGCTAGTTCCTTTGTTGAAACCAGGTGAAGTGAACTCATATAAGATATTGGAGTCAGAAGATATGGACTTTGTGGAGAATCCCGAGGAATCTACACCTAGCACGATGATCGGCGACGTCATGTACGTCAATGGACCAGATGAAATCAAGCGATTGTTGCACAAGGCTGCTTTTTCAAGTG
The DNA here is from genome assembly GCA_030558855.1 of Blastobotrys indianensis. Classification (NCBI taxonomy): domain Eukaryota; kingdom Fungi; phylum Ascomycota; class Dipodascomycetes; order Dipodascales; family Trichomonascaceae; genus Blastobotrys; species Blastobotrys indianensis. The sequence continues at coordinate 148,739 of JAKTQK010000003.1, forward strand.
GGTTGGCGAGAAATACGAAACTCGCTGCACTGGAGCTGTCGATGGACCGATACATTGAGACGATAAAAGAGATTGGAGAGAAATTAGCTACAGGCGCTTCGTTAGGAATGAAAGGTAGCGAAGCTCTCAAGATCACCGGCCAGCTTCTACAAATTCGTGGTCGGCTAAATCTGTACTCTGAACTCATCGAAACACCAGATCTTTACTGGTCTGAACCGGAGCTAGAGGCCCTGTACACCCTCATCTCTAAAAAACTGGACGTTGCTCCTCGAATTGCGATTTTAAACAAGAAGCTAGATTATGCTAGCGAGCTGGTCAGCATTTTGAAGTCACATACCAGCGAAGAAGCCAGCACGCGCCTAGAGTACATGATCATTTTGCTCATTGCAGTTGAAGTGTGCTTCGAGATTGTGCATTTTGCAGAACGTTATCTGTTCGACTCGAAACCATCGAATGAAAACTAACTAACTCCATTATATATATATTTTTGTTGTACATAGAAGATCTCAATTTTTTTTTTTTAATCTCATAAATGCATTTTTCTCGTGGTTTCATCAAGGTTATTCTGGTGTCATACCGCAACTAAACCAGTTTGCCCCGTTCATTTGAGCTCTGCAAGCTCAGTTCGGCCAAGAACGAATTGACATTGTCCAAGTGGTCATTGAATTCCATTCGCGGTATATGCGTAGTGGCCTCCTCCGCGGTACTGAAGGAACGCATACTTGCAGTCGAAGCAATACTTCCAGCCATTTCTGTGTTTCTAGTAGAGCGCATAAAGCCGTTCGCATCGGGCTTGAGGATACCTGATGCGACTCTTTTGAGGTCGACAACACGCGGGGAAAAGTCTCGCAGCGCGACCCAGCCGCTGCCTACTCGATCAAAATGGGCAGTACTGGCACCGTTGCCATTGGCCAAGTCTTGGCTATTGACGGTTGGTGTGTAGTTTGCACCGTTTCGCAACGCTTTCAGCGACCGTGCACGAGCGATTGCATCGCCTTGAACTGATTCGCTAGTCTCTGTCACAGCGGCGCTGTCGTCGGCAATCGTCGCTTCATCATAAAGTAGATGAATCATGTCCTCAGGCAGACCTTCCAAGACAACATGGTTCATGAGATCCTCGCGCGTAACGCCAATAGACTTCTTTGTGATCTGCAGATCTACCGGATCTTGCTGAAGAGCCTTCTTCTGAGTTAGATCTCGATCGAGCTCATACTTCAATGGGAAATCCAGAGGCCTATACCAGGTCCCTTCCGCCTGACGCCTTTCATATCGTGATTTTACATGAGCAGTAATGTCTTGCTGCTTGAGCTGACGGCCGATCGAATCCAGCACCAGGATTGCTATACTTGACAATGCAATTCCCTGATCGACTTGATAAATATGCGAGGACTCATGCTCCACTGATAATCCCACACCCTGGATCATCATGGTAAACGGAAGAACTCGGAAAATGGCATTGAAGCCAAGGTTTTCAACGAGACTCACCAAGATGTGCGCTGCAATGAGATAATCTGATCGATCTGCGGTTCGGTCTGTCGCAATGACATATAATTGTTGCACCAAGCGACCCAAGGCGCCATGTGTTACCGAGAAATTTTTCGTAAGTTTTAAATGCTTATCGCTGTCATTCACACCAGAGTTCAAGTATGTGAGCAGCGCCGACGCATATGCCTGACGAACTTGACTCGATTCATGGGAAAGAATGGACTGAGATCCTTCCCAGGCATGTAGTGGAACTTTATTCATTTGGACTCCTGCCGTGTTGACATTTGCGGATACATTCAGGATTGCCGAAACGTTTTTGAGGTCGCTCACCATAATGTCAACGGTATGATCAGCAGCAGCGCTTGAACCATTGACCATCCCTTGGAGATTCACACTGCTTGGCTCCCGAGTAATAGAAGATTCATGAAAGTGGTGGTGCTTCCACCTGGAAAGTGTGTCTGAGACCATGTTTGAAAGCTGGTCTGCGTAGTAAATATGCGATGAGATGGATGCGATACATGTCCGAGCACTCTCGACAATCTGACTCGCTTGATCACCGCCATTTCCGATGACGGCATGCTGCTGAGATGTGAGCGATCGAAGAATGTCCATGACCGATAGCCCTACAAGGCTGACGGTTGAGCTTAAAAGCGCTCGGATCAACTCCAGTAGCAAGAGCTGTCCGTTGACATCTTGCAGTGAAAGCTTGGACAAACGATCAACTAAAGAAGATAGGACAACAAATCTTAGCTGCACAGGAGTCCAGCGTGTAACAACTGTGATCAAAGTAATACACCAAGGGACAGGTGGGCTTCGTTGAAGCAAGTAATCAATAGTCGATCTCACTGCCAACCGAGTCTGTGCTCCACCCGTAGCATCAAAGTATGTTCTCAAAGCTTCTGCAGCATGAATCTGAATTTCCTCGTTTGATTCGTCATCGTCGTCGTTATCATCGCTCTCCATGCTCGGCCTTCCTTCACGTCGTTGGGTCTCCAACTTTTCTAACCGCTGCTTAGTGTCAGCAAAGAGGCTTCCATCCTCGTCCAATGCAAAGTTGGAAAGCACAACCGGAATGAACATTGAATATAGCTTCTCTCCGCGAGGAGTAGTAATTATTGCAGACGTGCCGACACTTTTTGCTGCGTCAACAGCGAGCTCTTGCCACTGAAGTTCATTGGGACCCTTACTGACTGATGAGACCTCAATTATCTTAGTTGAGAGGTCGCAGAAGCTTGTGGCATATCTGGAATCACCATTGAAAATAGCTGTATCGTGATGTTTGCAGAATACTCCAAATACTTGTATGGCATGCTGACAGAGGGCTAGATCGTTAGACTGCATGACCTGGTATATTATCGCAATCACATGGTCAGCAAACAGATTAAGGTCCTCATGGCACCGCTCAATCAAAGCCTTGATTATATCCAAAGTAACGTCGACGTTTCCCTGTCGTCCACGGTAAACATCATTACGGTTGTTCTTTTCCAAAAAAACGCCGACCTTGGAAAGTTTCGCCCGCCGTGTTGAAACGTAGTATAGCAAATACGATAATTCGGATGCGTTGGGGCGCTTTTCACCAGCCCTACCCGGTGGGTAACACTGCAGAATGAGCTTCTGATGCTTTGATGCTAATCTCCTCTTCATTGTTGTGCACCTAATGGATTGAGAATGGTATACGCTAAGAGTGATGTCACAGAGTTATTCAAGTCGCAAGGAATAGTTTTGATATAGCAACTCGCAGCCGGCCCCTGGATTAAATAAGAAAGAATGCAAAGTGAGGATTATCACACACCAATTGACAGCTTGATTGCAATGCCAAGGCGAGCGGAGAACAGGGACAAGTAGAAGAAGAGAGAGGAGGGGGTTGCTTCGGCTTGTCGTGAAATGTGATCGCTGGAGCTGTTGAGCGGCGGCCGGGTCCTTACCGCCGACGCAAATTATGCGCGACGTTGCGACGCTTGTGCCGAAATTTGACCACCACCCTGCTTCAGCCGCGCCTTTCACGTACATCTGTTTTTTGAGCACACGAACCTGTATATTTTTTTAGTTGTTCTGCACAAGTAATTCCTCCAGATGGCTCCATATGTCAAGGGAGGCATATGGTCGAATGCCGAGGATGAAGTTCTCAAGGCAGGTATTGCTAAATATGGCCTAAATCAGTGGGGACGGGTCTCGACGCTACTGAATCAAAAGACGGCAAAGCAATGCAAGGCACGATGGTACGAATGGCTCGACCCGTCGGTTCGAAAATCGGAATGGTCTAGAGATGAGGATGAGCGGCTTCTTACGTTAGTACGATTAATGCCTTCGCAGTGGAAGTCGATCGCACCTATTGTGGGGCGTACAGCTGCCCAGTGTATTGAGCGGTATCAAAAGCTGCTGATGGATTCAGAGAATAAAGATTCGGGTTTGAGTCTGACGACGTCGGATGAGGCATCTTCTGCTGGAAAGCTTAGAGCCGGTGACATTGATCCGATGCCTGAGGTACGACCGGCACGGCCAGACGCCGTCGACATGGACGAAGACGAAAAAGAGATGCTGGCGGAAGCTCGTGCCCGTCTAGCTAATACACAAGGTAAAAAAGCGAAAAGAAGGGACAGAGAGAGACTACTCGAAGAGAGCCATAGACTTGCCCTGATTCAAAAGCGTAGAGAACTCAAAGCGCCAGGGACTGGGTCACGGCCATTACGCAGAAAGAAGAACAAGAAAGGCGAAATCGACTATGCGAATGAGATCCCATTCGAACATAAGCCCTTGGCAGGTATATTCGATACGAGTGAGGAGCAAGATATGAATAAGTTGGAAAAGCTCAAGTTCAATAAAATGGTGGAAGAACGAGGATTGCAGATGGGCGGAGGAGACAAAAAGAGGAAGAAGGAGAATGATTCGGAGAAGAAGCAATCAGCTGTTGAACAAGCTGCAGAAGCCAGAGCTCTAAAGCTACAGCAGATGGATCTCAACGACCAGCTAAGTAAACGAAGGAAGTTAGATCTTCCCGAACCTAAACTGGACGGCGAGGAGCTGGATCAAGTGATCAAGAGGGCCAAAAAGGAGCGTGAGCTAGCTGAGCTCTACGGGGATGGTGAAATGAGCGGTACAATAATCCAATTGAAGGACTCGTTAGATGTTCCGACCAGTCAATTTGAAGATGATTCACTTCACAAGAAAATGCAAGATCTACGAAACCTGACTGATCGGGGATCTGCTTTGCTAGGCAATGAAGACCAGCCTCTTAATGATGAATCGTTCAGAATGCCTGGAGAAGGGCCTGTTTCACATAAGCTTGACACTTCTGTGTCTTCGGAGCCAGTCGTGGACGATGCAGCACGTCGGAAACATCTAAGAGAGATGTTTGCGGCTCTTCCAAAGCCTAAAAACGACTTTGAAATCGTACTTCCTGATGAAGATGGGCTCCATGAAGACGAATCCGATCAGGTCAAAGTCGGCAATGTTAATATAGACAGAGGTGAGCTGGAGAGAGAAGAGGAAAGAAAGCGGCAACTAGAAGAAGAGAAGGCATTCAAGAGAAAATCACAGGCTATACAGAGGGGGCTGCCTTTGCCAGACACATCAATAGTCTCATTTGATGGTAACACGCGCGACGGCTCTGTACAGCACATGATTTTGAGCGAGCTGGAAGCGCTCATCATATCTGACAGAAACAAATTAGAGGGCAGATCAGATCTTACATTGCTCGACCTTGACGATGACCTGAAATCTGCGATTGATGAAGAGATTGAAAGGGAAGTGCGCAAGGGCACAGAAGTGGCTACCAAGCCGAGACCCCTTCTTGGACTTGCAGAGTACGACGAGGATGTTGTCGGCGAGGTTACAAATGCTTTAACTAGCAGTGCTGGCGAAGCAAACAAACTCGAGAAAAGACTTGGGCTCATATTCGGCGGCTATGTGAAGCGGCGGTCGACTTTAGCCGGCCGTATCGACGATGCCTATGACGAGCTGCAAAGGATCACACAAGAAGCTAATTTGGACGAGCAGCTCGAAGATATGGAGAGGGCGGCCATTGAAAGCAGAACTAGCGCTCTGCAATCTGAAGTAGAGTTTTTAACCGACCATGAGCGTGCGGGCCAGGAGCGATATCGTTATTTACAAGGCATGGCATAGAACCGGTGGCTGTGAATTACCGTTTATTTATATGAATAAAAAAATTAAAATATATACAATAGATCATCTTATCTCTTTCCGTTATTTACAATCTCGTCGTGTCGAACGAGCATCGAGTTATATATTGGCCATTTCAGCTTGTCGTGCTCCCGGTTCCTATTCAGCGAATATTTGCTTCCCTTCATAGCATATTTAAGAGCATTATTCACGGTTGGTCTCGAATATCGTCCAGCCATGCGATCATCAGGTGCCTGCTTCTTGAGCGATCTCAGCAGTAGCTTCTCATCTGCCGAGATATCCCACCTGAGTTTTCTTTTACTATCCAAGCGACAATGCAAGCTTGCAGCCAGATGCTGAGGAAAAGGCTTTTCTTGTCGAAGTAACCTCCAAGCACATACGTATGGATGATGCTGAGCTCCAGCTGTCTCGAGGTTCCAGTCCTCTGGCCGCTTTTCCACAAACCTCCCGAGTCTAACCTCTGGGTCGAGGTTATGCCGCTCTATAATCTTATTCCATGTCACTTTCAAGTCGTAAGATGGCCGTCGGTTCGCTAGGAAGCGTGGTTTCATGAAGCCTGCTACTTGCAGAAAAATAAGTGTGGTGAGACGTTGTCGTCGTTGAAACCAAACTCTCGCGTGCGTCAAATCTCATGTCACCGTTCACAGGGACCTTTTCTTAAATCAAAACATGAAGGAGAGCAATCTTCTATACGTGCCTCTGAGGAGAACCGATCAGGCACAACTAGCTACCGGTCTAAAAGCACGAATTCAGAAGAGCTATAATCAAAATGCGGACAGATTTCGAAGCGATCTGACTCGAATCGATCAATTACGGGACTCAATTGTTGATGTCACGGCGGCGAAAGAGAATTTAGGCCAACTATTTGAATATTCCGCGCAGTTATCTATATTAACAACCAGGTTCTCATCAGACGTATGTCCATCGTTGATGCGGTACATGACTAATTGATCCAGATTGGTACTGATTTCACTTGGTACAATACTTTAGGGTACGCCAGCAATGCAGTCAAATACTCAACTCTCATATTTGACCAAATCAATGTCATATACAACATCGGATCGATCTACTCGCAGCTCGCACATCGGGAACCGGGTAATACCTCTGACGGACAAAAAGTGGCCTATAACTATTACCAACTTGCGGCTGGAACATTTAAATACTTGGCCGACGAGATTCTGCCATTGAGTGAAGATCCACTGCCGTACGGGCTAGATAAAGAAACTATATCGGCACTATACTGGTTGAATCTGTCGCAGGCGCACGAAATTTTCTGGCTGCGGGCATTAAGCGATGCTAAACGACATTCGATAATCGCCAAGCTCGCCGCACAGGTGTCTGACTGTTACGGCACCACACTCACTCACGCAAACAAGAGTAATGCTATCAAGCCAGAGTGGCTCCATCATTTTGTTTGCAAAAAATGGCACTTCTCAGCAGTTGCCGAGTATAGAACTGCGCTAGACTGTTTGGAGAAGAGCAGATACGGTGAGGAGGTTGCACGGCTGAAGAAAGCGATCACAGACTGCAAGGAAGGCATTGCCAACTCCAAGTATGTGAGTGGGAATGTGTTAAACGATATACAGAGTCTACACCAAAGAGCGGCTGATGATTTAAAGCGGGCAGAGAAAGATAATGATCTGATTTATCTGCAGGATGTGCCGAGCATTGCTAACCTGCCCAAAGTCGGCCGTGCTCCTCAGCACGAAGCCAAAGTGCCTCCAGAGATTGCCGATTCTACAAAGTACCTAGAGACAAGGAATTCATTGCCTCTTTTCAATGACATGCTGCCATTCACTGTCTATCAAGCAGCCAAAATATACGCTGAACAGGTGGATAAATACATTTATACCAATGTCACAGGTGTCATTAACCAGCTAACGGTCAAACTTCACCAAAACTTGGAGCAATGGAATTTGCCCGGATCGCTTGATGCTATTGAGAAACCACTGGGCATCCCAAAGGCCTTGCTGGATCACGCAGATGATATCAAAGCTCGTGGTGGAATGGGAGAGTTGGATCTGTGGTTCAGGGACGTGAGCGACTTATCGAATAAAGCTAACCAGCTCATTACCGAAGCGAAAGACACTCTAGATGTGGAAGCTGAAGAGGATAATATGATGAGACAGCGGCAGGGCACGGATCGTTGGAACCGGGTGTCATCGCAAGGCGCTGCAGAAGAGTTGCTTGCAAGATATTCAACCAATAAGGGCTATCTAGAAACAGCCGCAAAGAGCGACAAGCTCGTTCGAGAAAAGCTCGAGAGTGTCGTTAATTTACTAGACGTTTTGGAAGCCGGTCGGTCAGCGATTGAAAAGTTCGTTCCAAGCTCTAAAGTCACGCAATTGGATCGTGGCATGCAGAAAATTACGGCCGAACTTCGTGAAGCGGTAGGGAAAACACAACAGCTAGAGCACTTGTGGAAGCAACGCGTGCAACAATTGACCAATTCCATGCGCACTATGAACCTTGCGCCAGCTATGGAAGCATACTACAAACGGCTTGTTAGTGCAGACCCGGGTTTAGTAGTCACAACGACTACCTTCGAGCCAGTTTATCAAAAGACAGTGCACAATTATGATCCGGACCTCCAATGGGTCACTTCTCAAGAGAAAACGATTAATGCCGCTCTCGAGGAAGTACGACGGGCCAATAGCTTGTTTACACAGGCTGCAGCTATCGACCAAGCAACCCAAAATCGTCAGCAAGCAATCCAATGTCTGGAAGTGGCTTATATCAAGTACGGAGAGATCCAGACCAACTTGGAGGAAGGCAGAAAATTCTATAATGGCGTTCTGGCACAGCTGAAAGCGTTCCTCATCGATTGCAAGAATTTTGTGTATGAACGCCGTGTAGAGGGCCGAAACCTCGAAATTCAGATTAGGGTTCAACAAAGCGGGGAGCAGCCTGTAGTCGAGCAAGAAACTCTGGAAAGCGTCACACCAGTTGCACCCACGCCTGTGAGAACTGCATCTCCGCATCCTGCGTTATTGCAGAATAGAGCAAGCAGCCTTTGGACCCCAGATAAAGATATCCGTTTTGGATAAAAATAGTTCATACAGTTTAAAATCCTGCATTCGACTTTGGTTCGTCGCTCTCTGCCGTAATAGCAGCGTTGGCGGAGGCCGCCTTTTCTGCGGCGCGAGCCGCTGCCATTGCTCTTTGAACTCGAATGTGCTCATCCCTTTCGCCTTGGTGAAGCCGCTTCAGCTGGCCACGATGCTTACGGCCCCGTAAATGTGTATTCCATGCTTCCTCACCAACGAAGATCAACGGAGCGCCGTCGTCATCTTTGCAAGCATCGCATGAAAAGTGTTTCCATTTTGCTTGATGGAAAGAGTCATCTTCCGACCTAAGATCTAGCATTCCTTTGAGTGCGATTGGTGCCAGTGGTACTGGAGGCTCCTTTCTTTGTAGAAATGCTTCTGTGATTGCAACTCCGCGCTCACGCACATTGGCAGTCCATTCGGAGAGATCAGTAGCGTCCAATAGTCCTACATTACTTAGGCCATCGACTTGATTCATCATAAATAGCAGCTTTTTTCTTATCCATTTTGTTTGCTTTTTAGCGTACCTTCTTGTCAGTGCTTTCATATCAGCAATACCGCTTTCCGGCGAATCTTCCTTCTTCTCTAGCCATGGCAGAAACTGCTTAAAGCCTATGACCTGCCACACACCTCGTTCAACATCCACTGGTTTGTCACTCTTTTGATACACTTCAAACATCTCACTTATCTCATCGTACAGACCGTTCTGGACCATTTGATCTACTCTGGAGTCCAGTCGTGGATCCAATGTGCTGTAGTCACTCCATATCCACAACACCAGAGCTCGGTACCTCAGCGCCAAAGATTCATCCACCTGCTCCTGATATATATCACTTGGTTTTTTTCCGGTGGTGTAGTATATCTCCAGTGCTCTTCGCAATCGTCGTGTGTCGTTTGGATGGAACTTTTCTGCTACTAGAGGGTCGAACTCTTTCAATCGATCCATCACTTGTACCGGGTCGTTCAGTATATCAGTTTGTTGGTCGGTCAGCTCGTGCTTTTCTATCGTTTCAGAAGCAGCTATCGTACTGTTCTTAAATAGTATTGCTTGTGTGTAGTAATGCGTTCCGCCAACTAGGATAGGGATCTTTCCTCTCTCATGTATATCGTCTATGATCTTTGAAGCTTCATCTTCGAACCTTTTAACACTATACTCATCGTCCCATTCAGTATGCCCTAGCATATGATGTGGTATTCCCTCCCGCTCTGGTATAGGGTGTTTGTTGGTGATATTGTCAAGTCCACGGTACATCTGCATCGAGTCACCATTGATGATTTCACCATTCACAGCCTTGGCAAGCTCCACGCTTAGCTGACTTTTCCCGACACCAGTCGTGCCGATTATCGCTATCAGCGGCTTTTGGATCGTCATCGTGGGTTTAAGCTTCGATACTGCCGATGATATAGATCGAAGCATGTACGTCTTGTCTCAGTGATCATCGTGAATTTTTCGCGCCATATCACACACATACTATCAGCCGCACGTCAAATCACTAGAAGGCTCTTACAGATCTGGAACAATAAATAAATTCAATGCTATTACAGTATATATATTTGCAGAAGATCAATCGTCATCCAGATCACTCTCCTCATACCCCCAGGAATATTCCTCTGATATGTTGCTCAATTCTTCTTTCAGCTCCTCCCGCTCCTCAATGTTGATTGAAGTAACAAACTTGGCCCATTCCTTATACTGATGATATGGACTATCCGTGACCGATAATGATGAGTATACATCATCGTTTGGAGTGATGAAATTTGGATGAGATTTGGGCAGTGCATAAGGTTCTTGTACTTCATAAGTGTTTATCGCATGATCATCGGTGCCATCACCCAATAAACTTTGACGCGGAAAGTATGAGTCCCATGGATCTGCTATAACTGTAGCATTGATTAGCTCAGCCAAACTCTTGGGCTTGCTGTCAACTGGCACTCTTGCAGACCGCTTTATCGCCACTCGAGAAAACACATGAGTAGATGGAGCCGTAGAGAAATCAAAGATTCCAGTATCTGCAATGGCTCCACGAACTTGGCCAACAATATTTCTATTAGTACCTCGCTGCAAGTCATTTGTTATGTCTGACATTGTAACTCGCTTGCCATTTCTCAGACTTGAAAGTAGCGAAAAGCTTTCATAAACTGTGTTGTACATGGCGCCCAAGTGCCAGGAGCTCGATAAATCGATTCCGCGATCAAGAGTTGGGGACAAGACTGGAGGTTGCATAGGAATATACAAAGTCGAATTCTCCACAAGCAGATGCGATGTTCTTATTCTCGAAAGTTGCTGCGCTCGTGTAATTTTACTTGAATCATGTAGACCCCAAGTGAAAACAGGAAGTTTTGGAATATGATTGTCTCGTAAGTCTGCAAGCATTTCAGCCGTGAATCCTCCCCAGGCTGAATCAACTTCGCTTGTGATGCTCACGCCAGAAGCTTGATCGCACATTTCAAGAACTGGACGGAATACCTCCTCAAGGTACTCCTTGCTGTGTTCGTCATTCAGCTCTGTCCATTGGTGCGAACCGACCGTAAAATCCATAAACTGTCGTTCCCCGCCTCTGGCAACTCCTTTTGGGAACTTTATTGGATCATATTCCCAGTTGGTAAGCGTTTGCAGCGACTTTGGATGGTAATACATATTTAGATAGTCTGACCAATATCGCGTTGTCTCTTTGGAAAGAGCCGGGGGCTCATTACCAGCATCCAGAGCGGCCTGGTATGCACCTTTCGTAATTGGATCAGCCTTGATTGAACTTGTTTTGCCGTTCCAATTTGAGTCAATAAGTTCTTCTTCGTATAGCCCGCTGAATCCTTTCATTGCACCATATCCGCCCCTCATTTCCCAGATGAGTGCTCTTGGAGTGAACGCCTTCCCTGCCTTGAATAACACATGCGGGTCTACCCTGCTAATCTTTGCCGAGTCGTCGTCATAGACGAAATAAGATTCTTGGGCATTGTAGAAGTGCGTCTGCAAGTGATTTGCTATGCTTGAAGCAGATATGTGAATGACTTCATGCATTAGTATAACAACCGAAAATTCCCACGACTACCTCAATCCGGTATTTCCCAGTGCTAGAATCTCAAATCAAGGAAAAACTGGTCGTCGAGAGTTCAAGTCTGCAAGTTGAAGGACAGCCGAATCGTTTGAAATGGTGGGTGTGTGGCCGCATAAATCTTAAGTTGCGGTTAAAATGAAAATTTCAATTTTAAACTTGATTTAGTGGCCATCAAGCCGCACTGCTCCTGACAGGTGTACTCTGAATCGGGGGTATTTCGACTAAGCCATCGAGTCAATACAATCAATCTATAAATTCCACTTAAATCAATAAGAAAGAAATCAGTCAATTTAGCCTGGATATAGTCTGATCAAGAAAATGGCTTGAGTGATGGCTTCTTGTAAAATATCTAGAGTCTTGAATGGGAGTAATATATGAGCTGGCGGAATCAAAGTTGCCAACGCAGCAGTTTAACTTATCGATATCCTCAACTTCATGCGAGCTATCATTGCCATATTATTACTGGGCCTCCTGGGCCTGGTACTAGCTGGCGAAGATTACTACAAGGTATATTTTATTATTACATTACACTGAGTAGGCGGCTAACGAGAACGCAGATCTTGGGTGTTTCTCGAGATGCCAATGAGAAGGAGATCAAGAAGGCTTATCGAAAGCTCTCGAGAGAATACCACCCCGATAAGAATCCGTATGTTCTCACTGCGCTTTTTTGTATTCGAATCATAACTAATAATCAGTGGGAATGATGAGGCGGGCAAGAAGTTTGTAGAGATTGCTGGTGCTTACGAAGTTTTGAGCGATAAGGAGCAAAGGCGAACCTACGACCAATACGGCGAAGAAGGGCTTAAGCACGGTGCTCAGGGAAACCCTATGAGAAATGCATTCGATATGTTTTCCAACTTCTTCGGAGGCGGTGGCCACCCATTTGGACGACAAGTTCCTCGCGGTCCTGATGCGCAGACGCATTTGGAGTGCACGCTCAAGGACGCATACAATGGTGGCACCATCGACATTAAACTAAACATGCAAGGTGTTTGTGATGAGTGCGATGGTACAGGTTCAGCAGATGGCGAAGAGCATAGCTGCGACTCGTGCGGCGGGCATGGAATCAAAGTTGTTCGACACCAGCTCGCACCTGGTATGTTCCAGCAGATCCAGACCCAGTGCGACAAGTGTGCAGGGAAAGGTAAACTTATCAGCCATCCATGCACAGTGTGTAAAGGTTCTAAGGTCATTAGGGAGGATCGAGATTATCATGTATATATCGAGCCAGGCAGTCCGAAGAAATTCGATCATCGCATCCCGGGTGAAGCAGACCAGAGTCCTGAATACGAAGCAGGGGACCTCATTATCCACATTCAAGAGTCTCGCGACGATAATATGGGCTATAGGCGGCAGGGCCACAATCTATTCAGAACAGAGGTGCTCAGTGCGAAAGAATCACTTCGTGGCGGCTGGACGAGGAAGATTCCCTTCCTTGACGATGCTTCTAATGTTACCATCAGCCGTGATAGAGGCGTGCCCGTATCTCATGGAGAGGTCGAACGTATCAAGGGATTTGGTATGCCGCTACCCGGACGGGAGCACTCCCACGGGGATCTATTTATTGACTATGTTGTAATCATGCCGGGTGGCCAGAGCAAAGCAAAAGAAGAACTATAGATACTTTTGCGCAGTGTAGTTGTAGAGCAATCGAGATTTTTGAAACTAAATGTATCTGAGATATGTGTGTGACGTGAAGGACGGTCGAGAACGTTCAGTTTGATCGATAAATGGGCTTAAAAGGCTTATCTCCGAGAGTCTGGGCGATTATTAATGCGACTGATCAACGTATAATTTATTTCCAAAACCCGAATCCGTTATTGCCGAAGACTTTTGACTCGAATCAAAAGCTCGAATTTCGAGATTTTTGCGGGTGTTGACATTTCGCAATATGCTCGGCCTTTGCCAGAGGACGCTTCCATGCAAGGGACAGCCGCATAAGCGGGCACTCTGGATTCGCGCACGCTTCTCGGGACAATTATTTTCACACATTAAAAAAAGGGCTCAAATGATTACTGAAAACGGAACTAATAAATCCCGATACATTTGAAATACAATACGCTGGACTTGAGCCACCCAGAGTGGCCGCGCAGTGTGCGGCACGGTACCTTCTGGTGTGCGTGCGCATACGAGAAGGAAAAAGTTTTAGGCGCCTACGCGTCTTCGGTCTCTGCGTGAAGCGAAAAATTAAGCGAAGCACGGGAATCAATATCTAAGAGGGGCACATATTGCGGGGATCTTAAGCAGCTCAAAGCCTCGTTGGCGGGGAGAGCTAACAATTCCAATTCCAATTCTTTTTATTCCAATGGTTCTGAACCGAGGAATGTAGTATCCGATGCCCGCAATTCCTGACAAATACAGTGTTTGGCAAATGAACCCGAGCTAAGTCATGATATGCATACTTTTTTTTCTTGTTTGACTGGGGTCGGCGCGAACTGAGACTGCACCAGCTTTCCGCAGCAGTGTGATGACGGGGCGGCGGCGGGTATATAAGATGATCTCCATCCCCACCAAGGTCTGTTCCTTTTCACAACTTCATCTTGCTATATCATGTCTACTCTAGAAGTCAAGTTAACTGCTCCTAACGGCTTGGAAATCAGCCAGCCAACAGGCTTGTTCATCAACAACGAGTTTGTCAAGGCCCAGAAGGGCGAGACTATCGATGCCATCGATCCTTCGTAAGTGCCCAAATTGATTTTGATGAATATAAGGTTGCTAACTAGTTGCTCGTAGTAACGGAAAGGTTATCGCCAAGGTCCAGGCTGCAGATGAGGAGGATGTCGACATTGCTGTTGCCACTGCTCGAAAGGCTTTCAAGTCTTTCTGGAAGCGAACTCCAGGTTACGACCGAGGCCGACTCTTGAACAAGTTGGCCGATTTGATGGAGCGAGATTTGGATTTGTTGACCACTATTGAAGCTTGGGACGGCGGTAAGGCTTACGAGAAGCAAGCCAAGCTCAATGTTTTGGGCTCTGTTCGAGTCGTGCGATACTATGCTGGTTTCGCTGATAAGATCGAGGGTAAGACTATCGAGTATTCGCCAAGTGTTATGGGTTACACTCTTCGAGAACCACTCGGTGTATGTGGACAGATTGTGCCATGGAACTACCCTATTGGTATGGCTATCTGGAAGATTGCTCCTGCTTTGGCTGCTGGTAACACTATTGTGTTGAAGCTCTCTGAAAACACTCCATTGTCCATGTTGCACATTGCCAAGCTTTCGGTGGAAGCAGGCTTCCCAGCTGGTGTGCTCAACATTCTCAATGGTTACGGCCGACTCGCTGGCGCTGCATTGGCCTCTCACATGGATGTCGACAAGATCGCGTTCACCGGTTCTACCGCCACTGGTAAGACCATTATGAAGCTCGCCTCCAGCAACATGAAGGCTGTGACCCTCGAATTGGGCGGCAAGTCTCCAATGATTGTGTTTGAAGATGCAGACCTTGAAAAGGCTGTTGCTGCCGGTCACTCTGCTTTGATGGCTAACCAGGGTCAGACCTGTACTGCTCTTTCCCGGTACTATGTGCATGAGTCTGTTCACGACAAGTTTGTGGAGACTTACAAGGCTTACATCAAGAAGCACTCCAAGGTTGCCCACCCATTCGAGGAAGACTCGTTCCATGGCCCTCAGATTTCTGACTTGCAGCACAAGAAGATTCTCGAGTACATTGAGAGCGGTAAGTCCCAAGGTGCTACCGTTGCTGTCGGCGGTAACAAGCCAGATGGTTTCGACGAAGGCTACTACGTTGAGCCTACTCTGTTCACAAATGTCTCTGATGATATGAAGATTATGCGAGAGGAGATTTTCGGTCCAGTTGGCTGCATTGCCACTTTCAAGACCGAGGATGAGGTAGTGACCCGAGCCAACGACACTGAATACGGCCTTGGTGCTTCTATTTTCACCAAGGACATCACTCGAGCTACTCGAGTGGCCGCTGAATTGGAATCCGGTCAGGTGTGGATTAACCAAAGCAACACTGCTAATGAGCGAATGCCATTTGGCGGTTACAAGTCCTCTGGTATTGGCCGAGAACTTGGCGAGGCTGGTATTGAGATTTACACTCAGGTCAAGGCCGTCCACGTCGGACTTAATTAGTTAAATATCCTATTATGTATTTTTATGAAAACATGTTTTTTTCGAGTCAAGCTGTGGGGTTTTAGATTTCTGAGACCCTTGGACACCTGCATCTGTAGGAGTACCGCCGCCGCACACCATATATTTAAGATTCTCTACGTTCACACTGCTTTATTATCGGATAGCTAAGAGATTGACTAGAATGGGCTTTTGGAGAAGAGTATTGAACCGTTCCCGCTGTAAAGACGAAGAGAATGGGTCTTCAGGTGCCGTATTTTTGCGCGAGTTTGACAGGGTGCAGGAAGCGCCGCTCGGCAGCGCAGCGTTGATGAATCCATTCGAGCTAGACAGACGATTGTGCGAAAGCTCTCCCGCGTTGAACTTTGTTGAAGATGTGAGAATACGGTTAGTTCTGAACGGAGTCTACGACGAGCAACTCTCAGCGACACTAGTTGATACAGACGATATGGGGCAGTATCGGCACCTGACCTTAAAACATGAAGATGCGACCGAACGTGAACGGAATACCTTCGCTGCTAATACGCGGCACCCGTACGCTATTGGAGCTACACGTATTGAGCGAAGCGACTGCGGCGGGCATGCGACTACACAGTATGAAGAGGCGTGCGTAGGCAGATCGAAAAGACGGGTGTCGTCTACATGGAGCACGCTACGCAACTCTTGGCTTGGCGGTAGTTGGAGACGTGCGCTCTGCAAGCATCTAGATGCGGAGCAGAAGGAAGAGGAAGAAAAGGCAGAGCTGGAGCGGAACAATGCCATGCATGTGAGCCGACGACCCCTGGACAAAAATGGCTACAAAGTTCCAAGCGATGGGAATAGTTTATTTAAAATTTAATAGGCGAACCCTGGTAAGCTATTCAAAGTAAAATTCCCCCCCTCTCGGCACAGCATTCCAAGCTGGATTATCGAAAGTATATGAAATTTTCAAAGCTTTCGTCGTTTTGGCTGAGCATTGCAATAGCATCAAATGATGACTTATGTCCATTAAATTGCATGGATCAGTTTCCAAGTTCGGCAAACTGGACAAGTGTAGGTAATTAGATCAATTCAGGCAATCATATGCGCATGCACAAAAAAGTAGCAGCCGCAGCAAACGTGCATGCGCGTTGCAGCGGCCGATGTCGTCCATCCTTCACGCAGCGCGGCTTACTTCATTGGTCCTCGTGAAAATATTTCGACTCAATATAATTCAAAGCCGAAACGGTTTGTGTCCAACTATAGCGGTTTCCAGTTCACGGCCTTGATACGTGTGTTCTCCATCATCGCGTCTGCGGAGCAATATTGGCGCTGGGCCCTTTGGCGATCCTGAGAGGAGCCCGTTTTCTGCTGCAGGCGGCATTCTGCCTTGAACTGCTGGAGGTGTAGCTGCTGAAGAGCACGGAGACGCTGCTGGTCCATGGACATTTAACTTCCGTAATAGATCGACCGAGAAAGAATCAGTGAGGATGAGTTGCTTGTAGGATAATTCGAATAGTTAATTCAAGGGGGCGAGAGTCTGACTTTTTATGTATTTTTCAATATTCGAGACATTATGCATCCGGGTTCTGTTGCTTGCCAGATTGATCTGCAATCAGCTTCCCCATGGAGACATTTGTCCGACTTTTTTTGCTATGGTGGGTGGTGCGGTATTAACTTGCACAGGTATGAGCTTCTAGTATTCATGATATTAAAATACCGCATTCTTTAAAGGTACACGCAAAGCATCTGTTCTGGGACAATTGAGAAAAAGAGACAGTGAGAACTATAGTTGCGTCGAGGCCAGATTCCTCCCGCGCAGCATTGGGGCAACAAGGTACCAGGCACACTTCCTTTCGAAAAGTCTTTAAGTTTGCTATTACATGAAAGTAGCGTGCCTTAGTGCCACATTGACGCCACGACCATTGCAAATGATTGAAATTGAGGGTAACATTGACACAAGTAAAAATTAAGATGAAATAAATACCTCAACGTGGTGAGTGAATATCCAGATATTCAGCGCTCATCACATGCCCACCGACTAAGCTCTTTGGTGGACAGGTCCCGACAGAATCCACCTTCCCGGGTTATGCGGGGAGAGCGAAATAAATTGGCTCATGGAACGAAAGTAGGTTTGACTGGCGGAGAAGTGCCAGGACTGCCGTCCTTATTCGATGACGCGCAGTTGAGGAGGTCAATCTAGTGTAACCAAGAGGGAAATATAATATCTCATACTGCAAACTTAGGTGCTAGTTGATAAAATTGCGATATATCCTTCACGTCCCAATCTTGCTCACATGTCTTTACAGCAGATGGTAATTCGCTCAACAGCGGCATGATATAATCATAACCAAACTTTGATCTGCCCCAGGAAAGATCCAATGGTTCGCCAAGCTGCTCCACCGACGGGAAAACAAGCCCTAGACGGCCATGGTAGCTGTATAAAGTGATTGGATCGTAAGATTCTCTCGGTGAGTAGCTTGGTTCTATAATGATAGGGTTGCCGACTGCAGAGAAGAACACGAGAGTCCTGGAGTAGAGGTCAGCCACTATTTGGCCATGGAGGTCCCTTCTGAACCAGTCTCTCTCCATTGTGCCTCTTAAAATGCTTGCAATGTCACTGTTTCTATAATCCTTTGCCTTGTCGGCAAGTCTCTGTGCAAGCTGTGGATTCTTCTGCATCCAAATGACTATCGATTCGCGCAATGATGCAGCTTCATTTCTACCGTGGACTGCCAGAGAACACAGTGAAAACCCAGTATCGCAGCTTCCTTTACCGTATGCGACGATATGTGATACAGATCGTTTTGCTAGCCATGCCACGGTATTGGTCACCCAGCAGCTGTCGTCCTCTCCAACAATAGCGTCAACGAGGGCGTCCATTGGCGACATGTTCACATGGTTTTGAACGATACCGGAGATTTTTTTCGGCACTGTTGATCTCGGGAATCCAATCACAGTAGCTTCTGCCTCAATGAAGCGCTCGTCATGTACAGGCTGATTCTTACTAGAGTCGGAGAAACACTGCAAATTATTCCAGCAATTGCGCACACTTTTGTAGTTATCAGCCGTAATGGCATCTATGAACAGCTCTATTTCGCTAGATCGTACAATGTTTTTGAACACTCGGGGTTGAATGCCAATTTCATTGTAGTAATCGTGTTGTTCGAGATATAGCCGAGCATGCCATGGCTTGATATCGCGGCAACATGCGTGCTTATGCTGAGCATCAAACAGTAAATGCACCAGTTCCTGATTCAAACAGAGCACCAAGTTCAGACTGCAGACAAGTCTCTTGGGGCTCGTCGATCGGTGATGTAGACTGTCGTATATTATAATCATCATCACAATACCAACTTGCTCGTGCCATGGTACAGTTAACTTTGTGGATTGCATTTCCTCAAGGCGGCTCAGCGTGCTTTCGTCACGGTGTATTGCAGAGCTGGTACCGGTGTCGTCAGGTTTGTATATTTGTCGTGTTGGCATGATGTGCTGGTCAATCTCACCTGATTTCAAGCTCTGGATACATAGTTGGATACAAGCCAAGAACTGTATGCTGCTTAGATCGAAGAAATATTCGAAATTAACTGTCAGATATCGCTGTCGCTTGTGCCAGAATTTGTAGATCTTTTTCAATGTCGCCATCTGTTTATCATACTGAGACGAGCGGACGTAGTCGTCTTGCTCATCGCAGAAGCGTTCAACTCCTTCTGACTTGGATGAGTCGGTCATTGTGTGTGACGTTGAAACAAAGTGGCGTCGCTCTCTGAGAATTTAAATCACATAGCAAGGACATGCTATCAAAAACGCCTCTTGCCTTCCCTGCACCATCTGACTGAAGCTAGCGTCGCCCTAAACCCTAGGCCCAAACTACGCATGGCGCCGTAGACCAAGAAAGGAAGAAAGAAAAAGACATTGATAGTCTAATTGAGATGATATCATGAGTTTCATTTAGATTTTGAATTTCAGAATTGTTTACTCTATAACAGTGATAATACGAGGTCGTTGAAGTCCAGCCCTCTTGTATGGACCTCGTGGTTCCGCCGATCCTCATTTAGCGCGAAACTAGGAGAAATATAGATAATCTAGGAGCTTATAACTTGGAACTTCCGTACTAGTGTTTCGCGAGAGCAGTGTGTTTAGGCTGCCCATTTTACTTGCTCTAGCTTTATGCAAGGATATTCTTCTGCCCTGGGACAGCAACAAACGAGCTCGGCAAAACGAAGCAGGATCGAGATATTCGCGTTCATGCACGATTGACGGATATACGAATACAAACACACAGAAAGATTCACTTGAGCATAGTTGACAGCTTGATACAGTAGAAGGCTACAGCTGGCACCGGTGCGGCTTTTATACGCCGCATTGGTGTTCGCAAAACAAGAGAGGAATTCTTTTTTGATGATTGTGCAATGCTTTATACCATTAGCAAATATACATAGAATAATAAACAAATGTGTAGGCCAAGAAGGCAATTAATAAATAAGGTAGAAAATCTTCCAGTATGAACAAACCGTTTATTTGAAGTTGGTGAAGTCAGTCTCACCGGCTCGAGTCTCGCCGACTCGCTCAGCTCGGTGGCAAGTGCAAGCACCAGCAGCTCGCTTGCCGCAGACACAGCTGCTGCCGGCGACTGGTGCGTTCTCGACAGAGGCACGGTTGCAGTTGCAGTGCTGAGCTGGCTGGGCACCACAAGAGCACTTGGCTTCCTGGGCGCAGATGCAGGTTCCGTCCTTTCGGCAGCAGTTAGAGTTGGCCATTGTTGTAGTATATGTAGGTGGAATGAAAAAAGTTGTCTTTGTTGATGATGAGTATCAGTGAACTGTCGAGACTAGAAAAACGGGCAAGATGATCGAGGCTTTATATAACAAGCATCAAGAGCTCATCGTATGACAATGGGCACGGCTGAGCGATGAATTAGGTGTGCTGTGATTGGCTCATGCTGCTGTGGCTAGTGTGGCGCGTACGGCAGCAAGAATCTATTGGGAGCTTTATGATTGGTGGATGCCTAATAGATGCACGCTGATTGGTCAGCCCCCAACTGCGGCTTGAAGGTGCGCGCCACTTTCCGCACAGTAAGCGCTACACTGCTAAGTTGATGACAATGAAGTGGCGTGAATGGGCTGATTCGATTTGGCTCCCGCAACAGTAAAATGTCAACTGCCAGGGCTCTGGGATAATCAGCTGCCAAAACGCTCGCTGTAGCTCATAGTGCCCAGTTCACGTGTTACTGATCTTCATGAATTAATTCTAACCGTCGGCACAAGCCTTCAGGGACAGATTTCAGAGCTGCACCGAAGGGCTAATTGGAAGCCGTGCACGTGTATAAGCTGTCTTTGGAATGACCACGTGTAGCAACCTGAATATTATCAAATTGGGATGCCAAATCTAACAGCATCTCCATTAAAACATGTCTATTGCGGGGCTTACATTATACTGTTCCAAATGTAAGTGAATGCCCAGCCCTGCCATCCGCATTTTGTGCGGCTCACAGTTGCCTAATGCGGCGTTTCGCGCCGGTGTGTCGGTAATTTCTTGCCCAAACGGGCAACGTTCGAGACCAGTACGATGGGCAGGTGGCAATAAGCGGTAAGCCCCGAGGCTAGCCTACTGACTTTATTCGCAGCGCTGTGTTGCTTATGGTAGTTTATTCAATATGCTTGAGAACTTGAGGATGTAGGTGAGGATGTTCGGGGAGTTCTGTCAAGTATATATAGGAGGCCTTTGTTTCCTCTAATTTCCCTTGTTATTCATCATTCCTGAATATCAGTTGCACATCATTCAAACAAATGCCTTCCCTCACTCAAGTTACCTTCACTCCTCTTTCCAAGGTATCCCCCTTGCGAAAACTCAAGTTGAAATTGAAGACATTCACCAAGACTCTTGTTCCTAAGAAATCATTCATTTCATTGAGATCAAAGTCTTCATCTTCTTCACTCGCGGTCTCACCTCCAATTCCTCTGGCCAAGGAACCGGAAGTTGTGACTGCTGCTGTTGAAGCAAACGAGCTGCCGGCCATTACTCCGGTGCGGCCAGTGCAGCACAAGCGAGCGGGCTCAAACAACATCGAAACTGCCGAGAGACAGCTTATCAAGCGACCAAAGCTCGGAGAAGTTACTGTTAGAATCCACAAGAAACCAGGTAGTATTACTTACGCTACCAAGGACCTGCGAGAAGTGATCTATAATGCCACAATCCTCGTCAACATGGCGCAAATTCTCAACAACCATGCGCTCAAATCAAATCCAATCATACTCAACAATACATCAGAAGACTTGAAACTAGCGGTATCAAAGCATTCAGATCACCAGCATCGATCTTCCAATGCTCAATCAACCACGGAGGCACTCAGCAGCGCCGGCCTCTCTGCATCAGCTCTGGTACAGATCGGCATATTTTTCCTCGAAACCAAATTCAGAATGAAGGAAATTATCCACGAGCTTCAAGATATGAAATTGTCAGACTCATTCTTAAGTTGGATGCGAATCAGCCGACGCGCCAACAAACCACAATCATTGCATAGCGTGGTACTAAGGAAAAAGTCACCACTATTCTTCGGCATCCAGCCAGCAATGTTTCGACTGCATCAATATTGAGGGCATGGCTCTCCTTTTATTTACGACTTATATAGGGATATACTAACAATCTACTGCATTTTCTAATATTCATTTTGAATTCAAAGCCGAGCAATGATACACAATCAACACAAACTCTAAATATTCTTGCAGCCGCACGGCTTTGCAGATCCTCTATCTGAAACACTCCCATCCCTTCCCCTTCTCTCTCGCCGCCTCCCTTCGCACTCCGTCGCACGAATCACTGTATCTACTCCGCATTCCTTTTAACTTCTGTATTTCCACTCCAGCCCAAAAGTCGTCATGGCGGGAAGGCAAGGTAATACGCCGACACTGTCGCGCACGGGCTCTGCTTTAGATCAGGAATCAGGCGAGCATTCAACCGACCAGAACAATAAAGGGGTGTTTCGCCGGTTCATCGAGTCGACTTTTGCGTTCAACAGGATGGCATTCACTATTGTATTCGTCGTCTTCTACTTGGCATCAATGGCTTGGATTGCTCACGTCGAAGACCGTAAAATTCCCGATTTGAATACCGAATATCCAATTGAACATTCTCAACGAGCATATACCGATCTGCAAATGATTTCCAAATCCTTCCACCCTTACAACTCACACGCGAATGATGAAGTTCATGATTACATCTTGGATCAAGTGACGAAAATTGCGGACTCCTCGTCTTCCTACAAGGTGGAAGTTGTCGATGATGTGCGGAAGACTTTTTTCGGGCAGCGTCCAGTATTCAGCCCTGGCGATACCTTTGAGAATGCCTTTTACTACGATAGCAATAATATTCTGGTCAAGATTCCAGGCAAAAATGAGTCGCTGAAATCCGTCCTCTTGAGTGCTCACTATGATAGCGTTGCCACGGGTAAAGGTACAATTGACGATGGTACAGGCACCGTGAGCGTCATTGCGGCACTGAGATATATTGTCGAAAATGATATTCAACCACTCAGGTCAATAGTATTTCTTTTGAACAACAACGAAGAGGTTGGTCTCCTGGGCGCTGAGGCGCTATTTTTCCACCCTTGGAGTGAAGATATCGAATACTTTGTCAACTTGGAAGGAGCCGGTGCCGATGGCCGTGCAGTGCTATTCCGAGCCACAGATTACGGATCTGTTAGGCATTTTTCTAATGCCGCTAGGCCACATGGCAACTCTGTACTTCAGCAAGGATTCCAAAGCGGGTTGGTCAGCAGTCAGACTGATTACAAGGTATTTGCTGAACGCGGCCTTCGAGGCGTCGACATTGCTTTCTACAAGGGCCGATCCAAGTATCACACGCGACGGGATAATATTCATGCATCCAGCATTGAGGCGATCTCTCACATGTTTGGAACTGCTCTGACAACTGCACTATCTATGGCCGACGAGAAAGATCCTGCACCATTCGACAATGAGAATGCAGTTTACTTTGATGTCAATGGATGGTTTTTCCACTACCCGCTAAGCACATTGTTCAGATGGAACATCACGGCGCTTATTGCCGGTCCACTTTTGGTCCTGCTGATGTGGAGACTAGTCGTTGACACACATGCATGGGACGTTACTCCTCGTGGCTGGGGACGAGGTGTGCTTTCCTTTGCAGTTTCGACATCTATAACTGTTGCGGTGGCTATCTGGATAAACCGAGTTAATCCATATCTGATCAATTCGTACCTTTACAGTTCGTTGATTACCCTTGGCGCAGTGTTTTTACTCAGTAACTACACAATATTAGGTCTTGCAAATTATCTTAAGCCTGTGCATGACCAGAAGCTGATAATTTTCATCGAAATACTGATTTTACTATGGGCCCTTCTTGTATACTCAACAGTTCAGGTCGCTCGAGGTGCAACGGGCTTTTATCTCCCTACCGTACTTTACAATGTTTACTTGACAGCAGTACTTCTCGGAATGCTTGGTCTATTGGCGGGGCGACCCAAGGCAGATATTGAAACTCCTGAAGAATCTGAAGCGTTACTAGGTGACAACCGAGAGTCGTATTACGGCACCACCAATGCCGAAGCGACAACTGCGGAAGACACTCGTGTTCAACGACGACTTGTGAGGTTGAAAAATGCAGCGAAGAGAAGTTTAAGCTACGATTGGTCTATTCAATTCCTTGTTGTCGTTCCCGTCGGGCTATGGTGCACATTCGATCTGTGCTGTGTGGTTCTTGATTCACTTCATGATTCTCCACCGGCAGCTAACGAAGTCTTTCCCTTCATGTCTGTCGTAACTTCGGCAGTTGCAATAACTTTAGGCTTACTTGTTATGCCATTCGTGCATCGCACTCACTCACTGCTAGTGGTGGTGCTTGTAGCGATTATTGGAGTGTTTGGGGCTCGAAGTCTGTCTGCTTTCCCGTTCACTTATGAATGGCCCATGTCCACGCGATTCGTTCAGAGAGTCAACCTCGACGACGAGGTTCCTATAGCGAGAACTTATATTTCCAATCCAGTGGGCGGTGGCTATCTTCAATCTGCCTTGGAGACTTTGCCATCTCTCAAATCAGCTGCCACAAAGCCGGACTGCCACGAAGCTACAAATGGCGCAACGAGCTGCGTGCTTATAGGCCCTCAACCATGGGCGGTTCCATCAGCAAACTTTTCAGATTGGTTGTCTGTGGAGACTGTCGACAATGTAGCCTCTAGCCGTGGATTGAACAAGGGCCAGATCGTGATCAACGCACCAGATAACAGATTCTGTTATATCCAGTTCAACACGACCAATTTTGCGACTGTAGATCGAAATGGAGCTTCTCCAGTACGTAAAATCACAGTGCACCACACCAATGACAGTGCCGTGAACGAAATCGAAACAGACGGGTGGCGCTCTACTCCCGAGTTTGACGAAGGCACTTTCCCCCACGGTGCTAATGAGTTCAACTTCTACACGTTGGACTGGGAACGTTCCAGCTATCGTATTGAGTTCGACTGGCTTCCTTCATGGTACGAAGGGGACGGTGGTGAGAACAACAAGCTAGGAGTAACTGTCACATGCACCTGGAGTGAATATGATCAAAGCGTTGTCGATAGAGATGGCGAATTGCACCGAAAGATTCCCGCGCTGGATGAGATTCTCGAGTACACTCCAGAATGGGTCAGCTGGAGCAAAGCCACCACCGGTTTGGTGGAGGTGAAAAAATATGTAGAACTATAAGATTTACTAATGCAACTACTGCTTTTCGGTGATTTGAAATTCAAACCCCCCATTGTTATTGCCCCCACCCCCCACCAATCCATTGTTCTGACCTAAATGCCTGGCAAGCTTATCTAAAAGATCAAGATCTGCGTCAGCCGCATGTGCCGCGCGCAGCGTTTTTGCTCGCACAATTCGCTCAAAGTGCGGCTGACTGACAAACCGTTGGTTGAAGACTTCGCACAAATCACTCACGCTTACAAATTGTCAGACTAGCGTCGCACAATCTGCTCATCTGATATTTAAGACGCAGGTTTGCTGTTTATCTTGATTATGCCCAGATAGCGGAGATCAGCATGCCACAATATACGATAGATGTTGAGAACGCACATTGCGATTCGTGCAAGGCTACTATTGAGCGAGCTTTGCGAAAGCTAGACACATCTGACGACAAGTCTATGGAAGTTGATGTATCTATTCCGGAGAAGCGAGTTATTGTGAAACTGGCTAAGGAGATATCACCCAGTGCCATTGCAAAGACTCTGTTCAAGCATGGATTTGAGGTGCTTTCAGTTAACAGCCGTGATCAGAGAAGCAATCAACGTGGGTGGCTCGAGCGATGGCGAACATGGAGACGTAATCAGGCACACGATAAGGTCTGCTCTGAGTGCCAACAAGGTAAGGAAGAAGAGAAAGGCGATGTGAGCGTTAAATACGATCTTGACGAACATGAATACCGAGCTGTGTACTCCGTCGGTGGTATGTCGTGTGTTGCATGCTCCAGTAGCATCGAAAGTGCGCTTGAGGAATACGGCTTGAAGTGTGATCTGCTTAACAAAAGCGCAAGCGTGGTAGTCTCTGATAAACGCAAGGCTGGTGAAATACAGGAAAAAGTTCGCGAGCTGGGCTATGAATGCGATTTGGTAGAGCTACTGCCTGTCATCAGGAATGAGGCATGGAAAGTCACAGCATCTATTGGAGGAATGACCTGCTCAGCCTGCTCAGCAACTATCAATGAGATTGTCAGTGCGCAGCCTTATGTGCAGTCTGTGAATGTTTCTGCTATTACTCATTCGGGGGTGTTTGTAATTTCAGACAAGTCTAAAGCACCTGATCTGAAGACAATTATTGAAGACGCCGGGTACGAGTATAATGAAGTGGAGCTCACTGAGATCTATAAAGCAAACGTGGCACTCAAGTCCCGTACTGTCAACCTGGCGGTAGACGGGATGTTTTGCGAGTATGTATTTTTACAGTCGGCACTTTCAAATGTTTACTAACCATATTAGGCACTGTCCTGGAAGAATCAACGAAATACTGACGGCGTATGGCGATGCGGTAGTTGTGAATGATCCAATATCGCTTGCACATCCTTACATTAAATTTACCTACGTTCCACAAGTACCAAGTCTGACTATAAGGGCTATCCTTGATAAAATCAAGAGTACCTCGCCCAAATTTGAGACCAGAATTGTTCATCCATTGACTATTGAAGAGCGATCGGCCATGTTGGTCAAACAAGAGCAGCGTTCTTTGGCACTACGCTTGGTACTAACATTGGTCATTGCAATTCCCACTTTTATTATCGGTATCCTGGGAATGCAGCTGCTTCCCAAAGACAACAGTACCCGTATGTATTTGATGGAGCCAATGTGGGTCGGTTCGGTCAATCGTGCGACATGGGCACTTTTCTTCATGGCTACGCCTGTTTATTTATTTGCAGATGATGTTTTCCACCGCAAGGCGATTCACGAACTTGTAGGTTTGTGGAAGTCAGGTGTACCATGGAGACGAAGATTCTTCAAATTTGGATCGATGAACATGCTCATGTCCATGGGTACGTCTATTGCGTACTTCGCCAGCATTGCGCTTTTGGCGCTGGAGGCTCGAAAGCGGAATCTCCAGGGCTATACTACGACCTATTTTGACTCTGTGGTATTCCTCACGTTATTTTTGCTGTTAGGTAGGTTGCTTGATTCTTACTCCAAGGCCAAGACAGCATCAGCCGTATCCTTACTGAGTCTTAAGCCCCAGCATGTTCAGTTGATTGATGAAGTCGATCTCGATGCAGAAAGCAGATTCGGCGACAGCAGAACTATCGATTTCGATCATTTGGAAGTTGGGGATTTTGTGCGCATTCCTCCAGGCATGTCATGCCCAGCTGATGGAATCGTATTCGAAAATGCCAGTGCATTCGACGAGTCAGCCCTGACAGGAGAGAGTATGCCTGTAGTTCATGCCGTTGGTGACCAAGTGTTTGCTGGTACCGTCAATGTGGGCAACGCATCTGTAGTAGTCAAAGTGACAGCTACTGAAGGTCTGCTTGACGAAATAATCCAGGTCATCCGTCAGGGCCAGTCAAACCGTGCTCCTATTGAAAGGCTTGCTGAGCGACTCACTGGAGTGTTTGTTCCGATTGTCACTGTCTTGGCGGTCGTTACATGGTTGGTGTGGCTCATTTCGGGCGTGACAGGCGGGCTCCCACAGAGCTACCTCGACATAGATGTTGGTGGATGGCCGGTGTGGTCCTTGCAGTTTGCAATCGCCGTATTTGTCGTTGCATGCCCTTGTGGTATTGGACTTGCCGCTCCAACAGCATTGTTTGTCGGTACTGGGTTAGCAGCGAATCATGGCATCCTGGCTCGGGGCGGCGGTGAAGCTTTCCAAGAAGGTGCGAGAATAGATATTGTTTGTTTCGATAAAACAGGCACTTTGACTAAAGGAGGAGAGCCCAAGGTTACTGACGAGTTTGTATTTGCTTCTGGCAACCTGACTAGAGAGGTCCTGATCGGGATTGCTCGAAGCATGGAGTCCCATTCGGCTCATCCTCTTGCCACCGCAGTGAGATCTTATTCTGAAGAATCTGCAACTGTATCTGATGTGAGCGAGATGGCTGGTAAGGGACTTGTCGGTAGCACGTCTTTCGGTAACGTAGCTATTGGGAATGAAAGACTAATGTTGGAATTCAACGCGGATATCACCGACGAGATCCGGGATAAAATGCATCTTTGGAAAACACAGGGCAAATCAGTGATTTTACTTGCTGTCGAAGAAGATGGGAAGTTTTCAGTGCGACTAGTTCTTGCGGCTGCCGACGAAATCAGAGCCGAGTCTAAGCGTGTGGTTGAGTCGCTTCAAAGGCGTGGTGTCCAATGCTGGATGATCACAGGCGATAACGAGGTCACCGCCCAAGCAGTAGCGGCACAAGTCTCTATCCGGCCCGAGAATGTTATTGCAGGAGTTCTTCCCGCAGAAAAGTCCGAAAAGGTGCAATGGCTGCAGAAAACCGGTAACCATGGCAAATCGTCCAATTCGAGGGCCATTGTGGCGATGGTCGGCGATGGCGTCAATGATGCACCGTCGCTTTCGATAGCGGACGTTGGTATTGCGATTGGTTCAGGTTCCGATATTGCTCTCTCGTCAGCCAAATTTGTACTGCTCAAGTCCAATTTGATGGCTATCTTGGTGTTGCTTGATATTTCACGGAAGACGTTGCGACGAATCAAGTTCAATTTTGCATGGGCTTTGATTTACAACTGCATTGGCATTCCTGTCGCAGCTGGTGTCATATATCCTTACCACAATTCTCGATTGGATCCAGTGTGGGCTTCGTTGGCTATGGCGCTGAGTTCAGTATCAGTCGTTACCTCATCTTTGCTGCTCAAACTGTACAAGCCAGCAGAGGATATTGATTATTAGATATTCTAATTAACACAGCGGACGAAGCGAAATTCTGAGTATCTGCTCCGATTTGAGCCAGAAGGGGTTCAGGGGTGAATCCAAACTTCTTGACTATATTCCAGCATTTTCTTCTAAAAAAAAGTCTTACGGATAATTCAAGCAATGCAGTAGAATTTTAAAAGATGACTCTCAAATATTATTTCTCCAACTTTATGTCGATTCAGTGAAAAATGACCTCTTGATAAAACACGTGATGTCTCGGAAAAACTATTGGAGGGATCCGCAATCGCACTAAAAAATGACACAAATCGGGCGCACACTAACGACTGAGCCCAACGGAGCAGGTCAATGACTCAAAAAGTTTGGCGTTTTTGTCAATTCTGAAAAACCTATAAAACTAGAATTATTGCAATAGATTTTACTTATTTCTTAGAGCCCTGGGCAGCGACAGCGGCAGCACCGGCGGCAGCAGCTTCAGGGTCCAAGTACTCGGCCTTCTTTGTTGGCTTCAAGTTCTGGTCCAACTCGTAGACCAATGGGATACCAGTTGGAATGTTCAATTCAGCAATGTCCTTGTCGGAAATATTGTCCAAGTGCTTGACCAAGGCTCGAAGAGAGTTGCCGTGGGCGACAATCAACACAGTCTTGCCCTGAAGCAAGTCCTTAGCAATGTCAGATTCCCAGTATGGAAGAAGTCGGTCGCCGACCAACTTCAATGACTCAGTTCGTGGAATGAACTCATTAGGAACAAGAGAGTATCGCTCATCATTGACCTGAGAGTACTTGTCATCGTCAGCAAGGTTTGGTGGTGGAACGTCGTAAGATCGTCGCCAAGTCATAAACTGCTCGTGGCCGAATTCGGCCTGCACCTGCGACTTGTCCTTACCTTGCAAGGCACCGTAGTGTCGCTCATTCAATCGCCAGGATCGCTTAACATCGAGCCACAATCGGTCGGCATTGTCAAGAGCAATGTTGGCGGTCTGGATGGCTCGAGAGAGCTTAGAAGTGTAGAGAATGTCTGGCTTGATGCCAGAATCCTTGAGCAACTCACCGGCTCGCTTGGCCTCCTTCACACCTACATCGGAGAGCTTAACGTCGACCCAACCGGTGAACAAATTCTTCTCGTTCCAGTCGGATTGACCGTGTCGGATGAGTACAAGCTTGGTGGTAGTCATTTTGTGTATATATTGTCACACTTGGATTGGGTTGTGGTGAGGAGAACAAGTTGGAAAAAACACACCAACAAAGGTGCTTAAATATCCGAACCCAAAAAAAAAGTATGACGTGACAAGGCCATGAACTGTCTGAAACGGAGAGTAAGTCCACTTTTTAGCTCTGAAAAAAGAATTATACTGTACACTATTTAATCTTCACTGTGCTGGAGGCATTGAATTTCCCAATGTTATTGTATATTCAAAGTTGCCTTCTCCGATAAAAGTTATCGGCCGCCGACATTTTATCGTGCGGCTGCCGCTTACGCTTTACTGCAGAAACTTCTTAGATACACGACTGCTTGTGGACTTTTTGTGGCGTTTAAGTCTGGCTGATTCTTACACTACAATTGAGTAACAGCATATCTCTAAATTCTTTACTGCCTGTGGTTTCTCGTCGCTGAGTAAATCGGAAACAGTGCGGCTGTGAGTTCACAAGAGCAGCTGTTGCCGCCCAACATCATAAGTAGCGTCAAAGTTGGTCTCTGGTCAAATAG
This sequence comes from Blastobotrys indianensis, assembly GCA_030558855.1. Classification (NCBI taxonomy): domain Eukaryota; kingdom Fungi; phylum Ascomycota; class Dipodascomycetes; order Dipodascales; family Trichomonascaceae; genus Blastobotrys; species Blastobotrys indianensis. The sequence goes on from JAKTQK010000003.1 coordinate 179,608, forward strand.
TCCAATATACGACCATGTTTAAGCTTAGTTTATATCTTAAATATTCTCAATTGACGGCAAGGCGAATGTGTATTGGTGTACAGTAATCATACCTGTCATGTCTGTCTTCAAGTGTGTTGTTGTTGGGAGTGCGGTACCGCGTAGAAAAATAGTCTCGCAGCTTGAGATTCGGTCGCGTCCATCATCAAGACTACAGTTTGCCAAGTCTACAGTAGCCATGTTTGGAAACAATCAAGGAGGCTCATGTAAGTGGTGGGAAGAACATTGAAAACGTCCTAACAGTGATATAGCTACCCCCAAACCCGTGTTCGGCTTTGAGAGTAAGAGCTCGACTACTCCAGCAGGCAATCCTCCTCAAAACGAGCCATCCAAGTTTTTATTCGGCACCGGTGCCAATAGCAACGCTTTTGCGTCTAGCACTTCGGCACCTAATCCTTTTGGCCAATCGACTGCATCCGGCAGTGGTAGCGGATTATTTGGTAATGTCACTACGAACTCACAACAAACAGCGTCTATGCCAGCTTCTTCCGGAGGCGGTTTTAGTCTAAAGCCACCTAGCAGTGGCGTTTTTGGTCTGTCAAATGCTTCCGACAATTCTACAACTGCAACAAATTCTTCAGCTCCATCTTTTGGTGTCAACACGTCGGGCGGTGGAACTAACCTTTTCGGCAAGCCTTCAAGCAATGATTCGCAGTCTCCATTCCCTTTCGGCAAACAGACTGATCAAAAAGAAAACGCTAATAAGAAGCCTAACCTTTTCGGCACCTCAAATACAAGTTCGGGTTCATTCCCCAAAAATGACGCGACTTCCTCTGCACCTTCGTTCGGCTTATCAGCTACGACTGTTAGTAATGAGAAGAAGCCTGACGCCCCGTCGCTCTTTGGAAGCAAGCCTCCAACGACATTCGGCTCTACTTCGGATAAGAAGGATGATGCGCCGTCATTGTTTGGGGCCAAAACGACAAACACGTTCGGTGCAGCCACTGAGAAGAAAGATGAACCACAAAAGAATCTGTTTGGTAACACAACGCAAGCTCCCTCGCTTTTGAATTTAAATAGTACAAACACAAGCAATACGCCGAAATCATTGTTTGGCACAAGTACCGAAAAGAAGGATGAGCCTCCAAAACTTGGATTCACTCTGGGAGGCACTACAGAGAAGAAAGATGAATCTTCGAAGACAGGGTTTTCATTTGGTGGCACCACAGAGAAGAAGGAAGAACCCTCTAAGTCTGGAGCTTTATCTTTTGGAGCTCCTTTAGCCACTGGTGGCAACAATGAAAAGAAACCTGTGTTTGGTTTTGGTGCAGCTAAGGAGGACAAGCCAACACCATTTGGTGCCGCAGCCTCCTCTGAAAAGAAGGATGAAAAGCCGTCTCTATTTGGCGGTGCCACTGCTCCCGAGAAGAAAGAAGAGAAACCTTTGTTCGGTGGAGCTCAAGCTTCAACTACCACCGCAGCCGACAGTACAGAGAAAAAGGAGACCGCTAAAGAGGTGGCTGCTAGCATAAAGGACATTGCGCCTTCAGCCTACTTGAAGAATAAATCATTTGAGGACATTATAGCAAAATGGACTTCTGCTTTAGCCAAGAACAGTACTGAGTTCGAGACCCAAGCTGCGGACATTGCATCATGGGATCGAGTTTTGGTAGAAAACGGAGAAAAAATCGGCGAGCTTTTCAACCAAGTTGTTCTTTCTGAACAGAGCCAAGGGAAAATCGACCAAATGCTTCAATATATTGGACGACAACAAGACGACTTGGAGGGACTTTTGGATAGTTACGAGAAGCAGGCTTCGGAGTTCTTGTCGAATCTTTCGGGCCCCGAGGGACTTCAGCCTGTCGATCAGGAAAGAGAAAAGGCTTATCGATTGGCTGAAGACCTTAACGAGAAACTTGAAAATCTGGGAGGCAACCTTTCAAGCGTTGTCGATGAGATCAACAAGGTTTCCACAGATCTCAATCACTCGAAGGAAGACGATGCATTGACCCAGATTGTCAAGATTCTCAACTCGCATTTGTCGAGTCTGCAGTGGATTGACACAAACACAACACATTTGCAGGAGAAACTCGATCAAATTCACATGCTCGAAACCCAGACGCGCGACCATGTTGATTCCGCTGGCGACTCGTTTAGAAGGTACCGATAAGAGGCTTGATGATGTAACGCAATGTGCTATCATGTCTGTAAATTTCATAAATTATAACTGTAATCTTGTCAATTAATGGCAAAAAAAATTATTCCTATACAAGGGTCGTCTATTTTACATATTCAGTCAGCGACAGTAGAAGCGTAAGAAGTTTTACCAGTTCTTGTAGCTTTGCGTCCAGAGAGCTCTGTACTACTTCCCTCTTTAACAACGCAACTATCAAGTGATGATTAACATCCAAGAGGCGCTTTACCTGTGCTATGACGGGCTCATTATCTGCTCCCATGCTGAGCAGTGCTGCACCGACCACCTGGAATATCGGGGTCAAAAGTTCGTAGTATAAGCTCGTAGACCCACCAACACCCACGTCAGGGTCCACTCGCAGCAATGCACAGTCTTGGATAACGGCGAACAGGCCACACTGCAGCAGTTGAGATGCGCCTTGTCTGGTTTGCGCAACCTTGAGTAAGAAACACAGCGTTGCTTTGAACACGTTTGCCTCATACAGGAGATTCGTTTCACTCACCGACTGCTGAGATACCGTAATTTCTGTGTCAATGCGTTTGACTGATCTTGTCAAAAGCAATAGCAAGTTGTATCGCACCAGCCCATCTAGCACAAATGTCGATTTCGCTTCAGTTGCGACCATGCCTAAAACCTCCAAGAATACCAGTGCCGTAAGTCTAGGGAGGCCCTCGCTTGAAATGGCATCATTGCAGATGGTTTCGAGTAGCTTATCGCCAGAGCCTCGAATAGTTTGTACAATCTGTTTCACCAGCTGCGGAGATCCAATACATGCTTTCAAATACTGGTAGCAGATCACGTACAAGTCTGCTCGAAGATCTGGTGTGGAAAGAGGAGTCTGCATCGAAATAAGCGCCGCCTTGAAAAGGGAATGTGTTCGATCATAATCACTCTGCCCCTTTCCAATCTGCTTGATATCAGATTGGTAAATCTTGTATAGCGACACAATCAGCGATGCCAGCTGTTCTGAAAATTCAACATCTCGCGAAGCATAGTCTGAAAGTTTGGGGATGATCGACTGGAACGTTTCAAGAATGAATGTGGATCGCTCCGCAGGAGCAAGTTCGGTATCATTTACCAGTACTTGGATCAGTCTGCACCAAGAGATTAGGCATGCAAGCTGCGCATGGCGAATCTTCTGTGCCATTTTCACCCGGGAGTAAGTTGCAACTATTGCATTGGTCGCTGCCACATAGTCAGCATCCTCTAAGCTTGGTAATTTTTGCTGAGCAATAAATTCGAGCCCCTTTAGCCTCAATAAATGCTTTAGTTCTGCGATAGCAGATTCAATGTCTTGGCCATCGTTATCTTGTTCATAGAAATGCTGTACGACCTGCTGTCCAAACACATCAACCGACGGTGCATCATTAGTGAGATTATCGTCGATTTGAAATTCCAAAACATCCAAAAATGACAATACTCTCGCTGAATGGAATGTACGGCTCAGATCAAGGTTGACCAGGGCGTGCAAATATCTCGAGACAAGCGATAGAGCACCATTGCCGGCACTTACGTGTGTTTCCACTGACATGTACTCTAACATCGCCATTCGATGAGTGAAGAAAGATACCACCGTATCAGCAGAGTCGGAATTCAAAAAAGCGTCCGCATTCTGTTGGATGCGTTCACCATTCCACAATGCTCTAGAGTCGATTACTGATTCCCTTTGCAGCGCCGTTAACATAAAATCATTCTCTCGTAAATATTCCAGCACCAGCAAGCACGAATTGTTGTTTTCCACCAACAGCAGTATTATCTCACTGCACGCACTGGCAATTTGACTGCTTTTGAGTTCGATGGCACGTGGCTCCATAGCCTGTGTAGCATAGTCCAACATACTCAATATGCTTTGAAGGAGTGATATTTCAGAACTAACGCCACCACGCTCCGTATCCAATGAGAGCGAACCGTCTGTATTTGCCTTGAACCCTAAGAAGAAATGTGCAATCGTCGGCTCCTTAGAAGTCAATCGCAAACTGGAAATGAGAAAGTTGAGCAGCTCTAGTTTGATAGCTACTCCATCCAGCTCCGCAGTTTCTTCTTCATACTGATCAATATCCCGCTCAAGCTGTTCTATGAAACCTTCCTTGATACGGACAGACTCATCCACTGTCTCCAAAGCACTCAACAGTCTGTTCTTCTTGATTCTGGAGTCCTTGGTGGAGCCAGAACTTGTGGCAAACTGAGGCGAGGCAGCCAATCGGTCAAGAAGCTGGAGCGCAGAATGTGCGAGCTTCAGGTTAGGCAGTCCCACATATAGAGCGAGGTGTGAGACTATGGGTAGGTTGAAAAGCAGTGCATCCTCAAAGGATTTTAGTCCGTGGGTAGAGAATTGAGGACCGCCGTCACCAAATTTGAACTCGTTCACAATTATGTCCACAAACGTACTTTGAAGATCCAAGGTCAAGTTGATCACGTCTATACTTGCCTCGACAACTTGGACTGATGGGTCGTCACATTTTTTCTGCCCTAAAACGTCTATACCAGCAGATGCTATCGCAACTAGAAGGTTGTATATCCTGTCGCTGAACAAATGCGTCATCGTGCTACCACAAGGGTGCATGCGTAAATAGGACAGAAATGACTGAGACTTGACGGTCTGATCTGGATTAACTCCTGCCGTAACCGCTAGTCGAGCAATATCTGGATCGAACAGCTGTAGCGACCGCTTGATGAACATGAGACAAGGCAACTGAAGCGTCAAGCGCTCGGCTTGTGTAAATTCAGTTGCTGCAGACTTGTGAAAGACCTCCCCGATCAGATAGTCAACATATGGCCACACCCCAGGCGTTCGATACTTGCCACCTAGATCATCAGGGAAGGGCAAAGAGTATAGATCTTCAGTTGGAGGAGGTTTCATGAGAGACTCGAGCAAATGTACCAGTCCGTAAGCATCATCGAAATCAGTCATAAGGTTATACAATCTGTCCTTTGCAGGCATCGATTTCGTGATTACTCCTCCGTCAGGGCTATATATCTCCGTGTTGAATGCCCAGTTGTCTAACGCTTCCCACAGCTCAGCCAGGGTTTTATTGTTGTCAGTTAATGCAAAGCTTGAAATAACTTGGAAGACTGAGCTGATGAGCGGATTCTGCGTGATAAGCAAATTGAACAGTAGTTTCAGTACGTTGATCTCAATACCGAGAATTTCGCTACGCGCACCAGAATCATACTGTACCACGTTCGAGATCAAACGAAGATATGAGAATAGTATAATCAGTGTGTCATCGTTCAAAAGTTGAATATCCTTCGCTGATATGGCTACCCTCGCACTGCCTCCGATAGTAGGCGGCTGCTGTGCAGTCTCCGGTACAAGCTGGTCACCGTAATACTTCAAAGCCGTAAATATGTACTCCCAGTTGATCTTTGCTGTTTTACGGCCGGATTTGGCTTGTGTTGGTTCTCGCAAAAATCTGTGTACTGCCTTTGCCGATTCTGCACCAGATGCTAATGAAGCAAGCATATCACAGAATGCTGCTGAAATGAACATAACTTGCCCAGCACTAGCCCATTGCATGAACCCGTAAAGGTTGCCCTCCGTGTCGGCCCAAAATTGCTCTGTGGCTCTCGGTCTGCCATCGTACAGGTAAGAGACGAATATATAAAATCGCTCCAGGTCGTTACCCGGGGCATCGCCGCTGTCATCTTCACCCTGAGCCAAATGTGAATCTTCCTCAGCCAGTCTCATTTCTTTCAAGATATCCGCGAGATTGCCCACAATGCTTTCGGCTATTCGCTCCAGGCTCACTGTCAAGTAAGCTAAAAAGGCATCCGATATTTTGATTTCAGTTCGAGGCACTCTGTACTGAAGAATACTTCGAAAATCGAATTTCTGAGCTAGTCTTGAAGAGCCGGTATCTGCAGCAATAGCCAAAAGCAATTCCAGCGCACCATCATCGATTGCTCGCCTCACCGGATCTAGAATGTCTCTATTGTAATCAACGGCTTGAACACTCTCGTCTCTGCACATGCCTGCAAAGAAAGAATTGAAAACAAGCTCTACACATCCTCGCCCGTATGGCAGTTTCCATTCCTTTTTATCCATCAGCTTCTTCTGTATGGTTTTTGCATCTTGTGCTGAAGTTTTGTACAGTGTTGTCATAGTAAGCTGGGCATCGAGCGAGGTCGAATAAATAAATATAGGTGCGAGGTAGTGAATAAATATCGAGTTATAAGCGGTCTGGACTTGAGCGGCATCGAGAATCTTGAAAAATTCATCTGTAGTTATCTTGTTTTCGACCAATCCACATAGGATCTGTCCCAGGGTATCGTGTTCTTGAACCAGAAAGTCGCGCCGCAGCTGCAACAACTGTACGAATTGGGCGTTTTGTAATTGACCAAGGAACTGAGCTCTTTTCTCCTTCTCTTCAAGATCCACAAAGCTATTTTCTACTGCTTTCATGCCATCGAGAGTCTTCTGCAGCAGATTTTCTAACTTGAGCAGAAAGTTCTTGCATTGACTTGCAAGAACCGCGCCTGGATCACAGGTTGTATGTAGGAAAAACTGGACGAAGTTGAGAATATGCTGTCGACGGACGTAAAACATTGCTACACCACCTTGAATGGGCGTCATATCCAATCGCGCATTGTCGCTCGATGAGCTCTGTATCAGCTCTGCGGCTATAAGCTCGTCGATCCCAAGTTCATCCGCAAGAGTGCATGCAACCTCAATGAACTCTCTGTTCACTTCATAGTCTACCCCCTCCAATGCAATTTTACCTGAACATTAATCAGCAAAGCCGTTAGAATAAACGCGTGAAACTTACCGCTTTCCAACTTCTTCCTGCTTGTATCTGAGCGTGTCGGTGTGTTGAGAAATCCTTTCAAGTCGTCCAAAACATTGTCGAACAATTGTTGGACAGCTAAGGGAGTCGCTTGATCATCTAGCTCTAAAACTTCACGGAATTCAATGAATGGTTCCGTGCTCCAATGCATTATTAGAAATATTATGGGCTGGACAGCCGCAATTTATTCTGAAAATTTCGAGATGCAGATGTTGAGAGATGTTTTTTGGTGTCGCTCGTGTTCGAGGACCTAATGGGAGCAAAACCGCTGCAGTTTAGCACGCATAAAACCCCAGCACCATGAAGGATGAAGTTGCCGAACGATTAAATCAGGGCTATCGCAAGCCTGAAAAGCGAATCAATGATTCAGGAGATATGGAAACTTTCTTCAAATCTAAGGCATATACCCAGATCAAAGACTTGATACAACGAATCTCGTTAGCAGTGTCTCAAAAGCGGATCCCTCAGCAGACATCGAATAGCGGTGTCAAATCTGTGATTAGCCTGCTGGAGCAATTAGATCAATTCATCGATGATGTGCCGCCTGATACTGGACCAAGGCGTTTCGGAAATATAGCATTCCGCAAGTGGCATGATAAGATGGCAACCGTCGACGTTGAAGGCAGAATTCCCACCGACAGTGCAACAACTAATATTGCAGACATTTGGTCAGAGCTCACGCCATATTTTCTAGGTGGCTTTGGATCAAAGCAGAGGTTGGACTATGGAACTGGGCACGAGCTCAGTTTTTTGGCTTTTACAGGTGGCCTCCTCTACACTGAAATTATTAAGGATCCCTCTGGCGAAGATTTGTTATACTTATTCAATGCCTACTTCAGACTGGTACAGAGACTTATTTTGACCTATACTTTGGAGCCGGCTGGTTCGCATGGGGTTTGGGGTCTTGATGATCATTTCCACTTGCCATATATTCTGGGGGCCGCACAGATTGTCGATATTACAGAACCGGAAACACCTACACCCGATCTGGCTCCCAAATCAATGCTTAGTAAGTCGATTGTGGAGCGAGAGGCACCGGTGAATCTCTTTTTCCTTTCCATCCAGTTCATAAATAAAGTCAAGAAGGGTCCATTTCACGAGCATTCGCCGATATTGTATGGCGTCAGCGATGTGCTTACATGGCATAAGGTATTCAAAGGGATGGTAAAGATGTATGATGGAGAGGTCTTATCCAAGTTTCCTGTGGTTCAGCATTTTCTGTTTGGTTCCCTGTATTCATGGGGCTCAAATGCACAAACCCAGGCGAGAACCAGCGTCTAATGTCAATTCAATTCAACATCCCAAATTTCTATAACCTCGAGGGATTTTATTTCTCGCAAGACACTCTCTGTCCGTACTCCGGGTGTATCGTATATTTCAAGCAAGTCGCATGGCCATTTTATGGAGACTAATATGTGGCCTGATGCTGCCTCTTGCGTGGGCAACAGAGCTCGCTTTGCCCAGCTCCGAATCGGTGCTTCATCTCCGGGCAGATGATGACCCCGTCGAAGACACTTTCATAATACAGATTGCATCAGACACGACGATCAACCGATTTCTTGAGGTTTATCCCGCTCTCACTTATCGCATGGATGGGCAGGTAAACATTGGTAGTTTTCAAGCTATCTATGGCAGATTCGACCGCCGATTTGCAAGATACCTCATGTTCAGTAAGCTCGTTTCGGAAGTGATCAGAGACGTCAAAGTATCGATTTTCGACGTTCAAACATATGCGCCTAGGCATTTGGCGCGGTTGTCGCAAAAGGATACCCTGCCTGTACATGGACCATATGACTACGTTTACGACGGCACTGCCGGCGCTGGGGTAGATGTATATGTTTTTGACACTGGTATCGGTGCTGACCCGTACGAGTTTGACACACGAGTGATTCACGGCCGTGATTTTAGTGGTGAGGGCCCAGGTGACGAGAATGGGCATGGCACCTGTGTGGCAGGCGTTATTGGTGCACGTACTTATGGTGTCGCGAAAAAAGTCAACCTTATTGAAGTTAAAGTGGTGAAATCAAATGGCAAAGGTAAGCTCTCTTGGGTGCTGAACGGAATTGACTATGTTATCAAAAGCCGTGAGCGATCTAATCGACCAAGTGTGATCAACATGTCTTTAGGAACTCCACGAAACACAATGTTGAATAAAGCTGTGCAGCAGGCCGTCGAGATGGATATACCAGTGGTTACGGCAGCTGGTAACTCGGACACCTCAGCTTGTAGAGTTTCTCCAGCTAGTGCCGAGTCTGCACTGACAATTGGAGCATTCGACGATCGAACCGATAGTGTCGCTTCATTCTCAAATTGGGGACAATGTGTCGACGTGTTTGCGCCTGGGGTCAATGTGCAAAGCGTCCGATTGCGTGATATTAACGATGAAGAGGACGAAGCAATATCATATGTCTTATACTCTGGTACGTCTGTTGCTTGCCCAGTGGGCTCTGGTTTAGTTGCATATTTCATGGGTATGGGTGATTCTGGTGGTAAAGCAGTGCAGAGGGTCAAGGACTTGCGAGAACGAGGAAGACTTAGCCGGTCTGCATTAGTTTTTAAACCTTTGACAGAGAATTTGATTCTTTATAATGAAGGTGGCGAGCCTCTCTGGTAGTTTTCACATTTATTTCCTTACGATTTGTTTGTATCTTTGCTAGAATATTTCCAGAAAAGTTTGCTTCCGATAGTACATTCGAGACGCAGGTAGTGCCGCACCCTGTTGCAAGATCTTGAAACACTGCGGCGGAAATTACACTGGACAACTTCAAAACGACTGTCGAGTCGGCATTACGCTAGGATGGCACGGTCTTGTCTTCATCGCAATTCCCGCTACGGGATTTCTTATCTGCTGCATCATTGGCTGAATTGTTATAATAGATCAATAACACCCTACTTTGCTATTTCAGGAAATTAGGAGGAAAGACGAACGCCCGCTGACGGCGTTCTATACTTCAAGCCATGTGAGCTAGGTTGTCCGCTAGGTAACCCTAATTCTAGGCCACAGATATCTTAACAGGTCACAGGCTTCGTATGGAACAAAATTGAAGAGACATAGATACACGTCATGCCCACCCATCCAGAGTCGCTCAAGCAGCTCTCCTCAGGAAACTTCTGTGACACCGAAGCGCAAATTCACGCTATCCAGCGAGCACAGCAAACACAGCGTGCAGGTCATGGCGATAGCAAACGTGCGCTGTCGACTTCGGAGCTTTATGAGCGTGCAGAGCAGCTAGGATTTGGTGATATCATGACAGAAGCTCACGATATATATTTGGCAGCTTGTGAGGGCCGGAAAGCAGTGATTAGCGACCTATTGGTGAGGGGAAGTATAGGTAGTGTGCACAATTTGCGCGAATTTTTCGGAGGCGACATAGTACAAGATGAACCACATGGATATTTAGGATCGAAAGTGATGTCTTTGGTGGTCCAGCTTACGGAACTATTTTCAAACACAGCTTCTCGCGGCGATGATCAGCCTGAAAATTCTTCAGATGTCCTCAGCGGAGCTGCTTCTAAGAGCTGGGACCAGAAGTACCTGACAATAGGCCATACCGAGAGCGAAGGGAAGCAAAGTGTTGTTCAAGATGCACTCGAAGACTCGAATGCTTTGAAGCTCATACTTCTTCTCAACAGGCTTTTCAACCCAGAAGCCTGCCAGGATCTTGAGTTCGTAGCGCTTAAAAAGTATGCATTTGGAACCCGTTATGTTGGCGAAGAATACGAAACTATTAGGCCGCTTCTACGAATTACAGATACAGCGAACAATTTACTCGCAGTACTGAAGCCTACATTGACAGTCAATATCCACGACCGTAGGGTCATGGGAGGCACCACAGATATATCTGTCAAAGTTCACGGTATCGATCAAAGGCAAGACCCGCAGACTGAGTACACGGCAATAATACAGATCAACAAATCATCTAGTGCTTACCGGGCAGCTAATATCCTGGCCTTTGGAGGTGACCTGAAAGCGACAGACGAGGCCGAGTTGGAAGTGCCGATTGATCCCTCCCGAGAACGAAAGCTGGAGTGTACTCTTAGCCAGTTGCGTACCGTCGGTGGCTCGCTCTTGAAGCACACTGTCGATCGGAGAGGAGATGAATTGGTGTGCGGATACACTCGTAACGGCAAAGACGTTACTGAGAGTCTAAGTCGCGGCTATCTCAGGTCTCCGCTTGATGCTTTACATTTCGGTCTTGAACAAGCATCCAGAGACGCTGCCTTGAATGGATGCAGGCACATGGCAGTGTCTGACGGATTTACTTTCATTGGCGCTCATTTGCGTGAACTCACAGAAGTTCACAATGACCTCATCGAAGCCAACTTCAACAGTCATCATGCGCTCGATATGACCGAAGATGGGAGTGCCGTGAAGGTATTGCAGTACCTCATCAACGCGGCGTTCAGAAGTGTCAGAGTACGTCGGTACGTTCAGATCCTTTTGGAAGCAGCCAGTGAACACTTTGGTGGAGCCGAAATCAGCGACACAAAGGTCGCCGAGTTGCAACTGCTGACTCAAAAAGAGTTTCAGCAGTACAGATTCTATTCAGCTCGAGATACTAGTCTTGTTCGAGGTGCCAAGCTGCTCACCAAGAACAGGGTTCCAGTCATCCGCAATGCGTTGGCACAATTCGTGCGACAGTTTGGCGCCATTGCCGAGAACGGAAAGTATAAATCCAGCGATTTTGGCATCATTGCGTACTACCGATTCGATGAGCTCGAAGGTATATCGGCAAAGTATGGTCCGATCCCTGGCCGCAGCAGATCTGTAGCTAAGGTCCGATTCTACGGCAGCCGTGATGCTATTGGTGGCAAGCAACCCATTGGTTCTGCTGGAAGTTTCCAAGGGCCCTGCGTTCTCAAGGTGTACGACGCAGATCCGGCTTCAATCAAGCGGATGGAGCGAGAGCTGGAAGCTTACTTCCGCATTTCAAAGCTCTCCAAGGCGGACCAGAGGTGCGTCGCAAAGTTGCTGGCGTTTGGTGCTATTGATCTGGACGATGTTGATCCTCGGCTATTCATCGCTTTGGAGCATGTTGACGATTATTCAGAAAGTGGAATACCGCCGTACGAGATTGTAATTCATGAGGACGACAGAGTATTCGATATACTCGAATCAGTCGGCGTGCGGCACAACGACATGGAGGACCGCAACTATCGATGGCAACTGGAGGATGGAAAGTGGTTCATCAAAGTGTTTGATTTTGACAATGCAACGTTCGATGAAGATTAGGGCACCGGCGCTGTCAGGGCATCTTGAAAACAGCTGTTGACTACACAGATGTCGAAAAATGCTGGCTTCGGGCGCGGTCCATTGGCAGTCGCGCCCGAATATTGTAGGAAGCTTTCGTTTCTCCAAAATGTCAGATAACACGGTCTTACATTTCTAGTCCATGCGATGAGGTTTGGAAATAATGAGGTGAGCAGCTTAGATCAGTTGACGTCTAGCTTGATTATTGTTTGCGTGCATACTTATTTTTAATTTTGGTTTTGTGCTATTACCGATTTAGTTAGTCAAGTCGAAATATTCTTAAAAACATGTGCATCATATGGATCAAATCAAACACTGGTAGTGAAGGCTGCCAATTCTGAGTTAGATGTAGATGGAGAATATGAGATCAAATCAATCGCAGGGCAAGATCATCTTATTTGGTGATGTTAAAAGATTCATGTTACCCGTGACAAGACCTCTAAGCGAGTGATTGGCGTCGGCCCTGACATAATCCGGCATTGAGTATTTAAAAGCCAGCTTGTTGCCAATGCATTGTGATGTGTGCCTCACTTCGTTTGTTTCCTGATTAGAATTCACCCTAGGGAAAAGGCTTTGGAGGTTACCTACTTTCATTTTTTCAAGTATTACACTGTATGTCGATCAACTAAAAATGCGAGGAATAAAACGTTTAGTCTCTCTCACCGAAGGCGCCTGAGAGCCAGCATCAGGTGCTGCAACCTCGCACTGCCTTTTCTTTAATTACGATCTATTGGCTTCAATTACTCATCATAATACTTAACAGCAAGTTAAAGAACCGTTCTCGCCTTTCCCGTTATGGCTGTGCCTTCGTGGACATAGAACACCTTCCCCCCCCCTCACCGCCGCTGCAAAGCTCTCTGCACGTAGCTCTTCTCACTACGCATTCATTCGATTTTATGAGGTCTGTGAAGCCAGACATACTCCAGGCTCGAAGTGGTGTAGAAAACTGGCGAGTTCATTATCGCATCATGGAATTCTTGCCCACGAGCTACTTGCTCGTCTCGTTTTCCTCCAGTTAATGTTTAACATTGACTCAAGTGTAACTTAGTATGGTATTGAATCTATAACCCGCCTCCATTTGGCAATAGCACAAAATTTAAATTAAAATATGCACACAAACAATATTCAAGCTGGAAATCAGTGATCTACGATGCTCACCTCGTCATTTCCAAATCTCATCGCAAGTAAATTGCAGACTGTGTTAACCGACACCTTCGAAAACGAGCAATAGTCGGACGCTACTGCCGATAGACCCCACCCAGAGCCAGTATTCTCGACACCTGTGTCGTCCACGGCTGTTTTCATGATGGACTGACAGCGCCGGTACCGTAATCGTCATCAAAAGTTACTTGGTCAAAACCAATTACTTTGATGATCCATTTTCTATTATCCAATTGCCATCGAATGTTGCGCTCTTTGAGGTCATTGTGCCGCACACCGACTGACTTAAGTATATTGCGTACTCTGTCGTACTCACGCATTTGTCTCTCAATCGATAGTTTGGTTCGTGAGCCTTTAACATCCTCCAGAAGGATAAATAACCGAGGATCAGCATCGTCCAGATCAATGGCGCCAAACGCGAGCAACTTTGCGGCACGCCTCTGGTCTGCCTTGGAGAGCTGTGAAATGCGGAAGTAAGCTTCCAGCTCTCGCTCCATCCGCTTGATTGAAGCTGGATCTGCGTCGTACACCTTGAGAGCGCAGGGCTCTTGGAAACTTCCAGCAGAACCAATGGGTGGCTTGCCACCAATAGCATCACGGCTGCCGTAGAATCGGACCTTAGCTACAGATCTGCTGCGGCCAGGGATCGGACCATACTTTGCCGATATACCTTCGAGCTCATCGAATCGGTAGTACGCAATGATGCCAAAATCGCTGGATTTGTACTTGCCGTTCTCAGCAATGGCGCCAAAATTTCGCACAAACTTTGCCAACGCATTGCGAATGACGGGAACCCTGTTCTTGGTGAACAGCTTGGCACTTCGCACGAGACTAGTATCTCGGGTGCGATAGAATCTGTATTGCTGAAACTCTTTTTGAATCAGCAGTTGCAACTCGGCGACCTTTGTGTCGCTGATTTCGGCTCCACCAAAGTGTTCACTGGCTGCTTCCAAAAGAATCTGAACGTAGCGACGTACTCTGACACTTCTGAACGCCGCGTTGATGAAGTACTGCAATACCTTCACGGCACTTCCATCTTCGGTCATATCGAGCGCATGATGACTGTTGAAGTTGGCTTCGATGAGGTCATCGTGAACTTCTGTGAGTTCACGCAAATGAGCGCCAATGAAAGTAAATCCGTCAGACACTGCCATGTGCCTGCATCCATTCAAGGCAGCGTCTCTGGATGCTTGTTCAAGACCGAAATGTAAAGCATCAAGCGGAGACCTGAGATAGCCGCGACTTAGACTCTCAGTAACATCTTTGCCGTTACGAGTGTATCCGTACACCAATTCATCTCCTCTCCGATCGACAGTGTGCTTCAAGAGCGAGCCACCGACGGTACGCAACTGGCTAAGAGTACACTCCAGCTTTCGTTCTCGGGAGGGATCAACCGGCACTTCCAACTCGGTCTCGTCTGTCGCTTTGAGGTCATCTCCGAAGGCCAGGATATTAGCTGCCCGGTAAGCACTAGATGATTTTTTGATCTGTATTTTTGCCGTATACTCAGCCTGCAGGTCTTGCCGTTGATCGATCCCGTTCACCTGAACAGACATATCTGTGATGCCTCCCATGACCCTGCGGTCGTAGATATTGACTGTCAATGCAGGCCTCAGTACTGCGAGTAAATCCTTCGCTTTTCGCGTAATCCGTGCGATCGGCATACCACATGCTAATTCTTCGTCCACATCGCTCATCTCGAATTCATAGGATTCCAGCTTCACTGCATCGAGATCCTGCCAACATTTTGTGCCGAAAATCCTGTTGAGAAGAAGTATGATCTCCAAAGCCTTCGAGTCTTCGAGTGCATTCAGAACAAGACCTTGCTTTCCTTCTCTCTCGGTCTCACCAATTGTCAAATACCTCCAATCCCGTCCCCTAGGATATGAAGCAGCGACCACACTGGGAGCATCTGAAGGAGTATCAAGCTGAGAATTGTTGCGAGAAGCTGTGTTTGGGAATAGTTTCGTAAGCTGAAGCACTAAAGACATCACTTTTGATCCTAGATGTCCCCGTGGGCCATCTTGTACTGAACCTCCGAAGTATGTCAACATGGTTTCCCAGTTATGCACACCACCTATACTTCCCCTCACCAATAGGTCGCTAATCACTGCTTTCCGGCCCTCACAAGCTGCCAAATATAGATCGTGAGCTTCTGTCATGATATCACCAAATCCTAGCTGCTCTGCACGCTCATAAAGCTCCGAAGTCGACAGCGCATGTTTGCTGTCGCCATGGCCTGTACGCTGTGTTTGCTGTGCTTGCTGGATAGCGTGCATTTGCGCTTTAGTGTCAAAGAAGTTTCCTGAGGAGAGCTGCTTGAGCGACTCTGGATGGGTGGGCATGACGTTTATCTATGTCTCTTCAGTTTTGTTCCACTCGAAGCTTGTGACCTGTTAAGATATCTGTGGCCTAGAATTAGGGTTAGCTAGTGGACAACCTAGCTTACAGGGCCTGAAGTATAGACCGCCGTCAGCGAGCGTTCGTCTTCCCTCCTAGTTTCCTGAAATAGCAAAGTAGGGTGTCGTTGATCTATTGCAACAGATCAGTCAATGTCGTTGATCTATTGTAACAGGTCAGCCAATGATACAGCAGATCACAAATCCCGTAGCGGGAATAGCGAGGAAGGCAAGACCGTGCCATCCTGGCGTAATTTCGATTCGACTGTCGGTTTAAAGTTGTCCAATGTAATTTCCGCCGCAGTGTTTCAGGATCTTGCAGCAGTGTGCGGCGCGGCTCGCGTCACTCACAGCTGAGCTCCCGAGCGCGGCGACCAAGTCGCTTTAGCATAGCGCCATCGCTACTTTGCACTATTAAATCGCAGCAAGAATGTCCGACGATGATGATTTCATGATGTCTGATGAGGAGGAGGATGTAAGTAGAAGTTCTGAGACTGTTTCAACCTGACTGATTGGAAGTATGACTTTGATTACGATGACGACGACGATGAAGGGCCACAGGACATGGACCAGGTATGTTTTGGAATTTTGTGATTCCAATCGCTAACAAATCGCAAAAAGGAAAACATGTACTACAGTGGAAAAAGTCTGAGAGAAGATGATGCTGGGGCGGCAATCGAGCAGTTTAAAAAAGTCATTGAGAAAGGCGGTGAGGATGAGTGGAGCTATAAAGCAACAAAGCAGATAATTAAGGTACTTGGAACACAGCAGCGCAAGTTTGATGATCTGCTGCCTTTTTATCAGAAGATGCTCAATTTCCCGGGTATTAGTAAAAGTTATGCGGAGAAAAGCTTGAGCAATTGCCTGGATCGTTTGGCGACTAGCGGGGATATGGAATTTCTACAAAAAGTATATGCAATGGCGCTTGATGCGCTTCAAGCGTCTGGCAATGAGCGACTCTGGATTAAGACTGCACTCAAGTTGCTGAAGCTTTATGTTGACCGAGAGGACGAAAAAAATGCGAGCAAAATAGCGGGACAATTGCGGGAGCGGTGTCAAGGTGACAGCTCCATGGGCACATATTTGCTGGAGTTGTATTCTCTTGAAATTCAATTGTGCACGCTCACGAATAATAACAAACGGCTCAAACAGCTCTATAAAGAGACAATGGAGGTGACTACGGCTATTCCTCACCCTCGTATCCTGGGTATCATCCGAGAGTGCGGTGGCAAGATGCATATGCGTGAGGGCCAGTGGGATCTTGCGAGAGAAGATTTCTTCGAGAGCTTTAAAAACTACGACGAAGCCGGCTCTTTACAGAGAATTGAGGTGCTCAAATTTTACGTGCTAGCGTGTATGCTGTCTGAATCCAAGATCAACCCCTTTGCATCACAAGAGACCAAGCCGTATATGAACAACCCCAATGTATCTGTGATGGTGAACTTGGTAGAAGCTGCGCAGTCTGCAGATATTGAAGAATTCACAAAGATTATGAAGCGCAGTGAAGCTGAGCTGATGAGCGACAAGTTCATGCGCCTGTTCTTGGACGACGTGGTACGTACCGTGCGATTTCAGGCACTCGCCACAGTCGTCAAGCCGTACTCGCGAGTATCACTTGAGTATTTGGCAAATGAGCTGCAGATATCAGAAGATGAGGCCAATTCTATTGCAGTCAATTCGATTCTCGATGGTAAACTGCCCGGCGCACGTGTGAATTCCGTCGCCAAAACACTCGAGTTCAATTTCCAGCATCTACCTGAGCCTGCAAAGTCAAGCCATCTTCCGGAGCGATATTCTGCAAGCCACGCCAACGAGCAAAAACAAGCCGAGCAGCAGTCCGTTGTCAATTCCACCTCCGACGAGTCGACGAAACGAGAAGCACAGCTGGATCGAACTGAAAACCTCACGAGTCTGCTCAAGTCTGTACGCGCATGGCATGACTATGTACACAGCAGCTCTGATCGCCAGCGTCCCGGCGCAACTCGGCCAGCAGTGGAAGGGAAACCCGTGGCCACGGCCCAGCAGCTGTTTGTACTCAATTAGATTAACTATTTTTTTTTCCCGCAATGATTAAATATATATATTTACAACAGAGACAAGCATTTCATCACTCATAGGCCGTCAGTGGTCATGATGTTGGCTTAAGACTGGAAAGAGATGCTCTACCTGCAACCACATCCGCAAGCGCGACTTTGAATTCTTGCTGCAATGCAGGATGAGAGTTGAGAGCATTAGCAATGGACTGCGACTTCAAATCTTTATCAAGTGAGAGTCCGACATCAAACGCGAGGCCCTTAATGCTATGGTTGACAGCGCCTGCGACATCTTGTCCATTTTGCAGGCTGCTTCGAGCCGCCGAGAGAACTCGTCCCTCATACGTAGCAGCAGTGTCGTAGTTACCTAGAAGCTGCGTCGAGCTGAGCGACTCAACTCGGATGAAACTGTTTGGTGGCGCATTGAGTCGTCGTTTCAGAACCGCCAGTGTTTCTTCAGTAGTTAGAATACCCGGAACCGAAAAGTCAGTGCCGACGGGCTTCTCAGATGCACCCCGTCGAGAGAATTTGGTTCGCTTAGCTTTAGAAGCGAATTTCGCACCACCTTTCTTGGCTGCAGCAAACTTGTCTTGAAACTTTTTCGGGAGCTGTCGCATACCTGGCCGAACGCCCGGTCGTCGTGCTGCACCGGGTCGTGAGGACTGCACTCGAGTCACTCGACCAGGCGTAAAGTTTTTGGGTGTAACATGCAAATCAAGCTTCTCGTTAGTCGAGAGCGCAGAATCCATCACATCGAGGTCGGATGTGTTGATGTTCTTGAGCAGCGAGCCCAGTTGTCTGACTGGTGGTTGTCGTATTGGCTGTCGCGCTGATTGTGCTCGAGCTGGTCTCTTTGCGCCATCTGCTCCGGTCCTGGCCCCTTCGACACGTCGCTGAGGGCGCCTCTCGCCGTTCGCCTGTCGGTTGAATTTCTGCTGACTTTGTCCATGGCCCGATAGCTGAGAAACCCGTGGCTGGCCCTTGACGATAGGCCCTCGTTCTATGACGTTTCTGGTGGTAGTGGCGCCTTTATTAGCATAGAGTGCGTCCATACGCTCTAAGAACGACAGCACACTCTTCGTCTGTGCCTGGCCCTGTGGCCGAGGTTTCGTCGAGTAACACCTGATTCCTCTCACCAGCATCATTTGTGAATTCCAGATGCTCGAAATACGCTCGCTTCGTGGCTTTGAAAGAGATCAGGCACTGGAGTTTTGTCGCTGGTGAAACAAAAAAATTTCATTGGGCCGTTAAAATTCAGCCGTGGTGTACGGAGGGCGCGCGAAGAGCCTGAGTAAAAGTGACGCGGTTCGTACAGTGATATCGAATATGACTATCTAAATTTTAATACAAATGTCAGCCGAAAATCGTTCTTTTGGTTGGCCTAATTGACAGTTTGGATGAACCCATTCCGGCATGTATTCCGGTATGTCGCCGCTCTACCTGCGGCTTGAATTGTGCTCGTGGGAAACTCTAGCGGTTATCCTACTGACATCAAGTTCATGTACCAAGATGAATAATGAAAAACTTCATTTCACCTTCCATCGAAGGGATATATTTTGTACTTTCGAATTTTCCTCATAAATTCAACTGTGTTTTAGGCGCCAGCAGCACACTGGCACCGAGGCAGATCACAACAAACCCTCATCTAGCCTCATTCAAAGCTAGCAATCAAAGCAAAGTAACCCAGTATAATCTAGTATCAGTTGAAAAACTTCTTGGACATACCCCTGGTTCTATGGTTCACCAAGCACGCTAGTATTGTGCTCAAATGTCCACTAAGTCTGCCCGAAATTCGCGGTGCGCACGGCCTCGCTACATCAACGTCCCGCAAGCCCCTAGAACTGCTGCCGCGGCCCCCCCCTTTGAGGCAACCCTCACACACATAATAATAATAACACCGCCGTGCAACAGCTGTGACATCACAATTCCTTCAGTCATCTAATCTGCTTTTATCTTTTATCTTGAACTCGCTTATTCCGCAACGAAATCTTCTTTCGTATACTTGCTGCATTGTTCATCAAATCAGAATCTTTTGAGGCATTCTGTTTGCGTCCACGGCATTCGTCATGAGCAGTACTAAAAGAGAGTACGTCAGAACAGAACAATAAGAAAAGAATCTCTAACAATGTAATCAGTACCGAGGCTGAGCTGCAGTTGTCTATCACTCGACTGAAGCTCTTGAATGCTTTGAAAAGTGGGCCAGAGGAAGTGGAGAAGGTCGTCAATGATCACCCAGAGGTATCGGAGCTCAAAACTCTCCCGCATTTGGCTGTACAGCTGTCGCAACTTTCGACACTAGAATGGCTGTTCAAACGTTTCAAGCTTTATATCAACGCAGGCGATAATGATGCGAACACACCTCTTCATCTCGCAGCGCAATTGGGGCGTCAAGAAGTGGCTCTGTTCTTGCTGTCGCATCCTGATATCAACGACACTCTAACCAACAATGCCGGTAAGCAGGCTGTCGAGGAGGCAAAGACGCCGGAGGTTGCGGAAGCGATGCAGTATGCTAGAGCAAGATATGTCGAGAAAATAGCGTCTGAATTACGCACATTTCTCAACGCTGAGAACGTTCCGGCATTGGAGGATTTGTTCTCTCACCCCCGCGCTGCGTCGTTACTTGATATCAACGGCCAAGATCCCGATACTGGGTCGACCGTATTGCATGATTTCGTCAGAAAGAGAAAGCTGAAGATGGTTGAGTTTATTCTTAATCACGGAGGTGATCCATTCCGACGAGATTCGAAGGGAGTGTTGCCGTTGGATGTTTGCAGAGATGATGGTATTAAGCGACTTCTTAAGGCGGCGTCTAAAGAACAGCCAGTTATTACTGGTAACGGCGGTGCAGTGCAAGAAGCTCCATACATTGATGGTTATCTCAAAAAATGGACAAACTTTACGGGCGGCTACAAGTTGAGGTGGTTTGTACTTGAAAACGGAGTACTAAGTTATTACAAGAAGCAGGCGGACACTGAAAGGGCATGCCGGGGATCAATCAATATGAAGAGCGCTAAACTACACTTGGATTCTTCAGAAAAGACTAGGTTTGAGATTACGACCCGTGGATCGTCTGCAAAGTTTCATCTTAAGGCGAACCATCCGGTTGAGACGAATCGATGGGTTTGGGCATTAACCAACGCCATACGATATGCCAAGGATCAGGACCAACAAAAGCTAGGGCGAGCATCCTCGGTGCGCTCCCAGAGATCATATCTGGGGCTGAACAAGATTAAGAGCAGAGATGCGACTAGTCAGTTCACTAAAGATGATACGAGCGCGATTGTGGTCATCGAGTCTGGTACGAAAAACAATGGCTCCTTTCTCGAAAATGACCTCGGCAAGCAAGACGAAGAGACTGTATTTGATGATGATGAGAGTGACTTTGAAGATGAGGTGCCTTATGAAGACCACCAGCAATTGGTGGTAGACACTGTGCGTTTAGAAGTGAAAGCTATTCATGAAGTTATTGATTCATTGGGCGAGAACCAAAAAGCCGGTACGCTGAGTGAAGATGAGTTGCGGGACGGACTGAAGACCATTGGTGGAGTAGTCGACACTATTAATGTCGCCGTCCAGCAGCTTGTGAAGAAGGTAGAGGCTCGAGAGTCACACTTTCGGCACAAACTTGAGCAGTCAGAAGCTCAACAACGACTATGGGCACAAAATATTAGGGATTTGGAGATTGAGCATGAGAAGGTACAGCAAGATCTAGAAGCGCTACAAAGCAAGCATCAGTCTGAGGCGGAGAGTGAGGACGACAGCGAGGACGAATTCTTCGATTTCGAAGAAGAAGAAGAAGAAGTTCCAGAGCCCCCGGCGTACAAAGAGAAAGATGGGTTGCCCGTTGCTCCATCTGGAAGTTTGGAGCAACAAAAAGTCGCAGAGCGGTTGGCCTTGGAGGAGTCTTTCAATGGTTACGATGCGCCGCCACGTACAAAGCTCGACATTGACGATGACAAGCGACCGCGGATCAGTCTTTGGGGTGTATTGAAAAACCTGATCGGTAAAGATATGACCCGAATGACATTGCCAGTGTCATTCAACGAGTGCACGAATTTGCTTCAGCGATCCGCTGAGGATATGGAATATGTCGATTTACTTGAAAAGGCTGCCAGAACAGATGATATGCCACTGCGCTTTGCCTACATTGCTGCCTTTTGCGCATCTTCCTACTCGTCCACTATCAATCGAATTGCCAAGCCATTTAACCCACTTCTCGGTGAAACATTCGAGTATGCTCGTCCAGATAAGGGATACCGACTGTTCTCAGAGCAAGTCAGCCACCATCCTCCTATTGGTGCAATGTTGGCTGAGCACAAAAAATGGGACTTCTTTGGCAACAGTCACGTCAAGTCTAAATTCAATGGACGATCGTTTGAGATTAAGCCCACGGGCCAATGGTTTATCCGATTGAGACCAGATTCTGGAGGTGAAGAACTTTACAGTTTTCGAAAGGTTACTAGTTCGGTTGTGGGTATCATTGTTGGGCGGCCTGTAGTAGACAACCATGGCGAGATGTTAATTGAGAATCACACAAAGGGCTGGAAATGTGCATTGAATTTTGCAGCTATGGGATGGCGATCGACTAATGCCTATGAAGTCAAGGGAGATGTGCTAGATAAGGAGGGAGTTTCGCATTTGCAAATCACCGGCAAGTGGAATGATAAGATTTTCTACACTCGAGATGGCCACAAGGTGTGCATTTGGCAACTTCATGAGCGGCCAAAGGCCCCCTTCAACCTCACGCCATTCGCAATGACGCTGAACGCACTTACTGGATCGCTCAAATCGTACATTGCCCCTACTGATACGAGGCTGCGTCCGGATCAGCGAGCAATGGAAGAGGCACGATACGATGATGCGTCGGAAGACAAGCATCGCGTCGAGGAGAAACAGCGAGCTGCACGACGACAACGAGAAGCAGGAAATGAAAATTACCAGCCGACGTGGTTTACAGAAACCAAGCACCCGTTGACTGGAGAGCTGTTCTACAAACCGCATGGAGATTACTGGCAAAAGAGAAAAGAGGGCAAGCTGACTGAATTGTCAATGGACATCTTCTAAGTTTCGTATTCTCCTTTAGGTAAGATAAAATGTTTTTTAATGTCAAGATCAACAAGCGTTAATAAAGACTTTATTCGCTCAGTTTTTACGGTCTTGTATTTATTCATGTATCTAGATTTTATTTTTCTCATCTGACTGATGGGCAAGATTCGGAGGTAATTTGAACTTCAATTTGAGAGGCCGATTATGTAGAGCGATGCAGTTTACCAATCGTGCGGCTGCCGCTCTTCATGCACGTACTGATAAGAGAAATGGCTGTAGAATCTGTAGGCCAAGACTTTTTTTTATCGGCCCATGATACCAACCAATTTTGATCCTTGATATCTGAACAGAAAAGAGGAGATCAATATGGCGATGGCGCAATTGTTTAGGGGACGAAAAGTGGAGAAATCGTAATCTTGGTACTTAGAGAGTCTAATTTAGATTCGGGTATGGACTCTGCATGAAAAAAAGAACGCACCACTTCAACGTTTTGTTTTCGCTGATAACAATTTCCTGGAGGATCTGCTATTATATTGAATAGGTTTCTTTTGCCTCAGGACAGTTGATTGGTGCAAAATGAATCCGAGGATGCGGATTTTACAGTTTCACCCGTTTTCAACGGCTTTTGTTGGAGATCCCTGATTGATTGGTTCCGATATGCTGGTGATCTATTCAGCTCGGTGATTGAACATTTTTTTAATCGTGTTTGCGTAAGCTACAGCTAGATTTTCTACGATAGGCTGTTGTTTGGTTGTGAGATGCTAATCGATACTAAACTTTCAATCGATTATGCACTATGGGTGCAATCAAGATGTAGTTTACTGGGCGTTTCAAAGCGGGACTGCCAGAGGGCCCTATTCAAACAAAGGAAATCTTAAGCTCACAACCTATAAGTATTACTAGTCTCTTCAAACTGTATTAAGTTGTCAACATTCAAGTCCTCCCCTCTGTACGTATAACAAAAACGCATTTGCCTACACAAGTCTCTAAAATAACAGTAATATATATCTACTCTACGCTTAAATATGAACATGTTTATCGCTCGTCCAGCAAAATGTATTGCCGAATCATCAATTATGTGTAAACTCCGGTATCGCTTAGGCGACCAACATCCAAATCATCCCTAGCCGTCGTGTTCCATACTTTCCCCCGAACCTGTGCGGAGGGCAAGCGATTATTCCGATGCCTCACTCTGGTTGGCTCGATAAACTTTTTTTCGGATTGTCAATGTGCATGCAAACAAACGCGGCTGTGTTTTTTGGTTGGCAACTGCTTTCAGCGGTTGGAAATTCAAAGTGAACCCCACATTTGATCCTCGGTACAAGTATCCAGGCATTATTAACTAATTGTGCATCAGATTATTCTCAAAAAATAGCAAGGTGGAGGGGGGGGGGGGAGAGGGAACTAGGACGGACCTATTTAAGCTACGCGCACATATCCGTACTGTACCAATGGCAAGGGCCAATGGGTATAACCGATATTCCAGTACATTAATATCGTCAACCAGCTTCAAAGAACCCGGTCATTCCACACTGATTAACACCTGGCTCTAACCATTTACAAGTAGATGAGAATACCAAATTTGCCCAATGGCTGTTTTCGAGGCAAAACCGGTTGACTTCTGTCTTGCGCTGTCAGCAGCCTCCAGGCCCGTGGCGAAAATGCATGGGCAGTATGCATGCTGATAAGAAGGTTTCACGAAACGAGAAGAGTGCGCTTGGCACCGGAGCCTGCGCAAGGGACCGCAGAACGATGCATGCGTGTGGCTTGAAATATGGCTGACGAGCCGCACTTGCTCTAGTTGGATGCGCCGGAGTGAGAGGCAACTGACAACTGTAGAGAGATACTCTTGTCAAGATATGTGCAGTAGATAATCGGATCTGTTTTGAGATGAATCGCTCATTATGTGGCTTTTGAAGATGAAGAGCCCAAATGGAACGGGTTCCTGTGGCTGGATTTGACGCAGAAATTCGAACACGCGGGAGTCTCAGCTGCTTTCTTGTATGAGTTTTGAGATACCGTACTGGTACTAGTACCATTGAGTAGATTCAATGGATACACACTTCATATGTATATAAAATGGCAAATGCAGGTTCTATCAGGTTGAAAATTGTTAAAGAGTGTGCAGTGTATTAATACAGCCCACGCTCCACTAATATCAATTTATTTCAAACACATTAACAAAACGGTTCCATAAAAAAAACGTATAGAGAAACGCCCGAGTCTCGCATTTAAATCAGATTTAAGATTAAAATAAATGAAATTCCCCTTTTAGGCTGCAATGCGATTTTCGGAGGGGCAGGGAGGGGTCCGTGCTGAAATATACACGCCAGAAGCACCTCGGGCAAACTCGCGAACAGAGCGCTTCCGGGATTTTATCAGCCAATCAGCGACCGCACTTAGCGCTCAGCCGCACCTTAGATAAGGCCCCCATTGAGTCAATTTGCTTTTTATTTTGTTTTTTTCACTTCCCGTTGTGCGCGCCCTGTGCAGTGGGTTTCTCATTTCCCATCACATCACACAGGACTCGAGAGATAAGAGATTTCTCGATCGCCCTTTTGGCAACACATTGAGTATGTGATTTCGGAGTGGCCGAATCACATTTCATGTGTAATCGGAGGGGGGTTCCAGGTCAATCATATAAGTACTGTGCGTCGTCCACCTTTTTTTTTTTTTGTTCGTTCTGACATCTTTCTAATCAATCAATTCGATCATTGGCTCTCTATATCATCATGATTCCATATACAGAGTTTGTCAAACGCTTTCCGCAAGTGCTCGATAAGCGGGACATTTACACTGGTCGTATGTGCGCTTTTTCTTTGTTCACAAATTTGTGTATGATTGCTAACATTTTTCTCCTCAATAGAATATGACACAGGTACGACGGGATTCCTCATGCTGTGTACAGGATGCGTGTTGCTCATGTCCTGTCCTGGTTTGTCGCTTCTATATGCCGGTTTGGCTCGACGAAAATCGGCTCTTTCGCTCATCTGGCTCACACTCGGCGCCGCTTTAGTGTCGATGCTGCAGTGGTTCATCTGGGGCTATTCCCTCGCATTGTCTCCAACTGCCACTAACGGTTTTATTGGCAATCTCGACCGAGCAGGCATGCGAAATGGCATTGTGCCAGAGCCTGGTGCCGCATACCCAGAAATTGTATACTCGTTCTTCATGGGCGCTTTCCAGGCCGTTACCGCATCCATTGTCGTTGGCGGCTTTGCCGAGCGAGGCCGAATGTTCCCAGCTATGGTGTTTGTGTTTGTATGGACCACGCTTGTTTACAATGTGCTTGCATGCTGGGCATGGAGCTCAGGAGGATGGGGCTTCAAGTGGGGCGTTCAGGACTTTGCCGGTGGTGGTGTCGTTGAAATCTCGTCCGGTGTTGGCGGTTTGGTAGTCTCCTACTTTTCCCGACAGCGACGACAGGATCTGATGGTCAACTACAGACCTCACAATGTCGCCTTTGTCACCATTGGTACTGCATTCTTGTTCTTCGGCTGGCTCTTCTTCAACGGTGGCTCTGCGCTCGGTGCTAACATTCGAGCTGGCTACGCTATTGCCAACTCGATCATTGGCGCATCTATCGGTGGTGTGACTTGGGTTGCCATGGATTACCGATTGGAGGGCAAGTACTCGATGATTGGCATGACTTCTGGTATTATCTCCGGTCTTGTCTACCAGACTCCTGCATCCGGTTTCATTCCATTGTGGGCTTCCTTCCCAGGTACTATTATTGCTACCGTATGTGCCAATTTCGCTACTAAGATCAAGTACTTGATCCACGTTGATGATTCTCTTGATACTTTCGCCGAGCACGGTATCCCAGGTATTGTAGGTGTCATTTTCAACGGTTTCTTCTCGTCTGGATACGTTATTGGTCTTGATGGCATGACCGATGCCCTTGGTGGCTTCATTGACCACAACTGGTCCCAGCTTTACAAGCAGGTTGCATATGCTGCTGCATGCTTCGGCTGGACTGCATTCATGACTTCCTTGATCTGCTTTGTCATGAACCGAATTCCAGGTCTCCATTTGTACGCTGGTGAGGAAGCCGAAGAGAGAGGTATTGATGAGGACCAGATTGGTGAGTTTGCATCCGATTTCATCGAAGTGCGACGAGAGTACTTGTCTGCATTCCCAGCCACCCAGCCTTTGATCAGCGACGAGCAGAAGCTTAACGAGAAGGACGGCGAAGTCGCCCAGAGCTCGGAAAGCCAAGCTTCTGAAGTTGCTTAAAGGAAGGAAAAAGGGGGAAAAACCGCTCTTTTTTGGTTCTGCGCTGTACTAATTATTCTCTTGACTCTCTTCCATTGACAGTTCCTCTCTTTCGTGTCTTTTAACTATTCTCTAATGATTGTATGATTTTTTCTTTAGCATTTATTTTTTTTCATCTGTAATAAACTATTCTATCTTTTTTCAGAGCTTCCGATCTAGATCCACGATGAAAATCTGATGTATTCGAATTATATACATGGGTTCAGGGATACTTGGTGGGAGGCCGATGGCTAGATCACTTTTACACAGCTTTCCGAAAATATACACATTCACTTTTTTCAGATCCTCCACCCTATATGCCACTATAAGCTCAATCGACACATAGTTCTGTTGCCTCTTTTAAAGACCAGAGAGTTTGTATCTGGGGGTAAGTCGTTATTATGAATGCCGCGTTTTGCTGCAGCGTAAACATCCACACAAAATAGTCCTTGCATTCGAAATAAGTCGTTCATTCATTACACATTAAAAATTTCTATCATCAGTTTTCAGGAATTTTCTCCTCAATTGCTTGCAGAAACTGCGAGACTTGTACGTTCTCTGCTCGAGCTAGTGCTTTTCTCATTGCACTTTGATTCTTGTTGTTCATCAATTTACGGAGCACCCGCTCTAAATATCCGCTCAGCACTTCCAATGGCCAGTCATCTGGAGTTTTTTGCAATACAAGATTGGTGTCGAGGTAGTGCGACCATTTTTCGAGTAACTCACGGGTCCATTTGATTCTCTCGGTGCGCTTTTCGAGCTTGATGAATTCCAGGAATAGTGAGCGGAACAAGGCACGTTTATGTTCCTCATCGCCTTCAGCCTCGCTGCAGTAATTGATTGCAGACTCGTAATCGCGCAGCTCGTGGCAGAATGTATCGAGCACCATCTCGTGCAATCCTAGCCTTCCGCGAACGATACACAACTCCAACGTCAAAGGGTAAGGTTCCATTCGCCTTGCTAATGCCTCAGCGTCGTAATCTTGACAGTTTTTCAGCAACTCGAGCACCTCGAGCCGCAGACTGTGCAGCTCGGAAGAAGGGTCGCGACGCTGTAGAGATTTTAAATACTTGACGTATGACCGTTTGTACTCCAATAGAGCATAGTCGCTGTAAGTCTTTTTGACCGCCTCAGCATCCATCTTTTCAATCAGATCGTCAATCAAGTAAGAAAGCAGATCTGCAGTGAACAAGTCTGAGCGGCGGTCGTAGACCAAGTACTTGAGATATTCCCGCCTAGGGACATCAGATGGAAGTTTTTTCAACTCTTCCAATACTCGGTGACTATCGTATTTCTCTGATTTGAACACTTTCATGGCCGAGTCGTATCGGCCTATCAGCCACATGCCGTATTTCCATACCAACTCCGTATCTTGGCATCTCGATAAATACGCCGTCATCTTCTCTTCTCCGTGAGAGAACTCGGAATCCTTCCAGTCCCCAGTAAGCATTTTCTGCCATGCGTCAAGCACTTCCTCAATCTTGCCCTGCTTTTGATACAGGCGCGAAAGCAGAAAATAGCGTTCCGTCTCAAGCAATTGTTTGGATGCTGCCTCTGCCGACTCCTGGATCTCATTGTCGATCACGGCATAAATTGCTTCCCTCGGAGCGTTGGACTGAATGGCAATACGCAAATGCGCGAGCTCTAACGATTCAAACACTGCAGACTTGTCGACTACACTCTCATTTTCTCGCTTAGTCATCCATTCTCTGAAGAAGCTTTCGTACAGTGAATAGTTTTTCTTGACCTTTTTTGGTATACTGTCCAAAATGGGCCTTAGTCCGTTGTATATCTTCACTTTTCCTCTCACATCTTCGGGGCTGATAATATGCACAATGATTCGCGGATCAAGCGAACCATCAGTCCACAGGGGCGAGACAGTGCCCCGCTTCAATGACCTTAGCCCAATGAGCAATTGAAGATACTCAATTTCCAGCACTGCCTGCTCTGTGGTGATGTCAAACTTTTGCATCTCTTCGAGTAGATCATCATCGTCCATTTTAGCCTCATCCTCCAACTGAAGCAATCTCGGTGACGTTATCAGGCATTCAACTTTCGATGAATAAAGGAACATTGAAGATTTGACAAGGTACTCAATCTTCTCCTCTTCTGACCCATCGAGCAAACATTTAGTTAGCTTCGACTCCATTTGATCGCTTCGCCTTGTATATGGATGCGACACGTTCACCACCTTTGGAGCAACATCGCCGTCGACTTCAAGCTCTTGCACAAGGCTCTGATCCACCAGCGAGTGGATCATGACCTTGTTATCAATAGTTGCAGCTACATATGGGAAATCAACAGCCACTGAGCTGGGGTATTTGGGCCATGGAATTGTTCCCCGCGACGGATCTCCATTCAAATTCACGACCATGCCCATTGCTGGCTCTTCTTTCTTGGTTCCGGTCGTCAGCAAGAACTCATCTAACCCAATAGGGACAATGAATGGCTCTGCAGCTTCCTCCCCTTCCTCAATTGGCCCGCTACTCACCGGAAACAGCGGGATTTTTTGTACATTATCCAAATCTATCAGGTCGTAGCTCTCCGACACCACCAATGCAAATGAATTTCTCCGTATGCCCTTCAGCACTCCCGGATATTCTATATTCTCGACCAAATTCAGTCTGTCCTCCTCTATCTTAACTATTCTTATCGCGGATTTCGTAAAAACAGTAATCTCATTCTTCTTGCCTGGCTCGTACGAAACGTCGTTCACCTCCCGCATCGACTTCATGCTACATGGCGCGAATTCTGGAAGCGAGAACACACTCGTCGCAGAGCTCGTCAATACCAATGCTCGCTGGATATCTGGCAAGAGCCAGATGCCCTTGACTGCCCGTTTCTTGGACTTTTGGCGACTAGCAAAAATGAACTCATCGTCCGCCCGGAAATAATGTACAATCTCGCCGCCTTGGGTCCCGAGATATATGCTCTGATCATAGCTTTCTATACACGTAATGGTCTCGGGGTCCTCAATCTCGGGAATGAGAACCACCTGTGTGTAGACCATTGAACTGTCCCCTCGTCGTCGTCGATGGTGGGGGTAGGGCTACTTGGGAGCTAAAATAAACCCTACACACATCACCAAGCTCTTTCTCCACACCTTCATCATCGCCGATATTTTTTCAATCAATCATTTTTATATATCAAAAATAAAAATATGCTGTATTCGTTTACACTCCCGACAACTTCACCAGTGTCCTTAACAGACAGTTTCAATACCGACTATAGACAAATGCTAGTCAATGCCGATTCAGCGAGATCAACAGTGAGAGACACATTGCGCATAGCAAAACGTGACGACCATCCGGAATATCTCAACGTGGTCAAAGCATTGGACGAATATATGCCGTTTGTATTTACGATAAGCGACCACACGCAACAGATGGACACAATAGACTTCAAATGTGCTTGGAAAATGCCGTCGGCTAAGAGCTTGGATAAGAAAAGCGAGTTTGCAAGTTTCGAAATTGAGCGGGCAACGATTGTACTGGCATATGCGCTAGCCTTCATCAACTTGGCCGACCAAACATCAAGAAGAATTGACGACGAAAGGTTCAAACTAGTGTCGAAACATTTGCTTCAAGCAGAGGCCGTACTGACATATTTGACTTCGCATCCTCCAAATGTAGACCGAGTGCCTGCCGACCTGCAATCGCGCACAATAACTGGACTGATCTCGCTCGTGCAAGGTATGGCGCATTTGTCTACACTCGCAAAGGAGACGAGCTATTCTGTGACTTTACTGATGCGTGTAGCGGTGTACGCATCAGAGCGCCTGAGACACGCACGCACGTCACTGGATCATTTCCAGGAGGGACTGCTCAATTGGATTGATCACGCATATGACTACTGTCAGGCACAGGCATGGAGATATATGGCGGTAGATAGTGCGAAGCGGGATCAAGTCGGGGTGGCCATTGCGCAAGTGCGCAAGGGTCAAGAGACGCTCGGCATTGGTAAGAAACTCAAGTCGTTCAAGAGCAAAAGTGCCGAGAAAAAAGCAGAACTGGCATCACCTTTGAAACTCATTCTCGAAGAACTGCTCAACGAGTACCAGCATGAAAACGACAGGCTGAAATTTCAGCCTGTGCCCTCGCTGGCAGACATAACCAAGGATCAGTGGCCAAGTGGACGGCCAATCTCTACTCCGGCGCAGCCATGGCAGCCACCTGCGAGCTTGATCGAACCGGAGCGAGGTGTTTCTGTGAGTGACTCGCAATACTATTAATTTATTCTCTATTTATTTCAACTCTACTTCACTAGATTATCATGCAGCGCCACTTGCCATGTAGCTTGTCTTACCTTTGCCCCGACACCTCGCCTCTAGTCGAGACTGGAACGATGTAAGAGGATATTTAATCTACCAAATTGAAAACGTCTTTTTTTAATTCCCGCTAGTTCTCAAACATAAAGCCGTGGGGTAACTTCCAGTCTCGGCTCGTTTCCTGTTCGTCGGCTAAAATAGTCAGTCTAGATAATGACTTATCCGCACAATGACAGAGTAACTCATATTCACCAAGTATAGTCCCCCGATCATATGAGCTTAACTACGTATGAATGCGACCATAAGTAGGGGATTTGAAAGATTTTTTCTGGGCAGTCGGCTCATTTTTCCAGTCGCGCCGCATCAGACGCGGCCACTCTTTTCCCTTTATGGCAGCTAATTTTACTATCAGTCGCTTTTGCGAAAATCTGAATAGTGAATCTTCCTTGATGATCCAGTACATTATTCATGGATACACCTCCTTCAGAAGTCGGGGACCATGAGATGGTTTATCCCATAGACGCTGCAGTACGGCGCCACGAAGTGGTAGATAGTAGTGATCTACGGTTCGAATATAAGCGGCGTGAGTGTTCACCGACAGATACATCTGCCTCTTCAAGTGACTACTATACTACAATCGAACATGGCGGCAGTAGCGTTCGCCACGCCAGGAAATGCAATATTGCCATAAAAGCCTCTTGTAATCCGACAGGAGACGACGTGCGCATCGATGTCCAGTTCTACCTGGATGATATCGTCCATGATGTCAAAACTCAGCTTACTGAAGACGACAAGGATGATTTTGGGGTGTGGGATGTGGAATTCGGGGACAATGAGAGCTGGGCGAGTGAGACTACGCACGAATATATGGATGAGGAGCTGTACGAAGATAGCATAGCCCAAGAAGAAGGGCCCAGCTATTGCCAGCAGTTATGGAGCGTGTTGCATGATATGCCTCAAGTTCCAGCCGCCAAACACACGGTTGAAGAACTGAAAGCAGTACTTGAAAAGCAGCAGCGGTCGAAAAGTACCACGTTGATCAAGAGTTTAGACATAGATTGCTGATTTTCAACTATTTTTTGTAATTTACTTTAATTTTTTAATTGAGAGTCGCGACATTTCAAGAGAACCGGTTATTGATACTGTATCAGATGTCCGAACCATAAATAAAATGCTAGGAGTGCGAGGCAACGTAAAGGATATAGGAGATAAAAGAGATAATAAAGGTAGTTGTTACAGAGAATTCAGGCTTTTTGGAACCGCATCAACTACATGATTCTTGTATCCACAAGTTTGGATCGTCGTTGAGTTTTTGGTGATCTGATAAAAACAGGGCTTATGTCTTATGGGATGCTTACACTACTTCTATGGTTATGCTTACGGTCAATGAAGGGTAGATTCACCAGTAATTTCAACGAAGAAGCCGGCTGCCGGTTTATTTAGCAAGGTTCAAACCAAGTCGAATATACTGCTCACACTGTATTGAGAACCACATTCAAAAGACATGCTGGCAGAAAATTGAGAATGAGAAGCCTCAATTCACGGGGATTATGATTGTACCAGTAACAGCAATTGGCCGTTCTCCATACTTGAATAACACAAAATGTCCATCAAGGTTTTATAGCAAAGGGCCGACAGACCTCTGCAGGAACAGGACGCTGAAATTGTTCACACCGCGGATATCGTCCAAGAACATGTGACTGTGCTCACCCGCGGATACGTTCTGAGCTTTCGATTAAATTGTCTCGCGACCCTGGGTGGTGAACTCGGCGTGTCAAATTCAGGATAGCTCCAAACAAACTGAGAAATTGGAATCGAGTACACCAGCCTTTAAAATGCAGTCAAAAGAGCTACCGATGATTTGGCGAATAATATGTTGTAGCCATTCTTTCACGGCGGTGATGAACCCCAGCTAGGAGTTTCCGACATTCCTGACGTTTCCTCCTGCAGCTGCTATATCTATCGGCACATTACCCGTGTTGTTCATCGTACCGTTGGCTTCTGCCACCACTGCCGTCCCATCTTCTGTCATATTGAATGTGTTGTCGTTGTTAGTGTTGCGGTCGATTACACGCTGCACAGCGGCCCTCGTTTCTTCCGAGTTACTTCGAAACGGCTGTCTACACATAGGGCAAAGGCCCCGAGAAGACTCCATATTGAGCCATTTCAAAAGACAGTGCAAGTGAAACGAGTGTTGGCAAACACCCTCAACTATTTTGTTAGATCAACTCCCATTCGTTCATTGAACGTACTTAGCGGACAGCTATCACCAGGGTATCGGCACGTAGGGCATGTTCCCTCGAATTGCACTCTACAAATACCGCAAACTTCATCATCAGGCACATCCCAGTGCCAGTATGCCACCGCATCCCACCTTTTAATCACCACTTTCATCAAGGATCTTGCAAACTGTACCACCAACGTCTTGATGCTTGAATGTTTAGATGTAGATTTCTGAGGGGACCGCGCTCGCGTGCAAAACGCGTCGTCTCGTGATGATGGTAGAATCTATACTTTAAGCCAGCCAACTAATACAGTACTTGCGAAAGTTCTTGTGGAAAACGATTCCGACACATTTATTGACTTCGTACTCTAAAAAGATCATGACATGTATGCGTTGAATAGGAGCCACACATCATGCGGCTCCGGTTTGAAGACCAACGCTCGGAACCCCTTTTCTTAAAGTCCCTAGAATCGCATCAATGACATCAAGACACATTTTTTTCTATTGAAGCAAATCACGCGTTTTCGCAGCAACGATAATGCAATGCAATTAGCATCAGTAGTTTGATTTGATTTTGGTCCGAGTTCGGGTAACTCAAAAAATAAAAAAACTGGTCGCGTGCGCAGGACTCTCTGCGAACGAAACTTTTTTTTTCCAGAATACCTAGAACGCCCTTCAAGCCGGTGCGCACGTCCACTATCAAAGAGCACTGCAGATTGTCCATCACTCTTTTCGTCTCCATCGACAATAAGCACATTACTGCACAGAACCACAGATTCGAAACCTCCCGTCATGGACTCGCCCGGCGCTGGAGGACACTCGGATAACGGGCACCATGACATCGACCTCCACGAAGCGAAGGAGCTAGAAATGCGGGAGTTGTGGCTGCCGATAGCCAACGTTGCTAGAATTATGAAAGCTGCGCTGCCGCCCAATGCCAAAATATCTAAAGAAGCTAAAGAATGCGTTCAAGAATGTGTATCGGAGTTTGTATCATTTATAACATCTGAAGCAAGCGACAAGTGTATATACGAGAAACGAAAGACAGTCAACGGCGAGGATATCCTGTTCGCCATGGCGTCGCTTGGGATGGATCAATACTCGAGTGTTTTACAGATCTACCTAGCCAAATATAGAGAGTCACAGATGGCTAAGCAAGAAAAAGAAGGCAGGAAGAAAAAGCCCAGCGAGAGCAAGAACGGCGGGGTTGAGACTGCTGGGAACCACGACGATAGCAGTGCGTCGAATAACGAGAGTGAAAACGTCAAGGACGAACACACTGACGAGAATGACAATGAGAATAACAACGAGAATGACAACGATGACGAACCTTACGCATACGAAGGCAATTACCCACAGGACGACGGACAAACCGAGGAAGCTATATATGAAGACTACACGGGACATTATACAAACGTTGACATGCAATACTAACTTATTTTTTTTTCTTTCCATCATGGCGGACCGGAAAAGAAGACCTCCCTTTTATACAAATTGTATTTATTAATTTTTTTTTGTCTCTCTATTACAATGCGAAGTGTGTGTATGTGTGAGCTTAAAGGAGCTCAAGAATCAGCTTCGATGCCTTGTTCTCGCTATCTAGACTCTTCTTGAACGGTCTGAGAGCCTTCTGTGTAGCTTCCTTCTGGTCACTCTCGAGCAGAGCAACAATTGCAAATGCACTATCGCCGTTAGCCCAGGCTTCAATATTTGGCAAAATGATGGGGGCGAGCTTGGAGGCAAAATCTAGTGAAGGCTCGGGGCTTGGTACGATCCTTCCTTCCTTCGCATTCCAAGTGCCTCCCTGCACCAAAGATCGCAAAGTTCGTCCGATAAATGGATTCTGCTTAACAGGATGCTCATCGTCGATATCTCCTCCAATGACTTCTAATACAGCTTCGACTGCAGCGGTTCGGTCAGTATCGTGTGCATAAAGAAGTGCTTCAGAGATGAACTGAGCTCCAAGGGTATCAGCAAGAAGCTCTTGGGCGTTCTCAGCAATGGCTTCAACCAAAAGTGGGGCAAATGCTTTATTAAGTTCCAATTGTCGAGACTCGTCATCTTTCTTAGAAGTATTTTGCTTGAGCTCATCGATAATGGCGAATTTGTCCTGCACAGGCTTAGGGAAGTACCGTGGACTCCTCCCGACAAGCAGATATATGAGAGGTCTTCGACCCATTTTACTCTTCATCAGTTTGGTGATGTTTGCTTTGATATCTTGATGTAGAGATCGTCCGACGAGGACAGTATCATCGACAGTGTTGAACAGCGTGAGAAGAACAAAGTATCCGTACTCATCTTCAGCACACTTTGAAGCGAATGGTTTCAATGCTTTAATAACATTCTTTCTCTCTTTAGCTGTCGCAATGGCAATTACCTTTGCAGCTACCATGGCTCCTTCTGGTGTATGTACAATTTCGGGAAGCTGTTCAGTTACTAGATCGACAAAGCCTTCACGTTCTGTTTCCCCGTCAATGTTGTTCACATACTCGAGCATGGCTGCGTGAATGAGATTGAATCCAATAGATCCCTTGTTCACGGCAGAAGTGATAACTCGCGTGAGATTTCGCATTATAAAATGTCTCTTCTCCGGGTGCTCCTGTAGGATATCGGCCAGCTTCTTGTCCTTGTCCTGGTCCTTGAACAATACATACTCCGATCCGTAAAACTCTCGCATAATTTGCCTCTTCTGAGCAGCAGTAGAATACTGTCTGTAAATGTCTTCAATAACGTAGGCTCCTTCCTTATGCTTCATCAATTTAGCAAAGTTGCCGTGCAGTTCGTCAATCACATCAGCCCGCACGCTTGTGTTTCCATAGTGCATAATCTTGATAAGCAGGAACTTACCATAGGGGCTCTTCGCCAACTCTACGTATGAACCTTTGAGGGCAGCAGTGATTGCTTGCTTCTTTTCTTTGTCGCAGTACTTGAACACCGTCTGAACAACTCGAGAGGCGTCGTGCTTGAACACCATCTCCTTGACATTACCCTTAATGAGCTCCCATGCTTCATTGATAAGCTTCTGCCGAACGGGACCTGGAGTATCTTTCTTGACTCTTAGTCGCTCCCATACTTGCTTGATCTGCTGAATCTGATTGCCCAACGGCCGTGCCAGCTTTCGTTCCTCTCGTACTCGTTTCTGTTCTGCTCTGCCTGCGCTCTTATCGGCACTTCCATTCTCTGCATCACCTTCTTCCTCTTCGCCTTCAGCCTCTTCAACTTCATCATCGTTATCAAGTTCGTCGCCAGACGACTGGTCCAGTTCGTCCTCGCTTTCACTTAGTTCGTTCGCACTTGATTCAAGATCGCTCGACTCAGACTCAGACTCAGGCTCCGGCTTCTTTACCACCTTCGCCTTCTTCTTAGTGACTTTCTCCTTGCTGTCGAGCTTCCTTTTCATGGTATTTTTTACACCCATTTTTAGTTGATAATACTCTGTATGAAGGAGATGTTGCCGCACTGATTTTTTTTTCACACAAAAATCTGAAAAATTTCGCGCGCACTACAATCTTCAGCCGTACGCTTTAGTGGAACTCAGAGTACATCAAATACAATCAATTTATTCGACTCTGAATTATTTTTTGTTTCGACGACATCATGATACCAAAGT
The DNA here is from genome assembly GCA_030558855.1 of Blastobotrys indianensis. Taxonomy (NCBI): domain Eukaryota; kingdom Fungi; phylum Ascomycota; class Dipodascomycetes; order Dipodascales; family Trichomonascaceae; genus Blastobotrys; species Blastobotrys indianensis. Next base: position 216,810 of record JAKTQK010000003.1, read on the forward strand.
GAAAGTCAACTTGTGAATAGGGCAGAAAATCATTTTGAGTGAGAAAGCCGTTAGACATGCGGCTTGCTAGTTGAATGAGAATATCCAGGAGCTGAAGCTTCTACAGAAAGTCCAATCGCACCTCTTAATGTAATTGTAGGGTTTTATGCTCCTCTCCTAATTCTCGCAATGGTTAAAAAAATGTATGCGTACGAACCCTGGGGACTGAGGGTTACCCAGATCTTCACATGGCGACTGCCTTACGTGTACTACATGTATAAATACGATCATCGGACGGATCATAGAAACATGAGAACGCAGGGTTTCACGGAAAAATGTACACTCCGACAGAGCTATTATGAGTCCTTTGACAATCTTCTGGTACCGACCAGTGCCTGCAATAGCCGACGCATGTAACCTGCCAAGCATCCGTGCTCGGCTGCAACTCGCGACGCGACGACCGCAAAACTAGTAGCAATTCGACGCGACTCAGAGTTGACATGTTACAGCCGACCTAGACGGGTGGTAAGTTCAATAATGTAGTGTATATTTGGTCAATTTATGTACTGTTTTATCAAAGAAAATAGCGGATACCAGCGTCCGACGCTGGCAGAGAGTTACGTCAAAACTTGCAAGACCCCATTAAGAAACTCTACTTAGGGCAGAAGCAAGCAGGGCTCATCGCCCATCGGAAAAACACTTGCCGTACTGCTTGCTTCCTGAGAACTCCGTTTTAGGATCTAATGCCGACAAGGTTCATCCGACAGACAGTTGCTCAACGCATGCATGTTAGTTGCAACGAAGCAAAGCTTTGCGTTGAACCACGATTCGCGTCACGCCAAGCCTGACCAAGCCTGACCAAGCCAGTACGGAACCCGAGTCACATTGCCTGACAAAGCATATTAAGGCACGTGTAGCATAATTCCAGCCCCAACGCGTGGCTGAAATATTGCTAATGGCAGGACTCATCGTGACACTGTCTTACGCGTGTTCGCTGACGGCTGTACTTAGCTATTCAAACTCGAATCGGTTATACGCGTAGGTCTACTAGAGCTGTAATTGTAGCGGTACGATATTAGATTCAAAAAAATCTCCAATTTAGGAAATAGCCCACTAGTAACTCATAAAATCAAGGATTTCAAATGAAATACATACTAAATACCGCAGCCGTGCCAAGCTGCTTTGAAGAATTTTTTTACCTTGTACAGCCGCTCGGACCCCGGCTGAGGCGCCCCCTGGCAGCCTTGCTCAGACAGCCGCACTATTTTTCATCGCCGTTAGCAGCCGATAGGCGAGCATAACCGAGTGCTAAAACGAGAAATTTTCTCTCACTCTCCAAACATTGTCGAACATGCGATGCAGCATCGATACAATGGCCATCATCTTCGATGCATGTCCATGTTCAGCCTCGTCACGACTGGTCTTGATTTAGATCAGGACCGTCTCAAGTGGCAAAAATTTTGCTGACACAACGCGACACTGTAAACAATATATAAAGGGTCTATTTGTCCTCCAGATCTTACAATTCATCAATCAATCAATCACTCACATTGACTCCGCAAATCTCTACTACTTTCACAAACACCTCACACACAAATACAAAAATGTCCGGCTCCAACAACATTGCTCCTCAGTTCTCTGCTAACTCTACTGCCTCTACTTCTTCCGTCAAGTCTGTCGGTCGAGGTATGAAGAAGGTCTTCAAGGCATTTTTCGCTCTTGACGAGTCCAAGCCGATGCATGTCAACCCAATGTTCGGTGCCACTTATCGTCCATCACCATCCAAGAGCAACAACCAACACACCAAGTTGATGTAATTTCGATACGAATAGCATTCTTCACGGACAGATGTTTGCATCTTTGGACTTTTACTAACGGCTATTTATTCTTTTCTTTTTTTGAATCCTTTCTATATAATTTTTAATCAAAAATAATTCTCACAAACCTTGAACCTTTTGTACTGCCCATCCACTGCTCCACTTTCATTCAGAGAAGCCATTTAACGAAGTTTAAAGCTTTCATATCAATATATTGATAATTAACTATTATAAATTTAAATAAATAGCGCTCAGCCCTCTGTGAGTTCAGCGATTTGCTCGGTGAAATCGCCCAAGCCCATCCGCTGAGCCTTTTTGAGCCGAAATACAGCTCCTTTATACAACTTCTCTTGCTCTTCAGATCCATCCTCAAGTAAATTCGCGAGCTCGATTTGCGCCTCAGCGATCATAGGATGAATCGAACCGTCTGAATCTTTTTCATCTTCGCCTTGAGTCAAATGCTCCACTGCCTTTGCCAATGCATCTCTTGCCTTTGCCTCATTTTCTTCATCTTCTTCTTCTTCCTCATCATCTGGAAGAAGCTCGGATCCAATCTCAAGGTAATATTCACCCAACCCTTTGTGAGCTTTCTTCACGACCTTTTCATCGCCATTAGCAGCAACCACCACCTCCCATCTTTTCTTGACCCAAGTGCTATAATCCACATCCAATTCTCCTGCTGCTTTTGATTCTTCAAGGCTCTCAAATCCTTGGCTGATTTCCAATATACTTTCCAGGGTCTCCATCTCACTAGGCCCGTAAGTCTCGCATTTGTCCTCCGCCCTCTCAAACTGCTCGACTGCTTTCACCAAGGTCTTCTTTTGAGAAACAGCAATCTTATACAGTTTCTTTGCCTTTCCATCTTTTAGGGCGCCAACTTTCATTCGCGTAGCCACTAGCGTCACCAGCGCTTTGGAGTAAGAAAACAGCAGTTCACTATCGTCTGCATAGGTTTCCAACCCAGTCTCTGCTCTTTCAATTGCCGCTTCTACAAACTGCTCAGTAGTATCCTTTTTAGTCTTGTCATCCGCAACAAGGTCGGCGAATTTCGCCAAACCTAGCAGTGCAAGGGAGTAAATGCTGTGAAACTTTGCAGGCAGTTTATCAGTCTCTTTCTTGTCCGCCGCTTCCCTCAAAAGCCTGTCGCTTTCATGCACAACGCCATGCAGGATTTTCTCTCCTCCAGCTTCATCGCTTTTCAGGTATGCATCATAGAGAGCAACAAGCTGCCCTAATTCGTCTTCTGGATCAACGTCCAGTTCGATCTGTGCCTTTTGTTGATCATCGTCTTCATTTGTGGCTCCATTCTCTTCCACCTTCGCTTTCTTGCTTTTCTTACTCTTTGCCAATCCTAGAGGTCGCTTAGCCATCGTGATTATGGTGAATAAAAGTGGGCTGATGAAACTGAACACTGGAATTCAAGGTTTCTAGTCGACTCGTTCCATGCGCTCGCTAGCCGCACTTCGGTCAATTTTTCAGCGTGAGGCGCGCGAATGACGCGGCTGAATCCTTCTTTGAAATGCCGGTACTAGTAGCAACATACGGTAGCTTAAGAGGCAGAGGCGATTATTCACAAACATGAAATAAACGGATAAATAGAATAATTTTCCTAATTTTAAAGAGATTTCGATATTCCCGACCCGAGTTACCTTATATATAAACTATAATTCCGACTGTACTCGACAACACAAGTTGTCCGGCGCGTCTTGTTACAAAGATAGCATTCTGGGAACCGCTTATTGCCCGCTTTTCTCAAGACCTTCTGAGGTAATTTGGATGAACTTTCAGGGGTTCGAAAGGATAAAGGAACAGTGCGGCTCGAGGGGATGCCGTCCCTTGACAATTGTGTGTGTCGCCCTTAATTTGAGAGCATGTGCCTGAGCACAGTCGAATGACTGGCCGCCAATTGGTAATCCAATTCTCTCGCCGATACTCCGAAAAGTATCTGCGCCTCTTGGCAAGGCAAAAAGATCTAGAGTGCAGGTTTCCACATTTGCGCAATGAATTTTGAACGCGAACTCCGTCGGCGTTGTTGGTGTGCTAGTCAGGCACGTTTGGTAATCTGGGGTGTCTCATTGGTCCTTGCGCTTATGTGCGGCTCGACGAGGTTGCCAATTTGTCTGCAAGATCGACCTTACGGGTATCTGATGTTATGGAGCCTTTCCAAGAATGTTTTCGATGAGAAGTTTCCGAGAAGATTACCGATGCCCATTCTCGAAGAGGAATCCTACCAAATTTCCTGCGATTTCCAACGGCTGCAGATCTGAACACACGCCACTAGTAAGCATTCTCGTGGCTAAATCTGTACGAAAGGCTGGGTCTGACTGCATTTTTAAACGATTACGCCGGAGCAGTTATAATTACGTACAATCTGAAGTTATCGAGGCATACATGAGAAAAAAAAAGTGGAAACGCCGGTGCAGCGTGCATAACGACCAAAAAAGCATGCGAGATTTCATACGCTCGCCGACGATCTCGTTCGGAAAACTAATGCGGGCGGGAAATGGATATAAAGTGAAAGATCGCCATCCGAGGAATAATTTCTGTAGCTCGTCTCGAACCTCAAAGAAACAAAATGGCTATTTGGTTGAAAGCCTCTGCGATTGCCACTTTGGCTACCGCTGTCCTTGCTGCCTCGGTGTGCAAGCCACCACCACCAGCCCAGATTTCGGTCTCGCAGGTACGGTTGGCATTTGCTGGCGCCCATGATATGGCTGTTTCCTTCAATACCCCTGGCCAGGTTGCCAAGCCTACCATCAAGTTTGGGCTCTCCAAGGACCGACTCGACAACGTCGCCCACGGTGTCTCTCAGACTTATCCCACCTCTACCAATTGGTCCAATCACTTCAAGCTTTCTACTTTGGAGGCTGATGCCACTTATTACTACCAAATTGAAGGCGATAGCGAGGTCCGGACTTTCAAGACCTCTCCAGTCGTGGGTGAGCAACCAGAATGGTCGTTCGCTCTGATCGCTGATATGGGCACAATGGGCCCATTGGGTCTTCAAAGCGCCACCCAGAATACCATCCAGAGTCTAGTACAGGAGCAGGACTCTTATGAGTTCATCTGGCACGATGGTGATATTGCTTACGCCGACTCGTGGTTGAGCGAGGAGCTCAATGGTTACTTGCCATTGGACATTGCCAAGGGTACCCAACAGTACGAAGAGATCCTCGAGGCCTATTATAATGAGACTGCCGCTCTCACTTCTGTCAAGCCATACATGGTTGTCGTCGGTAACCACGAGGCCAACTGTGATGAAGGTGGCAGTGCCAACTATACCTCCAGTCTTTGTGTCCCAGGCCAGAGCAACTTCACTGGCTATCTTTCTCACTGGCGAATGCCTTCTGAGGAGTCTGGTGGTGTGAGCAACATGTGGTACTCGTTTGACTATGGTAACGTCCACTTCGTCTCTTACTCCACCGAGACCGATCTCGGCAACGGCATCCAGGGCCCAGATGAGCCAGGTGGAAGCCAGCACACTAATGCCGGTCCATTTGGCTCTTATCCAAATGAGCAGATTGACTGGTTGATCAACGACTTGAAGAATGTTGATCGAAAGAAGACTCCGTGGGTTTTGGCTTCTGGTCACCGACCTTGGTACGCTGCCCAGGACCCATCTGGCAACTGTGTCGACTGCCAGAATGCCTTCGAGAAGACTCTTTATGAGTATGGCGTCGATGTGTTGTTCTTCGGCCACGTGCACAACTACGAGCGAATTGCTCCAGTTTACCAGGGCGTTGTGGACCCTGCTGGATTGAACAATCCAAAGGCTCCATGGTACTTCATCAACGGTATCGCCGGTCACTACCAAGGATTGAGTACATTGGAGTTGAACGATGCTCCACCGGGATACACTGTCGGCCAGGATACCGACTGGGGTTGGTCCAGATTGGTCATCCATAATTCTACTCATTTGACTCACGAGTTTGTTGCTTCTGCTAATAACACAGTACTTGATTCTGCTACTTTGTACAAAGAGCACAAGTACTAGATTCTCTAATTTTTCAATAAGCTAATCGATTAATATCTCTTTCCTTTTCCTGGCCTAGTCCGGAAGACTTTACCCCTTTAGACTATTTACCACTGGCTGCTCAAATGTACGAATTGGGAACTAATAATATTCATTTTTGTTATCAATCACGCAATTTATTGATAGGGACTGTACCGAAACATGGCCAAGGTAAAAAGATTTCAATGCGTAAGTTCGAAGGTAGTCGGTTTGCCGACACCTCAAATTCAATCGATGCATGAGTCTGTTCTTCTGTTGGTAAGACGGTGATCGATTCTGCTACTACTTCAAAAATGAATTCGAGGTGTCGGCAAGTCGACAATGTTCGAAATAGCGCATTGAAGTCGTTCTGCAATATCCGGCTGTTTGATGCTATCATCGATCTGGATAGTATTGCCCTTTCTTTGCCGGCACGGGTGATTTGACCAGCGTTCAAAAACTATCTTCCACAAACTATAAGCACTAACAATGCCAAAGGACAAGTTTTAAAACACAAACATTTGAGAAATAATAATGACACGATTGCTAGACATAGATCTAACCGAGGTGACATTATAACGGACGGTTGTCCGATTCTTAGTCAATTTGCCTATTGCTAGCCGGTATTTACCCTTGAACAATTTCGAGTATAAAAAGCGGACATATGCCAGTGAAGAAGACCTAAATCAGGTCATCGATTCTTATCTACCTTCAAAACCACATTTTATCAGCTCATCTAACAATGTCAAAGAATTATATTGGAATTAACAAAGGGACATCGGGTGAACACACCACGAAGAGCCAGTACGTGTCAAAACAATCAGTGTTCAAAATCAGTTGTTAACAGTTTTAGCGAATCGGCAAATGAGCAGACTGAGGGTGTGTCCGGCAACAGCATGAAAGGATTCAAAACCAAGGCAGAGGCACAGGATTTTGCTGCTACTGGCGGAAACAATTCCCAACCTGAGAAATTGAAGAAGTAGTGACGAGCTATAGCTCAAGCTTTAGGAACAAAAATTGAATACTGAATACTGAATATCGAATAAAATCAAATTATAACTGTTAGAGCATTCCAACAATAACTTTATCCGTACAGTCCACTAACAAGGCAAGCTCAAATGATTTGGGAACAATGTGGACTGATTTTCAATTCATTGAACAAGAAAATCGTGTTTCGACAGGGTTATATAAGCTTGAAGTGTTCCCTATTGTTGACATCTACAAGAAAGAATGACTTACTCATTTTATGCAATTCACATCGGCACCGCAGGCAGGCATGTCACCACTAGCTAGTATGCATGTACTATATTAGACCGATTACTAATATTCTTAGTTCAGCAGCAAGTCAACAAACTTGGGGAGTATCGGGTTTCGAGATGAAGGGCTTCAAAAATCGGGAGGACGCCGAGCATTATGCAAGCTATGGAGAAGACAATTCTAAACCCCAAAAGAGAAAGCCAAGGCGGTACTAGAATACTAGTTACATAAAACCAAGTTTTCGTGAGTACACGACAATAATAATCGCTAAGAGAAGGTATCAATATATCTGAGAATGGGTGAGTCGTGTGGACATAGAATACATCCCCTGTCTTCAAAGAAACCCCATGTTAGGCACCTCTGTCATTCGGTTCCGCGTCGTGCAATATCGGCAGTGTGAGAACCACGCATACTCGCTAGCGCAGTATGGCTCGTCTTCTCCAATTTCCATTGGTTCCTACGTCACCATCTTCCAATTTCCATTGACACACCCATGTTTACTTTCGTTCGATCCTCTTGACCTTGTCTACCTTCTTCTCGATCACTTCCCTTTCGGGTCTAGTTTCTCCAAATTTTCCTAGTTCTTGGCGGCAATTGATTATCCGTTGTTCGCTCTTTTGTGATTAAACTGAAAACATGCAAGCGTGCTGCTAGTGGATTCTCCTGCTGTCTCAGCCGGGAGTTCTTTCATTCAGGGGCCAGTGCGGCGCTCGCATTATATAGCGGGTTTACGAAGGTCGCACCCCGTATCGTCGTAATAAGGAATCGCAGGGACGAAAAGATCTTTCCAGCGTTGAGACTATCTATTCAAGGGCCATTTGCGAATTGTGCATAGGGTTAACTGGCGTTTGAAAATTCAGGAAGACTTGACTGTACCCAGCTGCCTCGGTCGCGCTGAGCTGCGCGGGCTGAGGTACTGTACGGCTGGCTGAGTGACACGCACTGGCCGCGCCGCACGCTGCTGCAAGATCTTAAAACACTGCGGCGGAAATTACACTTGGACAACTGCAGAACGACAGTCGCGTCGAGATTACGCTAGGTATGGCATTCATCGCCTTCGCCGCTAAAAACTTAGAACCTGTTGCGTCATTGCCTCAAGTGTTGAAGTAGTGATCGAATACATCCTGCTCGGCTAATTTAGGAAACTAGGGGGGAAGTCGATCGACTGCTGACCATGTTGCATATTTCAACTAGCGCTTGTCCACTACCTAACCCTAACACTAGGGTTCAAATTTCAGAACCGGCCACAGGCATTGTGTCATACAGAATGGGAAACTTATATATAAACGCCACGTCGACTCGTCCAGCATCGCTCGAGCAGCTCCACGAAACTCCTGACACGCCAAAGCACAAATGTATCGCGCTTTTCGACAAGCACTGCGAGCACAACGTGCAGTTCGTGGCTACAGAACTGCACCTTCAGTTTCTGAACTCTATGATCTTGCGGTGAAAAAGAGATTTGGTGGTCCCATGACACAAGTCCACAATGAATATTTGGCGACTGGTCAGGGCCGAACAGCAGTCATCGACCACCTACGGGTAGAGAACAGCATAGGTAGTGAGGAGAACGTGCCAACTATGAGGAGATACTTCGGAGGATTATTAGTACATGATGAGCCACGGGGCTATCTAGGATCGAGAGTGATGTCTTCAGTGCTTCAGCTTTCCTATTTATTCGAAAACACCGCTGAACTCGACACCCCTTCAGATAGTCTCAGTGGGGACGCTTCCTCATCTCCTGAGGACGGGGATCGGAAGTGTTTGTCAATTGGTGAGACCGAGACCGAAGGCAAGCAGGGTCTTGTTCAGGATGCATTCGAAAACTCGAAGCCTCTAAAGCTCATGCTTCTTCTCAACAAGCTTCTCGGCACAGAATTTTACCAACATCTTAAACACGTGGCGCTTAGTCCTTATGAATTTGAGATGAGCGATGTGGACCGTGTATCAGACTGTGAGAGGCCACTCCGACGGATTACGCGTAAAGCGCAGACTATACTCGCAGTATTGAAACCTGCACTGACCGTCAACATCAACAGCCATGTAGCGGTCGGAGGTATCACAGATATATCTGTCAGAGTTGACGCGCTCGATCAAGATGGAGTACTGCAGACTGAGTACCCGGCAATAATCCAGCTCAATAAGCCATGTAGTGCGTATCGGGCAGCCAATATCCTGGCCTTTGGAGGCGCCCTCAACTCTACAGACGAGACCGCGTTAAGATCACCGATTGATTCCTCGAAAGCGCCAAAGCTAGAGTCTACTCTTAGCCAGTTGCAAAGCGTCGATGGCTCGCTCTTAAAGCACACCGTCAATCGGATAGATGGCAATTTGGTGAGCGGATACAGCCGTGACGGCGAAGATGTCACCGAGAGTTTGAGCCACGGCTATCTCAGGTACTCGCTCGATGCTTTACATTCCGGTCTTGAACAAGCAGCCAGAACTGCTGCCTTGAATGGATGCAGGCATATGGCGGTATCTGACGGGTTCACTTTCATTGGCACTCATTTGCGTGAACTCACAGAAGTCCACGATAACCTCGTCGAAGCCAACTTCAACAGCCACTATGCGCTCGACTTAACTGAGGATGGGAGTTCCGTGAAGATGATGCGTTACATCATCGATGCAGCGCCCAGAAGTGAGAGAGTACGTTGGTTCATTCAGATGCTCTTGGAAGCAGCCGGTGAACACTTTGGTGGAGCCGAAATCAGCGACGCGAAGGCCGCAGAGTTCAAGCTGCTGATTGAAAAAGAGTTTAAGGATTTCAGGTTCGATTTCATTCGAGACACTAGTCTCGTCCCAAGTGGCAGGCTGTTCACTAAGCACAGGGTGTCACTCGTTCAAAATGCTTTGGCAAAGTTTGGGCAAGAGTATGGCGCCATTGCTGTGAACGGCGAGTACAAGTCCAGCGATTTTGGCATTATTGAGTACTACCGATCCGATATGCTTTTGAAGAACCCGAACCCTGAGAGTTCTACGATTCCAATCCTTGGCCGAAGCCGATCTGTAGCTAAGGTCCAGTTCTGTGGTGACGATGATGCTATTGGGGGCGAGCAATCCAATGGTCCTGGGGTGCTTTCTCAACGGCCATTTGTTCTCAAAGTGTACGACGCAGATCCATGGTCAATCCTGCAGATGGAGCGAGAGCTGAAAGCTTACTTCCGTACTTCACAGCTTGTCGGCGCAGACCAGAAGAGTGTGGCCAAGTTGCTCGCTTTTGGTGCTATTGATCTGGAAGATGTTGATCCTCGGCTATTCATCGCTTTGGAGTATGTTGAACGTGTAGTGGCTGACACGCCGTCGTACTATGAGTATCTTGAAAGCGCAGCAGCTGACACGCTGTCGTACGAGGAGTATGTCGAAAGTGCAACAACTGGCAGACCGTCGGAGGAGGCGGAAGAGAATGAGCTCGCCAGAGTATGCAATATCCTCAACTCGGTCGGCGTGCGGCACAATGATCTCAAAGAGCGCAACTACCGATGGCAATTGGATGATGGAAAGTGGTTCATCAAAGTGTTTGATTTTGACCACGCAACTTTCGATGACGTTTTCCAGTTCTCGCGATGAGGTGTTTGGAAATAACGAGATGAATATCGTAGATCAACCGATGTATTGTTTAGTTATGGTTTGTAGGCATATTTAATTTTTATATTGATTTTGATTGTATTATACCGGTAGAATGGGCGCATTCAATACTATACTGAGATATATATGAGCCAGTGCTATACCTGTTCTAGTGAAAAACGAGACGAGACGAGACGAGCAAGTATCTAGCAGCTAGTAGGCAAGAGGCAAGCATTGCTTGATGCAGTCATGAACTCTTCAATTTTCTACGCGAATTGGGGGCTGCAGTATCTCTGAATATGGCATATATCTCATAAAATGATTAAATGCGGCGAAGTTGGCAGCACCAGCTGCATACCGGCAGAATAGCTCGCGAATGACCTGATTTCATACTGCCGCTTTGAGCCGCAAGTAAGACTATGCAAGCTTCTCTGCCAGTCCGTTTAATTTGATATTCTCTGCATGTTATGAATCGCTTCACTCGATCTTCTCAGCAGATATCTATACCGCGTCGTGCAACTTCTGCAGTGAGTGATGCGGCGTTCACTATATATCGCTGCCTATCAAGCTCGCAGTCCCCGTCGTCGTAATAAAGACTCGCAGAGACGACACGATTTTTACAGCGTTGTGACTATCTATTCAACAGCCAACTGCGAAATGTGCATACTGATAATAGGTGTAATTTCCGGAAGACTTGACGGTACGCTGCTGGACTATTTGAAAGCGGCCTCGGTCGTGCTGTAAGCAGCCTCGGCGCACACAAGATCAAACGCTGCGGCGGAAATTACACTCGGACAACTGCAGAACGACAGTCAGGTCGAAATTATACTAGAATGTCACGGTCTCGCCTTCATCGCTCTTTCCTTTAACGGAACTTTGGATCTGTTGCATCATTGCCTGAATTGTTGTAATAGATCTAACTACATCGAACTTTACTATTTCAGGAAACTATGAGGGAAGACGATCGCCTGCTGACGGTGTTTACAGTATGAGCTAGGTTCGCCACATTTGACCCTAATCTTAGGGGTGCAGATATTAAAACAGGTCACAGGCTTTGTTTCGGACAAAATTGAAAAAATTGGAAAAATTGAAGAGACTTCTATAAACGCCATGCCGCCTCTTCCAGGGTCGCTCAGACTGCTGTCTTCAGGCAGCTTCTGTCATGCCAGAGTGCAAATGTATGTTATTCGTCAAGCACGGCGGGCACAACATACAGGTCATGGCAACAGAGCTATACCTTCGGTTTCCGAGCTCTATGATCTTGCAAAGGAAAAAGGATTTGGTGATCGCATGGCAGAAGCCCACAATAATTACTTGGACGCATGTGAGGGTCGCAAAGCAGTGATTGACAAACTATCGGTGAAGGGAAGTGAAGGAAGTGGGCAGAAGCTGGATACAATGTTGACATTCTCCGGAGGAGTATTAGTACAAGATGGGCCACGGGGATATTTAGGACCAGACGTGATGTCCTCAGTGCTTCAGCTTCCCAAACTATTTGCAAACGCTGCTTCTGGCAACAATGACAAGCCTGAGACCCCTGTAGGTGTTCCCGGCGCTGTTGCTTCATGTCCGGAGGGCTGGCACAGGAAGTATCTGCCAAAAGGCCAGACCGAGACCCAAGGAAAACGAGGTCTTGTCCAGGATGCACTTGAAGACTCAAAGGCTCTGAAGCTCATACTTCTTCTCAACACAATTTTGGATAGAGGAGTTTTCCTCAAACATAGAGACGTGGCGCTTAGGCCTTGTGAATTTAAGATGAGCGATGTGGACAATGAATCAGAATGTGCTAGGCCGTTCCAACAGATTACGCGTAAAGCGGAGACTCTACTCGAAGTATTGTATCCTCGACTGGGTGTCGAAATCAACAGCCATAAAGTGGTCGGAGGCATCACAGATGTATATGTCGAAGTTAACGGGGTCCATCAGCGTGGAGCACTGAGGACTGAGTATCCGGCAATAATCGAGCTTAAAGGACCATCATGTGCGTATCAGGCAGCCAATGGATGCAGGAACATGGCAGTGTCTGACAGGTGCAGTTTCGTTGGCACCCATTTGCGTCAACTGACAGAAATTCACGATAATCTCACCGAAGCCAACGTCAACAGCCACTATGCGCTTGATATGACTGAGGATGGCAGTGCGGTGAAGATGATGCAGTACTTCATCAACGCGGCGTTCAGAAGTGTGAGAGTACGCCGCCACATTCAGATTCTTTTGGAAGTAGCTGGTGAGCGCTGTGGAGTCAAACGCGACGAAACGAAGGTTGCGGCGAGATACAAGTCCGTTGTCGCCCAAAATATTTACTTCAAAAGTACCAGAGAGCTCAACAGCTACGCGGTGTCAGTAATGCGAAATGCTCTGGCCCACTGGGGGCAAGCGTATGGCGCCGCCATTGCGGAGAGCGGCGAGTACGAATCCCTCGATTTTGACACTATTGAGTGCTATCGATCCGATGGGCTTGGAGAGACACCGCCCCCTGAGAGTTCTTCGAATCAAATCCTTGGCCGAAGCCGATCTGTAGCTAAGGTCCAGTTCTATGGTGACGATGATGCTATTGGGGGCGAGCAATCCAATGGTTCTGGTGTGCTTTCGCAACGGCCATTTGTTCTCAAAGTTTACGACGCAGATCCATGGTCAATCCTGCAGATGGAGGGAGAGCTGGAAGCTTACTTCCGTACTTCACAGCTTGCCGGCGCAGACCAGAAGAGTGTGGCCAAGTTGCTCGCTTTTGGTGCTATTGATCTGGAAGATGTTGATCCTCGGCTATTCATCGCTTTGGAGTATGTTGACGGTCCAGCAACTGACACACCGCCGTACAAGCAGAAAGAGCATGAGCTCGCCAGAGTACGCAATATCCTCAAATCAGTCGGCGTGCGGCACAATGACCTCGAGGAGCGCAACTACCGATGGCAACTGGAAGATGGAAAATGGTTCATCAAAGTGTTTGATTTTGACCTCGCAACTTTCGATGACGATCACGACAACGGTGCTGTCAAGGGAGTCTCGAAAACGGCTAGGTGTCGAGAATGCTGGTTCTGGGTGAAGTAGTTCGGCAGTCGCGTCTGCGAGAGCACTATTGTATGAGTCGCTTCGAAGGTGTGATGAGATGATTATCGTGGATCAACCGATGTCTTGGCTAGTTATTGTTTGTATGCGCATTTAAATTTAAATTTGATTTGGTTTTGATTTTGGTTTATTATAGAACGGCATACTAAGTTGCACATTGAGTCAATGTTGAGGAGAACAAGACGAGCAAGAAGCTCGTGGGCAAGTAAGACTATGTAAACTTCACTGCCAGTCTATTCAATTCGATATATCTGTGATAATGTACGACTCGGCTCATCAGATCTTCTCAGTCATTCGGTATACAATAATGTTCGTGTGCAGAACGTGAAATCTGAAAGCGTTTTTATTTTTGTGATCAAATTAACCAAGCAGAGGGTACCCAAGAACACAGCATCGAATACATCATACAGTGTTTTGAAAATATGATAAGAGATTGAAAAATTCATGTTAATTTTTTTTATATCGCAATACAAGACCTCTTTTCTCACTGCATTATACTTAGGTTTTACAACAAGATAAACTAACAGACAGAATGTCGTGGCTTTGTAATATGGAAAGCATCACCCTCCCACGATTGCTCGTGTTCAATATATCCATCCTCAGGAGCAGTAATCAACAACAACATATCTCTTGCCTTTGAAACAGCGTCACCAGTCGTATCTTTCATTTGGGATCGATGTTTCTGTGCAGCAGAAACCAATAGATTGGTCACTCTGGAAATATCTTCCAACAGTTTGTCCAGCATATCTGTTGGCATTGAAGATCGAACAACAACACGAAGAACTTCATTAGATTCTTCATTTGGTGGCAATGGATAGTTGGGAATAATGTATCCTCGTTGTTTTAACAATGAAGACATTGCCGATTGTGGAATTTCCGGATACTTTTTGGCAAATTCATCGGAAAATTTGAAAGCCACCACCGGTAATCCGAAATTGAATCTCTCATGTTTATCGCAACGAATCAAATCTGCACCAGCTGGGTTTTTGGTACTACCAAGGTCTCCATTTGGTCGATGAATATCAGAAACAACTTCAAAGAAACCAATATCATCATCGCCCAATTCTTCCAAAAATCGAGACATTAATCTAGCATTGGCAAGGCTTTGGCCATGTAATTTGGCATAACCTTTTCTACCCAGTCGAACCAAATTGTAATATTGTTGAATAACTTGATGTCCGGGACGACTAAAGTTCAAAGTAAAACTCTCTTCCACTCCACCCAAATAGCTTAATTTGAAAACCAAGCTTTGAGGCAAATATTGTTGATCCTTCCAGATAACCCAACCAACACCAGCGGTACAAAGTCCAAACTTGTGTCCAGACACATTAATACTTTGTACACGAGGGCATCGGAAATCCCAAGGCATGCTTGGATGTAAAAATGGAGCAACAAACCCACCAGAAGCACCATCGATATGAATTGGAATAGAAATACCAGTAGATTTTTCATATTTATCCAAAAGTTCAGAAACCTTGGTGACATCTTCATAATGACCAGTATATGTAGATCCCATGATCACATAAACACCAATGGTATTTTCATCCAAATATTCTTCAAGCTTGGACAAATCCAAACAATATCGACTTGATTTGGAAACAGGAACTAATCGTCCCTCAACATCAAAGTACCGAGCAAATTTCTCCAAGGCTACTTGAGCATTAGCTCCCATGACAATATTGGGCTTATCGGTAGGCTTGCCTTTAGCCTTTTGACGGTCTTCCCATCGTCTTTTCAAGGCCAATCCACCCAATTGTACTGCTTCCGAAGAACCAGTTGTGGCAGTACCAACGCTCTTGCATCCTTGTGGAACATTCCACAAGTGAGAAATAATATTGATACATCGGTTTTGAATATTGATCAATGCTGGATATTCGGATACATCGGCCAAGTTTTTCGTAATATTTTCAACCGCCAATTTTTCCCCCATGGGGTCGAGTGCAGTACCAACAAAGGAAGCCAAATTCAAGTGAGGTCGACCGTCCAATTCCAATTCATTGTGAATGATATTGTAAGCAGTTGCATCTTCCATTCCTTCGTCATTGATTTTAAATTTGGGCATATTTTCATTAATCAAGTTCCCATCTTTTAATTCATTTTGAGCTGATGATGAGGCAGTTTTGAATTCATCAACACCTTCCAATTGAGCCAACAATTGCTCGGAGTTAAGTTTTTTGTGAAGCATGGCGAAAAGTTATCTAGGCAATTTGTTTTCTCGATTTGATGGCCTTTTTATACCTTTGTCCCTTGTGAGTTGTTTTTTCAATCTATCTGATGTTGGGTTGCGGTGATGTAATTGTTTACATAAAAAACAATAGCCGACACTGCCGGCGCGTTTTTGGTGGGGTACTGTATCATAGTGCATGGCCTCCAAAGCCGCGCGCTGCGCTACTCGCTTGCCGGCCCATCGGAGCCCTGAAACATTCGCAATAGCCAATTTATAGCAAGTACCAATAAAACGACCTGTCATTCTATTTAAAGCAGAAGGATTCGCTCCGAATTACGTGTTCTAACAGAGATGAAAATGGAAAACAAAAGCCAAAGACATATTCATCCGACTCAAAGTGCAAGCACAGCTGTTTCAACAGGGGTGTGTGTCTGTGTGTGAATTAATCGGATAACACTAGGTTTAAGTTTTTGTGGCGGTCGGAAACATCACTGTGGTGGACCCTGGCCCATATGCCACGATCTCGACTTTAGAAGTGAACAGTGCTTTTATATCAGATAGTTGTACCACGGTAAACCATTGCAGCGAGTGGCGCTATAAATGGCGGGTTACGAAGGTCACACTCCCCTGTCGTCATCATCATAGGGACTCACAGACACGACACAATCTTTTCAAGTACTTGGATTATCTTTCTAAGCGCCAATTGTGAAATTTGCGCAGTGTTTACAGGCGTTTCGAAATTTCCAGAAGAGCATGATACATGGCGATATGCGGCTTGAAACGTGAAGCGGAAGTGGCTTTGGCCGCGCTCGGCAATTTTTTGGGTGGCGGCGGTGGCCACGCTGACAATATAACTCGACGACGGTTTGCCCGAAATTTTTGTAAACTTCCAAAACCTTCAAAACAACAACTACCTATAGAATAACAATATGCCTCGATCTCGTGGTGGCGCCCGACCTGCTCCTGCTCCTCGACAGCAGACCCGATCCTCCAGCACTTACGCTGCCCCGGCTCGAACCGCTGCTCCTCCTCCTCCACCAGCTGCTGCCCATGCTCCAGCTACTCCACAGGTCCAATCGTCGCAGCCAAGCATGTTCTCGCAGATGGCATCTACTGCTGCTGGTGTAGCCGTCGGTAGTGCTGTCGGCCACACTTTGGCTAACGGTGTGTCATCTCTTTTCGGCTCTTCTTCCAATTCTGTTCCTGCCGAGCAAGTCCAGCAGACCACCCAGCAGCCACAGCAGGCTGCTCGAGCTTGCGACGTTGATGCTCGAAACTTCACCAAGTGCCTAGATGACAATGGAGGCAACATGCAGATTTGCGACTGGTACTTGCAGCAGCTCAAGGCTTGCCAGGAAGCTGCCCGATCTTATTAAAAGGCTCTGTCTGAGGCTTCTCTTGTACAAAGTAAATTATTATTAGATACAATTTTTGTTTTTCTTAATTAAAAGGATTCAAGAGTGAAATATAGATGATACCTAATTCGCGAGTTCCATGTCTGGGATAAGATTGATTGGTCTAGATTATTAGGATTGAGGAAACGACGAGAAAAAGGGGAGCCAAATGACAAAAAATCGCAAAAGAAACAGAAATAAGGCGAGATGGAAATGGGGAAAACACACACACAAAAAAAAGACAGATTAGAGCAAGTTAGTTTTTGAACGAACACACAGAGAGAATGACCCCTTAAGAAATCACGCACTTCTTGCCCTGTTCTTCATCTTGGTTCGAAGCTCCGTGGGGCTTGGCACTAAGGGCGCATCGAGCTGCTTCAGTGAAGGCCTCGTTGACGCCACGGTTCTTTCGAGCAGAGCATTCGAGGTATCGCAAAGCACCAATAGACCTAGCGACTTCCAGACCTTCTTCGTAAGTGATGAGCCGTCGTCGTGCATCGTCGTCCAGTCCCTCGGCACTGTTTCCTTCATCGTCCTCTTGTGATCTCAAATCGCACTTGAGAGCCACCAACACCAGCTTGACTCCTTCACAGTGGTCCACAATCTCGGACACCCACCGTGTTCGCGCATTCTCGAGCGAGTCGCGTGAGTCGACCGAGAAACATAGCATGATGGTATGAGTATCCGAATACGACAAGGACCGCAGCCTGTCAAACTCCTCCTGGCCGGCAGTGTCCCAAAGCGAAAGCGACATGGACTGGCCGTCTACGTAGATATCGTGAACATAGTTTTCGAAAACCGTTGGCTCGTAAACTTGAGGGAAGTATCCTCGAGTGAAGACGTTAAGCAAAGACGTCTTACCACAGGCACCGTCCCCGAGAATGACAATCTTACGCTGTACTGGAGGGGGGGTTTCAGTTAGTATACTATCACGCATGCACTCGACGGCATTTTTATAAGCAGCACTTACTCGTCTTCGCGCCTCCTCCACATAAAGGCATATTTGCTTGCTTGAAGTAGTGTTAAGAAATGTGGGTGTGTTTGGGGGAGAAAGTAGCGAATTATAGTACTCAAACCGGTGTCGAGTAACGTCGTGGTGTTGTGTTGGAGGTTTCCCTTTTGAAAATGTCTGAGAGGGAAAAAATGCGTGTGGCCGCTGCCCAGGGGGAAAACCCGCACGCACGAACTGCACCCAGCCGCTTAAGCAAGTTGTTACATAATACGAGCGAATATTTTTGGCGAGCTCGTTTGAGTGTATAATCGAGCAATTGGCGATTATATCGATCATATTCTCTCTGTTTTTACAAATGGCGGTTTTGAAGCGACGAAAGAGTGTTGCTCCGGTTTATCAGGTGAGTCCACCGACCGTCTGAGATGCATTGTGGTCTCATATTGAAAGCACTTCCTTTCGCGACTTTTATTGACGAATTTCTACCATAGAGATAGCAATTACATACAAGAATGATAATACTAAAATCACAGCTCGGAAATATGGCCAATATATCGTTGGGGGTGGGGGAAAGTACGATGGCTTGTTCTAGTCAAGGCACAGCTCTGAGCCTCCAGCCTCCTGCATGACGCATAGTACAAGCAGATTAGATCCGGAGAGCGGTGCCATGATCAAATGAATGAATGTTGATGTTGAAAGGGAATGCTTGGATGTAAACAGACAATGAGCGGGCTTCAAAGTGATAAGGTTAGACAGCAATGAAGCGACATCAAAAGTTTAGCTTGTTTATTTTACAGCCTCTGTGTGATTGTCATGCAGCTTGAATATGCGGAAGGATCACTGCACAGGCAGGCATTTTAGCCAGTTTTCCTCGGTTTTTAATGAGCATCGATCTAAAGCAAATGAGAGCCATGGCAGTTTACTGGGCGAGTGAAATTGCAGAGAGCGCCTTGCTTGGAGAATCATCCATCAGATACTTGGAAGCACCCCTTTGGAATATCGATGCCAGCATCTCATGGTAATGTACGCAAGGCTGATCATACAGATCTTGACAGCTTGACACATATCTGTCGTTCATTAAAGCACAGTGCTATAAAAGACCACACACGAATACAATCTTCCATCAACTACTCACCGACATGATTTAACCTCTGTACTTTTCAAAAACCTGTCTCAGCAGAATAAGGTTCATTCGCTTACCTCGGCCCGTCTAAGTGCACTCCACGCTTTGAGAAGATTCACCTTGGACATATACACACAAATGCTAGTTACCATCCTACAGGTAATAGCCTGGTCCTAGCCAAGATTTTCAGGAGCCCCTTAAAGGGTCATCTGAAAGAGCGTCGTCCCTAGATGAGACACTTGATACAAAATCTACTGCGAGATTCCCGCCAGGCTCGCGCGCGGACCGCAAGGAACGACCTTTTTCATTCATTCGACGACTGCACCACTTGCAAAGGCGTAAGCTAGCCGAACGAAAACCCTATAGATAAACCGGCGGTTACAAATGGTATAGTAGCATGCGGCGGTTCTCTACTAGCAGTAGGCGTCTTTCTCGTCGCCCGGCTCAAAAGAACCCTTACGAAGTTCTAGGTGTGGGCAGAACTGCCACTAAAGCACAGATCAAGTCGAGATTCTACGAACTTTCCAAACAGCACCATCCAGACCGCACCAGAAGCTTATCTGAAGCGCAGCAGGTAGAACACAAGCAAAAATTTCAGCAGATTCAAGAAGCTTACTCGACGCTGATAGATCCTATCAAGCGGGCTGCGGTGCCGGAACACAGCTCAGACTCTCCTACCAATACACCTTATCGAGATCCGTACGGTCCAAATCGCGATGCGCGTCGGCAACCGCCGAGGCGTAGTGGGTTTTACCGAAAATCGTCTACTGGTGGATATAGTTCATCGACGCAAGACAATAATGACTTTCACACCAAGCATCATCAATACCAGACTGGGGCCAGCACTAATCCTAACATCAACCCTTTGCATGGCCGATTCTCAAAATCATCAAACTACGACGTGCCCCATTTTGACTACGACAAGCATCTAGAACAGCAAGAAGGCTACGATAAACATCGTGAAGCCAAACGGCAAACGAAGCAGCCGCAGGGCCAGGGGTCTGAGCCTCACCAAAGCACGTCTCGGACGTTTCCGATTGTGACCACAACTGTAATTACGCTCAGCGCTCTACTATTGTATTCATTCTATACATAGGAAAATAAAAGAAGATAGCCCGAAAAGTAAGATATTTTCTCATGTAAAGACACACACAGGAAAAAAAAATATTAAACAAAACAAGTATTTTTTGCTCAGTGAACTCTTTAAGCGTTGAAGGTCAAAGAGACACCAAACTTGTGGGCAGCCTCGTTCAATCGCTGGGTATCAGCAGAGAGACCAAAGCCGACAGTGACACCTGGTCGGACAATCTGGTTGTAGGACAAAGTGGCAACACCTTGGGAGTTGATCTTAGCCTTGGCGAAGGCAGAGTCGTCAAGCTTGTGCTTGGCACCAACCTCAAGGGCAACGTTCTGGCCAGACTTGGAGTCCCAAGTGGCCTTAGCACCGGCCTCAGTGAAGCCATTGACCTTGTGGTAGTAAGAAGCGGAGAAGACAGACCAGTTGTTGGTGGCAGTCAAAGCGGTGGTGTAAACTGGGGCGGAGAAACCGGCAGCGGCAGAGTACTTTGTGATCTTACCGCCGAGAATATCGTAGCCAATCTCAGCACCGAGCAAGAAGCCCTCGTGGCCGACCGTGGCATCACCAGTGAAGGTTGGAGCTTTGAGAAGGTTGAAGAAACCTCGAGCGTGGAGGTTTGGCTGCTTGAAGTAAAGAGCGAGCTTGCCGTTCTTGGCGCCGGAAGTTGGCAAGAAGGAGCATGAGAGCTCGCCCTTCAAACCTGGAGTGAAGGCCTCGTCGAGCTCAATCTTGGTGTCGAGAACGTTGGCGGTGGACCAGCCCTCAGTCAAGGTCAAGCCAGAGACCTTGTCGGCGTACTTGGACTCCAACGAGCCGCCAATGATGCCATCGTGAGCGAGCTTACCCTTGGCGGTGAAAGCGACACCGTTTGGAGCCTTGGTCTTGATTTCCAAGTTAGCCTTGGACAAGTGGTAGAAGTCCTTGGACAAGAGGTCGTTTGGAGCCTTGGAGATGTCGGAGAACGCTGGGACAGACATTGTGTGGATTGTGTGAATGTGAATGTGAAGCTACTGTGAGAATTGGAATGGGTGTGGTGTCGCTTATGTACGGGAAGAACCCGCTGCTGGCCGCGTGCGGAAAAAATGGCCGTTTTTCATTGGGTTGGCTCTCTCGCCATAGCGCGTGTGTCTGGGTTTCTGGCGTATAGAGTGGTGCCCCACTACGCCGCACCACAAATTTTTGTTGGGCGCGACCTCCCCCCAGAGGTCATGCTCGAGTGACTGGTGACGTTTCTGTGTTGGTGGAGATTTGGTTTTTAAGGGGAAAGGGGACACATTCGGAAATATATTAGAAAACCCGCGAACAAAAATCCCATCGCCATTTGCTCTCTTACTTAAATAGATACGATGCCCCTGGCGGATAATGCGGGCACTGAGCACAAGGTCGTAGAGCGGCCGCTCAACATGAACGCCATCAAGCTACGCGAAAAGCGCGATAGAGACTTCAAGAAGCACTTGCGTGACCGCCGAGAGAAGACCGCGTTGATCGCACGCGGAGGCATGGATCAGATGGAAAACGAGTATCTGAGATCACATCACGAGAACGAGCTGAGGCGTCTGGAAGAGTTGTCGTCGTGGTATGAAGACAACGACTATTGCCACTCAGTAATGGACGACGAAGCTATGTACGCAGAGCTGATGAGAATGGAAGAACAGGATATCGAGGAACTGACTAAAGAGCTCAAGATCTGACTGAGATGGTCACTGCACTAATCAAGATATCGTTCTTGACGGTGTACCCCCTGTTGTGGCCAGTTCCTCCAAAGCTAGGTCTTATTTTTTGCAGCACCTGACTTTCAGCACAACTTCTCCCTCACTCTATTTGCATTTTTGGCATACTTATGGTATCTTTTGGCTCAAAGGTGCATAAGTCACGAAACCTCACTGTAATATCTTCATGCATACTATTCTACAGTTTATTTATTCTAGCCACTTTTTGTCTACACATGAATTAACGATATGAAATTTCTATTATACCTCAAATGCTCGCCTTGAGAAGTAGACTCAAATTTTAATCACGTAATATAATACAGTACGCCTGATTTAGTCCACTAGAACTCCATTTCAGCCCCACTCAATGAGGCACACTAGCCGCACCATGCATATACTAGGTCCTTTTCATAAAATTGGCGCACTAGATCTCCCTACAATTCGACTGAAATAATGCAATATAGATCCATAATATAATACATCAAAAACTTTAGATGTGGCCCTATTTCATCGAATGTCCCAGTACAGCCAATCAACGCCGAGCAAAAACTCAGCACCACCTAAATAGGAGCACGCGCGCGCGGCCCCTCCACACACTGGCAAATTCCACCCACACACATCAAGCGACAGCGAAAAAACGACCCAAATTTTCCCTGCTTGTAATCGCAGTCCAACCCTCGACTCGTTTCCCACCAGATCACACACACGGGAAAAGAAACCTCTTTATATCAAATGCTGCGACGAGGCTCCAGACAGCTCGGCGGCGTGCTGAGCCGCTTGGGTAAGAGTTCGACGACTACGACGACGACCGCTATGAGCGCCAGCAGTTGTCGACACTTTTCAGCATTGACTCCACGGCTCTCGGGCTTCAAGGAGAATTTGCGGGAGAACGCCTACCGGGGCAATCCACCAGTAGGTGGACCAATCGATCCAGATTTTGGTAAGACCAGATTTGTCGAAGACTTGTCGGTGCACAATCAGGACGAGGATTCGTTAAGCGCAAATACCAAAATTCGACACTTTACAATCAACTTTGGTCCACAGCATCCTGCCGCCCACGGTGTGTTGCGACTCATTCTCGAACTCAATGGTGAAGAAATTGTGCGATGCGATCCTCACATTGGTTTGCTGCACCGAGGTACTGAAAAATTGATTGAGTACAAGACGTATCAGCAGGCCTTGCCATACTTTGATCGACTCGACTACGTTTCTATGATGACGAACGAACAAGTGTTTGCACTCGCAGTAGAGAAATTGCTCAATATTGAAGTTCCAATTCGAGCCAAGTACATTCGAACCATGTTTGGCGAGATTACGCGAGTTTTGAACCACATTATGTCTGTCATGTCGCACGCTATGGATGTTGGTGCATTGACGCCATTCTTGTGGGGATTTGAGGAGCGTGAGAAGTTGATGGAGTTTTACGAGCGAGTCAGTGGTGCTCGACTGCATGCTGCATATGTGCGACCAGGTGGTGTTTCGCAGGACTTGCCGGCCGGTCTGCTCGACGACATTTACATGTGGGCGACTCAATTTGGTGATCGAATCGACGAGACTGAAGAGTTGTTGACTGATAATCGAATCTGGAAGTTGCGAACCAAGAATGTGGGTATCGTTTCTGCCGAAGATGCCATGAACTATTCTCTTTCTGGTGTCATGTTGCGAGGTTCAGGTGTGCCGTTCGACATTCGAAAGAACCAGCCATACGATGCATACGACTTGGTCGATTTCGACATTGCAGTCGGTACTAATGGTGACTGCTACGATCGATATCTGTGCCGAATGTCCGAGTTCCGACAATCGCTGCGAATCATTGAGCAATGTATTAACGATATGCCTGCGGGCCCCGTCAAGGTTGAGGACTACAAGATCAACCCTCCACCACGATCTGCCATGAAGGAAGATATGGAATCGCTCATTCACCACTTTTTGCTGTACACTAAGGGCTACTGTGTACCTGCAGGCGAGACTTATACTGCCATTGAGGCTCCAAAGGGTGAGATGGCCGTGTACGTTGTTTCAGACGGCTCTGAGCGACCGTACAAGTGCAAGATTCGAGCTCCTGGCTTTGCGCACTTGGCTGCATTCGATCACATTGCCCAGAACCACTTTTTGCCAGATGCTGTTGCTATTATCGGTACTATGGATTTGGTGTTTGGTGAAGTCGATCGATAATCTGTAATAATGTGTAATCTGAACTGGCGTCTAAATAAAGACACCAAAATCAAAATTCAAAAAAATGATGAGAAAATAAATTTACTGTTCGCATGAATTTCTACTCGTATTTTGCAGAATCAACTTTAGTCTTTTCTCAAAAAAAAATATATAAAAGATTACTTATGAGGTAGAAAAGATGCACTCTAGTCATTGTCATGCCCAAGCAAATCGTCGAGGTATGCACTTGGAGCACGTTGCTGCGGTTGATGATGCTGTACTTCACCATTCCTCGGTCCATTGAAGGTCGATGTTCGTACACTTGGGGCCAGCCCACCATACATGGATTCACGGGCTCCACCTCCTCCCATACTCATATGTCTTGTCGTTCTAGAGGTCATTGAACCTGTTGCACCAGCATTGGCGCCGCCTGGAGTGTAGTAGCCAGCAGGCAAGTAAACACTTGACCGCGCGTTATTGCCAAATGTGCTCGACATGGATCCCTGATTGTGCGCATTTGTCGCACTGTTCATCACTTCAGCAGTAGGCGAGAAGAATAACGAAGGGCCGCGACGCTGGAACTCTTCTGTGGAGTGGTTGTTGATGGGGTCGCCGGCACGCGAAGGGTCGCCAGGATAAAACATTCGCTTCTGGTCCTGTCCTGGAGCGACAGCAGACATTTGTGGACCGGCACCAGTGGCATTACCGTATCGTTTGAGTGACCTTCGCAAAGTCATAGAGGCAAACATTCGCCATGCCATGACGGCCAACGCCAGACCACCAAAAATCGCACCCACTGCGATGAACACGGTGCCTTCAGGTAAATTGGATCTAATCAAGAATGGATTATTGTCATTTGAAGGAATTGTGACCACGGGTGTTGGCACGCTGGAAGATGGAGTTAACGACGGCAGGTCTGAATCTGAGGACGATGATGATGATGACGTCGAAGTGCTAGAAGTCGATGAGGTTGGCGGACTAGTCGTCGATGTTGTACTAGTTGCCTGCGTGGATGATGGTGTATTTGATGTCGTCTTTTTTGATGAAGTCTCAGCTGAAGACGTTGGAGTCGTTGTAGCGTCTGTTGACGATGGTTGTTGACTCGATTTCGGGGCCGTGGTGGGCTGCGTAGTGGTGCTTTCTTGCGACTTGTCGTTTTTATCGTTACCATTATCATTGTTGTTATTATTATTATTTCCATTTCCATTTCCATTATTGTCGTTATTGTTATTCTCATTATTGTCATTGTTGTTCTGTCTAGCCACAATGTTATGCCGTGTCTCCTTCTCGTATTCTCCAGGACTAGTTCTCGCGACCAGAGCCCCTTGCGCCGAGAGAAGAAGCATGGCCAGAAGCAGCACCTGCTTCTTATGCATTGTTATTTGGCAAAAAAAGATATGTAAAAGCGAATGGAGTGGACCGAAGCGAGTGTAGTTGGTTGAAGAAAGAGGGAAGGGAACAAAAAATTCAACCTTTTTGATAAATGTTAGTAGTTATTGGTTGGTGCGTGTATGTGTGTGTGTGTTAGGGCGATGGAAATAATAAGTTTACGTTGTAAAAAAAAGAGGCTAATTTTAGGCGGAGCGTGTGTGTGTGTGTTTTTTTTCTTCCCTTGCGGGCGGGGCGGTAGCTGAGCTGCGTGGTGTTTTGGGAATGAGAACAGGGCGAGACCTTTTTCTGTGTTTTGCTGCTTAGACTTTTGGTTTGACAAGACCCCTGGATTTGGGTAAAACGCGCGTTTTTGGTGTGGTAAAATGGTGTGACCTAGTACAAGGTGTGTGTGTGTTTACTGTTTTGTATGTGTGCGTTTGAGTGTTTGGAGTACAGTATGGAGGGGGAAGTATAATAGAGTACAGATAGATGCTGCTTATAGTATAGTCTATTTGAGCCACTTGAGTGGACATCCATGAAGTAATCACCAAGCACATCCACACATGTTGGTTTTTTAAAAGAATCTGATAAAGTTCACAAGTACGAGATGGTGTCAAGATCGGATCTGATCGATCAATCGTAACATGGATATGCTCAGTTGAGCTTATAGCTGCAATAGGCAGGTCGAGCGGCTTTGCACTCTAGTTTTATCTGTACGATTGTGGCAATACGTAACTCAAAAATCTTTCATGACACATAGGCATATCAATTTAAATAATAAATACCAAAACGATTATAACGCATATACAATGGAGGGGGATTTTAAAAAAAGTGAATAATTAGGTGATAGAAACAAATTAGAATCTCCAGTTCTCATCTGCGGATTGAAGCGCCCAGTTGAACTTTTCACGCAGCGTCTTTGTGAAGAGCTTTTCAATCGGCACGTCAAACTTCTTGGAGAACATGACCGTCAATCGAGGATCGATATAGTTGGTTTTACTTGTACCGAGAGCTACAGTCGAGTTGTCGCTCTTGTCCTGCATTTGCAGCTGCTTGGCATTGATTCTATCGACAAGCTTTTCAATCTGAGCTCGCAGCTTTTCAACAGTCACCGTGCCTTTGACTTCGGGTTTCCCAGACTTGAGCTCCGCTGCATATTCTTTCTTCATCTCATTGACTTTCTTCAAAGCTTCCTTCAGATCCTTTTCTGGCATTGGCTTTTCTTTATTCTCCACAAGCTTTTGGTTATCTCTTGCAAACTTCTTTTCAATCTTGACCTTCTCACGCTCAAGTATTGCTTCATGAATTTCGGCAATCTCATCCTTGGTGAAGTCTTCCAATTCTTCAAAGAATTTAGGATCCTTCTTTTTCTCCTTTGGATCAATCACCAATATCATCTTCTTAAGACGCCATTTCTGCCACTGCATCTCTCGAATAGAGCTTGCATATTTCTCCATTGAGCTTTCGTGGCCCTTGGTTACTGTACGTTGATGGTTACACAAGATGGCAACTTCACGATTGGCGGCATTGAATTTCAAGACCTTTTCAGCAACAGTGCCTTCATTCTTAATGCTATCCAATTGCTGCTGCATTGTATGTGACGCATTATAAGTACGGAACACTTTGGCAGTCAAGCCTGGCATGTAGGATTGGAAATGCTTGTTAAGAATCGAAGGGTCGAGCCGGTCGAAAATGTCATCTCCAATGGTCTTTGGCGGCTTTTTGAAAATCTTCAAATTGCGAAACACCTGAACATCGACTTTGACCTCTTGGTGGAATCTGATAGAGTCCTTACCCAAAAAGTCAAACGTGACAATATTTGGCTTTGTAAGCGTAACGTGCTCATACCGCAGCGAACAGCAGCCGACAGTATCCGCCTCGTCGTCACCTTTCTCACCACCAGCTCGCAGCGCAAGTACATCAATGAGGTAAGTGGCAGTTGCTCGTTGCCTAGCAATCATTTCTTTGGCACTCAAGTCCCGTCTGTAGTCTTGTCTGATTCGATCAATCACACCCTTGAGGTTTCGAGCCTTTTCAAACTTTTTGTAATCGCTCTGGCCTTTGAGAGAAGAACTGTTGCCCAAAAGCACATACTTGTTGTTGCCATTGATATTTTCTTTCCAACTGGCGAGCCACACAACAGTATTGTCGTGCTGCACAGTGCCCCATTCTCCATATGGAGGCTTGGGTACCGGCACATCTTTACTGATATTTATAGTCACTTGGCTCGGCTTTACACGACGCTTAAGCATGCCAGTCTTTGGATGCTCACCTCGACCTCTAAACAGCCCTGGAGGTTCAATTCTGAAATTGCCCACCGGTTCTTCACGGCCATCAATCTTGCAAAACTTGAAGGGCTTTTCCAGTTCCTCCTTTTCAGCTTTCAGCAGCTTCTTCTCAGAGGCAGGAAGGGCCTTCTTGGCTTCCCTTTGCGCATCATAGTACTCAAAGATCTTCGTGAAATTGCATTTCTCAAAGCTTTCCAACTCGACTACTTTGCCGCTAATTTTGGCACCACCAGTCTCCTTCAACGCTTGCTTAAAGTCGGTGAAGAAATTCTTGCAAAATGTCGGATTGTTGGTGTGGTTCTCCGAATTCAGCATAGCACCAAAAAAGCCCGCAACCTCCTCAGCATCTGGATCCATCTGCACAGGTTTATTTTCATAGAGCAAATGAACTCCCTTTGGAAGAGGTTCATATGCCGGAGGAAACATGACACCGTTGTGCTCCAATGATTGCCACTTTTCGGTTCGATCTTCAACATTCTCCCACCATTTGAACTGATCCTCATCCTCGTCTTCATCCTCTTCCTCCACAGACGTTTCACGCTTGACTTTACCATTGGCCTTTGCATTTCCATTAGCCTTGACGTTTGCACTTCCATTTGATTCTTTCTTCACTGCTCCATTTGACTCCTTCTTTACTGCTCCATTGCTCTCCTTCTTCACTGCTCCATTGCTTTCCTTCTTCACGGTTGCTTTCTCTACTTTGGTGGCTGTAGGTTTTTTCGTTGTTTTCTTCTCTTTCACGTCTTTCTTAGCCTTCTTCGGTGCTGGCGCCGAACTTGGTTTCTTCGGCGTCGTAGATCGCTTGCGACTTGCACCATTAGTATCATTCGGCTTGACAGTTTCCGTTGCCACATTTGTAGCCCGTTGCGTGAGCGGCGTGTCTTCGTCATCAGAGTCCTCAGCGACAACCAATGCTTTGCGTTTGAACTATCGGAAATCGTTAGCACAAAAAACTCATGCTTGCTAATGTTAAATATAACATACATTCAAGGGCACATCCTCATCCTCACTATCCGAAAGTGCTCTTTTAGACGAGCCATTTGTTGAGGTTGCTGTCGTTCCATTTGTGACTATGGCAAGCACGTTAGCACACAAGACGCGTCAACACATTCCATACATGATCCGGTTCTCGCGGAGAGAGGGATATCGTCGTCGTCGGAGGATGACATTGTAAAATTATCCGAGAAGTGAAATCTCCAGGTTCGTGCGATTCGATTGGTAGGTCGATTGGCCACCTATCGCTGTTGCAAGTGCAGTGTGCGGCGACTAAGGCAGATAGAGAAGAGGATTTTTAGATCAAGGACTTTTCTAGTAGGCTTTTCTATGCGTCGCGGTTGGCGACCGACTGCAGCAGGCCGCCAGGAAATTCACCGCGGATGGGCGATCGCAAAGAGAAAAAAAAAACCGCACGCACAAACCCCCTGCGGTGATTTTAATGAGCTCTGTAAGCGAACACAAACGCTGAGAGCTTAATTCAGCTCTCGCCATAAGCGGGCGGAAGTATTAGAGATTTTTAGCTCTATGTAATTGCATTTAATTGATTGGGTCATGGTGCTTATGGGGACCTTAGCACCTGACACCTACTAGGACTCAAGCAACCGGCGAGGTCAGTTTCCATCTGCGAGTTCAAGTGCCTAGTATTTGCAGATACTCCAACATGAATTGACGTTCCGAGAATGTGAGGCACATTTCGAGAGCAAGTTTCTATTCTTGAGCCGCAGAAAGCAAGTGCGGCTGGCGCTTTGACAAGTATGCAATGATGAGAAAGGTAGACATTTCTACATCCGCAGGGGGCTACTTTTCAGTACAGACACCAGTTGGAGAAGCCAATCTCAGGGCAAATGTCGTTGCCAACTTGTACGGCTCTACGTGCTTGGTAGGCTTAAGTCAGGCAGCTATGAGATCTCTACAAACATGAAAAACTTGAGTGATGGCATTCCCTTCTCATCTTCCCCAGCACCACCATTGAACATGAGCTGAATTCTGATTCAAGAGGGCTACGAATCTTTGCTGCGGTCTCAAGTGACGCAGCTTGGGTCTAACGAACCTTCCAATTGTGTGGTCATTAGATTGGTGGTCCTGCAGTGCCATGTATTGGTTCACGTTTATACGGTAGTAATATGCGTGGATCTAGATTAATTCGACCCCATCAATTCTAAAACTGATCTGCGTCGGCCGGCTCGTGTGGATTTGCAGAGCTGCAAAAGATATATAGGCTATACAATCCGTATGGCTGTGATACACACACCATTTTAGAAAGTAGCTTCGACTCCAAGAGTTTCTTCTCAAACCGTCTGGATATACTAGATTTATCTTGCACATGAGTAATAGCCACTTGAATATTATCCACTTTCTTAAGTCCCCGCTCCCATCAAGTTATGAGCATTCCACGCAACCCGCGATTGCGACGCGGACCCGCCAGCCAGAGTTGGGACTGGATCGCCACGCGCGATTGCCGCATTGGGGCTTAAGTAAATAAACACCGTCAAAATCGCACACGCCAAAATACAAACGCTCGGTCCAGGCTTTTATAACTGTGTGTATGTTACCTTCTTCCATTCGCATCACTCTTTTATATATCGACTAGGCGCCAAATTCCTTCATTTCATACACGTTTATCAACCTTTATACTTCATCATCAGCATCATCATCATCATCAAGGCCGCCAATCAGTTTACTGTTTTCACGATTGCCAACCACTCGCTTACACAAACCCATTCGTTTTATTATACATCTTTTTGGAACATCCAACTCTTCTTGCATAATACCACACAGAGATGGCTCAAGTCGCATCTCCTCTGCGTCCATTGGACTTGAACAAAGAACCTCATACACAACAGAGAAAGAAGAAGAAGGAGAAGCTTTCATCATTATGCAAGACACCTCCGTCTTTGATTCGAAGCAAAATTGGTGTCGGATACCAACGTGGCTCATGCCTTGGAGAAGTAAGCAATTGACAAGGAGACTAGCAATGCTAACCAATACAACTAGGGGGGATTCGCTCGATGCTTTCAAGTTAAAGACGACGGCGGCAAAATCTTTGCAGCCAAAACAGTTGCCAAAGCATCGCTTCGAAGTGAAAAGACCAAATCCAAACTGCTAGCTGAGATTAAGATTCATAGAGGACTGTCGCACCCAAATGTGGTCAAGTTTGTTGATTGCTTTGAAGATGACGCAAACGTTTATATTCTTCTGGAAATGTGTTCCAACCAGTCACTCATGGACATGGTTCGAAAGCGGAAGCGACTCACAGAGCCAGAAGCGCGACTCTTAATCGTTCAAATAATCGGTGCTGTCTCGTACATGCATCAGCGACGTGTTATTCATCGTGATTTAAAGCTTGGAAACATTTTCCTGGATTCCAACATGCGGTGCAAGATTGGTGATTTTGGATTGGCGACCATGCTGAGCGACGATTTGGAGCGAAAAAAGACAATCTGTGGTACGCCCAATTACATTGCACCAGAAGTTTTGTACGGAAAAGAACGGGGCCATAGCTATGAAGTCGATATTTGGTCTATTGGTATCATTTTGTACGCCATGTTATATGGTAAGCCTCCATTTCAATCGAAGGATGTCGACACGATCTATGAGCGTATCAAGCAGAACGACTATTCGTTCCCCGAGGATTCGGACATTTCAGAACAGGCACAGGACCTTATCGCTAGCATACTTCAGGAGAACCCTAAACTTCGGCCAAGTTTGAGTGAAATTATAGAGCATGAGTTTTTCAAGGGACAGTTTCCGTCGCAGCTCAACTCCTTGTCTCTTACGAAGGTTCCAACCTATCGGAATCTGGATCCGGAGAAGTCGCAAGAGAACTTTTTGAAAGCGCAAATTCATTCACACCTGATGGCTCCTGAGCCGATGGGCCCACCATCGTATGCCCCACCTCCGCCACCTCCAATGGCTGCCGCTCCAGCTCCAGCTCCAGCTCCAAAGCCCTCAAATCCAGTAGAGGCTGCAAAAGCGCAGGTTGAGTCCGATATCAAGGTTTTACCACATTCGCTTTCTCCTGCATCTACTAAAGATAAATATCGAATGGTCATGGTGAAAAAGGATGGACTTAAGGACTCCAAAGAACCACGCGCCTCAAACAGCAGATTTTCGCGAGACCTTGGACCGCCAATCCGTCGTGAGGTAAAGACAAACTCTGCAGTCTATACTAAGCAATGCGCGGATGCCTTGACACAAGCGCTTGCAAAAGAGGATTCAGCCAGCGCTGCTAGTGCAGCACCGGCAACAAGTTTGAAACAGGCCCTATTCGTGTCGAAATGGGTCGATTACTCGAACAAATACGGACTCTCTTACCAACTTTCCGATAGTCAAGTTGGTGTGCTATTCCGTGATAAAACGACAATTATCATGGATCCAACGACCAATGCATATGAAGGATTCAGACTAACCAAAAATTCCATCTCGAAGATGACAGAATGGGTCAAGAAGACAGTCGACCCTGAAGATCCCAGCGACCACAAGCGAATCAAGTTGATCAGATCTTTCTACAAATACATGCAGGAGAATCTCTGCAAAACTGATTCATCCAGCCTGAGCTCTGAAGGCGGCGTGTTCGTCACTCAGTACAATCGTGACGACGCCGCAGTGATGTTTCAGCTCAGCAACGGGTCCTTCCAGTTTAATTTCCCCGATCACTGCAAGCTGATTATATCTCGACAGGGTACACAGCTTGATTTTATCGACCCTAAAAGGAAGATCAATACTTGGTCCTTGGACAGTGTAGTGGCACAAGCGAAATCGCGAATGTCTGGATCGCTGGCTAGCAAGTTTGACATTCTGGAGAAGGTATCCTACTGTCAAGCAGAAATACAAAAAGTATGGATGAATATGGTTTCTGGGCCATAACGAGGAAAAATAAAAAACTTCTACACTCTTTGCATGAAGGGAGAAGCACGGCGACAGCGATGATTGCAATAATACCCCCACTCTTTTTCATAAATAATGCCTCTGTTTTACTCATAACCGCCTGTTGCTGCGACTTTCTTTGCTATAAATAAATTATTAATGTACAAAATGACTGATGTTTTTTGCTGTTCCCGATATTATTTAGCTATCGCCAGTCAAGTTTTTAATTGCCCATTCTTGGTTGAACGATGTTTGCAGCGACTGCAGTTGTGATATGATGCTGTTGCAGGCGTTCTTGAGAGCCTCCTCGGGGCTGTACCGCTCTTCTGTCTGGATCCGCAGCACAAAGTTGGCGAATAAAGGATGCTCGACTTTGTATGCAGCGAATATGACTTTAGAATCCTTGAGAAGCTGTGCTCTGATTAGGTTTCCGAGCGTGTGGTCTTCTCTCTCAAACTTGATCACGGCCGCGTTGGGCATTCGTGGATCGGGCGTGACCTTGATCCTGTAGAATCATTAGTTTTTTTTTTCCTCCATTAGTTGTGTATGAGACGTACTTTTGTACACCATCAGGTAGCAGGAACAACTCAAATCTATCTGGCGCGTTCATTGTGTGTGGTTAGCGTCTTGTGAAATTTCCCGTGCCCTACAAACAAGGTGGGTGAGGATTTGTGAAAAAAGTCCCAACAGCCAACTCCCACAAAAAAAGCCGCGTCAAGTGTGGCAGTAGTTTTGTTAGCAAAATACCCAGCGAAAATTCTGGTGCTTGAATAAAGTTTGGTCATATACTCGCTGAAGAGATCAATGTGTCGATAGGGATGTTTTCACCATCTATTCTTCGAGATTGGGTCAGTAAGATCTCTCGATTTCGGATCAATTTTTTCAGTGTATGACGGTGCAGTTAACGGCGTCCCTCTCCCCTATCAGCCGTGCGTGACTTGCTTGTTGCAACTGCTTACCCTGTGCTCAGAGTTACCGTAGCAACCGCGGTGGTGACACACTAGCAGGATAATCGATAGTATACAGATGAGCAATCTTTTCGACAAGTACCTAGTTGTTGAGATTAGCTCATCTATTAGGATCTTTCCATCTTCCGATATCCATTGAACTTTTGTTAGTTAAAACGCTAAATTTGAAGAAAAAAACCCACGCTGCAATGAACACACAGCGCCGCGCGCAGTGTCTTGTCTCTGTTCCCGGATTTGGGGACCCTCCCAAGAGGCCTAACACGCGCACACACCCCATTTTATCACCCACACAAAATATCCACTTGCCTTTGCAGTCAAAACCTTACTTTCACCAAAACTCTCATTCTCGGCTACGAGTGGGAAAAGAAGCGCACACTTTGGTTTAATATTTTATTGCTCCAATCTTGCTCTGCTGGAATACTAAGCGATAGTCAGCTAAACGGATTCGCCCATCGCAGCGAGTGTAGGATCTCGACGAACAGACTTTTTTTTCCGGGAAAAGGTGCGTTCCTGACAGAACTTGCATTCAGCATTTTTATTTAAAATTCCACGACCTTGTCGCCACAAATCGATCTGAGCTAAATTTTGTGAGCTATTCTGAGCGCATCTCAACACTTGACAGTAAAAAATCAACAAAGACGCGTTGTTAAGTTGTGCGACGGGTATAGTGTGATCTATCATGTCGAACCAACGGGACCGGTGGGGTAGTACTCCACACGATCACCAACCGCAGTCGAATCAGGACAACCAACAACGACCACATCAACCTTTCATGTAAGTCGAACGTCATTGTGCCTTCTCAAGAAAGGATGCAGTACTAACCAGTGTCTACAGGAACCAGAGTGGTCACCCAGTGCTTCCACCACCGTCCTCGCTCGGTGGAGGACCACCGCCAGGTATGATTAATTACATGAGTATCAACAAGAGATATGGAAACTAATACAAGTCTGAAATAGGCGGTCAGTATTACCAGCACAATCAACTGCCGTCGTTGTCGGGTCTGGGCTCGAGCGGCGGCTCAAACTCTGCGGGCACGTATCCCAGTCTCCACGCCATCTCATCTGGGCCCTCACCACCTCCTGCTGGAGCTCCCCCACCACCACCTCCACCACCACAATCTCAATCACAGGCTCAGGGACAACAACAGGGTCAGCCACCACAGCGATCGCCATCTCAGCCCCAATCCCAGCATAGCCCGAGCGGACCTACGGCCCAGCATCAGCAGAGCTCGTCGTCGAATCAGCACCACCAAGGGCAGCGGCCGCCAAGCCCCCAATCGCAGAACCAGCAGCAGCAGCAGCAGAACGCGGCCTCTTCACAACAATTGAATCAGCCGTCATCTCAAAGTCCAGCGGGACAGCAGCAAACACAACCTCCAGCAGCGACGAATCCATCAACGCCCAACCTGCAGTCGGCGGAGAACATGGTTGCGGCGTCTTATCGCCAGCAGCTCAACGTCAAAGATGCGCTCTCATATCTCGAGCAAGTCAAACGACAGTTCCAAAACCGGCCAGATGTGTATAATCACTTCTTGGACATTATGAAGGATTTCAAGACTCAAAGGTATGGTGTGAATTTTCACTTTCCCAAAAAAAAAAAAAATTTCTTCGAGTGCTAACTTAATTTCCCCTATAGTATTGACACGCCAGGAGTCATTCATAGAGTTTCGACGCTTTTCACAGGCAATCCTGGATTGATCCAAGGCTTCAACACATTCCTGCCACCTGGATACAGAATTGACTACGCGGCAGACCCTTCTGATCCTAATCCCGTCAAGGTTACGACGCCAAGTGGGATGACGACTGCGGAGCCGAGTGTAGGATACGGGTGGAATCCCAATCAGCCACCACATCAGCAAGGACAGCCACCAGCGGGACAACCACCGGCTGGTCAGCAGCCTCCACCTCAACAGCAGCAACAGCAGCAGCAGCAGCAGCAGCCTCCCCCTCCGCCACCACCACAGGGTCCACCACGGCCTGGTGAGTACTACCCTCAGCCTCCTCCACGCCAGCAGACACCACCTATTCAGCAACAGCCACTCCAGAATGGTGCTGCCACAATGCTTCATGCCGCTGCCAGCACTCCACGAGAACAGGAGCAGCCGCAACGACGCGGGCCGGTTGAGTTCAATCATGCGATCAGTTATGTAAACAAGATCAAGACCCGATTCGAGCACCAGCCCGAAATTTACAAGCAGTTTTTGGAGATCTTGCAGACTTACCAGCGGGAGCAGCTTCGAATCGTTGATGTTTATGCGCAAGTGACGGCACTCTTCCAGGATGCCCCAGAGCTCTTGGACGACTTCAAGCAATTCTTGCCAGAGACTCAGCAGGGACAACAGCAGCAACAACAGCAGCAGCAGCAACAACAACAACAGCAGCAGCAGCAACAGCAGATGGGACAACAACCACCTCATTTACAGCAAGCTCAGCAACAACAACAACCGCTTGGTGGTGCACCTGGTGGGCCACGGCAGGGGGATGCACAGATGCAATTGCCACCGGTTGGCAACTTTGCTCCGCCAACTCCTAGTCAAAGCAGACAGAAAAAGCCTTCACACACGCAGGCGGCTCCTGCCTACGATAATTCGCAAGTTCCAGTGTCCAATCTTCGAGGCGGCCCAAGCCCTTCAAAGCGGCCGTTGACAAAGCGGGACCCAAGTCCGACGTTGGTGCCTGCTGCTCCAGAGCCACTGCCAGCGCCACAGCGAGCGGGCAACTTGGCTGATGAGGTTGCTTATTTTGATAAAGTGAAGAAATTCATTTCAAATAAGCAGACTTACAATGAGTTCTTGAAGGTGCTGAACTTGTATACCCAAAAAATCATTGACAAGAATACTTTGGTCGAAAGAGTTGACGGTTTTATTGGCAGCAACAAGGAGCTCATGGATTGGTTCAAGCGATTTGTCAAGTATGAGGGCAAGCCATTACACATTGAGAACATTGTTTATAAAAAGCATGTTCTTGAATTGAGTCTTTGCAAGAGCTATGGTCCTTCATACAGACTTTTGCCCAAGTCTGAAACTTATATGCCATGCTCTGGCAGAGATGAAATGTGCTGGGAAGTTCTCAATGACCAGTGGGTGGTACATCCAACTTGGGCCTCGGAAGATTCTGGATTTGTTGCTCACCGAAAGAATCAGTACGAAGAGATTCTTTACCGAGTCGAAGAGGAGCGACATGAGTACGATTTCTATATCGAAGCTAATTTGCGAACTATTCAGACTATGGAAGCAATTGCTAATAGAATTGCCAACATGACCTTGGAAGAGAAACAGCAGTTCAAGCTTCCACCCGGATTGGGCCATACTTCTACTATTTACCAGAAGGTTATCAACAAAATTTACGATAAAGAAAAAGGTCGAGAAGTCATTGAGGCATTGCACGAGAATCCATGCGTTGCTGTTCCGATTGTACTTCGACGATTGAAAGAAAAGGACGAAGAATGGAAACGAGCTCAGCGTGAGTGGAACAAGGTCTGGCGAGACACTGAGCTCAAGGCCTTTTACAAGAGTTTGGATCACCTCGGTTTGACCTTCAAGCAGACGGATAAGAAGCTTTTGACAAGCCGATCTTTAGTCAGCGAGATTACTACTGTCAAAGCGGAGCAAATCTCGAAGAAGAAGAATGCTCCTCAGGTTATCAATCAGCCGCTTGTCAAATCACCGGGTGTACAGCTTGCGTTCAAGATTGATGACGTTGATGTTCTCATGGATGTTATTCGGCTAGTGCTGTGTTTCTTGGATCATGCGGGTACTTACTCTAGTGCCGATCGAGACCGAATGGAAGACTTCATCAAACCATTTTTTGGACTCTTCTTCGGCATTGATGCTGAAGTAATTAAGGAAAAGTTCCCACACGAGCGGGCGTCGCGAAGACAGTCTCCTGAGGGTGAGCTGCATGATGCTCCGGCGAGCCCATCGTCGGGTTCCAATTCGCGAAAGCGAGCAAGAGACCCAAGTGGCGACTTGCTGCGGGATGTTTTGCGAAAGAGCAAGCAGCCTCGCTCTGCTGGGTCCAACGGCGGCACCCGCTCACGAGAGGAGAGCCGAGAGCATACACCTGAACCAATCAGGGATGAAGAGCCGGCGGTGCTGCCACAGCCCACAGAGGACTCGTGGCTGCAGCATGTCGATGAGCAAAAACGGCCAGATAACAATGTTGTCAAGGACGAGCCACAGGCTCGACATGTGTTCAACATGTTTGCTAATACCAACATTTATGTCTTTTTGCGATTTATTCAGATTCTCTATGTGCGCTTGAAGAAGGTCAAGGAGTTGGAGAAGACTGTAGCCGAGGAGCTTGAGATTAGCGGTAAAGTCGATTTTGCTCGAGATTTGCAGCTTTATGACAAGACACTTCAAGAAAAGGGTCTTCAGTTCTCTCCGCAGGACTGCTATGGCCAGCTGCTGAGCCTAGCTGAGCGATTGATTGAAGGCGATGTCGAACATTTATGGTACGAAGAAGCCATTCGACAAGCTTATCGAAATAGGGCATATAAGCTTTACACTATTGATAAAGTTGTCCAGGGTCTTGTCAAACACATGCACTTGATCATCACTGAAAGCAAGACCAGCGAAGTGATTTCAATGTATCAGACCGACCGTGGCCAGCCTACCAGCGATATCAAGAGCCAGATCTACTACCGAATGCAAGTGAGAAGTTGCATTGGGCCTGAAGAGAATTTGTTCCGAATATACTGGGACACAAACTCTAAGGAAGCTGGCTTTCAGTTCTTGGGCTCTTATGATCTTACATTGGGCGAGATTAAGAATGTTGAGGATCGATGGAACTATTACTTGACTTCTTATATGATGAGTGCGCCTACCGAGGGCGTTCCATTGGATCAAGTCAAGGCTCCACTCTTATCGCGTGCAATGGTAGAAGCCGACGAGCAGCAACCATTTGTTATTGTCGAGCAGGGCTTGAAGGCTCGTGTGTGCATGAACACTTATAAGCTGTTTTTCGAGGAAGGCACTTCAGACTACTTCACTCGACCACAGGCGAATCCTCCAAGGAGGACAGAGGAGACTGTCAATGCCAGGAAAGCCCGTTGGAGCGAATTTTGGGACGGTGCTGAGGGTTGGAAGAGCAATTTGAGCGAAGCAGAAGTTACTAATGCACGAGCTCGGTTTGATATTTGGAAGGAACAGGGTCCTGAAGGCTACAAGAACTTTGTTCCAGTGGCGGTCGTAGAAAGTGATCAGGAGAAGGAAGAAGACGTTGAGATGGCCGATGTTAGTGTCACTACGGCTGCACCTACCGAGGAAGAGCCTAAGGACGACGGTGACGGAGCCATTAAGGAGTCGCCTCCTCCAGCACCAGTGCAAGCACCAGCACCAGCCGAGCCAGAAGCTGAAGCCGAGGCTGACGGTGATGCCGATGGTGATGGTGATGCTACCGTCGATCAAGTTGATGGCGACGCGACTATGGATGCGGAAGAAGAGCCAAAAAAGGAAGAAGAAGAGGAAGTAGTTGCAGGCGAGAAGGTCAAGGAAGAGGAACCATCAAAACCTCAAGAGGAGAAACCGCCGACTGATGAATCCAAAGTCGATAAAGACGGAGATGTGGAGATGAGTGGATAGAAGATTGGAGGGCAAATAAAAGTGCAATTATGCTTGCTCTCTATTGATTAGATAACTTATTTTGATTTTGTTTTGCTGTATGTTTTTATTGGTTTGTATCTTGAAATTTGAAACGTGTTTTTTATATCCGGAAAATCTTTGTATTAGAAAATAGTATAAAAAATGCAATAATAATTAAAAAGTTAATGGACTAATGCTGCTAGTGGTACATTCTCGTCGTCGTCCTCGCCATCGTCGACACTATGGTAGTGCGGTTCAATGCCAGTAGCCTTTTGCAACCCTACAGTCTCGATATCGACTCCAAAATCGCTAATGCTCTCGCCTTCAAAGTTCTGCCACTGATCTGTTCGGTAGAAGTCTTCGTCGCTCGTAAGGTCGCGCCGCCATTCTGGCGCAGGTGATCTCAACCTCAACGGAGCATGGCCGCCGTAAACTCTGGGCCGATGAGCATCCAGCGGCGCAATGCCGCGGTCTTCGGGCGAGAGCTGGTCGACATGGTCTGGTGGCCACACGCACCCGCCATCAGCGGCCTCGTTCTTCTCAAAATGGTGCCCGTCGGTGCCTGGACCAGCCCATGGGAAGATCCAGCTCCACCAGGGCCCCAGTGCGTGCTCCAAGTTAGTATACAGGCCAATATCGTACGGAAAGTCGACATGGGGCACCAAATGCCGACGAACGAGCGTCTCTACACGCTCCGATTCCCATGTCTCTATCTGGGTTTGGCCATTGAGCGCATTGTAAATGACTCTGCCGGTAAGAATGCCTACTGTCAGCAGTACAAAGCCGACAGAGGGCAACAAGCAGATTGTCGCGACGATTTGGCTCTTGGGCACGAGGTATGCCGGCAAATGGCGTGACTTGTAGAGGCTGACGGCGTTGCTGATTATCCACGACAGCGCGTAGATACATGTGAGGTCCACCCACACCACGAACCGCAGGAAATGCGGGAAATTGTTGTTGCCGACGCAGTTGTTCGTCCAAGGGCAGTGGTGGTCCATCTTCAGCACGCACGTCTTGCACTGCCGGCAGTGATGGGTACGTTCTGGTTTATAAGCCTGGCATTTGATGCACCAACGTTTCCACTCCGATTCTCGGTACGCGAACGCCTCATCTGGCGAGCCTGGCGGCGTTGTGATGGCTAGAGTGTACGACAGCCAGATCATGTTGATCATCATGAACATGGTCCATACCTGCGACATTGCCGTGTGATGGGGGATGACAATGTAAAATAAGGTGCCGTACCCGCAGAACGCGATGATGATACTTGGAATCACGACCCCGAGCAGGGGCCATGAGAATTCCATCGCCATGATTCTTTGTGTGCGAACGAGGTGAGAGCGGTTACCCTTATATTTGTCGTCGTCTATAAATGGCACTCGCTCTGAAATGGGTATTTGGGATATCTCAGATTCTTTTGCAATCGCTCATAACCAGATTGTGAGCCTTATAGGGCCTTGCGCGCGCTGTGTGAAAAGAAGCGCGCCTGTGTTTTGCATCGAGGACTGCATGATGAGTCTAAGCAGGGGTGCCCGGGAAAAAATGACTCTTTGAAGATCCACAATATTAAAGTGTCGCGATAAGCCCTGAAATTTTTCAAAGTCTTGACTAGCACGAGAAATAAAATATAAAATGGCCGAAAAGAAAGAACAGAAGCTATGGGGCGGCCGATTCACCGGCAAGACGGACCCGCTCATGGAGCTATATAACGCATCACTGCCTTACGACCAGAAGATGTACAAGGCCGACTTGTTCGGCACAAAGGCGTACACTAGCGCGTTGCAGAAGATCGGCCTGCTGAATGAGCACGAACTTTCGGAAATTCATCGAGGATTGGTCGTTATTGAGGAAGAGTGGGACCAGGACAAGTTTGTGGAGAAGCCCGGTGACGAAGATATCCATACTGCCAATGAGCGACGACTGGGTGAGATTATCGGCAAGGACATTGCAGGCAAGGTCCACACTGGCCGGTCGCGAAACGACCAAGTCGCAACCGATATGCGAATCTACGTGCGAGAACAGCTGGCAGCATTGCGACAGATTTTGGTCGGATTGATCAAGGTGATGGTCGCTCGAGCTGAAAAGGAGATGGATGTGCTCATGCCAGGCTATACGCATTTGCAACGAGCACAGCCTATCCGATGGGCACACTGGCTCAGTTCGCATGCTACATACTTGACTACGGATTTGCAGCGACTGGATCAAGTGATCCAGCGAGTCAACCAGAGCCCGCTCGGTTGTGGTGCATTGGCTGGTCATCCATTCGGCATTGACCGTGAGTTTTTGGCTAAGGAGCTCGAGTTTGAAGGCATTATCGGCAACTCGCTGACTGCAGTCGCCGACCGAGACTTTGTAGTCGAGGTTTTGTTCTGGGGGTCGCTAGTTCTCAACCATTTGTCCAAGTTTAGCGAAGACCTTATCATTTACAGCACTGCCGAATTTGGATTCGTCAAGCTTGCAGATGCCTATTCCACGGGATCGAGTCTAATGCCTCAGAAGAAGAACCCTGACTCGCTAGAGTTGTTGCGAGGCAAGTCGGGTCGAGTGTTTGGCCAGCTCGCCGGGTTCATGATGTCGCTCAAGGCCACTCCGTCGACATACAACAAGGATCTCCAGGAAGATAAGGAGCCGCTATTCGACTGCTTGACCACTGTCTCTCATTCGCTTTCTATCGCCACTGGTGTAATCTCAACTTTGTCCATTAACCAAGAAAGGATGGAGGGTGCACTGACAATGGACATGCTTGCTACTGATCTTGCCGACTACTTGGTTCGAAAGGGCGTTCCGTTCCGAGAAACGCATCATATTTCTGGCGAATGTGTCGCCACGGCCGAACAGGAAAAGCTTTCCGGCATTGACCAACTGACACTCGAGCAGCTTCAGCACATTGATTCTCGATTCGAAGCCGACGTTCGAGCTGTGTTTGACTTTGAAGCCAGTGTGGAGCGACGAACCGCGATTGGCGGCACTGCAAAGTCTGCTATTAGCCAACAGCTCGCATCTCTGCTATCGCAGCTGTAAAACGGCTTCTAGCATTACAGACATTATTGTATAAAAAGTTATTTGTATCATACAGACATTATCACTAACTCATTCATTTTCTTAGCTAAAATAAAACTACATTCTAAATAAGCATCAGTGCGCGTCATCTTAAACGCACAGACCCTTTTAAGTATCGATGTTCGACCCCTGGTTTTATGAACGGCACTCGCAAAAGATAAGACGCTTATCTTATTTTTTTGCTCCTAAAACCTGTACACCAGCAATCCACATGCTTAACTGCATCATCATTGCATTCTAGACCGCCCTTTGGATCCCAGTGCGGAATTCGGTCGTCTTGCGCCTGGCCCCCTGTCGTACACCCGACGGTTTCGAAGCAGATCACCAACCCAGAGAAAAAAAACCCTGGGCGGAATGGAATACCTATCAACACCAACGCGTTGGCAATTATGACGTTTTGCGCTATGATCAGATTGTTCATTTAAGCACAGACAGCTGACTTTCATACACTTAGTCTAAAAAAC
Organism: Blastobotrys indianensis; assembly: GCA_030558855.1. Classification (NCBI taxonomy): domain Eukaryota; kingdom Fungi; phylum Ascomycota; class Dipodascomycetes; order Dipodascales; family Trichomonascaceae; genus Blastobotrys; species Blastobotrys indianensis. The sequence continues at coordinate 259,650 of JAKTQK010000003.1, forward strand.
GTTACGCGGAAAACACTATTTGCGGTAGGTGCACTTGGTGGGCCTCCGTGGTCTCACCAGGCACGCGGCTCCAGTCGCCAGCTGCTGCTGTTAGCTGTTATGTGGGGATGGGGCCAGGGTTTCACGATACTTTATGGGAAATTCCTTATTTCTATATTTGAGATTCCATTAAACAGTGAATAAGTATGCTGTAGTTTCCATTTTTATTCTACAAGTTTCCCCTGAATTTTGTTATTTTCACACCTAGTGAAGCTCAAGGTTCACTCGTCTTGAAGTGTCAAAGAGTGCTGCGGCGCGTTCTCCTGCTGTTAACTGCATATCGGTGGTTCGAAAACCCTTTTAACCAAATGAACCAAAACACATCAGCATCATCATCATTCCGTGCCCACGCCGTCTGGCGGAATCCTTCCAAACTATCTTTGCTTCAAAAAGATCTATATATATTTCCCATACGCTCCCAGCCTTTCTCAATAGTACCTTACATATACTAAACCCGCGCTTCTCAGATCAATGACCAAGGACTCTCCCGCTGTACGGCTCAGGAACCTCACTGATCCCGCCGACGTTCGTGAATGTCACAAGCACAATTTTCATGCATGGGGACAGACGCTCACGCTGGAGCAGTATTTGCAGCGTGAGAAAGTATTTGGCTCGCAGCCTTCGACAGCAAATGGTAACTTGACCTACTGGGGGTTGCAGGAGCAGCAGCCGCAGGGCTGGAAGAGCGTATGTGCGATGGAGACGCTGCGAAGACCAGCGCTGTATAAACGTAAAGGACAGCCAATCGCAGAGACGATTAGCCACTCGATCGGAGCGGTGTATACCCCAGAAGAAAACCGTGGCAAGGGCTATGCCTCGAAAATGATGGATCTTGGCGTTAAGACGCTGGACGACTGGCAAATGCATGGTGTGGGCGACAAGAGCACGACATTCTCGGTGCTGTGGTCTGATGTCGGCGATTATTATTCCAGATTCGGCTATCAGGTGACGAATAGCAATGAGCTCAAGTTCGAACTGGAATACGAGTCTGGTCAGAGCGTTTCCTGGCCGGAGGGCGTCGAAAAAATTGGTATGGACGACATTGAAAAGCTAGCAGCACAGGACGAACACCAGCTAAGAAAAATTATGGAACGAGATACAGAAAGCGACGGAATTTCTCGGGTGGCAGTTATTCCACAGGCAATTATTCACTACACAAGTTTTCAGCGAGCATTGTACCTTAGCAAGTTCATGAGCAAAGTCGAAAGTGCGGGTGCGCCGTCTGTATTTGGCGCACGATACAATAACTGCTGGATGCTTTGGACACAAGATTTCTCAGCCGACAAATTGACGTCTTTAAGACTCTATGCAGAACTGGATATGCCTAGAGATCAAGTTGCCGAGGCATGCAACAAACTCTTATTAGCTGGTCTTTGCGAGGCTCAGAAATGGAAGTTTGGCCATTTCACCGTGTGGGAACAGGATGTGCCTGAGCAGCTGAATGCCAATGAAATGCTATCATTTCTTGGTCCCCAGCCTGGTGTCAAGGATGCACAATTTTACAATCGATCAACGTCGTGGCCAATGGTACGATTCCACGGCAACTCTGACGAAACGATGAAATGGATCTACGATGGTAAATACGGCTGGTTCTGATTATCATTGATCACGGAATAATTTTTTTTGCATTTTCCTTTGGACAAGTCGAATTTCTATACAAGTCAAGTATTCTACAGTATCTATATAGTTCTTTGCGATGCCCAGTCGCGGCAAATCTAATCTGCTTCCGCGCCGCACACTTAAACCTACGCACACACACTCACACACACATCATCTGCAAACTGCCCTTCGCCCTTTGAAAGAGGTCGAGAACTTTTTGCTTATCAACGCGATAAGCAACCTCATTTGGCGCGCGCATTTATCTCCAATCGCCTAGAAGCGCGAAAGAAAACTGTCGTTAATGTAAGCTGACAATTACCTAAGCGCTGATTGGCTGTTGATGCGGTTGGCAAGCAGAAATTTCCTTGCACTGTAACGACTGCGCGTGGTGTGCGCGCCTGCTTGAATGGGGTCTCGGCGGCGGATGTGCTTAAAGCAGTCTCTCAACAACAACGGCTCGTGGCCCGGACACAACTACTACTTTCGTCATTTGCACCCGTTCATCACATTTTCTTCCCCTGCTCGAGCTTTTTTTACTAACATTCCACTTTTCCTGTTCGCGACTTTTTTATCTGATCCGACAACATTGCGTCTACTCGTTCGCCGATCTCGTTGATATACCAAACCTGACACAGGTGACACGGGCGGCCTAAACACTAATTTCTCTTCGCCTCCCTCCCGCGCCGCCAGTCCATCTGCTGCTTATTTATTCGAACTGTCATTCGAGCACCCCGTCCTTGACATTGGAGCTCGCAACACCCAACTCATAATACCTTCTTTCATCATATCTCCAGAGCCTCATCGAAAGCATGCAATGTCGAAACTGGTCTTGTTATCCTCAGTAGCCACCAGTGAGGCGCCGCCGGGTGTATATACTGCCGGCTCGACGGCTGGCAGTAACACCGACGATGGCAGTAGCAATAGCACGACGAATCACACCGACGCTTCCACGCCTAAAAGGTTGAAACTGGCTAAAAGTTCTAAAACTATAGACGACAAACAGGTAGCAGGCCTAAAAAAGCCCCCGCCTACGACTACGACAACAGCTCTGTCCGGTGGTGGCGCGTACTCGTCGTTCTCGATCAACGAGCATTCTCAGCCACCACCGCCGCCATCGGCCACATCGCCATCAGCTTCATCTACTTCCACTGCCAGAAGAGATTCAACTTCATCTACTAACTCGACTAACGACACTGCATCTTCCCCTAAATCTATAGACGACAACCTTCCGAGCGCAAGCACTGCTCGGGCGATGCCCACTGCTCAAGTGTGCTCCAACTGTGGCACTACCCGAACGCCGCTGTGGCGACGGGCACCCGATGGGTCGACAATATGTAACGCGTGTGGCCTGTATCTCAAGTCCAGGAACACCGCTAGGCCGGTGAATCTAAAACGGCCGCCAACGACTGTACAGGTCAGTCAGTCGGAGGAGAAAAAGGCCGAAACCAAGGACACTTGTGGCGGTACGTGCCCCGGCGACGGTCACTGTAATGGCACTGGCGGTTCTAGCGCATGCTCCGGATGTCCTGCGTATAACAACCGAGTTACCAAATCTGCTCAGCTTGCACAGGCTGCACAGGCCGCAAAGAATCAAAAGACGTCAAACGCCATTCAACATGATACGAAACCTGTTTTAGCAAGTGACGAGCAAGATGATGGCACAATGGTTATTGCATGCCAGAACTGTGGTACAACTATCACTCCGCTGTGGCGACGAGATGACATGGGCAATACTATTTGTAACGCCTGTGGATTGTACCATCGTTTGCACGGATCGCATCGGCCAGTGGACATGAAGAAAACTGTTATCAAACGAAGAAAGCGAGTTTTGGCTAACTCAAATGGATCAAAGAATGTTTTATTTACTACGTTCGACGGCAGGTTTCGTCAGTATTCTCCTGAAAGCTCGTCGGCTCCCACACAACCGCCTGCCGCCGCTGCTGGTACCTCCACAGCACCAGCACATGCTTCGAGCGCGTCTGTGTCACCAGCCATTACTGCTGCTAGTTCGCCTGCATCTCCCGCAACTTTTGTCGCAGTAAATGTTTCTTCAGAGCACGCTAGCGCTCTTTCTGGTGCCCCGACATCGCAGCCGCAGCAGGAACAGCAGCAGCGGTCCCAAACTGTGATAGTGAAGGCCGCGCCGCCGCCTATCGATTTCACCCAGTCTTTTAAACACAACCATCGGTCCCTGATTCCACTGGCTGCTGGCAACTCGCTTCAAAACTACTCTAATACGGTCCTACCGTCGATCTCGCACTTGACTGAGATGGCTGATCACCGAGAGCAGCACCTGCACCAACATCATCACCAGCAACAACAACAACACCAACACCAGCAGGCTCAGTCTACAACTGCCGCGAACCAAGTTTTTGCAGGCAAGAAGCGAACGGTCAGCGATGGCTCCAGTGACAGTAGTCTGAGCAGTAGTAGTGGTGGAGGAAACGGGTTGAAGATTGCATCCATTCTGAACTACGAACCGGCGAGAAAGAAGCAGCTCATTGAAATTCCCGAGTATCTGCATACTAAAGAGCAAGTCCATGAGTACTTGCAAGCTAAGAGACGCAAATACGAGGAAAAGTTGACAAAGCAGCGATTACAGCTCCAGGAGACGGAGACCATGCTTAGGGCCTGTGAAAGTCAAATCCAGGAGTATGCTTCTCAGTCCCCGTCGACGAGACAGTAGTGGGCTTCTTCTGAGTCGTTTTATTTTATAGATACTTATTGAAAAACTTTCATATTTATACATTGTATTTCCATTTTTCTTTGTACATGATTTATTATTTTACCTGAACAATCGCTGCATCAAACGAACGGCAATTACGCCTCGTTTTTTTGGTGCTATTTCAATCGATCAAAGTTTGGTAGATTTTATCTGATCGGATCTTTGCTGGCATGATCTTATCTCGATGATCAAATTTTTTTCAAACCCTTGATCTAGGCGCGCGCCGCCACCCAATCAGGTTGGAGAGTCCGAACAGATCGATAAGATTGGAATTGATTACCCGGATTTAGAAACTACCCGGTAGTTTACGCAATTATGCTGTAAGTTACAGGCTGGCGTATCGTCTTTCTTTGGTCGTGTGTATCGGTGTACGATTGATGTATGCTTTAGCCTTCGATGTGGCGCAAGTTGGTTATCAGTATAGACACCGTGAGTGGCCTGTTAGAAAATATTTATGATCACCTGGATCTGTCGGTTTGTGAATACGTTGAGTTAAATATTCAAGCTGATGGGTTTCAGAGAAGAACCGCTTCGCGCTTAGCTACAGTTATAACTAGACTTGAAGATCTGTTACGGCGCCGTCCTTCGAAGAATCTCGAACCAATTGAATTTTTCGGGATAAGAAAGACGTGCATTAGTTTCTTTCCCATCGTGGTTGTAGCGACATTCTGTGTCGCGATAGAGCATTTTTTTGGTGCTTGAGATTGTCAGGAGCTTTCTGGATGCGTATGTAGTGCAGTTTGTGATATACAGGCTGCGAACGAGTGGTTAATCATGCCAATCGTGAGAAGCTCTATTTCTTCTTTAAACAGCGTTCTTCAAAATTGTGATACGCAGTTTCATCACGAAAACGCAATTTCATCAATCGATAATCATGAATGTGGTGCATAACAGCCATATGCTAGATTAAAGCCAATTGTTGCTGTAGCAAGCACTGAGACATCAAGGGTCCTACGAACAATTGCCGGTGACCGTTCTACTACAGAAAAGCAGGCTATCATTTTTCAGCAAGCGTAAACAATTCTTAATTCAATAATTATATGGCTGCAGGTTTACAATGCCACTGAAATTGCCTCTATCGACGAGCTGATACTTTCCACTGACAAATTACACAACTAAAGCGCCGCCTTAGCTCGTGCGCGGGTGTTGGGTCAGGGGCGTACTAAACTTGAGTAGACCCAGGTCCTACATAAAATCTACAACCTTGTCGCTTTATGTGTAGTACAACCAATCCGATGACCTTCTTGCAGGGCCAGTAGGGTTAGGGTCACGTGTGATTCAACTATTGGCACGTTTTGTGTAACTAGAATCTTCGATCAGCACAATAACTTGTATGGCGGCTCAGCGAGTAGGTTCGCTGCCAGAAATTGTGCAGCTCATTGTTGAAAATACACCTTTTAAACCAATATACGGCGATGATAGTGGCATGGAAGCGTTGTTTAATTATCTAACTGTTAATCATCTTTGGTTTGCAGAGACGGCGAGGGTGCTGTGGCGGGAAGTCGGACTCGCCGATCTATGGAGGTTGCCATTCGATAGGAGACAAGTATATGCTAACTTCGTTGTTGATATGACGATGACTGATGAATGCGAGCAAGTCAGGCAGAGAATGATTAGGAAAGAGAAGAGATGGTTGAAGAGGAAGGATAGGGCTTTGAAGTTTCCTAAACTGCAATCATTGGACTTTGCCATGTTCACCGACAAGACACCAAACACGGTACTTACGAAATTCTTTGTACCGACTCTTCGAACAGTATCGCTTCATGGCCGTCTGACAGATAGGATGCTGACTGCACTTGTATTCAATTGCAAGAACCTCGATGAAGTGACAATCGGAATAGGCCAATCGTGGCGACTAACTTTTCCTGGCGTCGAAATGTTTGCCCGCTGCTGCAGAATTCGTCGCTTGAACTTACCATTGTGTTATACTAGGCTGCTTTATTTTTTGGCAACCAACCCAAAGCTGGAAGAGTTGCGTTTCCCGTCGTTTACTACCACAACGTTCACCGCGTTGATGAAATTGTCGTTACATACGCACACGTTCAAAAACTTGACACATCTCGTCTGTATTGAAAACTCGGTGGCTGTGGAGGATATATTGCGCGTCATGCCTTCGCTTCGAGGCGTCGTAATCAATGTCTCTGAATTGGACGATGCTATTGCCAGCCTCACTATGCAGCCGCTGCTAGAGCGAGTAACGCTTTATGCAAGCACAGGAGGCCTTTCACTGGATATTATGAGGGAGTTAGTGACGAAGCATCGAATGCTGAAAAAGCTGGACTTGAGAACCCCGGATCCAGCTACACACGACGAACTGAATGATGCTTGGATCCAAGAGCTCACTAGTCTTATGCCGCGGCTAGAACATTTCGGATTCTATGTCAATAACCACATTACGTGCGAGGCTTTGATACCCATTGGCCACAACTGTCCACTTTTGAGGAATATAGAGATAAAAATTTCATATGTCGGAAAGGTCAAATCGCTAGCGGATGGTTCATTTTTGCAGAAGCCCGGTCCAGTATTTAAACGTCTACAAGGCCTTCGACCGCCTGAATGGATTCGTGATCTTTCTGATTCGCAGAAGAAAAACCGATTTCCACTGATCTACGCGAATATCAGCATCAAGTGAAGAAGGCAAACTGCTTCAGGGCAAGATCCAAATTCAATGTGATTTTTCATCTATTGAACTCAGATCTTTGTTTCAAAAAGATGTTCACATGTCGAGTAATAAATGCTACTTAATTCATAGCTTAAGCACTGAATGCTGCCACTTTTTAGTCAATTCTCTTGTAACACCAGTTTCGTTAGCCATAGTTATACCATGAATAAAGTAAAGGATGTTGCATATTAAATTTTGATGAGTGGCCAAATCTGTCATCATCCACAAGGGGTCCAGTAAATAATCTTGTGTAGACTTGAGCACATACATTGTCCGAATAGACTGCAATTGATTCTTTGAGTCTCTTATTTTAAAGAGAAGATAACGAATCACCCATTTATTCAAAGCAAGTCTCTTTCGACATGGCCATATTGGATCTTTGGCCGACCACACAGAAAACAGATTTCAGTCGCAGACATCGTATGTTAATTTGTTTTTGATCTGATATATTTAAAGAAGATTATTCGAAGCCCAAGACCGGCGCCGTCTTCCTAGTAAACTAGCGTACATGATGATATTAAAAGAATTCCAATTCAATATGGTTAGCCCCACATGCACCAGATTTCCGCCGCATTAGCGAAGCTCTGGGTTAAAGCCGACTACCTACTGGCTCTTTCATTTTTACTGACACCTTCTTGAGCTCTTCTCGAGCCTTACTCCTTCTGGGGTTACTCTCGGATAATGTGCGCTAACGTCTCCACAGCTGCTCCACGGGCACAAACATCGCCTTCCTCTCTCGCTATGATGGATCATTCTCACCACTCCACTATCAAGTCGAAAGCCGCTGCAGAATCGAACAATTCTTCTCACGACTCGGATCTTATGCGGCGCAGATTGGGCCAGTAAGGTTTGGGCCACATGTGATTTGACTTGATACCTGTGTAACCTTCAATGAGCACAAAACCTTCTATGGCGGCTCAGCGGGTAGGTTCGCTGCCAGAAATTGTGCAGCTCATTATTGAAAATACGACGTTTAGAGAAATAATCGGTTATGAAATTAGCAAGAAAGGTTTGTTCAATTACCTGACTGTAAATCACATGTGGTTCGCAGAGACAGCGAGGGTGTTGTGGCGACAAGAAATTAGACTCACCGATCTATGGAAGTTGCCGTTCAATAGGAGACAAGCATATGCCGATTTCGTGGTAGATTTGGTGATAAATAATGAATACGTGCAAGGCAGACAGGGAAGACCGATGAAAGAGCGAAGGTGGCGGAAGAAGAATAGGGACCGGACTTTGAATTTTCCAAGACTCGAATCATTGGACATATTCATACGCACCGAGAACGTATCTGATGAGGTGATTTCACAGTACTTTGTGCCGACCCTTCGAAAAGTATGGCTTCTAGGCGGTCTGACAGATGGGATGCTGAGTACACTCGCTACCAATTGTAGGGACATAGATGAGGTGTCAATCGGATCGTATCAAACGTGGCGAGTAACTTCTGCTGGTGTCGAAACGTTTGTCCGCGGTTGCAGTACTCGTCGCCTGGAGATATTGGACAGTGATCCTTCAGTGATTAATATTTTGGCAACCAAAGAAAAGTTGGAGGTTTTGAGTTTCCCGTCCTTGACTACCTCAAATGTTGCCGAGTTGACGCAGTTGTCTTTAAGTACAAACATATTCAAAACCCTGACCTCTCTCCGGTGCTTTAAGAACTCAGTGACCACGGAGGATATATTGCGCATCATGCCCTTGCTTAGAAACGTTGCAATCAATGTTTCAGGCTTGGACGCTGCTATTGCCTGCCTCACTAGGCAGCCGCTGCTAGAACGAGTAACGCTTGAAGCAGGAACGGGGGGCCTTTCACCGGACATTTTAAGGGCTCTGGTGGGGAAGCACCGAATGCTGAAGGAGCTGGATTTGAGAACCCCGGATCCAGCTACACACGACGAACTGAATGATGCTTGGATTCAAGAGGTTACTAGCTTTATACCACTGCGAGAATATCTCGGACTCCATATCAAAAACCAGATTACGTGCGAGGCTCTAATACCCATTGGCTACAACTGTCCACTCTTGGGGAGTATACTTATAGATATCTCTTTAGAGATAAGCATGTCATACGTCATAACGGTCAGTCGCTAGTGGATGCTTCATTTTTGCAGATGCCAGGTCCATTATTTAAACATCTCAGGGCTCTTCGACCATCTGATTGGATTCGTGGTCTTTCTGAGTGGCAGACCGAGAAGCACTTTCCTCTGATCTACCAGGCTACCAACAGCCGGAGAATGCTGGCAATGTCAGCAGGGCGAGAGCTAAATGAAACTTGATTTGCCCTTTATCTTATTAAAATATTTGTTTAAAAATATGTTTATATATCCGGTATAAATATTGCTTGATTCACAACTGTTTAAACACCAATGATGCCGCTTCCTAGTCCATTTTCTAAACTACATGAGCCATTGTGATACGATAAATTTTAACTTTTAGAGAAAAATAGTGAGTTGCTCATTTATTCGAATCAAATTTTCCCGAAGCGATCATTTTGGGTCTCTAGCCGACGGTCTCACTTTGCTAAATATACCTACAAAATATTCAAGTATACAGACGTTATATTTTAATTTGCTTGATCTAGTATATTTAAAGACGACTATTTAAAGCATAAGGGCAGCGCCGTCTTCCTTGTAAACTAGCTAGTACAATAATACCCATTTCAGTATGATTGGCCCCAACTTACTGAGCACGCACCGGACACTGAGTCCAACAAAGCCGACCTTCCTTCCATTATAATTGATACTTTCTTAAGTTCTTCTCGAGCCTGACTCGCCCTGGAGCACTCTCGGATAATGCGCGCTATCGCCTCCACCTTTGCTCCACGGGCGAAGCCGCTACAGAACTGAAAAATTCTTCTCACGACTCTGATCTCATGTGGCGCATGTAGGGCCAGTAAGGTTTGGGCCATATGTGATTTAACTTGACACCTGGAAGTAATCTTCAATGAGCACAAAACCTTCTATGGCGGCTCAGCGGGTAGGTTCGCTGCCAGAAATTGTGCAGCTCATTATTGAAAATACGACGTTTAGAGAAATAATCGGTTATGATATTAGCAAGAAAGGTTTGTTCAATTACCTGACTGTAAATCACATGTGGTTCGCAGAGACAGCGAGGGTGTTGTGGCGACAAGAAATTAGACTCACCGATCTATGGAAGTTGCCGTTCAATAGGAGACAAGCATATGCCGATTTCGTGGTAGATTTGGTGATAAATAATGAATACGTGCAAGGCAGACAGGGAAGACCGATGAAAGAGCGAAGGTGGCGGAAGAAGAATAGGGACCGGATTTTGAATTTTCCAAGACTCGAATCATTGAACGTGTTCTTGTTCACCGACACTGTATCTGATGAGGTGATTGCGCAGTACTTTGTGCCGACTCTTCGAAAAGTAGCGCTTCTTGGCAATTTGACAGATGGAATGCTGAATACACTCGCTATTAGGTGTAGGAACCTTGATATCCTGTCAATCGGATTAGTTTTAGCGCGGCGAGTATCATCTGCTGGTGTCGAAATGTTTGCCCGCGGTTGCAATGCTCGTCGCCTGGACATATTGGACAGTGATCCTTCAGTGATTAATATTTTGGCCACCAAAGAAAAGCTGGAGGTCGTGCGTTTCTCGTCCTTGACTACCACAACGTTTGCCGAGTTGACACAGTTGTCTTCACATACAAACATATTCAAAACCCTGACCTCTTTCTGGTGCTTAGAGAACTCCGTGGCCACGGAGGATATATTGCGCATCATGCCCTTGCTTAGAAACGTTGCAATCAATGTTTCAGGCTTGGACGATGCTATTGCCTGCCTCGCTAGGCAGCCGCTGCTAGAGCGAGTAACGCTTCATGCAAGCGTTGGGGGCCTGTCACCGGATATTTTAGGGGCTCTGGTGGGGAAACACCGAATGCTGAAAAAGCTGCATTTGAAATCTCCCGATCCAGCTACACACGACGAATTGAATGATGCTTGGATTCAAGATGTTACTAGCTTTATACCTCTGTTAGAATATCTCGAAGTCGATATCAATAACCAGATTACGTGCGAGGCTCTAATACCCATTGGCCACAACTGTCCACTCTTGAATAGGATTCGAATAAAAGTCTCGCGCGAAGAAAGCGTCAAATCGCTAGCGGATAGTGAATTTTCGCAGAATCTGGGTCCAGAATTTAGGCATCTAGTACACCTTGAACCGTCTAAATGGATTCGAGATGTTTCTGAGCAGCAGACCGAGAAGCACTTTCCTCTGATCTACCAGGTCACCAACAGCCGGAGGTCACCGGTAATGATTGCGTGGCGAGAGCTTAATGAAATTTGATTCGTCCTTTATCCTACTAGAATCTTTGTTTAAAAAAATGTTCCTGTGTCCGGTATAAATATTACTTAATTCGCAACTGTTTAAACTTTAAATGATGCCAATTCCTGGTCCATTCCCCCAAACTATTAGTCTCGTGAGCCACTCGATACAATAAAACCTCGATTTTAGGAAACTTAGCGAGTTATTTATTTATTTGAATCTATTTTTTCCCCGAAACGATCATTTTGGATCTCTAGCCGACCATCTCACTTTGCTAAATTAACCCACAAAATATTCAAGTACAGACATGTTAAGTTTTGATGTAATATATTCTAAGACGTCTATTTGAAGCCTGAAGCCAGCGCCGTATTACTTGTAAACTAGCTCACACGATGTCAGTACGATAACTGCTGGAATGCTGCTACTTCCATTTCAATATGGTTTGCCCCAACTGCTGAGCAGGCCCCGGCCACTGAGTCCAACGAGGCCGCCCTTCTATTATAACTGACACATTCTTATAATAAATTATAAAAATATTTTGAAATTTGGTTTAAAAAGCTAATGAATTCACCTCGAAAGAAAATAAAATCACCTCCACACAATATGGAGCCGAGTCTTATGCGGCGCAGATTGTGCAGGGGTTCAAGCCGCATGTGTTTTAATTTCGGCGTTAGTTTCAATTAACTCTGCACACAACACCTTTATGGCGGCTGAGCGGGTAGGGTCACTGCCAGAAGTTGTGCAGCTCATTATTGAAAATACGACGTGTAGAAAAATAGGCGGTTATGGTATTTGCAAGGAAGCATTGATTAATCATCTGACTGTAAATCACATGTGGTTCACCGAGACAGTTAGGGTGCTGTGGCAAAAGATACTACTCGCCGATCTATGGAAGTTGCCATTCAATAGGAGACAATCATATGCCGACTTTGTGGTATATATGACGATAACTAATCGATGTGAGCTAGCCAGAGAGAGAATGACTAGGAAAGAGCGAAGACGGCTGAAGAGGAAGGATGGGGTCTTGGATTTTCCAAAACTGCAATCATTGCACTTTGAAATATTCAACGTCAAAACACCAACTAGTTTGTTTACGCAATTCATTGTGCCAACCCTTCGAACAGTAGGGCTCGGTGGTTGTTTGACAGATGAGATGCTGAACACATTCGCTACCAATTGTGTGGACCTAGATGACGTGACAATCGGAATGGGTGAATCTCGGCGAGTAACTCGTGCTGGTGTCGAAACGTTTGTCCGCGGCTGTAATGCTCGTCGCCTGAACTTACCATGGTGCCATCCTTCGCTGCTTATTAGTTTGGCAACCAAAGAAAAGCTGGAAGATTTATGTTTTTCATCCTTTACCATCACAGAGTTTGACGAGTTGATGCAATTGTCGTCACACACACCCACATTCAAATACTTGACACATTTTATCTGTCATAAAAGCTCGGTGGCTATGAAGGATATATTGCGCGTCATGCCTTCGCTTCGAGGCGTGCTAACCAATGTCTCTGAACTGGACGATGCTCTTGCATGCCTCACTACGCAGCCGCTACTAGAGCGAGTAACGCTTTATGCAAGTACAGGAGGCCTGTCACTGGATATTATGAGGGCTTTAGTGACGAAGCACCGAATGCTGAAAAGGCTGGACTTGAGAATCCGGGATTCCGCTACACACGACGAAATGAATGATGCTTGGATCCAAGAGCTCACTAGCTTTTTACCGCTGCTAGAAATTCTAGCATTCTATATCAAAAACCGAATTACGTGCGAATCTTTAATACCCATTGGCCACAACTGTCCACTCTTGAGCTATATTGATGTAGCATGTCCCTACGACGGAAAGGCCAAATCGCTAACAGATGGTGCATTTTTGCAGAATTCCGGTCCAGTATTTAAGTATCTACAAGGAATTCAACCACTTGTGTGGATTCGTGATCTTTCTGATTGGCAGAAGAAAAAACGATTTCCTCTGATGTACCATAATGCCATCATCATGAGAAAAAGGGATCTGTGAGGCAAGAGCCGAACCCAGTGTGAATTTTATTTTATTTTATTTGTGTTTTTGTTCGAGATAAATGGTCACATATGCGTTAGAAATGAAACTTATTTCGCGACCTTCTTACTGTTCTGACATGGATCTCCGGATGATAATTCATTCGTGTTTGCGAGCTGACTTCATCATAAAAAGCTTTTCAATTCGTGCTCTCAACGAAACAACAGAGCAGAGTTTCTGCTGTATTTTATGTACTCCTTGACTCTAAGCATGACCAAATATTATTATTATAAGTCTTTTTTTAAACGGTCGTTTTGGATCTCTAGCCGACCATTTCAGTATGATTTGCCGCAACTGCTGAGCAGACCCCGGCCTCTGGGTCCAACAAGGCCGACCCTTCCGTTATAACTGGCAATTTCTTGAGCTCTTCTCGAGCCCACCCGTTCTGGGAGTACTCTCGGATAATGTGCGCTATTGTCTCCACCTCTGCTCCAGAGGAACACACATCGCCTTACTCACTTACTGTGTTGAAGCGTTCTCACCACGCGCCTATGAAGCCATGGCCACTTCTGAGTTGAACAATTCTACTCATGACTCTTCTCGGTGTTCGATGGAATATAAGTGAGGCACAGAAACTACAGTGATGCCAATTACCGTGTAGCATATATGATCGCGATAACTCAACTATAAGTTATAAAAATATTTTGATATATGGTTAAAAAGCTAATGAATTCACCTTGGAAGAACATCACCTCCACACAATATGGAGCCGAGTCTTATGCGGCGCAGATTGTGCAGGGGTTCAAGCCGCACGTGTTTTAATTTCGGCGTTAGTTTCAATTAACTCTGCACACGACACCTTTATGGCGGCTGAGCAGGTAGGGTCGCTGCCAGAAGTTGTGCAGTTCATTATCGAAAATACGACGTGTAGAAAAATAGGCGGCGGTTATGATATTTGCAAGGAAGCATTGTTTAATTACCTGACTGTAAATCACATGTGGTCCTCAGAGACAGTTAGGGTGCTGTGGCAAAAGATCAGACTCGCCGATCTATGGAAGCTGCCATTCGATAAGAGACAAGCATATGCCGACTTTGTGGTAGATATGACGATAACTAGTTATTGTGACCTAGTCGGAAAGGAAATGATCAGGAAAGAGCGAAGACTGCCGCAAAGGAAGGATGAGGCTTTGAATGTTCCAAGACTGCAATCATTGAACTTTGACATACGTAACGACAACACATCAAATGATGTGTTTACGCAATTCATTGTACCAACTCTTCGAACAGTACGGCTCGGTGGTCGTCTGACAGATGAGATGCTGAAAACATTCTCTACCAATTGTTTGGATCTAGATGACGTGTCAATCATAATCAGTGAACATGGGCGAACAACTCAAGGTGGTGTCGAAACGTTTGTCCGCGGTTGCAATGCTCGTCGCCTGATGTTCACAGGGTGTCATCCTTCGCTGCTTGGTATTTTGGCAACCAAAGAAAAGCTGGAAGATTTGCGTTTTCCGTCGTCTACTACCAAATTTACTACCACAAAGTTTGCAGAGTTGATGCAATTGCCGTCACATACACACACATTCGGAAACTTGACCTTTTTTCTCTGTTTAAATAACTCGGCAGCTATGGAGGATATATTGCGCATCATGCCTTCGCTTCGAGGCGTGGTAATCAATGTCTCTGAATTTGACGATGCTCTTGCCAGCCTCACTATGCAACCGCTGCTAGAGCGAGTAACGCTTTATGCAAGTACGGGAGGCCTGTCACTGGGTATTATGACGGCTTTAGTGACGAAGCACCGAATGCTGAAAACGCTGGATTTGAGAACCCCGGATCGAGCTACACACGACGAACTGGATGATGCCTGGATCCAAGAGCTCACTAGTTTTATGCCGCTGCTAGAGCATTTTGGATTCTATGCCAATAACCAAATTACGTGCGAAGCTCTAATAGCCATTGGCCACAACTGTCCATTCTTGAGGAAAATAGAGATAGCCATCTCATACGACGGATGGGTCAAATCGCTAACAGATGGTGCATTTTTGCAGAAGCCAGGTCCATTATTTAAAAATCTAGAAGCTCTTCGACCACGTGAATGGATTTTCGATCTCTCTGAGTGGCAAATCGAGAAACAATTTCCTCTGATCTACCAGGATCCCAGCATCTGGAGAAAGGTTTTTTTCCCCTGACAGATTGCACGAAGAGCAACTAATAATAGGTGGTTTTCCCTGTGCTGGATCTCGGGATAACAGTACGAATTTATAAGCTCTTTTCTGTGAAGTTCACCTGCAAGTACGAATGAAATCTAAACGAAACCACATAGTCCGGCTTCTGATGTATCTTATGTACTCCTTGACTCTAAACATGATCTATTATTATTAACAGTACGTACTTATAGGCTCTTTATTTTGAAGTCAACCTATCAATACGACTTAAATCTCAACGAAACAACATAGTCAAGCTTCTGATGTAATTAAGGTACTCTTTGACTTTAAATATGATCTATTATTACTATTATAAGTCTTTTTTAAAAGAGTCGTTTTGGATCTCTGGCCGACCATCTCGCTCTGCCCCATTTAACCCACAGAAAATGTCCAGTATACCTCCAATTCATTGCTCTGGATCTTTATTTCTTCAACAAAACTCATCTAACAAGTCCTGGAGACTATTGAATGCATGAATACGAAGAAATTAAGCCAAAATTTTTTTTCGTCATATTTCCAGTATAAATACGGCCAAGTAAAAGCAGAACGGCAAGAAACACTCACAGGGCGTCTGGTGTAGTTGGCTATCACGTTCGCTTAGCATGCGAAAGGTCCCCGGTTCAACTCCGGTGTCGTCCACTCTTTCTTTTTTGCATGCAAATGCAATTATTCTACATTGTATTTCGGCAGATTCTATGCGGGTATAGGCCGAGATTCTTGAATTTTTCAGGGGGCGGCTGCTCTAGTGAGACACTACTGCTCGGAAAATTTGCACTTTTTGGGACTGCGCGCGAGCAGACGATAGAATAAGATAAGCCGTTTGAAGATCAGTCAGTTTTTTGAAAAGTCTAGTAATCAATGTCTTGATCAAACTTGTCGGATAATTCGGGCCAAGGAATATGACGTATTTGACGATCTTAAAAATCTGTCTTGTTCGAAGCAGAGATGTTAAAGAGGTTTATTTTTCGCAAATGCCGTCGCGCCGCATGAGGCTCGCGATTGTACAATCGCGAGTTTCAAGAAAGCGAAGAGGCAGGGGAGCCTTGATTTATGGTATATTCAGATATAAGCATTGCTATATAAGATCATATAGAAGACATTGCGACATTTTGTTTTCATAGCATTGGATTTATATTCCGACTTACTTTATGTTTCCCGACATTGAGGCCGCCGAATGGCGCAATTTCGTCCACACCTAACAGCAACCCAGTTCACAATGGCCATTGAGGATGTCGCCGTGATTGGTATGTGCACGCTCGTGGTTCTGTGCTAATAATCAAAGGTGCCGGGCCGTCTGGGCTGACCATGATCAAGGCACTGCTAGATCAGGGCCGGTTCAAGCGTATAGTGTGCTTTGAAAGGGGGCCAACGATAGGCGGGCTATGGAACTATGATCCCCGCCCTCCACACTACCCTGTGCCATCATTAGATGCACACCGCCCATCGATAGAACCATGGGCGAGTGCAATGTACGACGAGCTTGAGACGAACGTGGAGCGGGATACTATGACTTATGGCGACACACCGCTGCCACCGACAGTACCATTGTTCATGGGGCGAGAAGCGGTACTAGAGTACGTCAGGCAGTATGGCAAAGATGTGGAGCAGTACATCCAACGTGAGAGCAATGTGGAAGATATTCGCAAGGACGGAGACAAGTGGGCTGTCACGGTGAACGGAAAGAAGCATTTGTTCGACGCGGTTGCAGTTGCGACTGGTAATTTCAACATGCCAAACTTGCCTGACCGGCCCGGGCTGGAGGAATGGGATAAGAAATATCCTGGATCTATCATGCATTCCAAAGAATATCGCACTGCATCGCCGTTTAGTGGGAAGAAAGTGGTTATTGTAGGCGGGTCTATCAGCGCGATGGATATTGGTAAGCAGCTCATTGCGGCTGGTGCACAGGTACTGCAATCTATTCGCAACCGCAATGTCAAGTCATTGCTTGGAGAAGAGCGTCAAATCAGGGACATTGTCAAATTTGATGCAGATGCTAAAACGATATTGGACGAAGACGGGCAGTCGCTAGACAATGTAGACCATGTCATCTTCGCCACTGGGTACCTGCGATGGCTGCCCGCTCTGCGCGAGATTAACAAAGGCAGATATCCAGTAGTTACCGATGGCATGAGACTGCATAATGTGTACCTGCATCTATTCTATACACCGGATCCGTCGCTGGTGTTCCTTGCCGCACCAGTCAACATTGTGCCATTTCCTACAGCAGAAGCACAGGCAATCTACACATCACTCGTTTGGACAAATCAACTACAGCTCCCACCACTTGATCAACGAGTGCAATGGGAGCAGGACCGCGTTGCGGAGGTTGGGGATTCGCCGCGCTTCCATCGGCTCAAGTTTGATGAAAACGTGGTTTACCAAATGCTCCTTGCCGAAAAAATTTCCGAATGCCAAGCTCAAAAACAGCGCCACATGCAGCCGCGGACATTTGATGAGTACGGAAGAAAGGTTAGAGCCCATATTTTGCCATTGAAACTGGCGCATGAGGCATTCAAGAAAAAGATGGGCCGAAGCGCTTACTCTATAGAAGAGATGCGCCAACACGGGTGCTTCGAATGGGACCCGGAACTGTCAAAGTAGTGATATTTAATTATAAGACTTCAACGGCATAATGCGATTGAACATCCGCCCCCAATCTTGTCCTGTGTACTCTGTTCGAGAGAAATCACAGTAAATCATCAAAGCACTGAAAGTCCTTATGACGTCGAATGTTGAGATCGGCCCAGAACTTACGACACCCTACAGAGCTGAAATCTTCTACAAAAATCCGGATCCGCCACACTTGACACCCAAGCCGCGCATCTGCACCCTCCTCGCATGAAACTATCGCAGCCCTGCATTTTTGATGGCGCTCTATGACGCAAGTGTGCAAAAAAAACACACAAACAGACAGCAACGAGATACTTTACACCGGTAACCAGTTCATCAAAGTCTAATGGTCATTATTATTTTGGGGAGGGATAGATTTTATAAGAGATTATAGCACAGTGTAGCCACCGTCAATGACGATATCGGAGCCAGTGCAGAAGGCCGAGGCCTCACTGGACAAATAAATACAAGCACCAGTTAGCTCGTCTGGATCACCCAGTCGACCCAAAGGAGTTCGGCCCTTCCACTCGTCGAACAACGTAGTGTATGCACGGTTCAACGCGGTGTCCATGTAACCTGGTGAGATGGAATTGCAGCGAATTCGGTGCACGGCCCATTCAGCCGCAAGCGATTTCATCATATGTCGCACGCCGGCTTTGGAGGCATTGTATGCAGATTGCGGTTGCGGCCAGTTGACAATGTGGCCGGACATGGATGCAATGAACACAATCGACCCGCCATTACCCTGGGCAATCATATGTCGGGCAGCAGCTTGCGAAACGAAGAAGGAACCGTTGAGGTTAATGTCAATGACTCGTCGGAACTTTTCAGCAGGGTACTCCTCGGCATGCACCAAATCGGCAACACCGGCAGAGTTGACCAAAACGTCGATGGAACCCAAGTCCCGCTTAACTGCGTCCAATACTTCACCGACCGAGTTTTCGTCTCGTACGTCGACCTTGTAGAACTGCGCCTGTACACCATATGCCTTGTGGAGCTTTTCGATAGCGTCGAGACCCAAATCGTTCTGCACATCGAGAATGGCGATACCCTTAAGACCCACCGAGCATAGACCCTCGGCCATGGAGAAGCCCAAGCCTCGAGCACCACCGGTGACAACCGCGACCTTGCCGTCGAGTCGGAATCTGTTCATAAAGTTCTTTGCGCCGAAGGGAGGCTCTGGGTTCGCAGCGGCGGCGGCGTCGAGGTCTGCCTGGGTAGGGTTTGGCGGCACGACGGCCTTCTTCGCAGAGCTGGCGTTGTTGGACATGATCTTTTGAATTGTGTGTGTATCTGTTGTTGTGTTAGGGAAAAGGAGAAAACGGGGCGTAATGGCGCACTTAAATACAATGCGAGAGGCTTGCGTGTGCGTGTGCGTGCTGCGTCTGGACCTAGGAAGAAGCAATGTGGGGGAGGATCCTTTTTTTTTACTGAGCGCGCTGGCCTGTTCGGGTAACCGTTCCATTATTGTTTGGGTCTTTGATTGTGGATCATTTAAGTGATTCAGGAAAATTTTTTCACTTTTATTAATATCTTAGAATTTTTTGTTTGTGTGTGTGTCTGTGTGTGCTCGGAGTCATCTGCTCCGATCTTTACTGTAATTTTTTTTGTTTTCCATTCCTTTCAGTACGGAATAACCAAAATGCTTCTAGAATGTTTTTGTTAGGGATTGTTTTGTATTTTGGAACACAAGTAGAGAGATGCTATAACTGCAGGGGCTCGAACAATATGTATCTGCTATCGGTCTCTACGAATCCAGTACACTTGCCGCTTATCTACATGCAGAAAACTAATATCTGAATACAGCTGACAGGAGAGCTTTAGTTTTTGTGTATAGAATAAAATGGCGCAATACAGTCATACATGTATATATAGATGTCTTATCATACTAGCTCGACATAATTGGCTGGGAAAATACCTTCCTTACCACCAATTCTGCCGGTCCACCAGTCGTCTGTCGAGTCGCTCTTCTTGACAATTGTCACCACATCGCCCTTTCGGAACGACAGGTCACCGCCCTGTTCGCCTTCAAATGTGTACAATGCAACAGCCTTGTCACCTTTTTCGTTGGCCTCCTGTCGACGACTAGTCTCCCGCTCTCGCTCGCCGTCTCGTGCTCGTCGTTCTCGTTCTCGGTCCCGCTCGTAAAGCTCATCGTAGTCATCGTATCGCTGGCCCGAGCCACGCCCAGCAACGCGTTTGCTGCTGCTAATATTGTTGTTATTGCTCACATCGCCACGTCTGTCGCCACGGCTGCCGCCATTGTAATCGGGCTTGGGTGCGGCTGGCCGGCCAGGGTTGTCCGAGTACGTCGAGTGGAAGTGTGTTCGCCCCAAATGCTGTGTAATCTCGTCAGTGTCGTCAACTCCATCGTCATCGTATCGCACTCTTCGTGATGACGAGCCTGCAGTGTTGCTTCTGTTTCGGCCCACGGGCCTGTCATAAATGTCGTCCTCCCACGAAGCTCCACCACCACCACCACCATTGCTGCTAGTGTGTGCTCGTCGGCGGCTTCCACTACCACCACCGCTACCGCCGCCACCGCCGCCGTCATTACGCGACCTTGAGCTGTAATATTCTCCGTCATTGCTGACATCCTCGTCGTAGTCATATCGAGAACGTGAGTTTCGTGATCGAGAAGACTCAGTGTCCGAAAAGTCTGGAATATCATCGTAAAAATCGTTATAGTCATCGTATCGGGCACCTTGGAAGGCTCGCGATTCCAGCACTCTGAATAGTTGATCGCAAGCCGGTGGAGGTTCCACTCTGCCAGAAAGAATCTGTCTGGCCTTGACCGGCTGTCCATAAAACGTCTTGTTGGCGTCTCGTCGCTCGATCAACACCGAGCCTTCCAACGACACACCTGCAAACAGTCCCTTCGTTTTCGCATACGAAAACACGGCTGCAACACCCTTCAAAGAGGCGCTGCCAGCAGCTTCTGCGTTCCGGCCAATGGGTCCAGCGGCGAGAGATACGTTGCCACCTAATGTGATAGAACCGGCCTGCGCAAATGTCTCCACCGCAGCATGGTTATTCAAAATGAAAACAAAATCGGTCAATTCACCCCCAATCTGTCCACCAACACCCATACCGGCGGTCATGATACCGGTAGGACCGGACCATGACCCGTCTTCCAATCTCGCCACAAGCACACCAGACCCAGCACGGCCACTGAACAAAAAGCCCGCCTTGAGCACTGTCAGCACCGCCAGACCTTTGGCATTTTGTAGAATCTCCTTGGGGATGACGGAATCTGCACCAAATACTTGATTGGGTTTAATAAAGGAAGCTAGAATTTTGGCTGCTTTTCTGTGATGTTTCGTGTTAGTCGTATTTCATGTAATGGGGGCTAATCCCCCCCTTCTGAACACCTAAATCCCACACATACCTTGACTCCTTTGCCAACGACCTGGGCACTGGATTGTTGATACCCATGATATGAAATTGTCTATATCACACTCCCTATTTTTATTCAAACGTGGTGTCTGCTATTGAGTATCGTCAAAAGCGAAGAAATGGGAGGCGGGTTTGTGTGAGTGTGAAGCTTAATGTCGGTATCTTCCCAATCACACGTTTCAAAGACAACGGGCACAGACCGCTGTTAGTGGTGCTGAGCCTCAGATGCGGGTGTGACCCAGCCACCATCCCATGCCAAGAATTTTTTTAAAAGGTTATGTACTGTAGTACATTGTCGATTGAACTTTAGTTCATATAAATGCTCGGAAGACATGAACTATCAAAACACTTCCTCTAGCCGCACTTGAGAAACAGAGCGGCGTCCGATAACGTTTAACCAGTAGCTTTTTTTCGGTCCTCGAACTTATTACCAGTAAAAATTGTACGTGTCTTCGACGGGTATACTGACAGTTCGCGGTCCGATGGTGGATCCGAATTCGCAGCCGGCATTAATCTGGATTACATCTGGACTCGCACGCTTCCATTTCTCTAGTGTATCATCACCGGAAGGCTCGGATGCGGCTCATGCAACGGCTCTGTTTGGCGTTTTCCGACGTCGGCAGTTCGGGATTCTCTCAGCTCGAGGTGGAATGTTATAACTCAAGTATGCAGAGTGTCGTTTTGACATTAGCGCAATAGAATTTTCTAAGCTTCATCTCGAGTCGTCATCTTCGAAGATTGCCACACACGAAGTTCTTCAAAAGCTGATCCTTGTCTCTCACATAAAATCAATAGAATAGTTAGCTGTTTGATGGTGAGCACCTGTCTTCTGAGGAATGAGTATATTGCTAAATTTTCACCTGTTCGCCACTTGAGATGCGGCGCGAGTGCCGCAATCGTTCTGTAGCGAGCTACAGATATACAGTGTACCACTACGATGAACCATTCTCTCAGATCTCAATATGGTTATGCACTGGGATTTCCTTTATACAAGCCTGATCTGCAGTGCAGAGCAACCGACAAGTTGGACGTGCCTGCGCTATGTTATTGATCGGTATTGATCTAAACCCAAGAATACCTGCGCATATGCTACCTAGAAATTCACATTCCGAATAGCTTCATCAATTTCACTAGTCTGAACCAATAAACCCATTTTGGACGACCTTCAATAAGTCCGGCGCGCAATGAGTTCTCAGCCGCACGCAGTTTGCGCGTCTCGGATAGGGCTGGAAGAGGCTACATCATCGGGCAGATCTTGTCGGTGGTCCCGCTCCCCAGCGACCCTTTTTCTTAAAAGCCAGCCCATCTTGCTACATTCGACATTTTTTTTCATCATCGCATTGGACTTTCAATTATACACGAGCTGTATACTTAGACAATACCAGCCATGATGCGCTCCGTAACACAGGCGCTCAGGCCTGTCATGTCGCGACAGCTAATAGTACCGCGTACTAGTAAGGGTTCACTGATATGGCGACCCATTTCACGACAGCAGCAACAACCAGCTGCGATGCGGAGCTTGTGCTCAGCTAACGAACCACAAAGTCGGCTGAGAACGAACAGAAATCTAAATTTCATGACCAAAGGAATGGTGCGATATTATTCCGATGCCGGCCCTCGAGGAGGGTTGAAAAAGACAATTACAGGGTCCGTGTTGTGGAAAGCGTTTTACTATACATCGGTCACGCTCGGTATCACCACATCGGTCATTGCGACGCTTCTGGGCGTTTTCTTTATTTACGATGCAACAACTTACAGAGACGGGGGCGATTCGACTGTCATTGACGTTAGCGAATTGGCATTGTCGCCAATCAGAGGTGGACCGAAAAACCTGCCTATTTTGGAACAACATTTGGACGAGCTGGACGATGACGACAAACGGAATGCGGCTGGCAAGCCAAAGCTTGTGATTTTGGGCTCCGGCTGGGGCTCCGTATCACTACTGAAAGAATTGGAAGCAGATCTTTATGACGTTACCGTAGTCTCGCCAACAAATTATTTCTTGTTCACGCCCATGCTTCCCTCTGCCACAGTCGGTACGCTCGAGTTCCGATCGCTGATTGAACCAATCCGGCGAATATGCTCCAAAGTTGGAGCACACTTCTTGGAGGCCAAAGCAGAGAAAATCGAGTTTTCAGAAAAATTGGTAGAAGTGAGCGTGAAGAACCAGGTCACGAAGGAAATCAGCTCATTTTACATCCCTTACGATAAACTAGTGATTGGCGTCGGATCTGTTACCAACGATCATGGCGTCGATGGGCTCGAGAACTGCCATTTTCTCAAGACTGTGCAGGACGCTCGTAATATTCGAAACCGAGTCGTTTCAAACTTGGAACTAGCGTGTCTTCCAACCACTTCCTTGGAAGAGAAGAAGCGTTTGCTGAGCTTTGTGGTATGCGGCGGTGGCCCGACTGGCACCGAGCTTGCAGCAGAGATTTCAGATCTTCTCAATGAAGACCTTCACCGTCACTACCCCAACTTGATCAAGAAGCTTGTCACTGTGCATGTGATTCAGTCTCGATCTCATATCTTAAATACCTACGACGAAAAGATCTCCGAGTATGCCATGGAACGATTTCAAAAGGACGCTATCGATGTGATTGTGAACAGCCGCGTGGAGAAAGTTCTTCCCGGTCGAGTCATCTTCAGCCAAATGGGCACCGACGGCAAGCCGATTCACAAGGAATTGCCTTACGGGCTATGTGTGTGGTCGACTGGTGTGTCGCAAGCTCCAATTGCTAAGCAAGTGGTGAAGGAGCTCGGTGAGTTCCAGAAGAACAAGCGAGCAATTGAGACTGATGCTCATTTGCGAGTCATTGGAGCACCACTAGGCGACGTTTACGCAATTGGCGACTGTTCGACAGTGCGGACAAGTACTGCAGAAGACGCTATTGCTCTTCTTAAACATTCGGTGTTGGGCAAAAGAAAGTACTCGCTCACTGGCGACAATAAGCTTTCGGATGTTGACTTGAGTAAAGTATCAATCACGTACGACGAGCTTGTAGAGCTTGCTCGAACGATTCGGCGCAAGAACCCACAGTGCTCTGAGCATTTAACGGGCCTCAAGGGCATGTTTGAAGAGTTTGACGTGGACAAGTCTGGCACATTGTCCATCAAAGAGCTCTCCTGCATGCTTCACGACGTTGACAAGAAAGTGACCTCCCTTCCTGCCACTGCTCAAAGAGCCGCTCAGCAGGGACAGTACCTCGGCCGAAAGCTCGCTAGAATCTCAAAGACCCATGACACATTGCAATTGAACGATATCATTGATGGCGACGTTGACGATGTGCTGTACCGGCCTTTCAAGTACCATCATCTCGGTTCGTTAGCATACATCTCCAATGCCGCAGTATTTGACCTCAACGGTCGAAGCTATTTTGGTGGTCTAGTCGCCATGTACTTGTGGCGGGGCGTTTACTTTGCGCAGCAAGTGTCGTTGCGAACGAGGGCATTGATGTTTATGGACTGGCTTAAGCGAGGCTTATTTGGTCGAGATTTGGCAGATATTTCTAGAAACGAAAATGAGTAGATGAGTTTTTTGTATAATTGTGTTTTATATAAATAGAAGATCTCGAGAGTGAAGAGATATGCAAACCCCAAAATGATGTTGAAGTCTAGGACTAGTATCTTTTCCCAAAATCAAGGCTCGGCATGACAATGTGAAATTAGTAGCTGTTCATATAGATCTCATATATATGCAAGATTTTTGGCACTAGCTTCGAAAGAGCTGTCAATGATTTGTGATATACTTGCATTATAGAAGTTTACCTGATTGCATGACGAGATAGACGCAGCAATTTTTCCGTTGAGCTGCACTTCCTGAAAGTTTTCGACACGAAATCTGATGTAGATTCCAAGTGAGATATTTAGGAATAACGTTGATTCACATTAAAACGATAGCACTTGATAGATCGCTACACGTTTCATGCACCCGACTTCCAGGGTCAGATACACTCGTGCTTTCACAGGACACAGCTACAGCTGAAGCAAATCATTTAGTCTGTTTCCGGATGAATAGGTGTTCTTTTAGGCAATCGCATTGGCGTTAAAATATCGCCAAACAACCATCAGTAAATATGCACAAATAATCGCCATACCAATCTCTTCCGCACATTCAGTAATAGAACTGAGAAAAATAGTAAATTTATCCACCCATTGCATAAATCCAATTTGCAAACTAATTATTCCGCATTTGATCCCGTCTGCAGTAATACATCCGAACGTTCTTTGGTTCGAATGTTCAGTCGTTGCCGACCTGCACACCCTGCATGGACGACCCTTGCATGGGGAATGGTGCGGGGTTCATGTCTTTCTCTAGTCAGGCGGGGTAACATTGTTCTGAGCAACGAACGGCATTCACTGACGTCGTAAACATTTGAAAAAGATGTTGTGAACAGTATCGGTTATAAGAGCCGTGATTTCAGGCTAAATTAACTCTTTGGCCTTTTAAAATAGATACGTGTGTAATAATAAAAAAAAACCCAGTTGAAAGTGCAGTTGCCAAGGCTGGTGTACACATTTTTCATCTTCAACACGCACAATATCTGTTCGCAGTTGCGATCATCTCAAACCCAACGTTTCGGTGAATTCGCCCGAAGCTTTTACAAGGCTGTAGTGGTGTAGCAAATGTCGCCAATTTGAGGCGCATCATAACCTACCCTCGTGGGGGCAGAATGAGTGACTTGGTAACCCACCAACCACCAAAACCATGTCGATCATTGCATAGGCTGATTGGCAATCTTCGGATCATCAGCGGAGGAGGCTCTCGAACTTGAAAAGACCGGTACTATATAAGACCAACCATTCGTCGTCATGATCCACAGGCAAAACGATAATGAGTGCTCGCGACTTGAAGCCCACTGATAGCTACGACGAGAAAGACGCCGCGGCGGCTGAGAACTTGTACGACGAGGGAGATCTTGAAACGCTCGAGACGAAGTCGCAGACGTTTTTGGCGAATCGCAAGGGATACCACTTCCCCAAATGGCAGTTCAAAAGCTCGACCCAGGCCACATATGTGATTGCAGGCTTTGCATCACTTGGAGGTTTACTGTCGGGCGTTGACCAGAGTTTGATTTCGGGAGCGAATCTATACATGCCCAAGGATCTGAATTTGAACAGTAACCAGTCCTCGTTGGTGAGTTCTTTCGTGCCGCTAGGTGCCGTATTTGGAAGTATGCTCATCTCGCCGCTGAACGAGAAATTCGGCCGACGATATGCTATAATGGTTGCCATTGCGTTCTACACGGTGGGTGCAGCGCTTGAAGCCGCTGCGCAGAATTTCGGCATGATGCTTGCCGGCCGTCTGATTGTGGGACTCGGGCTGGGTCTCGAAGGCGGTACTGTACCCATCTATGTTGCGGAAAGCGTTCCATCTGACAGACGAGGTGGCATCGTGTCGCTCTACCAGTTTAATATCGCACTCGGCGAAGTGTTTGGCTATGTCATCGCGGCCATTTTCGTGTCGGTGACGGGCAACTGGCGATACATGCTCGGTTCTTCGCTTCTTTTCTCGACAATAATGTTTATCGGGTTGCTGTTTTTGCCGGAAACTCCGCGATGGCTCATGCACAAGCACCGAGAAGAAGAATCGTATTTGGTGTGGAAGAATATCCGCAAATTCGATACTTCCAATAACCGAAGGGAGTTTTTGGAAATGCGCCATGTAGCACTAATGGAATCGACTGATGATAACATGCAGGAGCGAAAGCACTTGTGGATGGACCTCATCCGGGACCCGCGTGCGAGGCGGGGATTTGTGTTTGCCAATATTATGATTTTCTTGGGCCAGTTCACGGGTATTAATGCAATTATGTACTACATGAGCACGCTGATGAGCCAGATTGGATTCGACGATAAGAAATCCGTGTTCATGTCACTAGTCGGCGGCGGGTCGCTATTGCTCGGCACTATACCTGCGGTGCTTTACATGGACCGATTCGGACGGCGGTTCTGGGCTAACGTCATGCTTCCTGGATTCTTTATCGGGCTTGTTCTAGTTGGAGTCAGCTACCAATTCTCGGTCGAGACACAGCTGCCCAAGGTCGAGGGGCTTTATCTCACCGGAATTATTCTCTATCAAGGATTCTTCGGGTCCTACGCATGCTTAACGTGGGTGATTCCGTCAGAAGCGTATCCTACGTATTTGCGATCATACGGTATGACCACATCGTCAGGTACGCTCTACCTTTATGCATTCATCGTGACGTACAATTTCACTCGAATGCAAAATGCCATGACTCCTACCGGTCTCTCGTTGGGATTCTACGGAGGCATTGCAGTCATTGGTTGGTTCTACCAATTGCTGTTCATGCCCGAGACCAAGGGCAAGACTTTGGAAGAGCTGGATCTCGTGTTCTCCATGCCTACGCGTGAACTTGTACGACAGAATGTGCAAGGCATCAAGAACTCGTTTAGCCACATTGCACACGGACAATTCTCCAAACTGATTGAGTAAACTACTACTATCACTAGTTTCATTTTTTGCGCATATTTCATAGTTTTTTGTTTTCTTGAAAAAAAAAATTACATTGGCCATATCGTTCCGTCTACTGTTCCCAACTCTTTATTCAGCTCTAACGTTGGCGTGGAGTAGTTTTGTACTTGGAATGAGCCAAGCATGGATTGGATGCAGGGAGTCGACGCTGTAGGCGTGCTGCTCAAGATCAATTGAGACTCAGGCTGGTGCCATGACGTCGCACTCGCATGTGTCAAAGTGTTGGCTGGAGAATCTTCGTCGCTCACTTCGCTGATATACCTCGAGCTGCTCGCGTCGCTGCCAGATATCAGCGACTGGTACGTGGCGGAATGCGAAGCTGCCCCATGCGGTGCAGGATAAGAGTTGCTACTACTAGCTTCATCGAACATTGTCGCGGCGTAAAACTCGTTGAGCTCATTGATAACATTCTCGCTGTAGAGCCACCTGGTGCGCACCGTGACTTCAATCACTTGCAATGCCTCGTTCATCTTGCCTTCCAAAACTTTGAACGTGGCCATATTTGGCTTGGAGATGGATAATGATTTGGCGCGATCAATGATTTGCACCATCACGTTCTGCACGTCGAGTTCGGCATCGAGCAGTGATTGAGGGTTGGCGATGGCTGCTTCCGCTAGAGAATGCCCAATGTCGAAGAATTTTTTGCGCATTCCTGGGCCGTGAGCTAACAGGTCTTGCGTGGAGACAGATGCAGATGCTTGTACAGCAACATTGGCAATATAAGCAGGGAACAGCGCATTCGAGGAGCCAGTCTGGTGTCCATTCTGATCACATATTTGCCACAGCAACAACAGCAGCCACGGTTGGGTGACAAGAACATTAGACTTCTGGATCCCGGATTGGAAGTTGGGGATATTCTGGATAGCCTGAGTTAGTCGGTCCTGGATTCTTCTAGACACTTCAATCTCCATCGGCAGCGAGTTGGGCGACACGTCGAGCGGCGACTTGTTCCATGCATCTACAAATGCGTCTTCAACACTCGCCATCACCCTAAGCAGCGACACAAACTCGTTGTATACGCTATCCTTATCAGCACTCGGCATGCGAATAGATTTATGCAAAATTACTGTTTTCCGTTCGTGGATGGCAAACCCCCTGTCGCTGATAAACAACCCCCAGTACAGTATCCGTCTATCGAGATCTTCTTCGGCACTGAGCCCTTCATATGTCGCTTCGTCATCGAGCCGCATCAGCTGTGCAATCATAATAGCCTCATGGAGGAAGTACCATGCAGTCTCGTACTCTTCCGAGGCGCAAAAGCTCAAGTATATCAAAAACGCCACCTTCGACCGCGTTACCGAATCTAATGTGATAAATGCTAAAGAACTCTTCACCCGCATTGCTTCATTGAGCAACATATCCCGCATACCTTCCTGGTTTTCACTATTCAACTGTACACGCTGCAACGGAACGGCAGCCAGTGCCGTTACCAACGTATATGTTTCCTCTGTGGGCGGCTCTTCAAGCATTTTCATGACATCTCGCTCCACTAATATAGGCACAATCGGATTGATGTATTCAAAATAAGCGCCAATAAGCTTCTTGAGATCCTCGAGATTGAACTTATCCCATCGTAATCCAGCCATGTATAACGAGTCGATAGGTTCGTTCCCAGCCGTAGCATTTACACCTTGTCGTTGCCTGAGTAAAGTCAGCACTGCTGACCCATTGCCTCTAGGTCCTCGTTTCTTTGCTGCAGAGAACGTGCACTTGAGCCCAGACGTTATACACCTCCAACATGGCTCTAGTCCATCGCATTTGATTCGTCGAATACGGCAGCAGTCGCATACCACCGGTCGCGACTTAGGCCTGGCCGTTTGGTCGCTTTTGGAATTTGTCATAGTGATAGCTAGCAACCGTCGTGGATAGCGCTCATAGATACAGAGACGGAAGGAAAGAGAGGAGCAGGACCGGCCGGTATCTATATAAAAAGGGACTCTCGGATTTTGGAGCCTTACGCTTTGTTTTATTTTTCCCTCAACGCGCTCCAAAAGGCAGCAGATAGCAGCATATTTAACGTGTGCAGATCCGTGTACACTTGCTTTGAAAGTGCCCAGTTAATTATCTCGCTTCTTCAAAGGTCCTGTACAAGCATCTGATGCGAGGATTGCGGGGGTCTGAACCTTAATGAGAGGACCCGCAGCAGATGTCTCTGGCTATTTGGGGGGTCCCAATACACCTGTACTGAGTAATCACATTTCCGAATTCTCTAGCTATTTCACAACACACGATTGATAGATAAAATAACTCACATCTTTACAGTAAATATCTACTGTCAAAGGGGTCATTGCAATCTATCGGTCAATGACGAGCTTTTGCGCCACCAAAGGGCCCGAGAATCTACACCGGCCGCATCTGCACAGCCGTGCCAAGCTCGCCGAAATTTCTGTCCTAAAACGGGTCGTGCGCCCCGTGAAGCACATGCCCGACCTGTGTGATTAAGTCGAGTCGCAATTAAAAGGTTCGAACCAAAACTAAAACCAGGCTGAGTAGTTTCATCATTTTGAATCGAATATCTAGTGCTATATCGTATTCACTTAAGACTTATCAATAAAACGATCAGAGCCCGGACTTGCCTAAACCGGAGATGCACCGACGCCATGTGCCGAAATTGAGGGTGTTCCCCCTTTACTTGGTCGCGGCTTTTCTGTTTACGATTTTGCTTGGCTATTTTCCGAATGGAACTCCGACTGCCAGAGGAGTTTGGGGGCTGTGTTGGTGAATAACTCAAAAGTGGAGCGGAATTGCAGCGAACATCATCGTGCTCCTTCGAGCTTGTACTTGAGATATATCAGATTAAACACTGTTAGGTGTATAATTGCAGCGAGATCAGATGAGATGAGATATGCTGAGCTGCTAGATAGATGATCTAATCTACTCTGAAAACGGCACTTTTTTGTCTACAATTAATCCACTCATCCGCCTATTGTTTCTGTGAGACATTTTGTACGATCAAATTGAACTATATGATATACTATAACTGATTGGTGATTAGAACTTGAGTTTTTTGTTCTCCCTGACAAGGTACCCACGCAAGATAATAAAAAATGCACAGTTAGCAGCAAGCACTGATCCAGTATATAGAATAGCGTCCCTATACTGTGCCGGCTTCGTTGCGCCAGACTGGACGAACAGTCCCGCAATTGGAGACCCCAGCATGTTACCCACGCCTCTAAAGAAATACATGAGGCCAGATATCGAGTGGTAATTCTGTACTCCGAATAACTCGACAAGGCATGCTGGCAACAGTGCAATGATTGGTCCCGAGAACACGCCGTTGAGCACCACAAATGCAATGTAAGCATCCTTAGACGGTACCATCCACAGCGTGAAAACGGTGATCATGCTCATTACGCAGCAGAGCAGCAGCATATTGAAACGCCCAATATAGTCGGACCAGAACCCTAGCACTACTTTGCTCATTGCATTGACGATATTGTTGATACCAATAAAAGTTGCGCCCTGCGATGC
This sequence comes from Blastobotrys indianensis, assembly GCA_030558855.1. NCBI lineage: Eukaryota > Fungi > Ascomycota > Dipodascomycetes > Dipodascales > Trichomonascaceae > Blastobotrys > Blastobotrys indianensis. The sequence continues at coordinate 291,141 of JAKTQK010000003.1, forward strand.
ACTGAAGCCAATAGTCTGGCCGTAAGCGGACATGAAGAACAACGGCACGAGGTAGCCCTGCGACTGTAATGTAGTGCCAGATATATGCAGCAGAAATTTAGGCGTCTTGGCTATTCTCAAATTGACGAGCCCGAGATTCGACGGCCGGAAGTTGGGGTGGACAAACACCAGTCGCGAAGAGATGCCGCCCAAGACCAGTACCAACAACCCCAGGATCCTCACAGCCCATTGCCATCCGTGCTGAGAGATCAAGTACCTGGTAAACGGTGCCATTGCTAGACCACCTACACCCGTTCCCGCAAACACCACCCCCATGGCGATACCGCGGTGTCGCGTAAAGTACGGCGGCGCACACACAACAGGCGGCAAATACAGCAACGACGCTCCAACACCATACATGATGCCCTGTGTAATGGCAAACTGCCAAGTCTTTGAGCAGAACCCGGTCAGTATTAGTCCCAGTCCACTGATTGCACCTCCGACGGCCATCAGCGTCTGCACACTGAATCGCGACGACAGTGGACCGTTGAAGATGGCAAGCATGTACGTCAGACTCGTGGCAAGGGTGCCGATAATAGCAACACTGGACTGGTTCTGGCCATGCAACGGGCCCTGTGCACTTTGATAATAGTCTTGAAAAACACCGAATGTGAACCCAATGCCAAACACTACAAAGTTGGCCATGAACCCGGCGATGCAGCATAGAATACCATTTCTGCGCAGCTGCTCCTCCGAAAGCCCATCTGCCGGCTCAGGTTCACTTTGAGTTTCTCTACCCTCTAACTCGATGCTGGGCATGTTATAGTGTGTGCATTCGAAGAAATCACACCGGCCATGGCTTTATTAATGATAATTGCGGACAGTTTCGGAAGTTGATGACTATTTGAATCGCCCATGCGGAGCGCGGTCTCCGCACAATCAGTCGCTGCGGATGTTGTACTACGCGGTACAGAATGACTGAGAAGATCTCGTGAGGCTAGTCGTGGAATGTCACAGATATATCGAATTGGACAGACTGGCAATGTAGTTGGCATAGTCTTACTTGCTCGTCTCGTTTTCCTCCAGTACATGTGTAACTTAGTATGGTATTGAATGACTTCATTCCACCGGTATAATATGATCAAAACCAAAACTAAAATTAAATTTGCATACAAACAATAATTAACCAAGACATCGGTTGATCTACGATGCTCACCTTGTTATTTCCAAACCTCATCGCGGGAACGGGAGATCGTTATCGAAAGTTGCGTGGTCAAAATCAAACACTTTCATGTACCATTTTCCATCTTCCAGTTGCCATCGATAGTTGCAACTATGGAGGTCATTGTGCCGTACCCCGACTGACATGAGGATATTGCCTACTCTCTCGAGTTCATGCTTCTTCTGCTCGTTCGACGGTCTGTCAGTTGCTGCACTTTCAACATACTCCTCGTACGACGGCTTGTCAGCTGCTGCACTTTCAACATACTCCAAGGCGATGAAAAGCCGAGGGTTAACATCCTCTAAATCAATGCCACCATACGCGAGCAACTTGGCCACACATTTTTGGTCTTCCTCGGCAAGCTGTGAAACGCGGAAGTAAGCCTTCAGCTCTCGCTCCATCTGCAGAATTGACCATGGATCTGCATCGTACACTTTAAGAACAAATGGCCGTTGCGAAAGCACACTAGAACCATTGAATTGCTCGGCACCTAAAGCATCACCATAGTCGTCGTGGTATTCAACCTTGGCTACAGATCTGCTCCGGCCAGGAATCGGATACCGCTCGCTCTCAATAGTCTCCGTCTCTTCAGTCCCATCGGATCGATACCACTCAATAATGCCAAAATCGTGGGATTCGTACTCTCCGCTCACCGCAAAGGCGCCAAAAACTTGCCCAAAATGTGCCAAAGCTTTCCGCATGGCTGACACCGGGCCGTTGTTGAGCAGTCTGGCACTGCGGATGAACCCATTTCGGAAGAGAACGGACGTATATTTCGTGGGAACTGTCGCTTCGTTCTGCTCGACTCCACTGCGCTCCTCACCAAGTAATTCCAAGAGAATCTGAATGTAGCGCCGTACTCTCGCACTTCTGAACACCGCGTTGATGAAGTACTGCAACATCTTCACCGCACTGCCATCCTCGGTCAAATCGAGTGCATAGTGACAGCTCAAATTCGCTTCAATGAAATCATCGTTAAGTTCAGTCATTTCACGCAGATAAGTGCCAACGAAACTAAGCCCGTCTAATCGTGATGCAGTCTCGTCTGTAGCTTCAAGGTCATCTCCAACGTCCTGGACATTGGCTGCCCGACACGCACAAGATGGTCCTTTGAGCTCGATTATTGCCGGATACTCAGTCCTTAGTTCTCCAGGCTGATGGACCCCGCTTACTTCGACAGATATATCTGTGATGCCTCCGACGCCTTCTTGGCTGTATATTTGAATATCCAGTCGAGGATACAATACTTCGAGCAAAATCTCCGCTTTACGCGTAATCTGTTGGAACAGCTTAGTACATTCTGATTCATTGTCCACATTATTCATCTTGAATTCGCAAGGTCCAAGCGCGATGTCTTTAGGATCTTCGAAATATCCTTCGTAGAAAATCGTGTTGATAAGAAGTAAGAGCTTTAGAGCCTTCGAGTCTTCCAGCGCATCCTGGACAAGTCCTTGTCTTCCATCGCTCTCGGTCTGACCTATTGGTAGATACTTCCTGTGCTTGCCCACCAGATATGAAGAAGAATCCCCGCCGTGAAAACCTACAGCGGTCTCAGACTTGGCATTGTTACCAGAATCCGCGTTTGCAAATGGTTTGGGAAGCTGAAGCACTGAGGACATCACATCCGGTCCTAGACATCCCCGTGGCCCATCTTGTATTAACACGCCTCCAGAGAATGTCAACATTGTATCCAGCTTCTGCCCACTTCCTTCATTTCCCTTCACCGATAGTTTGTCGATCACTGCTTTGCGGCCCTCACATGCGTCCAAATAAGAATTATGGGCTTCTATCATGGTATCACCGAATCCCTTTTCCTTTGCAAGATCATAGAGCTCGGAAACTGAAGGTATAGCTCTGTGGCCAAGACCATTATCCTGACCCCGATGTGGTTGACGAATGGCATACATTTGTGCTATGGCGTAACAGAAATTGCTTGAAGACAGCTGTCGGAGCGAAGCTAGAAAAGTCTACCCTTTATATAGATTTCTTCTATGATACGAAGCCTGTGCCCTGTTCTACAACTTAGGATTAGAGTTAGCCAAAGAAGTAACTAGCTTATGCTGCAGGCGATCGTCTTTTCTCCTAATTTCCTGAAATGGCAAAGAAGGATGTAGTTAGATCTATTACAACAGTTCAGCCAATGATGCAGTAGGTCCAGAGTCCCGCTAATGGGAATAGCGATGATGGCGAGACCGTGCCATTCTAGTGCCATTCTAGTGTAATTTCGACTCGACAGTCGTATGAAGTTGTCCAAGTGTAATTTCCGCCGCAGTGTCTCAAAATCTTGCAGCAGCGTGCGGCGCGGCCCCTGTGTGTCCCTCAGCCAGCCGTACCTCCTTGGCGGCGCTTACAGCGCAGCTCAGCGCGACCGAGGTGAAGCCACTTCCGCATCTAGATAGTCCGCACATCGTCAAGTCTTCCGGAAATTTCAAACGCCTGTTAACACTATGCAATTGTCCCTTGAATAAATAGCCACAACGCTCGAAATATCGTGTCGTCTCTGCGAGTCTCTATGACGACGACAGGGAGTGTGACCTCAATAAGCCCGCGATATAGTTCGAGTGCCGCACGACTCTCAGCTGATACTGTACGACACGGTACTGATATTGACTGAGAAGATCTGGCGAGGCGAGTCGTAAAATATCACAAACATATCTAATTTAACAGATCGGCAATGAAGTTTGCATAGTCTTACTTGCCTACGAGCTACTTGCTAGTCTCGTTTCCCTCCGATACGTGTCTGACATTGACTCATGTATATCTTAGTATTGAACGAATTCAATAACAAATCAAAATCAAAGTGAGATTGAATTTAAAAAAATGCATACAAAGAATAATTGAGCCAATACGTTGGCAGATCTACGATGCTCACCTCGTTACTTACAAACCTCATCACAAGCACTGGAAATCTAAGTCTGAGTTGGTCTCAGACACCTTCGAAAACGAACGCTTCTTAGAATCGTGCTTCCCACAATAGTCGGACGCGACTGCCGAGCCACTCCACACAGAGTCAGCATTCTCAACACCTATGCAGTCAGCAGCTGTTTTCGAGATGTCCTTTACAGCTCCGGTGTCGTCGTCGTGATCGTCATCAAAAGTTGCGTGGTCAAAATCAAACACTTTGATGAACCATTTTCCATCTTCAAGCTGCCATCGATAGTTGCGCTCCTCGAGGTCATTGTGCTGGACGCCGACTGACTCGAGTATACCGCATACTCTGTCAAGCTCATGCTCTTCCTGCTTGTACGACGGTGTGTCAGTTGCTGCGCTTTCAACATACTCCACGTACGACTGCGTGTCAGCTGCTCCGCTCTCGAGATACTCCTCGTACAACGACTTGTCAGCTGCTACACCTTCAACATACTCCACAGCGATGAATAGCCGAGGATCAACATCGTCCAGATCAATAGCACCAAATGCGAGCAATTTGGCCACACATCTCTGGTCTGCACCGGCAAGCTGTGAAGTACGGAAGTAAGCTTTCAGCTCTCGCTCCATCTGCTTGATTGAATCTGCATCTGCGTCGTAAACCTTGAGAATACATGGCCCTTGTGAAAGCCCAGCAGAACCATTAGAATGCTCGCTCCCCAAAGCATCAGCGTTGTTGCAGAACTGGACCTTGGCTACAGATATGCTTCGGCCAGGGATCGGATCCTCGCTGGTTGGAATACCTTCAAGCTCCCCAGATCGATAGTACTCAATGATGCCAAAATCGCTGGATTTGTACTCGCCGCTAACAGCAATGGCGCCAAACTCTTGCCCAAACTTTGCCACAGCATTGCGGATGACTGGAGCCTTGTACTTGGTGTACAGCTTGCCACTTGGGATGAGACTTGTATCTCGGGTGAAGTGAAACTTGTACTTCTGAAACTTTTCATTAATCATCTTGTTGAACTGATCATCCATCGTGTCGCTGAGTACGCCTCCAAAGTGCTCACCAGCTGCTTCCAGGAGAAACTGAACGTAGCGCCGTACTCTCGCACTTCTAAACGCCGCGTTGATGAAGTACTGCAACATTTTCACCGCACTGCCATCCTCGGTCAAATCGAGTGCATAGTGACAGCTCATATTCGCTTCAATGAAATCATCGTTAAGTTCTGTCATTTCACGCAGATAAGTGCCAACGAAACCAAGCCCGTCTGATCTTAATGTGGTCGCATCTGTAGCTTCAAGGTCCTTTCCACCGGCCAGCACATTGGCTGCCCGATACGCACAAGATGGTCCTTTGAGCTCGATTATTGCCGGATACTCAGTCCTTAGTTCTCCAGGCTGATGGACACCGCTAACTTCGACAGATATATCTGTGATGCCTCCGACCCCTTCTTGGCTGTATATTTGAATATCCAATCGAGGATACAATACTTCGAGTAAAGTCTCCGCTTTACGCGTAATCTGTTGGAACAGCCTAGTGCATTCTGATCCACTGTCCACATCACTCATCTTGAATTCGCAAGGTCCAAGCGCCACGACTTTAAGTTTTCGAAAAAGTCCTCGGTTTAAACGCGTGTTGAGAAGAAGTATGAGCTCCAAGGCCTTCGAGTCTTCGTGTGCATCCTGGACAAGACCTTGTCTTCCATCGCTCTCGGTCTGACCTATTGGCAGATACTTCCTGTGCTTTCCATTCAAATATGAAGAAGAAACCCCGCCGTGAACACCCACAGGAGTCTCAGGCTTGGCATTGATGCCAGAATCTGCGTTTGCAAATGATTTGGGAAGCTGAAGCACAGACGACATCACTTCTGGTCCTAGACATCCCCGTGGCCCATCTTGTACTAATATGCCTCCGGAGAAAGTCAACATTGTATTTACGTTCTGCTCACTTCCTTCATTTCCCTTCACCGATAGTCGGTCGATCACTGCTTTGCGGCCCTCACATGCGTCCAAATAAGAATTATGGGCTTCTGTCATGCGATCACCAAATCCCTTTTCCTTTGCAAGATCATAGAGCTCGGAAACTGAAGGTATAGCTCTGTGGCCAAGACCTGTATCTTGACCCCGCTGTGGTTGACGAATGGCATACATTTGTGCTTTGGTGTAACAGAAATTGTTGAAGACAGCTGTCGGAGCGAGGCTGGAAAATCTGCCCTTCATATAGGTTTCTTCTGTTCTACACCCTAGAATTAGGGTTATCCAAAGAAGTAACTAGCTCATACTGCAACACCGTCAGCAGGTGATCGATTTCTCTTCTAGCTTCCTGAAATGATAAAATAGAATCTAGTTAGATCTAGTACAACAATTATGCAACAGATCCAAAGTTCCGTTAAAGGAAACAGCGATGAAGGCGAGACCGTGTCATTCTAGTGTAATTTCGACTCGACTGTCGTTCTGCAGTTGTCCAAGTGTAATTTCCGCCGCAGTGTTTTAAGATCTGTGCGGCGAGGCCCTCGTCACTCACCGCCAGCAGCTCCTCAGCCTTGTGAAATTTTCAAACGCCTGTTAGCATTATGCACATTTCGCAATTGGCCTTAAATCGATAGTCACGACGCTAGAAATATCGTGGCGTCTCTGTGAGTCTTTTTACTACGACGACAGGAAGAGCGAGCTTTATAGACGCGCGATATGATATATTGCGAGCGCCGCACCGCTCACTGCAGAAATTGCACGACGCGGTACCAAATGACTGAGAAGATCTGGTGTGTGAGGCGAGTTGTAAAACGCCACAGATTTCTCGAATTGAACAGACTGGCAATGAAGTTTGCATACTTGCCTACGAGCTACTTGCTCGTCTCGTTTTACTCCAGTACATGTGCAACTAGACTAATGTGTAACTCAGTATGGTATTGAATGCCTCCATTCTACTGGTATAATATAATCAAAACCAAAATTAAAAAATCAAATATGCATACAAACAATAATTAATTAGGACATCGGTTGATCTACGATCCTCACCTCGTTATTTCTTCACCCCTTCGCGAGACGTGGAGATCGAAGACTGTAACATCGAAAATGAACGACTCCTACAATAGGGCTTTCGAAAATAACTGGACGCAAAAGTCGAGTCACTCTACCCGAAGTCATCGTTCTCGGCACCTGCGTCGTCAACAGCTAATTTTGCGATGTGTTGACAGTGCGGGCCCAGTGATCGTCATCAAAAGTTGCGTGGTCAAAATCAAACACTTTGATGAACCATTCACCATCATTCCGTTGCCATCGAAAGTTGCGCTCTTCGAGATCATTGTGCCGCACGCCGACTGACTCGAGGATCTTGTATGCTCTTTCGAGCTCATGATCTTGCTGCTCGTACGATGGTGTGTCAGTTGCCGCACTGTCAACATACTCCAGAGCAATGAATAGCCGAGGATCAACATCTTCCAGATCAATAGCACCAAATGCGAGTAACTTGGCCACACTTTTCTGGTCTGCGCCGGCAAGCTGTGAAATGCGAAAGTAAGCTTTCATCTCTCGCTCCATCCGCTTGATTGAAGCTGCATCTGCGTCGTACACTTTGAGAATACATGGCCCTTGCGAAAGCCCACCAGAACCATTAGAATGCTCGTCACCCAAAGAATCATCATCGCCGTAGAACTGGACCTTGGCTACAGATTTGCTTCGGCCAGGGATCGGATTCTCGCTGGTCGGAATACCTTCGAGCTCGTCAGATCGATAGTACTCAATGATGCCAAAATCGCTGGATTTGTACTCACCGCTTTCAGCAATGGCACCAAACTGTTGCCTAAACTTTGCCACAGCATTGCGGATGACTGGATCCTTGCCCTTGGTGTACATCCTGCCACTTGGGATGAGAGTAGTATCTCGGGTGAAGTGGAACTTGTATCGCTGGAACTTTTTATTAATCATGTCGTTGAAGTTTTCATCCTTGGTGTCGCTGAGTACGCCTCCAAAGTGCTCACCAGCTGCTTCCAGGAGAAACTGAACGTATCGACGCACTCTCGCACTTCTAAACGCCGCGTTGATGAAGTACTGCAACATCCTCACCGCACTGCCATCCTCAGTCAGATCAAGCGCATAGTGGCTGTTGAAGTCGGCTTCGACGAGATCATCGTTAACACCTTTCAGTCCACGCAAATAAGTGCCAATGAAAGTGAACCCGTCAGACACCCCCATATGCCTGCATGCATTCAAAGAAGCGTATCTGGCTGCTTTTTCAAGACCGAAATGTAGAGCATCAAGCGGAGACATGAGATAGCCATGATTTAAACTCGCAGTAACATCTTGGCCGTGACGACTGTATCCGCGCTTCAACTTGCCATCTATCCGATTGACAGTGTGCTTGTACAGCGAGCCAGCAACACTTTGCAACTGTTCAAGAGTAAACTCCAGCATTGGCCCTCTGGAGGGAGCAATCGGTGATCTTAACGCGTCCGCGTCTGAAGCTTTGAGGTCATCTCCAAAGGCCAGGATATTGGCTGCCCGATAAGCACAAGATGACTTTTTGCACTCGATTATTGCCAGATGCTCAGTCCGCAGTTCTCCATCAAGATCGAGCGCGTCAACTTTGACAGCCATATCCGGGATGCCACCGACCATATTATGCTTGCCGATTCTGACGGTCAGTGCAGGTCTCAATACTGCAAGTAAATTCTGCGCTTTACGCGCAATCCGTTCTATCGGCATAGCACATACTGATTCCTGGTCCACATCAGCCAACTCGAATTCACAAGGTTTAAGTGCCACTGAATTAAGATCCTGCCAACACGCTGTGCCGAAAATCCTGTTGAGAAGAAGTATGATTTCCAGACCCTTCGAGTCTTCGAATGCATCCTGGACAAGACCTTGCTCTTCTTCGGTCTCAGTCACACCTATTGTCAAATACTTTCTGTCCCCGCCCTCTGAATATGAAGAAGCGACGCCGCTGAGGACTTCTAAATTGGCGTCGTGTTCAGCAACGTTGCGAAGAGCTGTGTTTGGAAATAGTCTGCTAAGCTGAAGCACTGAAGACATCACTTTCGATCCTAGATATACCTGTGGCCCACCTACTACTGAAGAGCCTCCGAAGTATTCTTGCATAGTTTCCCAGTTTAATCCACCAGCTATGTCGCCCCCAACCGATAGTTCGTCAATCACTGCGTTTCGGCCCCTACAAGCATCGAAATACCTATAGTTGGCACGTGCCATGTCATCAACAAATCCGTTATTTGCAAGAGCATGGAGTTGCGGAACTGATGGTGCACGTGTCCTGTCACCACGACCAATGTGTTGTGCTCGACGATTATCATACATTTGTGCTTTGGCGTCACAGAAGTTTCCTGAAGAGGGCTCCAGGAGCGACCCTGGACGATTCAGAGGGGCGTTTATATATGTGCTTCCCATTCTGTATGAAATGATGCCTGCGGCCGGTTCAAATATCTGCGCCCTAGATTTAGGGTTAGCTCGTGGACAAGCGCTAGCCACCCGGCTTGGAATATAGAACGCCATCAGCGGACGATGGTCTTCCCTTCTAGTTTCCTGAATTAGCAAAGTAGGGTGTAGTTGATCTATTCTAACAATTTATCCAATGATGCAAATGGTTCGAAATCCCGTAGCGGGAAGAGCGACGAAGACAAGACCGTACCATTCTAGTGTAATATCGACCCGATTGTCGTTCTGCAATTGTTCGAGTGTAATTTCCGCCGCAGTGTTTCACAATCTTGCAAGCAGCGTGCGGCTTGGTCCGTGTGTTCGTCAGCCTTGACGGCGCTTACAGCGCAGCGCTTCTGTCAATTTCAAACGCCTGTTAACACTATGCACACTTCGCAATTGGCCCTTGAATAGATAGTCACGACGCTCGAATTATCGTGATGTCTTTGCGACTCCTTATGACGACGACAGGGAGTGTGACCTTAGTAAGTCCGCGATATATTGTGAGCGCCGCACCACTCGCAGCTGATATTGCACGACGCGGTACCGATATTGACTGAGAAGATCGGATGAGGCGAGTCGTAACATGCCAAAAGAGTATCAAAATAAACACACTGGCAGAGAAGTTTGCATAGTCTAACTTGCCGTCTCGTTTTACTCCAGTACATGCGTAACTTAGTATGGTATTGAATGCCTCGATTCTACTGGTATAATATAATCAAAACCTAAATTAAAATGAAATACGCATACAGCCAATAATTAACCAAGACATCGGTTGATCTACGATATTCACCTCGTTATCTCCAAACAACCAATCGCTGGAACGGGAAATCGTCATCGAAAGTTGCGTGGTCAAAATCAAACACTTTGATGAACCATTTTCCATCTTCAAGCTGCCATCGATAGTTGCGCTCTTCGAGGTCATTGTGCCGCACGCCGACTGACATGAGGATATTGCGTACTTTGTCGAGCTCAGGCTTTTCCTGCTCGTACGACGGTGTGTCAGTTGCTGCACTGTCAACATACTCCTCGTACGACTCCGTGTCAGAAGCTGCGCTCTCAAGATACTCCTCGAACGACGGCTTGTCAGCTGCTGCACTTTCAACATACTCCAAAGCGATGAATAGCCGAGGATCAACATCTTCCAGATCAATAGCACCGATTGCGAGCAACTTGGCCACACATTTTTGGTCTGCCTCGGCAAGCTGTGAAATGCGAAAGTAAGCCTTCAGCTCTCGCTCCATCTGCACAATTGACCATGGATCTGCGTCGTACACTTTAAGAACAAATGGCCGTTGCGAAAGCCCACCAGAGTCATTGGATTGCTCGTTCCCCAAAGCATCATCATAGTCGTCGCAGTACCGGACTTTAGCTACAGATCTACTTCGGCCAGTAAACGGATACTGCTCACTCTCACTAGTCTCCGTCTCTCCAATCCCATCGGATCGGTAGCACTTAATAACGTCAAAATCGAGGGATTCGTACTCTCCGCTCTCCGCAATGGCGCCAAACACTTGGCCCCAGTGGGCCAGAGCATTTCGAATGGCTGACACCTTCTCCTCGTTGAACGCTTTACCACTTTTGAATAATATTGTGCCTCTGGGGACAATGGACTTGTATTTCGCCGCAACCTTCGTTTCGTCGCGTTTGACTCCAGAGCGCTCACCAGCTATTTCCAGGAGAATCTGCACGTGGCGGCGTACTCTCGCACTTCTAAACGCCGCGTTGATGAAGTACTGCAACATCTTCACTGCACTGCCATTCTCGGTCAAATCGAGTGCATAGTGACAGCTCAAGTTCGCTTCAATGAAATCATCGTTAAGTTCTGTCATTTCACGCAGATACGTGCCAACGAAATCAAGCCCGTCTGATCTTAATGTGGTCTCATCTGTAGCTTCAAGTTCCTTTCCACCAGCCAGCACATTGGCTGCTCGATATGCACATGATGGTCCTTTGAGCTCGATTATTGCCGGATACTCAGTCCTCAGTGCTCCACGTTGATGGACCCCGTTAACCTCGACAAATATATCTGTGATTCCTCCTACCACTTTAGAGCTTTTGATTTGGACATCCAGTCGATCCAGTACTTCGAGTATAGTCTGCGCCTTAAGCGCAATCTGTTGGAACGACCTAGCACATTCTGATTCATTGTCCACATCGCTCACCTTGACTTCACAATGTCCAAGCGCGAAGTATTTTGGATGACCGAGATATTGGTCGTTGAAAATCGTGTTGATAAGAAGTATGAGCTTTAGAGCCTTCGAGTCTTCGAGTGCATCCTGGACAAGACCTTGTTTTCCTTCGCTCTGGGTCTGACCTATTGGCAGATACTTCCTGTGCCAGCCCTCCGGACATGAAGCAATCGTGCTGGGAACACCCACAGAGGTATCAGACTTGACATTGTTGCCAGAGTCCGCGTTTACAAATGGTTTGGGAAGCTGAAGCACTGAGGACATCACGTCTGGTCCTAGATATCCCCGTGGCCCATCTTGTACTAATACTCCTCCAGAGAATGTCAACACTGTATCCAGCTTCTGCCCACTACTTTTATTTGCCTCCACCGATAGTCGGTCAATCACTGCTTTGCGGCCCTCACATGCGTCCAAATAATCATTGTGGACTTCTGCCATGCGATCACCAAATCCCTTTTCCTTTGCAAGATCATAAAGTTCGGAAACCGAAGGTATAGCTCTGTTGCCACGAGCTGTATGTTGTGCCCGCCGTGCTTGACGAATAACATACATTTGCACTTTGGCATGACGAAAGCCGCCTGAAGACAGCAGTCGGAGCGACCCTGGAAGAGTCAGCATGATATTTATAGAAGTCTCTTCAATTTTGTACGATGCAAAGCCTGTGACCTGTTTCAATATATGCGCCCTAAGATTAGGGTTACCTAGTAGACCACCTAGCTCATACGGCAGCAGGCGATCGGCTTTCCTCCTAATTGCCTGAAATGGCAAAGTACGATGTAGTTAGATCTATTACAACGATTCAGACAATTACGCAACAGATCCGAAACCCCGTTAATAGAAACAGCGATGAAGGTGAGACCGTGCCATTGAGTTAGAGTCGACTGTCGTTTTAAAGATGTCCAAGTGAAATTACCGCCGCAGTGTTTCACGATCTGTGCGGCGAGCAGAAGTTGGTTACAGCCGAGCCCACCAGCAGAGTCTAGCAGTATATCATCATGTTTTCTGGGGCCTATTAACGCTATGCACATTTCGCAATTGGGCCTGGAGTAGATTCAAATGTGTCGTCTCTGTGAGTCCTTATTACATAGTGAACGCCGCACCACTAAACCTGCATCCCTTCAACCCCAGTCGCAAGTCCCGATAGAGACATTATAGATCATCAATCAGCGTCATTAATTGGGTACGTGAATTCCTTCATGTTACATCCTGAAGCATATCTTCAAAGAGCTGTTGCCCCGCTGCCTAAATGGTGTGTCTGCTACGACGCAAATGAAACCGTAGCCACATTGATGACAGCGCTGACGGGTCCGCGTTACGGCCGTTGGACTTCATGTATCATGAGCAATGTTCGGTGGGTATCGTCTCATGCGTTGATCAAAAGATCAAAATATATCTCTAGTCCTATACCGAGATGTCGCATTACATCAAGTCCGAAGATCGGATAGTGCGAACATCGGACACTGGGAACCACTAGAGTCGCCGATATATCGGTCTCCGCCAACGCATCCCTGTGTCATTCACAGGGTCCACTCCATCAAAAGGGCCGATAACGACCATCCCTTTTTGCAATTCAAATGGCATTCCCATATGGACACAAAGCATCAGATTAAAAAAAAAGTCTTGACTGCTCGGGTTGATGACACCCGCATGAAATTCTACACCTTTTATGGACCCCGAAAAGGGCAACTTTTGTTGACGATCGGGATTGGTCAGCCCCACAGACGACCTGCGCACGGCTGACCACATGCAGCAGAGGATGAACTGGTCACCCCTCCGAACGCGGCTGTGAGTCTCTTCATTGTCGAAGCGGATGGGGCAGTTTGGATGAGGCTAGATCTTGGAATATAAAAAGGCGGTCAATTTCTTGTTAAAAAGCTTCTTTAAAAACCACATACAATTCAAACGATTACAAGATGACTAACGGAATGTGCGCTTTCTCTGCACACAAGCTGCAGAACTACCCATCTCAGAGTTACACCAAGAAGAAGAGTGCGAGCTCTAAGCTCAGTGCCGTCGGAAGCCATACGACGCTTGTGAACGATACCAAGCGTCGAAGCTCTCTAGGCTCGATTTTCAAGAAAGCGCTCGGGAAAGACCGAGTGAAGGAAGAAAAAGAATACTAGATTTCTGGTTTCAATATCCAATCTATCTTTCTCTAATTCAATGTATAATGTTTAATGATTTTTTTATATTCGTCGATTATGATTGTGCTCATCTGCTTCTCTACGCCACTTGGACATGTGGCTGGATTCTGCTCCAATTATGTCTTCATCTACACCAACAAACTAGTCATCTACTTGACCTTGCGCCACTCGCTCCTCGACAAAGTCCTCTGAATATAAGCAAAAAGCAGTGGATACCGTCACCGCTGACTCACTAAGCAAACGATCTACTCAGTTGACTCCACTCCGGCTACAAGCAATGCAACCACCAAAGCAATCTTGGAATTTTCTGGAATAATGTAGACCTAATTAATTTACCGAGCACTACAGAGTCCTGAGAACTGTGGTAGCTGGTTACTCATGTAGGGTCAGAACACTAGTTCGCGTGTTATGCGTGCTCTTGGCGAGAAATTAACTCGTGCGTGGAGGGGCTAAGAGACCACGAACAATATTACAAAGCCCTAAGATGTAGAATTCGCAATTAGAAGCCAAAAAATCATAAGAAATTAGCATTGATTTCCAAGCCTACATTTAAACGGGCATGCATCTCCACACTTCCTTTAGAGGTTTCGTGATCTGACAAAAATCGACGGGCATCGCAGGCCGCGACCCATGGCTTAGTCACTTTTTTGAGCGGGGTGCGTACGGCTGACTTCATGATGGTGAAGTGAGTCTGAGTGCCAAGTATTTTATTATTTTTCGAATTACAGGTAATGAGATGTAGTATGAGTAATGCTCAGTTAGGGTTGTTCACTTGGAATAGTATATAAACTGGAGATTCAGGCTTGTGTTTCAACTATCGATATCAACAATATCTACAACTCAAACAACAATGTCAAACAAGCTTAGCCCCGCCCAGACCAACAACTCTGAATCCACACTGACGCCTTCGATCATTGAGCAGAAAGTGCCTCCAAGATTCAAATTGTCATTCAAGGATAAACTCAAACAAAAGGCGTTCAAGGCCGCTTACCCGTTGGATCCAAATATGCCTACCGATAACTACATGCTTGCATTCGCCACATCGAGGCGATAACTTTTTTTAAAACTCAACCGTTTTTGTACTAATTTCTAATCAATTGACTTCATACTAGACTTTATTATCTATTGAGAAAATATGTAATTATGGTCGCAATCGTTTTGGGTCTCGTGGGAATAGCGACGCTCGTCGAATGTTCTTCAAGTCCAAGAAGAACATGACCACTCGCTCGAGACCGATACCGCCACCAGCATGTGGAGGACAGCCGTAGCTGAATGCATCCACATAGTCCTGCAGAGTCGATGGGTCAACACCGTGAGTCTGCATTCGCTTCTTGAGGAACTCAGAGTCGTGGATTCGCTGCGCGCCGGACAGAATCTCCTCGCCTCGCATGAAGA
Source organism: Blastobotrys indianensis (assembly GCA_030558855.1). NCBI lineage: Eukaryota > Fungi > Ascomycota > Dipodascomycetes > Dipodascales > Trichomonascaceae > Blastobotrys > Blastobotrys indianensis. The sequence goes on from JAKTQK010000003.1 coordinate 306,371, forward strand.
AATCGTACGAGTTGGAGTAGTTTGCATCCTGCGCATCTGGCATGGTGTAGAATGGCCGCACAGCGAGTGGGAACTTGTCGAGAATGTAGAAATCGGTATCGTACTTGTCCCGCACGAGCTTGCCGAGCAATCGCTCGTTCTCAGTCGACAAATCCTCATGTGGAGGCAAGTCGACACCGGCTTCTTTCAACAGAGCGAGGCCGTCCTTGAATGCGAGTCGGACCATCTTGCCATCTTTTGGAAGCTTGAACTCCTCGACAGGGAACTGCTTTCGCACCACGGCAATATCGTCGGCGAATCGAGACTTGAGCTCGGTGAAAATGAACATGAACATTTCAACAAGCACGTCAATGACTTCATCGTAGTGCTCTTCAAACGCCATCTCCAGATCGAGGCCGATGAATTCGGTCATGTGTCGGTGCGTATTCGAGTTTTCGGCACGGAACACTGGACCGATTTCAAACACTTTCTCAAAATCGGACGCGATGAGCATCTGCTTGTGAAGCTGCGGCGACTGGGCCAAGAACGCGCTGCCGTTGAAGTAGTTGATCTTGAACACATTGGCGCCGCCTTCCGAAGCAGCGCCCATCATCTTGGGGGTGTGGATCTCGGTGAAGCCCTTCTTGAGCAAAAACTCTCGGAACAAAGTGCAGACACCTGAGGAAAGTCGGAAAATAGCCTGGTTAGTCTGGGTTCGCAGATCAATGACTCGGTTGTCGAGACGGGTATCGAGGTTGACACCTGGAAGACCCTGCTGCTGAGCCTCTTCCTCGGTTCGCGAAGCGTCTTCAATCAACATTGGCATCTGGGCAGGAGTTTCGGAAATCACATAAAGCTTCTGGATCTGGATCTCGGCGTCTTGAATAGTGGCAGACTTGATTGGTTCTGGCGAGGCGACCACTTTGCCGTAAACGAGCACAATCGATTCAAGGTTGATTGATCCGGCCCACTTGACAAACTGTTTGGACACATTGGTCTCGTCGACAGTGGCGATTGCCTGGATCAAAGCGTCCTGCTGTCGCAACGCAAAGAAGCACATTTTACCACCTTGCTTTCGAGAGTTGTGGAGCCGGGCTCGGAACACAACTTGCTTGCCTGCCGACTCCTTCGAAATGGTATTCAACTGCACTCGCTCAATTCCTGTTTTCGACGACGAGTTGATCAGTGGCAGCTTGCCGTAGTTCTCAGTGGCAAAGTCGGGCTCAGCAGCATCTCGAGCAGCTTGCTCGGCAGCAGCTTTGGCGGCCTTCTCTGCCTTTTGAGCTGCCTTCTGACGCTCCTTTTCAAGCTTCTTCAACGCCTTTTTGGACAATGGCTCGCCGTCTGGGCCGAGAACAACCTCTTCAGGCTTGCCCTCCTCGATCTTGAGCTCTTCCGTCTTCTTTACCACTTCGTCAGACATTTTGGGTGTGTGAAAGAGTATCGTTATGTGTGGTGTGGTGTGAAATTGAGAAGAGTCAAAATTTCAGATGACCCATCGACCTTTGGCTGCGGGGGGATCCCAACCGTGAGCAGGTGACTGAGAAGGTTATTATAATAAATAAATTAATTCACTGCAATTAGCTAGCTATTCGAATCATTCCTCGCTTCTTGCTGACGCAGCAGACCCTCGCGACGTTTCCTTTCTCGCCGCTCGTCTTTAGTTTCCTTGTGCGGCTCAGCAGGCTGCTGCAGCTTGTCGACCATATTGTTAATTTGCCCGTGCAGGTCGTTGATTCGTCTAGTGTTTTTAGTAAATAAATCGAGGGACAGGCTGTGAAGCTCATCAATATAAGAGTCATTGACAATTGGAACCATATGGTATTTCCCACCTGCCGGCTGCAAGTATCCCAATGGACAGTCGAGTCGGATCGATATGCGAATGCCCACGAGACAATTCGACCCAATACCCGATTCTCGGAACCCTACAGCCATTGCATGCGAATAAAGCTTGTTTGCAGTCTCCTGGTTGCGGCATTTGACATGCAGCACCAACGGTTCAAACTTGTACAATAGGTACCGTCTCACATCTGTGCCATCAGTCTCTTCCGTGTACTGTTTAGCGTCATTCCACCAATGCGTATTCAGAGTCTCAGCGTCGTGCGTAATATATAACCATTTACCACCGGCTCCCTTGCCGCCAATCTTCTCCTTGCCCTCAATAAACTTTGTGCCCTCCAAAAACACCGACACTCTGCCTGAGCAAGAACTGGTGGTGACCATATCTGGATGCTCATTGATGCGACGAATGAGCGGCCATAGCAGCACATCTACTGACCCTTTAGGACTGAGATCCGTATAATCCTCAGCATTGAGCTCTCTGAGAATATCGGCCTTTTTCTGATCAAATGCCCTGTCCATCGTTGCAAAATGGTGGGGCTCAGAATCAGGATTTCATATTTTTTCTTGACGCTTGTGTCGGACCTCCGATCCCAAGGCCTCATATCTCTCTGTCTCTCGACAACAGACCATTATATCACCAGAAACTTTTATTAGCAAGTCATGGATTTTGCGGACTTGGATACCTCGCTGGTATCTGCAGGAACAGATAGACCGACCATCCTACTGATGGGTCTAAGGCGGTACGTTTATAATTGGTTCTTTGAATTGAACTAACAAGGCAAAAAGCGGGGGCAAGAGTTCAATCTGTAAAGTCATCTTCCACTCGATGCAACCGTTAGAGACGCTCTACATTGAATCTACATCAAAACCGACATACGAACGATTCAATTCGCTTATAAATTTCGCGGTGCAAGAACTGCCCGGGCAGTTGAACATGTTCGAACCGAGCTACGACACGGAGCGCATGTTTGCCAGTGTAGGGTCGCTGGTGTACGTGATTGACAGCCAAGACGAGTACCTATTTGCATTACAAAACCTTCATACCATCATCCAGCACGCGGTCAAAGTGAACCCCAGCATAAACTTGGAAGTGCTCATTCATAAAGTAGACGGCCTGAGTGACGACTTCAGACTCGACACGCAGCGCGATATCATGCAGCGTGTAAGCGACGAATTGAACGATGCGAATCTCGGCAATGTCAAAATATCGTTCCATTTGACCAGTATCTTCGACCACTCCGTCTACGAGGCGTTTTCGAGAATTGTACAAAAGCTTATACCCGAACTTCCGACGTTGGAAAGTATGCTCAACGTGCTGTGCCAGCATTCCGGGTTGGAGAAGGCGTTCTTGTTCGATATCAATTCCAAAATATACCTCGCTACGGATTCGTCGCCCGTCGATTTCGAGACGTATCAAGTGTGCTCGGACTTTATCGATGTGTCTATAGATCTCGACTCGCTGTACCTCGATCCCGACAATGTGGAAGCTCGCCCCAAGAGCGCTTTGAAGTGTGTTTCCAAACTGCAGAGCGGAATCGTCATATACATGTCACAAATGATAAGAGGCCAGGCATTGGTGGTGCTAATTAGAAGCGAGGGAGCTAGAAGCTTGACACTGATAGATTACAATGTAGAGATTCTGCGGCAAGGGTTGCAGCGAATCTATGCAACACAAGCATAACCATAATAATACTAACCGATTTTCTCGAGACTTTTTAACTTTTAATGAAGATAATTATCAATAACTGTAAAACACGATGATGGAGGAAGAAATTATTACAACGCTTTATACAAATGTATACATAAAACGGTATGCGAAAAAATGGTTGATAGAGGATGATATTTTACTGGGCAGTCTTAGACTTGGCCTTGGCGACGACCTTGGAGTCGAGTTCCACTCGGTTTTCAAGGTTGTAGAAAATATCCTGCCATGGGTGTCGGTAAAGGCCAGTCTTGAGTCGCTTCTGATCAAGGTGGTGGCCAATGAGACCGATAGATCGGGCGAGCACGAACAAACCGTTGAGCACACCATTGTTGAGGTACTCATCGACTTCTTCACGGGTGAAGGCACCGCTAGATCGCATCAAGTCGATGAACGAAACGGCAATGGCACCGTCAACGTTCAAGATAAGATTGTCCTTCTTGGAAGTGGTGACTTCCTCGACGGCAAGAGCATAGTCGAGCATCTCAGTAGATGGGAAGTTCTTCTTGACGTACTCCTTGACCAATTCGACTCGGTAATCTGGATTGTTTCGAGACTTGACCTTGTGTCCGATACCTGGGATCAACTTGTTCTGCTTTCGCATAGTGTCGACAAACTCTCGTGGAGACCAGCCCTTCTCGAAAGCAGCGCCGAATTCCTTGGACGCACCGTCCAAAGCACCACCGAATCGGGTACCAATAGTCAACAAACCCGAAACCAAAGAGGAAATCAAGTCCTTGCCGGCTCGAGTAGTGATAATGGTGTTCATAGCACCCGACACGGCTGGACCGTGATCGGCAGTGAGCATCAACACCATCTCAATAAACTTGGAAGCATAGTTTGGCAATCGTCGCTTGAACCAAAGCAAAGAAACCACACCACCGACACCAATGTCCTCCTTGAAAACTTCAGAGATTGGCATGCCAGCATAGGACAATTCCTGACCTCGGTCGTCGGAAATAGTAGAAATGAACGAAGCTGGCTTTCGGATCAAGCCCAACTCCTGGGCCCAAGAGTAGTCAATTGGAATCTTTGGCACCTCTGGCTCTGGCTGAGGAACAATAGTTCCCTTCTTGACCAATTCCTGGTACACCTGAGACAAAGTCTCTGGGAAGTCCTCAAATGTGTCTGGCACGTAAATACCAGCAGCCTTCATAGCGGCATTCTTGGCCTTGGCAGTCTCGTTATCAGCATTGGCCATGGAACCAGCGTGGCCAAACTGCACCTCGGTGGTGAACATGGAGGCGCAGGTGCCGATAGCCCATGCGACGATTGGCTTGGTGATCTCGCCCTTCTTGATAGCGTCAATCACACGGTACTCCTCGACACCACCGACCTCACCGAGCAGCACAATGATCTTGCACTTTGGATCAGCCTGGTATCGCATAATGTGGTCGATAAAAGTGGTACCAGGGTATCGGTCACCGCCGATGGCGATACCTTCGTACACACCATCAGTAGTCTGGGAGATGATATTGTTCAATTCGTTGGACATACCACCAGACTTGGAAACATAAGCGACAGAGCCAGGTCGGTAAAGCTTGGAGGCGACGATATTGTCCATCATACCACCAGTGTTACCAATCTTGAAGCAGCCTGGCTTGATGCCACCGACGGTAGCAGGGCCGATAATGGTGACGCCCTTCTTCTGGGCCTTGAACAAGATTTCTCGGGCACGTCGTTCTGGCACACCTTCAGCGATGATGGCAATGGTTCGGAATTGAGGGTACTCGAGCAATTCCATGGTCGAAGAGTAAACGGATCGCGACGAGGCAAAGTTGACGACGACATCGACCTCTGGGTGGTTGGACGCAGCGACCGGGACTTCCTTGTAGACAGGCAAGAGAGTCTCCTTGGTGCCCCAGTAGAGCTTTGTAGTGAACTGGCCACCGAATGGGTAGATCACACCTGCGACCGAGGGCGTCTCTCGCTTGCAAATGAAGTCAAAGTCGAGCATACCCTGGCACGCACGGGGCTGCATTCCGTAGACGAACGCACGGGTCTTGTTTGTAAACAATTCGTACGAAGGAGGAGCCGTAGAAGACATTGTGATATGGGGGGATTGAGGGAATGGATGTGAAGAAGAAGAAGAAGAAGAAGAAGAAGTGTGAACAGATCGCAGGGGAAAAATAGATATGAGTTGGAGGGTTTTCTCGACGCACCACACACAAGAGAGGGGAGGACAGAAGAGAGGGGTGCGTGCGTGTGTGTGTGTGGCGTGCGCCAGGATCTTCGATGCGCTTGGAAAATTTCAGGGTGCTACCAGTAAAGTGTGTGTTGGGAGATTTGTGAAGTGCCAACAGTTGAGTTGTCGGGCGCGAGTGTGTTGGGTTCGTACAGTTTTTTTAGTGGTAGGAGATGCGGCCATGGGCTGATGTTTTCTATGGATGTATGTGTATGTATCTGTAAGATAGGGGGATTTATTGGTTATGGAAGATGATTGTGAATTGTATATTCAAAGTTTTTAATTTTACATAACATTCTTTAGAAATTGTCTGCCGTTTTTGGCATTATTTGATTCGAAAAAGCTCGGATCAATTGCACTAGGGTTTTTCTTCCGCGCTCAACCGTTTTTTTTCGTGTCAAATCTGTACTCTTGGAATACGTGCAGCAAATAGTACAGTACTACTGGTACAAAACTTATCTGTGGGGCTTTTATCTCAGATTTTCTCTCTAAATTGAAATGCTCTAGTGGCGTGATCATCCAGCTGTACTTGTTCTTCTTTCTCCCCCTGAGCTTTTTTTCCCTTTTCAACGAAATTTACCGGTACAGGGAAGACTGCATATAATTGGTATTATTAAGATTTCAATTGCAAACATCATCTACGATTGATATTGTATAGTTATTCTGTAATTCTCAGTTACTCAAATGATGTTTTTCTAAAGCCTTAGAGCACCCAGATGGATCATGATTATGTATATCATCAGTTCTGCACTATCTCATTAGAAAGATGCCTGCCGTGAGATCAGATGAGTACTCGCCCAAGAAGTACCGTTGGAGTAAATCCATCTGGTACAAGAAAAAATTTATCCGCGATCCGCTAAACTAGTACAGATCAACATGCACCCCCATGCCATCACGGACCCACGATCCTGGTTTGCCAAAAAAAATTAAAAGCTTAGCATAAGATCGGGATCTTATTTTTTCATCATCATGATAATCATAAGCCAAAATGCAGAATGCTTCTTTCATCTAGAAGCGTGTGAAAAGAACCGGTCAGGGCGACGAAAGGGCCTCGGCAAATTCAGGAGCTTTCAATGTCTCAAAGCAAAATGGTGCTAAGACAAAAGCGAGTGCGGCTAGTGTCAGAATCTAAAATGATAGATATCGTCGTCTGCAAGCATTATTTTATCAAGGTTCTGCATTATCCTCGTCGTAATCATCCTGGCTATCGAGCTCTTTATTAGTATGATTGTAGTCGTTACTGGTCGTGGCCTCGTTACCGGTACTCAATGCGGCCAGCCTCGCCGCTTCAGTCTCTTCCTCCATTTCTACCCGCAATTCCTCCTCACGTAGCTGCTTATCCGTGAGCCCCATATGTTCCCCAACTACTACCAATTCGTCAATACTCTGGTCATTCACAGATGATGGTGCACTGCTAGAGCGGAACTCCAAATCCTGCGCGAAATTGTCGCTCATCATCTGCGCGTCGTCATCTGGAATCTCGTCGTCGGAAAACAAGTCCCTTCTTGAGCGGTACGTCTCCGACGACTGGGTCGATGACTTGGTATTGGATCTAGCTCGTGTTTGCAAATCGTTTGTAGATGGTCGGTACCGCGCTAGACTCGGGAACAGCGACGTGAGGTACCGCCTCACTCCGCTCTGCTGTAACGGCTGCTGCTGATGACTGCCTGACCGGGGGCGTCCACTGAACATTCTCGTAATCACGTCTGGCACCGACGGCTTGCGTGCCTGTTCATAAGTAGGCTGTACTACATCAATGCTAGAACCGTATACCCCGTCCTGTTGCTGCTGCTCTTCTTCGTCTACGCCTGCACTAAGCAGCCGCTCAAGCTCGTCTCTGCCCACGGCCTCATCGTCGTCGTACATGTCGAAGAAGATATCCAACGAGTCATGGCGAATATTAGCACGATGCGACCGGTTGTCGTAACAGCACGATGTGAAGCATAGTGTGACGCTCTTCAGACACGGCTCGAAATGGCGTAGATAAAAGCTGTTCCAGCCGCTATACGCAGACCCCACCGCCGTCTCGAGGTTCTCCTGTGTCGTCTCCCACACCTCTCGTATCCTTCTACTGTCGTTCTCCATACGTTAGAAATGCTTTGAGAAATTCCAAAAAGATAGAGGTGGAATGGGCTGACTGCAAGGTTTAAAACTCTTTCTCACTAGTTCCCTTTTTTTTTCCCCGCGTCCACCTTAGCAATAATAATAATGAGTGTCCTGCTGATTTACAATGACGTTGGGTCTTCCCGAGCCCTGCATCTTACAGACACAAAGAAATAACCAGCACCCCATTCATATTATCTATCTTATACTATCTTATGGAGTTCCAGTATACACATAGATAAAATCAATAATCTATCTCATTGATTGGATATGATACATTATATCGGAATTCAACGCTGTATGCGCTACACAAAATCCCTGGCAAAGATCAAACATAAATGGATATTGTACCGATATAGAAATTACACTACTACTATGAACCGGCAAGTATGAGAAAAAAGACACCGTAATCTAATACGGCCAATGTGCATTAAGCAATAACAACAACAGTAACAAAAAACACACAAAAACGAGAGACATCAAAGATTAAAAACGTGACATATAGTTGTCGTTCTCCAATCAAAGAGAACGGGAGCAGGTAATTCGTAAAACATTTTTTTGGGTTTTTTTTTCAAATTCATTTTTTTCTTGGTGTTTCTTCGAAACACTAGAAATCTATTGGAATGAGAATCCCTGCTGAGGAGCAGTGGCATCATTATTGCCAAATCCAAACGCTTCAGCAGTCTGCTGCTGAGGCTCCATGCCTGTATCAATGTCATCAGCATCTTCGCCAAAGTACTTGTCGATAATGTTGAATGCCTTTTGGTAAATCTGCTCGTTCTGGTTCTGCTGGCAGTCGTAGATCTTCTCCATACCGCCGGCTTCCTCAATGTACTGAGCGTACTCATTGAGTCCACCGCCCCGATTCTCCTTATCCAATTCACCGACTCGCAAAATGTTGCTCAAGCCGTCCAATGCAACCTGGATAATCTTGTTATCCATTGTGGTAAGCAAGTCACAAAGTGGCTTGATGCAACCTTGGCTCACCAGATACCGAATCTGATCTGGCTGAGACAGAGCTCCCGAGGATGCATTCGAAATGGCCCAGCATGCCTCCTTTCTCGTCTTGAAATCACCATTGCTCAACAAGTTGATGAGAGGTGGGACCAAGTTATGGTCAATGACAGCCTGGATCTGCTGGCTGTTGCCAGCAGTAATGTTGGAGATGGTCCAGCATGCCTCTTTTCGAATAGACTCCTTTGGAGAGCTCAACAGATTGAGCAAACCGGGCAGAGCGCCGGCATTAATGACCACTTGTGTTTGAACATCGTCACCAGTCACAATGTTACCAATTGACCGTAAAGCAGGGGTCTGAACACTGGTCGATTGGTGGCCCAAAAGCTCAACGAGTCGTCGTGGGATGCCGGCTTCCAATACCGCCTGGATCCGCTCGTTCTGGCCGTCAGACAAATAGGAAATAGCCCAGCAAGAATCGATCAAAACCTCATCATCGTACGAGTAAATCAGCTTGGCCAAAGTAGGCAGGGCCTGGGAAATGAGCTGCCAGTCTGGCTGTGGGTTCTTGCCACGGCAAAAGTTGGATAAACTCCAAGTGGCATTTCGGATTAGTGAAAGCTTCTTGGACTCGTTCAACAAGTGCAGCAACGGCATCAGAGCACCTGCGTTCAAAACAGCATCTCTGCATTGCGGAGAGTCACCAGCAATGTTACCCAATGCCCAAACGGCCTGTTCCTTGACTTCCGGCTCTGGCGACTTGAGCAACTCGACAAACTTTGGAATAGCGCCGGCGTCGAGCACAACGGCAGTCTGGTCGGCACTACCAGATGCAATGTTAGTCAAAGCCCAGGCAGCTTCGAATTGGAGCATATTGTGTGGAGAGCTCAAAAACTCGACGAATCGCGCTACCACACCGCACTGGATGACTTCTTCAATTGGAGGGTCCTGCTCCCGAGACAACAACTTTCGAAACTTCTTGGTGGACTCCAACTGCTGCTCAATATCATCGCTCATAATCTGGCCCATCATCTGTGGCAGCTCAGCGGCAAGCTATATTAAATGTTAGTAAAATCATTGTGCTTTGTAGAAAGAAATGTCAATGTTCAGTCAGATCCAGGGGGGAAAAAACTTGACAGACCCATCAACCTAGACCGAAAAACAAATAACAAAAATAATTTAACGTACCAATTTCTTCATAGCTCCAGGCGTCTCTGCTTCGTCTTCGGAATCATTGCCAAGCTCGACATCGGCCATGTTTCGTCGCTTCGCCAAATTCTCATCGCGCTTGGCCTTTCGAATTTCGATCTGGGCCTCTTCTCTTCTTCGTCGCAGCTCGTCCTGCTTAAACCGGCCAGAGTTCTTATAGTTTGTTCGCCTGTGCTCAGGCACGAACCGGGAGGTTGCGTCTGCGTCCATTTCTTCAGCTCGTGTGTGTGTGTGTGTGTGTAAGTGCGGTGTGTGGTATGTGTTGCACAAGAAAAAAAAAAGGGAGCAAGTGGTCTCTCTTGCTGTTGTGTCTTGATGGACGCTTTGGTTGTTGTTGTAGAGTGATGAAAGATTTGTACGGCGGTGACTGGCAAGCGCGGCCACGGGAAAGATTTTTTTTTTCTCACACACTGCACCAAAATCTAAACAACGCCACTGGATGAGTCGCGCCGAAGTCGCGTTGATGTGTACTTTTAGTGCTGCAGTGACGCAGTCTTTCAAAGACATCAGATTTACATTAGTAGACTATCTATAATACAATTCAATCTTCAGTCAGATCTATTACTGGTATCTCTACATGTCGATGCTCTGGAGAGCCAAAATCGTCCTCTATGATTATGACCTTATTACTCCAATCAGCTTCGTCTGCAGCCCGCTTCTTGCCCTTTTTATCAATAGATTCCACTCCAGTGACTTCCATATCGGAATCTTCTCCAAGCTCTTCTTGGCTGAGCGTCTCTGCAGCTTTACACCACTCATTATCCCTTGCGCGTCGCTCAGCAGCTTGTCTGATCAGCTCTTGCAAAGATTTCTTGCCATTTGTCTCGCCTCCAAGTTTTTGCCCCGATCCCTGTGCAAGAATCTTTCTTTGCTCGGTTTTGAGTGCAGCTGCTTTGCGTGCAGCTGCAATTGATCCCGGTGCACTACCACCGAGCTTGTGCCCCACGCCGTTGAACCCGTCTGGATCACCGTCGCCAGTCCAGCCTTTAGCTATCAAATCGTAGTACTCCGATTCGAGGCCGTTCAAAAATGCATAAAACTTTTCGTCGTGCGGGCCGAATTTATTATGGGTGAGTTCGTGCAGCATTGTGCCGATAAGGCTCTCCATGGGGAAGAACGCATTCTCGTTATGATGCGGCCTCAGTCGAATACAAATCTTCATCCCGTGATTCACATTGATCCCTAAAAGTCGCGGATCCTTGGGGAAGAACTCATTAAGTTTTCCGACTTTGAATCCGTGTTTTTTCATGATCGGGCTCACCAATTTGGCCACCTCGTGCAGCAGCCTCAGTGCCTCGTCCCGCTGGCTTCTCCGCTTCAGCGACGCGATTTCACCGATATAGGGAGAACATGTTTTCGGCAGCCCAGACTGGCCTATATTTTCATATCGAGTGTTTTTAGGAGCTTTGCGCACCATATCATTCTAGGAGAAAAAACCCAGTCGAGCCGCACCAGCGCTGGCCTGTATAGTGTAGTGTGTGGAAGGAGGGAAAAATTGTGTAGCGGGCGATAAGCTTTTCTCTTAATTGCTTCAACGTCCGCTTATCGCCACTGAAAGCGAACTTTGATCTCAGCGTATTTGATTGACCCTTATTCCAACTCAAATTACCAAAAATCTGGCTTTTACGACAGTGTGTGTAAATTCGTCCAATCGACACAGTCATGAGCGGAAGCAACGACCCAGTGGCGGTGATTATGGATACCTTGCACTCTGCCAAGGTCCAGTCGCATCGAGTACTGAACAAGACATTTGATGCGATCAAGAACTCTGATACGTATGAATACTTGGAAGGTTTTGTATCAGGCACTGCGAAGTCGATACACACTATATCTCCGCCACCACCAGCGCCGCCGTCGGTATGGGATCGCACGGCGGGCTGGGTGCAACGCAACAAGTGGCTTGTTGGCACCGTTGTGGTTGGTGCTACGGGCGGTGCTATTTTCTATTACTTTCATTTACACAAGCAGAATAATCGGCCACGCAGAAGAGCCAAAAAAGCGCCAAACGGAGCTCGAAAAGAAGTTGTAGTCATTGTCGGCTCGCCGTCAGAGGGTATGACTCGAATCATTGCCGATGATCTCAACAAGCGCGGGTTCATCGTCTACATGACCACAAGCTCTGCAGACGAAGAGTCGACAGTACTAAGAGAAGGATCGACAGACATTAGGCCGTTGCCAATCAAGACTCAAGAGGCGTCGTCGATTGAGCAGACTGCAAAGCACTTGGCGGCCATTTTGGATACCCCAGTCAAGGTATTCGACGGCGAGCCGGCGCACAAGCTCACATTGACCGGTGTGCTCGTGGTGCCTGATCTGTACTTCCCCACGGGGCCCATGGAGTCTATTCGTGCTGATACATGGAGCGACTTGGTCTACTCCAAGCTGCTTGGTCCCATCTTCTTACTGACCAATGGGCTGCTTGATGTCGTCCGCGACCAGAACTCTCGAGTCATTCTGCTCTCGCCCAACATTATGAGCTCTCTCAACCCTGCATTCCATGCCGCTGAGTGCATGACGGCCAGTGCGCTCGGCTCGATGGCGCTGTGCCTGCACCGCGAACTGCAGCCCCAGAATGTGCCGTTTGTGCACCTCAAGATGGGCTCGTTCGACATGCACCCAGGGCGTCAGTCGGCAGGATCGCAGAGACGACAGATTAGCAATGCCATTAGTGCCGATGTGCTGGGTTGGAACGACCGGCTGCGCACACTTTACGGCACTGCGTACCGCGCTGCAGCACACCTCCAGACTGCTCGTGCGTCGGGGTCGAATCTGCGAGTGCTGAACCATGCCGTGTTTGATGCTCTGACGGTTGCACGTCCTAAACGGGTGTGGTATGTGGGCAAAGGATCGTATGCGTACCGATGGCTCTCTGATCGAACACCGGAATCGCTTATGTCTTGGCTACTACAGCCGCGCGAAGCCAGACTCGAAGAAGCCGACTGGGAAGCTGTATAATTTTTGGAATTGCTATGTGTAATCAAAATCTTTAGTTGATTAATGCCTATAATGATTTTCTACAAATTTATAAATCTACTGCTCAACAGTAGGTTTTCTTCGAAGACCAGTCATTGTTTTTGTTCGCTGCATGGAGCTTTGAATGGAATTGAGGCGGCCCAATGCTGCGCCAGACGCTCTGCCAGTGTTGGCAGGAATGTCGACGGGCGAGAGCATGGAGCTGTCCTGTGGCGGATGGATTGGATCGTGCGGCTGGGCAACAGTCTCGTGTGCAGTAAACTCGAGAGGCTCGTCCTTGTCGCCGAACGGAGTCTGTGCAGCGCTTCGTAGACCCATGAGCGTTCGCTGTCGCGGTACCCTGTCGTACTTGGTATGCTCGCTTCCTTCATTATCACTACTGTCGCTGTCCCGTCGTGGACGATTACCGAGCGGGTTCTGTTGCGGCAGGTCCTTGGCAATGACAATTGGAAGACTCGAGTCGTTATACGTCTCGGTTCGTCGCGGCACATGCAATGGGATTTCGTGCACACACGAGCCAAGGAACTGGATGACGCGGGTCCTTCGAATACCAAACTGCGTTCCGTCTTCTTCGTTCGCCTTGAAAGTGATGGAGATGGTGAGCGTGAGCCGGTCGAGATCAGGGAAGTCTGTGACCTGGAAGTACGGACCTGGCATGTAGTCTCGGTTGTTCTCGGCAAGGAACTGGTCGACCCGGTCCTTGAGCACATCGATATCTTCGAGCGACGTCTCTGGTAATCCAAGAGTCAAGTTGAATGCAGTAGTCATGTATCCTGATCGAGAAATATTGTCGATCCAGTATGTATTCAACACAGCATTTGGAGCCTGGGTCTGAGCACCGGTTCCGGCAAATGTGAAAACGGTAAACAGCAGCGAGATTTCTAGAACCTTGAGCCGCTGTACACCGGTCGGAGTAGTAATGGCCACCAGGTCGCCGACATCAAACGGATGCTTGACAAACAAAAACACACACGATGCAAGGATTTCCTGCGCAGTGACGGAAAACACAAACGACATTGCAAGCAAAGACGTACCAAGAGTCGCCAGCACTGCAGACACCGACGGTGCAAGCATACCGATAAACACAATGATCATGAGCAAAACGACTACAAACAGCAAAACAGAGTGCAGCTTGCCAATTGCAGAATCAACGTCTCGCAATGACCGGAAAATGGTCTTTCGCTCCCGAGAAATGTCCTGCACAGAAGAGATCATCTCATCCAGTGTCAAATTGCCATTGTGATCGCTATCCAACACTTCAAACACTGCCTCGGCATCCTCTCTATTCTCTTCTCCCAAAACGTCGATAAGATCCTCAATAGTCAACTCGTCGGCACCTTCCAACACTAGCGACATCCAAATTCGCCGGCCAAGCACTTCAGACATGTTCTTGTTGCTCAATGCTTCAATCACCACATTATATGGTCCAGAGTTGACATTACCTGCGCCACGGATATCTCGTCCAACATGGCCGATTATTTTGGCTGCACCGCCGACAACTCGATTCACATTGCCAACAACATGTCGCACATTATTGGAGCTAACGAATTTGGAAACACCCGCCGGCAGGTTCTTGGTACTCTGAGTGACCAATTGGCCGGCTTGAAGGAAGAAATCATCACTGTCGAATTCGGGACAGAATTGTGGGAACACGGAATAGGAAGCCGCCAGCAATTGAGACAGCACTCTGATTGCACGCTTGTTCTCCTTGATTCGTCGTGCAAATCGAGTCTTGTGGAACGATACAGACATGAAATGGATCAGCAGTCGCTCAGCAAAGTAGATCAATGAAGAAATGAGCAATGCAACCAGAATGTTCTGAACAACTCGCTGCCACGGCTGCAGAGAGTTGTCCTTGCCGATCTGTGCCTTTGGATTCTGGGTCATTATTGGCGCGAATGTGACCAAAGAAATCAATGCCCACAGCACAAGTGTCAATGCCATTTCCATAGCGGCGAGAATCGTCGCATACTTTTTCCACGGTGGGCTTATAATGCCGACAAAGAACATGAAAATGGTAGGAGCCACATGACTGAAAAACCTCGCAATCCACAAGGAACCCCAAACAATCTCCAGCCAGATAAATATCCAAAGAATGCGCGTGTTGCCAATCTGGGCGTCGTTATTTGCCCATGCACCAACTGCCAAAGGAATGAACAATATGAGCGCGAGCGGCAGCCAGTATACAAATGACCGAGTGAACAGAGTTCGGGAAATCAGCTTCAGGTATATATCTCTAAGCCACTGCATTGCCTTACTTGGAGCTTTTCGCTTGCTACTTCGACGCACTAGACGCTGGTGGCCACGCCGTCGCTTAGCTGACGAAGGTGCCTCGTCCTTCTCGAGCTCCGACACAACTTCCTTAATGTCGGGCAGCTCGTCGTCATCGTCGGTCGACTCTTCCTCCAACACAGGCAGCAGCTTCTGTTCATCTGCACGATTTGTAGTGTGCTGACTTTCTCTCTCAAAATCGTGGGATCGTCTTGATCCACGGGACCGGTTCGTGAAGAACGACCTCACAGACCGGGGCTTGCCATCATTTGGCGTCGGCGGCGGGTAGGCGCCAGATTGCACAGTGCCTGACCGCCCCAGACCACCGCCCGCGGTGCCAGGATTCTTCTCAATGTCGTCGTTGTCCTCAAAGTTTGCAAACGGGCTCTGGGTATTGATGTGCAAGTTGGACCCGTAAGGGTTGGTCGGTGGTGGTGGTGGAGGGGAAGTGGTGTACGTTGCTGGTGGGGGGTTAGGCAGACGTGTAGTAGGGGTACTAGTATTGCCCGGTCGATATGCTGTCGTCGAGTGGTAAGAGGTATCTTGCAAGTCTTCTAGCGGCACCTCAGCCAGCGGGCTGTCGCTATTGCTCCTGTCGCCAATGTGGTTATACCCGCTCATGACTGCCTTCGGAAATTTTTTTACCAAACAGGATCCAGTCAACTATGGAGAGGGCAAGGTTGAAGTGGAAAGAAAGGGAGGTCTACCAAGTAACAGCGAAGGGTCTGTTCTATGAGAGCAAAAAAAATTTGAAGTAAGAAAAAATTAATGAAAAAGAGGTAAGATGCAGGATCTCCTGTCGTAGAAATAGATGAGTGCTAGCACAGAGCCTGCACGCTGATGTGAGACGCAAGTGGTGTACCTGAATCAGTCAACCGAGCCGAGCGCCTTGAGTTTGCGGTTATGTAGATCATCATTTTGTTACTGATACTCATAGTTTTTTGCTCTTTTTATATATACTTGGTTGTTATATCTTTCACTTGGATTTTGAGAAAGTAGATTCGGTTGAAGCTCTGGGTCGTTGGAATGTGCGTTGTATCAGTCGGTGGAGGGGAGGCGACCAAGCACGCAAAAAACAGCCTCATGTATGCACACTTGTCAGAGGCATCCAAACTGGGACTAGAGCATTTTTTTCAAGGCATTCACCGAACGAAGAGCGTTTCAGTATCAGATGTGTTGAGGAACGGGGTTTGTTGCAAACGAGTCATGGATTGTGTGTTTTATCACAACCCTAGGACCTTAAGAACCTTGGTGGAAACTATAGTCAAATACGGTACTAGTATCTAGATTGTCGCTACACTGTGCACATGCACAGTTGATGTACTGTATTTAATCAATTAGCGGTCGGTAATAAGCTTACTGCTTGACCTTATAGAGATGAGACCGATGCGTTTAGGCAAATCCCACGGCTGACATTCGAACATATGAAGGATATAATCGTTTACACACCAATCTATTCCAAAAAATTGCAATAAATACATCTAAAATAAGGTTCTTCTCTAGTATCACCAAAGCTTTTAGCTAGTCATCCATACCGTACAGTACAGTCTCTCTCTCTCTGGCCCCCTGAGAAAACCTGCGCGCAAGAAGAGAAAAAAAATCGCTAAAAAAAGCTCTTCGGGCAGAGAAAAAATAAAAAAAGGGGAACGAAAATAAACGGTCCAGGAAATGCATGTCGTAATAGTGCAGCTCTGGGCGGCGCGCGCCACAGCTCCCATAGATATTTCACATTGCATCATGGTCTCAGACTTTTTCTTTATTGAAGAGACCAACTGAAGTACAATTAGTGTATGACGATCCAGTTTGACATTTAGGAGTTTTGGTTTTGTGTTTGATTTCTAAAAAGATTATAACGTGTGTTGATGGCTGTTTAGAAGTGTCTGATGCTTTTAAATTTTTTTGAGCCTCGCAAGTGTGCGGCTAGTTCCGCCTGCTCATATCAGATGCTGTCGATTTTAACATCTTATCAAATCTGCACTTTGACGCTTATTTTCAATTTGCAGATCTACATGTCAATCCAATCTATCCGGCTGTCCCGGTTGGCGTGCACACGTACAACTTATTATTTTCGCACAAGCTCATAGTAATTTGATCCTAATTACTGTAGATGTAATCAAGGAAACATATATAACACAATGTCACTTTGACAACTGGAGATCTACCCTGTGTAAAAGATTCCAAGCGATCGTGGAGCATCTGCATCACATTGACATTTGTACGTACCCGGTACGGTAGTTACAATCTTCCAGGTCACAGTTGACACACGTCGCAGGTGCGCACGAGCATGACTGCATATCGCATTAACAATGAGCTTTGTTCACGAGTTTCTAGTTACTGTACTGTAGTATGTTAAAAAAAATACAATTTATATCAACTATCAATCTTGGACATTCTGAATAAATGCGTGGAAGAATGCGACTCCCTGTACATGATTTTGAACGCTAATATGCTCGTCGACAGTGTGAATGCCAGGATTGTCTTCCAGTCGCACTGGCATGAACCGGTAAATCCGGTCAGACAAGTTCCACATGTACTGGGAATCAGTATTTGCAGTCATTGCGGTCGGCGCAATCGTCAAATTGCCATCCATCATCTCCAACTGATGCGTTTCCAAATCTATCAGCTTGCCTCGGTACGATTCGTACACATGGCGAATCGTGCCACCTAGTTGAACCCATGCTGGGTCATCGCCCGTTGGAGAAGCTGCCGATGGCTCGATAATCCGTTTAAATGGCTTGTACTCAAAATGCGGCTTGCCTGGGGCGGCTTCGATCAACGACTCGCCCTTGACCGTCAATCCCACGCCATGGTGTTTTGCGTGTCTGTGAATGATATCCACAAGCCGGTTTTCAACTTCGGTGCTACTGCTCTCGACAGCTACACGGTGGTCGATTCGCACAGTCACCTTCTCCGGCTGCTCATTGAGTTTGAGTCCGCCGTGGAAAAAGACTGTTGCTTGAGTGGTCTTGAACAAGTGCTTCATAACCGATTTACTCGAACCGAGAATCTTCTCCAGCATTTTAGTCGGCGCTTGGTACTTGCCTGCACGCAAAATCATCTGCTGCTCGTACTTATCCATTTCCTGAGAATGTGCAGCAACGCACCGCAGTGTGTCTAGAGCAGGGTTTTCCAATGTAACGCGCACTTTTGGTGCAGTGTCTTCAAATTCTTTGATGACACCGGCAAGAATTCCAATGCTGGTGTGATCAGGAGCAACAGAAGAATGCCCACCACTAGTATACAACACAATTTCAGCAGCGTATCGACCTTTTTCACGAGTGCCAATGCCACAAATGTTGGCGCCTTTCATCTTCGATATTCCAGTGCCGCCTTCGTCAACAATTGCGTAAAACGAATTCTTGCCAAATTTTTCTGCCAAAAATGGTGCAATCGTTTGAGCACCATACTGACCGAGACTCTCCTCATCATACCCGGAAGCAACGACCACTGATCGCTTTGGAGACCATTTCCGTTCCAACAGCAGCTCGATAGCCTCAAAGATGGAAATCAGCGAATGCTTGTCATCCAATGCACCTCTACCCCAAATGATCCCGTTTTCTATATCGCCAGAATATGGATCATGGGTCCACTGGTCGCGAGTCTCATCCAACACGGGGACAACATCTTGATGGGCCATCAGCATCAATGGTTGCTTCGACTTGTCACTACCTTTCCAAGTGAAAACCAGTCCATAATGATTAACTACATCTTTTTCAAGGTGCTTATGCACCAACGGGAATGTCTTCTCAAGATAGTCGTGTAACTCATACATGGTATCCCACGTCTTGTCTTCTCCTGGTGATCCAAAATCCTCATTCGACTCAGTGCGGATTCGCAACGCCCCAGCAAGCTTCTCAGCGCTTTTCAATGCCCACTTTGGATCCTTGATGTTGTCAATCAATGAGTACTGCGGAGCCATTATATCTGGCTGCAGGCACACAGTTCTGGGGTCCACCGTCCCACCATGTAAAATAGGCACCTTATTCAAAACACTGTGCAAGCAGTCAGGTTTGAAGTTGTGCAGACCAATCACCACAGTGCATAATAAAACAACAAGCCATGCCAGGGTTTGAATAATGGACCGTGAGGAAGAATCTTCCTCAACTTTGGAGTGGTGTACATGCACCGGTACGCTCTTTCCAACGTTTGGAATAACGTCCGATTTTCTGCTCTTTCGTGGAGGCATGTTGTATTGTGATTGTCGAGGAAGTAAGTTTTGATGTCATTTGATCTTCTTTATTTATGTTTAGTCTCACTTGTTGAATAATAATAAAGCGTCACTCCACAATGGCGGCATTTGAGTTTGAGCCTTCTTTTTCTGTTAAGACATTCGTCCCTTGTCTCGGAGCTCACACTAGAGCAGTCGGATATTTTGTCAAGTGATAAGTAGTACAAAGTCTGATAATTTGGAAGTGCCCTGTCATTTGAAAATATTGGATTTTGAAGAGATGATTAGAAATATTCCTCACTTTTAAACTGAAGTGGGAATCTACACTTGCTAGTTATCAAGGTTAGAGACAAGTGTGCGGGTGCGGCCGGTAAGATGTGTAGAAAGCCGACGAACTTCTTGCTATTTACTGTACCCGGTCCAACGAAATGAGAATATGGAAATTTTAATCTGTTCTGGTGCCTATTAGCTTGTATTGATTATGAATACGCAGACAGGCTAGACTCATTTTAACCGGCGCACCCGTGATCACCGCCAAGCTAGCCTCATAAAGCGCCCCACTAGCATCGTTAGCACTTTTCTCTAATGCAGGGGATTTTTGGAGCTAATGATGATGCGCTGGACACAAATGAGGTCGGACCGAGATTTACGCTGGTGAATATATTGTCTTTGCGTGTATGGTCATTGGTGGGCTCACACAAGTAATTTAGTGCACTATTTGAGCCTCATTTTTTAAGATAAAATATTAAATAGTATAAGCAAGCAGGATCAATCAGCTCAGTATTTTTTTCCTGTAATGTTCTAATACCCAGTAAACTTCCTGTTCGAATAAGAGGTTGCTCATAGGTAATTCCTTTATAAGTTGCCATGCCCTGCCTATAAAGTGGATGTAGAGCTCGATCGGACCGATGTACAAAACAGCAAAACTTCTCAAGAAGAACCAGTTGACGGAGAAAGATGTTGGGTACATTATTAACAGGGTCGCTAGTTGTCTTAATCGGAATGAAAACGTTGCAGCGGTAACAAGATACCAGTTTGCAGCGTCTAGAATCAGAAGCCCCACAGAGCTCGCAAGTTCAAACCGCCGCTTTGATCGAGACCTCTATGACGCATGGCTGATTGGAGAGATTGAACTTCCTGCTGTTGACTGGGCCAAAGACCGCAAACCCGCCGAATGCCACAACCGAGGGCTCAAGAGACTGGAGTTACGAACTGACGCATTGGCTAGAGCATGGGGAGTAGATCGTGCACTAGTCACTGTTGAGAACTATCTATGGATCACAGAGAACCGCCCTGAGTTGGTGCGATTGATAGTTTCAGTGGAGTGCGTTATGAGAGCTGAGACTCATTTGCATGGCGGCCGACCATCAATGTCCGCACGCGAATACGCTGAATTGGAGACGCTCAATTACTGCATTAAAAAATGCAATCGAGCTTTCAACCCGAATCCGCAGGATTCTCGGGCAAGAATCAGGCGCATGGCTCAAAGTAGGGCAACCATTCAGCAACGGATCTGCCAACTGAGGTCAATCAAATGCGGTAAGTAAAATAATCAATTACATACAGTTAATTTAAGCAGCCTGTAACACAGTGAAGTTCGTACCACCGGTAGATGGCACTTGTAGCCAATTTTTCTCATCGTATTCGCAAACACCGTCAATGGCGTGGAATGTGTATGCATAACGCGAGTTCTTCGACTTGTTAGGGTTGGAACGGTGGAGTACCGTGTTGTGGATAAGAACCAGAGAGCCGGCAGGACAGTCTACAAGTCTGAAATCGGACTTTGGTGGCTCTTCGTACTCTTCTACGCCGTCCACAGAGATAAACTCGGTACCAACACCGCTCGACTTTCTCACAAATCGTTTAGGAACACCCACTTTTTTGTGCGATCCAGGAACAAATTCTAGGCAGCCATTCGACTCCTTGCAGTCCTCTAATGCGTACCAGAATCCGACTGCCGATTGAGGATTTGTGTAAAGGAAAGTAGCGTCTTGGTGCGTAGGCACCTCACCGCCAATCTCAGGCTGTTTGCAAATGAGCATCGATTGCAAAATTCTAGGATCTTTGAATCCCAACGATTCGGCAATATCTCGGTTTCGCTGAGTCAATGAAATGTGCTTGAATTTAGGATCCAAAACGTGCAGAGAGTGTCCAACTTTGTTGATAGAGTTCTCTTTGGGCTTGATCAAGGCGCCATTACCATCAAATGCGCCTTCTTCGAAAAAATAATGCACCTTGTCGCTTGATTCGATAAAATACTTGTCGCCGACATGTTCAGGCGACCCGTCCCCGGATTCGCCAGTGGTGAATCGGGTCATAGGGTGGCCTTCGAGCGGAAACGAAGATAAGAGATGCTTGGATTGATCCATCACCTGCTTCACCTGATCCGCAGTAAGCTCATTTGTGAGCACAAGGCACCCATCTCGCTCAAACTGAGCTACTTGTTCAGCAGTTAGTCCTACCATTGAAAGTCGAGTATTCAAGAAAAAGATTGAATGGTCGAGCGGGGGGATATTTGAATATAATCATGTGGGGGAAATGTGCCGGCGGGCGCCCATATCCGGAAACCGACGGCACCGTGCCAAGAATCGCTGCCAATTGCCATTTTCTAACTCGAGAATTCCCGTCTCATTTTTTTAACCGAACTGCCGGATTATTTCCCCATATTTTTACAGGCCGATAGTACTTACACCGCGGGGAATGGCGGCTTCAATTGAGGATGACAAGCTCGAATTTGTGTGAGACGTATCGGCAGCCGCATGAGGCTGACTGAGTCTAGTGCTATGCTAACCTTGAGAATAATGCATTTTAAACTAAAAAGTCTTGCTAAATGTTGAGTAAGGCACTAAGATATCTAAAATTTCAGAAATTTGGAATATGCCATGTTCAAAGGTTGGAGATAGGTCTGCATATCAGCCATCACGGCCTCTCCCTCATACATCTTGCTGTACATGTGCGACTTCCATTTAGTATCTGGAGCAAGGGCCACCGACTTTGGCACCGTCTTTGCAACGGCAGGAGGTGCAAATACAAACATGTCTGGGTAGTCCAAAATGCCAAATCTCTTACAGAGCCGCATGTAGTTGTAATAGTCCCCGCAGTCGATGCCATACAACTTGAGCGGAGACGACTTCTCTGCCTCGCCAAGCTTCTCATACTCTGGTCGCATGTGTTTGCTGAAAGGACACCAATTGGCATAAAACATCACTACAGATACTTGGTCTCCGTCCAAAACAGTCTTTTTGAATTCACCTGCATCAATATCCTTGATTGGCCCGGTAGGAAAGAATCCTGCTAGGCACGCACTTGAGAAAAGAGCCATCGCGGCACCAAATCGCACCCACATTATCTATATTGCAACAGTAAACAAGAAAAAATGCAACAAAATACATCATCAGGTATTTTCTCACGAGAGCACAAGGGATGTTTGCAAAAACCTTCTCTCTGTACAGCTACTGGGCTTCTAACTTTGGTCGTCGACATGCCGCGCGCGAAAACTTTCGTTTACCCCACGTTGACTAGGTTCAGCTAACAGCTGAAGTTTTTGTAAAACAGATGATAAAGAGCCGGCTCAGGCCACTTGAGTTTGTGCGTCGGCAGTCAACTCTTGACAGACTGAAAAATGCTACAAGGAAAAGAGCTGAGCGCGTTGCGACTGCTAAGCAATTGCTGACTTCCACTCAGTTCGACTACAGTGTCCGACCAAACACTTACAGCCATTCGGCAGAGGACAATAAGGAAATTTTCGAAAGCATACCTCTTGTAAACTCGCTCAAGTTGATGAGATACAAGGAGCGACCTAAAAATGTTCGAATGCTGGGCAAAGATTTTATAGACGACTCACTCTACAACCCCAGCTACGGCTACTTTTCTAAAGAGGTTGACATTTTCACTCCGTCGAAACCGTTCTCATACCACGATATCAAAAACCAAGACGAATTCATGTATAAATGGACAGAGGAGTATCAGAAATATGGGCAGGACCCAGACGACAGTTATGATCTGCATAAACCTCGCACTTCGAGGCAAGTATGGCACACGCCGACAGAGCTTTTCAAACCGTACTACGGTGAAGCTCTAGCAAGGTATTTATTGGTGAACTATTCCCTTTCGTTATACCCTTATCATGATTTAGTCATCTACGAAATGGGTGGTGGTAACGGCACGCTTATGCTGAACATTATGGACTATATCCGCAAGACCAAACCTGAAATCTATGAAAGGACAAGATACAATATCATTGAAATCAGTGGCAATCTTGCCTCGAAGCAAGAGTCGAATCTGAAGAAGCAGGCGCGGCAGCAGGGCCATGGAGATAAGGTGACCATTGTCAACAAGAGCATATTTGCATGGGACCAAGTGGTCCCTGACCCGTGTTTTTTCATTGGGCTCGAGGTTTTTGATAACTTTGCACACGACGTTATTCGCTACGACAATAAAACGCTGAAACCATATCAAGGGTGGGTTGTTGTTGACAAGGTTGGCGAGATATCTGAAGTATTTTCACCTCAATTGGATCACTGGGCTTCAGAGTTTCTGTCTCTTAGGAATGACATGACAGATTATACGCCGAGCTTTGAACTCGGATTCCATCCTCTTGCACAACCCGCAGGCTTGCGTCGAATAAAGAACCTTCTCTGGCCATTTAGAGGCAACTTTTCAGATGCGGAGTACATACCAACCCGATATCTCGAGTTTCTGCATGTTCTCAAAAATAAGTTCCCAGAACATCGTTTATTAACTTCTGATTTCACGCATCTTGATTCTACTGTCGCTGGCTACAACTCACCTGTTGTTCAAACAGTGCTGAACAAGGAGATGATCCCCGTTCAGACGTATATGGTCTTACAGGGCTTTTTCGATATTCTCTTCCCTACCGACTTTGATCTAGCAGCACAGCTATATCGAAAAGTCACTGGCAAAACAGTAGTCACTTGCTCACATCGCGACTTTATGGAGTCGTGGGCCGAATTGGACGAAACCACTACGCGCACGGGGGAAAACCCATTACTCTCGTTCTATTCGAATGCAGCATTCATGCATAGCTAATTGTATATATACCTATCTATCTATCTATCTGGGACACCAGCCCAAAACGTTTTGTAAATATATCTTATGAGCATACCTTTGTGGTCGCGTAGAGCCTCATGCCTTGTCCCGGCGGCGCTGCATGCCGAAAATTTCAGCTTTTGGACCAACGTCGTACGCCATGGAGCTGGAGCATAAACTGTACGAACCCGCATTATTCAGAGAATGTATCTAACCCACTACTAGCTTGCTGAGCATTCCGTTCGATACAGAGAGGCAGGCCAGTATTGCCCTGCGCACGATCGAGCCCGACC
This sequence comes from Blastobotrys indianensis, assembly GCA_030558855.1. Lineage (NCBI taxonomy): Eukaryota > Fungi > Ascomycota > Dipodascomycetes > Dipodascales > Trichomonascaceae > Blastobotrys > Blastobotrys indianensis. The sequence continues at coordinate 331,099 of JAKTQK010000003.1, forward strand.
CTGAGCTGAAGCCCGATCAATTTAGTCGTGCCATGACGCAGGATGGCAACACTTTGACTGTAAGATTCGCAGCAACAACGGATCGAACACTGCGAGTTGGCGTCAACAGCTTTATGGATTGTATGAAACTTGTAATTGAATGTATAGATGAACTAGATCCAGAAACCAACGATCTGTGATAAGTTTGGCCTTCTAAGATATTTATTTTTGTTTTTCTCTCTCATCGTCTTTGGCGGCGGCTCACCTAACACTTTGCACTAATTTCCTCCACATCTCACACGACTCTCATTCCACCATCAGCTATAGACTGTTGCAGCGCACCAACGCCGTTGCATGTGAGCTATCAGATCGCCTAGCTTTGAGTATTAATTTTTCTTTCCCGAACCCGGCTGTTCAATTGCATCGACCACCGGCCACGGTTATGATCTAGTCGACAGTTGTGCACTGGACATTACGCATCCACTTTGACTCTGCGCAAATGGGCGATCGCAAAAAGCCCATATCCAGTCGCCGCTGGGATGCTAGAGATGCCAATGACCCCGATTTCGATAGAGGCACTACGAATGTGGGCGGTGAATTGTTCACCCTGAGGGGCTTTGCAAAGAGTAAAGACCATCAGCATCCAAACCGCCATCCTCGTCAGCAGCGTGGTACGAGTAATGCTAGTTTGTCCAAGCATAAGGCCGTTCATCCCCTTAGACAGGATGGTGATGGTGCAAAGGAAGGGGCAGAGAGCGAAAGCTCTGATGGAGAAGCATCGCAAGCGACACTTCCTTCACGAGCCAAGCAGCGCAACCATATGAATGTGGAGGATGCGGAAGAGCGCGGTTACAATATGCCTGATCTTGACAGTTTGGTCAGAGAGGTCCAGTCTGTTTACTCAGATATAACAAAATTGGAGAGCAATAGTGCAAAATTGTACGCTGAACTTGAAGACCGACCTTTTGACCATAATGAGTGGACTCCGTTATTTAAGTGTTACAAGAGACTCATGGACAGGTACTATGACTTTGTGTTTCTTGCCTACCATCCTAGTGGGACAAATATCGTGAAGAGCCTAGTGAAGAAGTACAAAATACCAATCAGAATGTGGAATAAGGGCTTGTTCAAGTTTTTGGAGCAGCTGAAGCATCACCGACCGAAAAGTCATGAAATGATTTCGAAATTCACATTTCACAGCTACAACTTGTTTGCAATGTTGACGCAGCCGCCTTATGAATGTAGAGGCATATTGATGGAAGGGTTAGGCGACCTTGCTCGATTTCAACTCCAGATCCCCCACTCATCCGATTTCCACGATTGGCGCAGGTCTTGCTATATCTGGTATATGAAAGCGTTCCAAAAATCGCCAACGGTAGGCCGGCTGCAGCATCATTGTGGTGTTGTTGCTTCACATCGTTTAGATTCATTTTATCATTTCTGCAAGGGACTGGATACCCAATTGCCATTTACTCCGATAAAAGATGTACTTTCGACGTTTCTGACATCTATCGATAAAGAACGTGAGGATAGCGTAGAGGCATCGGGACCGTTCTTGAAGCTACACAACAGCATTTTGTTTGACCGTGATGACCGTGATAGTCAAAAGTGGCTATCAATGCTCAATTCAAGAATATCCACGAACACCGAGCTGAGAGAGCGAGGTGCCATTGTAGCCATATGCAATATCCAGGCTATTCTCGGCTACGCTATCAAGCCCAACTTTCTCAGCTCTTCAATGAAGTCAGTTGAGCCCAGCGATGCTCCACTGGATGAATCAGCGCTCAATTTGGCGTTTATAACATTGGAATGGTACCTTCAGATCGGGCCACCTGACAATTTGCCTCATTTGGTAGTGTGGCTTTTGTTCATGCTTGATCTTCCCGCATCATTTGACATGGCCAGAGAGTGGGAAACCTTTCCGTTTGAAACTTTTATCACGACTTTGAACAGTTGTTTCGAGACTACTCGGCAAACTCTGGGTCAGGAAGTGATCTATCCTGAGTTACTCGCAGAGGAAATTGACAAATGGAAAGCCACGTTGGACCCAGAGGCAGACTTGCTCGCCGTGCAATGCAAGGAAGCCGGCTCAGCATTGCGGGTACCGTCCCAGAAGCAAAGACCATTACCGGAAGAAGTTGCATTACTGGGGTTTGCATGGCATCACTCTACATTGAGTGAAGAACAATTGGCAGACCTTGATGAAGCCTGGCCAGATGAACTTACCCCGGGAGCAACTTCAGACCAAGGTGTGACATTGATTAGACCCTTGCGAGTTGTTGAGTTTGCGCTAAGGCTTTGCAGACCGGGTTCTTGGTTGCAAGTTAGCTCGTCGGGCTTTTATATGGCAGCCAGTTTGGAGAGCAACACTGACATGCTGGATTTGATGACACAGGAAGACTTTATAGCGGAAGCGGCGGCACAGCCACCTAGGCACGAAAACGACTCGCCTATATTTACAAACTATATCGCGATGGAAACGTCACTTTGGTGGTATGATCTAGATAAGCTCGCGGAGTTTGCGACGATGCCGCCATTGAGAGACGCGCTTGCAATTTCTGGACCGCAACTCAACGTAGTGCGTGCAGTGGGACAGGCAAATGCAGACGCAGCTGATGCATTTGCTTGGATAGTTGAAGGAATTGTAAATAAAGAGATTACACTGTTCTCTGAGAGCGGACGGCCGCTCACGTTGGAAGATTTCGAAAGGGATCAAGATGAGATGCGAGAAGATAATACGGCACAATTTATAGAAAACTTGCGCAAGCAGAACATAAGCGTCACGTTTGTGTAAGATAGACAGGTTTGAACTATTTTCAGGAACATCATTCACAAGTAGCAATAGTGCGTAAAAACATATAGCAGTTTGAAAAATTCGAGCCGCACCCAACCTCCCTTCATCATCAACCTTTAATGAGCGAGACGACGGCAACGGAGGTAAGCACTCGGAAATGGCCATGCAAAGTTCTAACAAATAGACCCTTATTTCAACCACCATAGCAGGCGTCACTGCCGGCTGCTTGGAAGCATTCGTCACATGTACGTTGCACATGAATACCCTCTAGTCATCTAACACTCAAGATCCACTCGAATATATCAAAACGCGCCATCAGCTCTTCCGACACACACCAGGATCAGTTTTCATTGCTCCAATACCCTCGAAAGTCTACTACTCAGGATGTTCTGCGCTTGTATTGGGTAACGCGTCGAAAGCAGTGGTGCGGTACTCTGTGTATAACTGGGGCACCAAGTTTATGACCGATGAAAGCGGGCAAGCATCTGCGCCCCAGATCGTTGTGGCAGGCATGTTCACTGGCTTCTGCGAGAGTCTGATTGTTGCTCCATTCGAAAGCATTAAAACGACAATGGTAGAGCGGTCGATAGTGGATAAGGACTACAAACCGGCCACGAGCCTGGGATCGAAAAATGCCGACACAAAAGGTGGTGAACGAGCAGCAGGGAAACCTGTTAGACCCCCAGTAAGGCCTCCCGCTGCGCCCAAACCGGCTGGACCTCAATTATTCCCTGTCAACCCAAATGTTCGTGGATTCTTCGGCAATGTGCATGAAATGTACACCACCCGTGGTCTCAGAGCATTTGTCCAGGGCTTTGGGCCGACGATAACGAGGCAAATGTGTAATTCCATGGTGCGGTTTACAACGTATAACTCTCTGAAGCAGATGGTAGTGGACCCTAGTGCCCACGAGCAAATTTCGTCGACACTTGCATTAGCGCTTGGGTTGGTGGCTGGTGCAGTGCAAGTGCTGTCTACTCAGCCTATAGACGTGGTCAAGACCAGAATGCAGAGTATCAACGGTATACCTGCTTACAGATCTAGTTTATTGTGCGGCTACAGGATATTTGTGGAGGAAGGACCCACGAGACTATGGACTGGTACACTGCCGCGACTCATTCGAGTATCATTCAGCGGCGGAATAATGTTCTCCGTTTACGAGGCTACCAACAAACTTGTAGCTCATGGCATGCGAGAAAACCCATTTGCATCAATATAAAAATCTTTGTTAATAAGAGCTATTTTTTTACATTCTCCTTGTTTCATTATATATATACATCTAGTACCAGTTGTCGGTGTTTGTAAGCACACAGGTCTTGTCGCCCTTGACGAGCTTGCCAATCTTGTAAGCCCGCTCACCGGCCTTCTCAAGACCTGTCAGCACTGCATCGACATGCTCGCTCTTGACCACGGCGACCATACCGATACCCATATTGAGCGTCTTGGAGATATCCGCCACAGGCACATTGCCAGCTCGACCGAGCCATGCAAACACTTCAGGAAGCTGCCACTGCTTGACGTCAATCTCAGCAGTAACGTCGTCAGGAAGCACTCGTGGAACGTTCTCAACGAGACCGCCGCCAGTAATATGAGCGAGTGCGAGAATCTTGCCTGTATTGATGAGCGGCAAGAGCTGCTTGACGTAAATCCTAGTAGGAGTGAGCAGACTCTCGCCTACACTCTTCGTCGAGTCCCATGGAGCAGGAGACGTGTAAGAGAGTCCACTGACTTCGATAATTTTTCGCACAAGAGAGTAGCCATTGGAGTGGACACCGTTGGATGCTAGCCCGATAAGCACGTCTCCCTCACCGAGAGGCTTTGGAAGCATTGCGCCTCTCTCGACAGCGCCGATACAGGTACCGTTGACATCGTAGTCGTCACCGTGGTACATGCCTGGCATCTCGGCAGTTTCACCGCCAATTAGGGCACATCCGGCCTGGATACAGCCGTCGGCTAGACCAGCCACAAAGTCTGTAGCAGTGGCGAGATTGAGCTTGCCGGAAGCATAGTAGTCGAGGAAAAGCAGTGGCTCAGCGCCTTGCACCACCAGATCATTGACGTTCATACCGACGAGATCAATGCCAACAGTATCGTGCTTGCCCATCTTCTGCGCGATCATGAGCTTAGTGCCGACACCGTCAGTGGCGCCAACAAGAAGGGCGTCTTTGAAACCTGCAGCCTTGAGGTCAAAGATACCGCCGAACCCACCGATCTCTGCATCAGCACCTGATCGACGAGTGGATCGAACGCTTTGCTTGATTCGCTCCACAAACTCATTGCCCTTGTCTACCGAGACGCCGGCCTGTTCGTACGTGATACCCGTGGAAGCCTTATCGCTGTCTCGGAAAGCACGATGGGCAATATCCGTTCTATTGTACTTGCCACGGAACTGGACAGATTCCACACCTTGGTACGCACGGTCGACTGCTTCTCGAAGGGTAGCAGCACGAGCAGAAGAAGCAATGACACGGCCACCGCTGGTGACAAGCTTGCCGTCCTTCAATGATGTGCCTGCATGGAAGATATATGTGTCGTTCTTGACAGCGCCGACGGTGATTTCGTCGCCCTTGGCGTATTCATTAGGGTAGCCACCAGCTGCCATAACGATAGTAGCCGCATAGCCGGGGCTGATCTTGAAATCGACAGCGTCAAGACGGCCCTGAGCGCATGCAAGCATAATCTCCGCAAGATCGGATTCGAGCAATGGCAGTACAGTCTGTGTCTCTGGGTCGCCGAATCTTACATTGTACTCAAGAACTTTGGGGCCGTTCTTGGTGAGCATCAGACCCGTGAAAAGCATTCCCACAAACGGGAATCCGTCCCGTCGCATGCCTGCAATAGTTGGCTCGAGCACAGTCGCACGAATCTCCTTGAGCAATTCTTTAGTCGCAACTGGGGCTGGTGCATAAGCGCCCATGCCACCAGTGTTCAAGCCAGTATCTCCGTCGCCTGCTCGCTTGTGGTCCTGAGCAGGTGGAAGGTCGACTGAAGTGTATCCATCAGAGAAAGTCAAGATAGAAATCTCATCGCCCTCGAGACATTCCTCAATTACAACTTCATCACCAGCATCGCCGAATGCCTTATCCTCCATAACTTGCTTCAAAGCTTCCAGGGCCTCTTCCTTGGTCTCCGGCATGAGAACACCTTTACCCGCAGCGAGACCCGAAGCCTTGATTACCACTTTATGGTCCACGCTGTTCAAATACTTCTTGGCATCGTCGTAATTGCTAAAGTTGCCAAATTGTGCAGTGGGGATATTGTGACGAGCCATAAAGTCCTTGGAGAAGGTCTTTGAGCCCTCCATCTTGGCAGCAGTCGGGTTTGGACCAAACACAGGAATGCCAACTTTACGGAAATGAGCTTCGACACCTTCGACCAAAGGCTGCTCCGGACCTGGGACTACCAAGCCGACTCCATTCTCAACAGCGAACGCTGTGAGCTTCTGGAAATCAGCCTGAGATGACCCAATAGGAACGTTCTCAGCCTTGTCTACAAGTCCAGTGCCGCCATTTCCTGGTGCAACAAAGATTTTCTCGACACTTGGGGATTGAGCAAGCTTCCAAGTTAAAGCATGCTCACGGCCGCCATTGCCGATAATCAGAACTTTGAGAGACATTACTGGTCACTAAATCGTCGTAGGGTCGAGAGCTAAAAAACTTTGGAAAAGTATGAAAATTTGGCGCATTAAGAAGGGTCACCCGCGCGCTCAAACTTTCAAACAGCCGCACATGTGAGTCCAAAGATACGCCGCGTGCCATTCAAATATTTTGCTAAAATGTAGAATTGGAGTTCTTTTTCAAATAACTCAAAATTCTTGTTTATGAATTTTTTGTATACTTAGGTATAAAAGATTGAGAGATTGCCACATGCACACCAAACCCATAAAAAAAAAGATCCAGCCCTTCGCAACCAATGACAGAGAGCAGAAGAAGCTGGCTTTAAAAAAAAAAAAAGGTCAGTGGCTTGATTGAAGCTCCATATTTGTAATTGAAATCCAGCAGGTTGATGGACCATTCTGTGGCCATCAGTATAGCTCAAAGCCAAAACAATAAATATCGTAACATCGTAATCGTGAACATAAGACATACCACGCTAGGCGGGTGAGGATAAAAACAGCGATATTATTCAGAAAAAAAAAATTATTGCCGTCGAGGCTGCTGCTGCTGCTGCTGCTGTTGAGGATGTGGTGGTTGCTGGTAGTAGCCGTTAACTGGAGGCGGCTGCTGGTAGTACATGGGTGCCATAGCAGGTGGAGGTCCGCCCTGAGGAAGCTGACCAGGAATCATCTGTTGAGGATGTACCTGTTGTGGGTGATATTGTTGGCGTTGTTGCAATTGCTGATTGTTATGCTGCTGCTGTTGGTGTTGTTGGTGTTGTTGGTGTTGTGGCTGACCGTTGCCTCTGTTCTGGTATCGACCACGATTGTCGGTCGTTTGAGGAAGTTCAGCCATGGGGAATGGCCTTGGAATGCTCTCGACGGAATCGGCCACATAGAGAGCCTTATCGATATTCTGTGGGATAGGTCTAATTTCAGTGCCCAGCTCCTGCTCAATCTTGTAGAGGTTGAATCGATCATTCCAGTTAATAAGGTTGATAGCCAAACCCAAGTGACCGAATCGGCCCGAACGGCCAATTCTGTGCAAATAAGTCTCTGCATTTTTCGGGAAATCGAAATTGATCACGACATTAACAGCCTGGATATCAATACCACGGGTGAGCAAATCAGAGCATACAAGATTTCGACAGTTACCATTTCTGAATTCGTGGAACACCTTGTTTCTATGAGCTTGAAGCATTTTGGCATGCGAGTAATAGCACGAGTATCCAAGTTCGGTGATCTTTCGTGCCAAAAGCTCTACTCGCTGAGTAGAGTTGCAAAAAATAATAGACTGGTTAATGGAGAGCTTGGAGAACAATGTGTTGAGACAATGCAATTTTTGCTTCTCTTCAACGAAAGCGTAGTACTGTGTGATACCTCGAAGAGTTAGCTCATCCATAAGATTGATCTCGTAAGGTCGGTGCAGATGCTTATCCATAAAACTCTTGACAACTAGCGGGAAAGTAGCACTGAACAAAAGAATCTGCCTATCAGATGGGAAGTGAGCCAAAAGCTGTTCAACAACGACAGTGAACTCTGGAGAAAGAAGTTTATCAGCCTCGTCCATAATAAACATGGGGCATTCTGAGAAATCAACGACATTCTTGCCAGCAAGGTCTAGCACTCGACCTGGAGTACCGACGAGCACATGCACTGCATCACTCAGTCGAATGATATCGTCTTTTAAAGTGGTACCACCTGTGGTCACCATGACATTGATGCCAAGGTGCTTGCCCAATGTCTTGCACACTTGCGAAGTTTGAAGTGCCAGTTCTCGAGTAGGAACTAGAATCAATGCTTGGACCTTGTCGATTTTTGGATTGACCTGTTGAAGAGCCGGAATAGTGAATGCGGCCGTCTTGCCTGTACCATTCTTGGCTCGTGCGAGGATATCTCGACCCGCAAGCGCGATTGGGATAGCCTCTTCTTGAATTGGTGAGGGCTTCTCAAAGCCAGCCTCGAAAATGCCCATTAGCAGCTCACGCTTTAGGTAAAAGTCTTCAAAGCCATTGCCCTTGGTATTCGTCACATCCTCCGTCTGAGGCCGCGTGTCTTTCTGGGGTAGATTGAGCTTAGCCTTCCAATCGGCATTCTCGTTATTTAAAGAGGTGTTTTCGAGTTTAGAAGAGATTGATGATACTGAATCAGCCATTTTTGAATATTAACTGTAGGATGTGCAATGCTGGTTGATTGAAATAATGTTGGCGTGAGAAGAAAAAAAATATCACAGAATGAGGGTTGTGGAGGGAGAGAAAAAACTCTGATCTCTAGTTTCTGCTATCAAGACCAAGTGTGTGTGTGAGTATGAACAACGACTGTGAATTCTGAAAGTGACTGTCAATGTATCTCAGTGCAACTGTTGACAATGTAACGTTTCACCAAAGGTTAAGAAGATGGTGTTGGCAAAAGCGTGGTGGTGGTGGTGGGGATATTTCTTGGGCGTATGGAATGTATTAGAAGTGGAGCGGATGTGGAATGGACAGATTTTACACCTCGAGAGAGCGCCTAAGAAAAAGCCTGGGAGGAGGGGTGCGCCCCCGGCGGCGACGAAAAATTTCGCTGCTTTCCCGCTTGGCGTGCGTTACCCGGCGGCGCGCTTCCCGCGAAAGTGAAAGGGGAAAGGGGAGATCCAGGCGCCTGAGACACCGTTATAGTGCAATCTGCGCGCGGTTTTTTGTGTATTAGCTCTTGCTCAACAGAGGCGCAAATGCCAGATCCAGAGGTTGGCAAGAAGGCGAAAGATGATCAGGACAAAGATATAGCCAGTAAGCTTGCTGGGAAGACGCTAAAACGGAAGAACTTCAAGAAGTTGCAATTGAGTTCAACGACACCTCCGTCAAGCTCTCCAAGACAATTTCAATTGGATAAAGGCACTGGTTCTGCAGGTTCTCAAAGAACTGCCAATAGCTCGTCGGTTTCATCATTACGTCTGCAGGAAGAAAAACGGGTTGACAATGTGGCATCTTCGCTGGGTTCTTTAGACCTCGGTGTGCACTTCAAACTCGACCTCCGACCGGAAGATCTCGAGACAGTTGCAGACCTTGGGCACGGTAATGGAGGTGTAGTGACTAAAGTGCTGCATGTACCTACTAATCAGTTTATGGCCAAGAAGGTTATCCATGTTGAAACAAAGCCGATTAAGCGGAAGCAAATTGTCAGAGAGCTCCACATTATGCATGAATGCGAGTCGGAGCATATTGTGAGCTATCATGGGGCATTTGCAAGAGAGACGGATGTCGTCATGTGCATGGAGTACATGAACTGTGGATCATTGGACCGTATTTCGAAGCTTTCTGGACCTATATTAGAAGATATTATTGGCAAGATTACGCTGGCAGTGCTGGAAGGGTTGACTTATCTCTACGCCAAGCATCGTATAATCCATCGCGATGTTAAACCCTCCAATGTCTTGGTAAATTCTGAGGGTCAAATTAAACTCTGTGATTTTGGGGTGTCTGGTGAATTGATCAATTCAATTGCTGACACTTTTGTTGGTACCTCGACATATATGAGCCCCGAGCGTATCCAAGGCGCCGCATACTCAGTGAAGAGCGATGTGTGGTCGCTCGGCATTACTGTGCTCGAATTGGCAATTGGCAAATTCCCATTTGACAGTAACAATATGGGTGCACACCCGGTGGGAATCCTTGATTTGCTGCAGCGCATTGTCAATGAGCCGCCGCCAACGCTTCCTGAAGATCGTGACTTCACTCCCGCATTTCGAAACTTTATAGCAAAGTGCCTGTACAAAGAAAGCCAAAGACCCACGCCGACACAATTATTGGAGGACGAATTCATCTTGAAGGCGAAAGCAACAGACTTGCCTCTCAAGGCGTGGGCTCAGAAATTCAAGATCAACTAATCTCCTTCTCATTTTTGCATATATACTTTTATTTACATGTGTGTGATAAATAACATTTCGCCTAGCGCCGACTAGAGCTTTTCTTCGCTCTTTTTCTGTGCTACCATTATCCCCTGAATGCCTCTAATTAGACCCAGCACAGCGACTACTCCACCAACGCCCCGTACGCTGCCTCTCCACAATGGCGTTGCAGCTTTAGGAAGCGGCTTGTTGTCTGGAGTTGCAAATACGGCACCACTCGCCATGTACGACCCACCGAGTAGCATAACACCCGACGACATTAAAAGACATGGAACGCAGTCTTCTTGATTGACAGGCTCGCCCTTGATATCGGGCGGGTTGAAGATTTTGAGGATATTCGACATTTGTACACTGGTGCTTCCTATAGACAAGCGCCAGGATGTGCTTGTGGCGAAAATTAAAAAGTACCTAGTGGTCAGCCGCACGCGCTTTACCAAATACGGCGATTGCTTGGAATACCTACAATATTGTAATCAACTAAGTAGTTGTAGATGCTGGCGAATAACATGGAGCAGTCAGCTGATTTTGAATGGAGATGCGGATATTTAAATAGCGTGGTCGTATTACTTTTCATGCTGCTGCGCTGTAGACCATATTTTCAAGATTGTGATTTCTTTGATGATATAGATTTTGATTGGCAATATTCACCGATTAGATTGGAATATGACTGTAATATTTAGGCTAATTTTCACCGTGAAGGGCCCAATCTTTGTGGCACCACATCCACTAGCGTCAGTGAAATCGCGTCGCGCAGATTAATAATCGCGAAAAACACGCGACACGATTATTTCAGCCTTTCGAGCATCACAATGGTAGGCTTAAGTGCCCTTGAGAAAAGGCGCCAAGCAAATATTAAGAACAATGCCGAGCTATTGAAGCAGCTTGAGCTTGAAGGTATGGCGCAAGGGATTGCGCCGTCTAAAGCACCAGCCAAGTCCAAGCCGGCAAAAAAAAGAAGCACTGATCCAGCACCGTCGTCGCGACGCAAGTCGCAGCGTATAGCCGAAATCGAGAGCATGCCTAGGAGAAAGTCGCGGAGATTAGAAGGTTTGGAGTCTCAATTCAGTCTTCAGGAACAAGATTACGCAGTAGAGCAGCAGTTGAAAAAAGAGAAGGAGGATCGCGACCGAGACCGGGTGGAGGGCGAGAAGAAACTCAAAGACGTTATACAAAGAGGCGACTGGGACTCTGCTACCAGCATTCTGTCAACACTGGGAGACAAAGTGAGCCAAGGCGACTACTTTGATCTGCTTTCAGAGACACCAAAAGGTGGCGACAAGAATATAGCCAAAGCTCGCGAGGAGTTTGGTAATTTGCAAATGGACACACGGTTTGATGCGACAGGTGTCAAACTCGTTACTGAGCGCATTTTCACAATGTTTGTTCATCCGGATCCGGGCAAGAAACTGGTAATGGCGGGTGACAAAATGGGTGAGCTAGGGGTGTGGGATGCGGATGGCAGTAAAGAAGACGAAAATGGCGACGAAGACCCTATTACTTACTCGTTCAAGGTACATTCACGAGCGATCGCAAAGATCCTCCCAGCACCGAAATCTCCAGAAAAAATATATATGGCATCGTACGACGGGAGTATTAGATGCTTGGATTTCAAAACGGAGGAATGCGTGGAGTCATATATCTTCGACTCCAACCCTCGCGAGCCAATCGGCGTTTCTGACCTCTGTATCCCAGACCCGAATAGCTTATATTTTTCAACTCTTGATGGTCATATCGGACTTCATGATGTGCGAACGAAGCAAACAGAGGCGATCGTATTCCGTGCCCATGATAAGAAGATTGGAGGGTTCTCTGTGAACCCACATGCGCCTCACCAAATAGCCACAGCATCTTTAGATCGTACCATGAAACTATGGGACATTCGGAATCCAAAGCGAAATGACGAAACAGAGGAAGATGAGCCGCACTTGTACGCGAGTTTCGATTCGAGACTGAGTGTCTCGTGCGTCGACTGGAATAGGTCTGGCCAGCTTGTGTGCAACGGGTACGCTGACCTTGTTCATGTGTTTGATCTTGATTCGAATAAGTGGAAGCAGGATTTCGAGACTGTGCTCAAGCCCGACGTCTCGTTCAAACATAACTGTCAGACTGGCCGCTGGGTCTCCATCCTTAAAGCCCGCTGGCAAATGGCTCCTCAGGACATTGTCAAATTTGCCATCGGAAATATGAACAGATATATAGACGTATACGCAAGCGACGGCCAACAGCTGGCTCACCTCGGTGGCGATGGCATGACTGCAGTTCCTGCTTGCGTCTGTTTACATCCTACACAAAACTGGGCAGTGGGCGGTTCAGCTAGTGGGAAAGTTTATTTATGGTCATGAGCAAATGTATAGTATTTTTTTTCATCAGTAACACACACACGATAAGGTAGTTAGAGATCTAATAAGTTGCCAATGTCGTTGCTATTATTAGTTTGTTGCGACGGCTGTTGCTGTTGTGTGGAAGCCTGAGGAGGCGGGGTGCTGGTCGAACCGAATGAAAGCCCATCGAATGCAGAGTTGAGATTATTCACTGGATTTTGACTTGTGCCAGCTGCCGGGGTGGACTGATTCGACGGTGGCACAGAGTCAAACATTGAGAGAATGTCGATTGTTGATTGGCTCGTGGGCTGCTGAGCTCCAGTCGACTGCTGAATAGGTGGAGGAGTAGGGCCAGAACCAAATATATCTCCAAGCTCGTCAAGTGAAGAGACACCGCCGCCATTAACTGGAGGAGTGGATGCACCGGACGTGGTTCCTCCAAAGTCTTCAAGGTCGAGCAAATTCTCCGCATTGACCTGGCCGCCTGCAGCGACACTGCCAACCACGTCTTCTTTAGCAAGCTGCTGCTGCTCCTCAATCGCACGCTTCTGCATTGCATCAGCTCCAAATCTGCCAGTGCCCATGAAGCTTGCAGCCGGTTTATGGTATACAGACGCCAAGGTCGAGAGTTCGGAGATTAACTCATTGAGAAGAAGCGGCGGAATGGTAGTAATGGTCGACTCGATAGGAGGCTTCTCGGCCAAGACGATCTCCTTCGCGACAGATGTGTCTGAGGAAAGAAGCCGCCAGTATATATATGCACGATCTCGGATATCTGCGTTATCACTTTTGGTAGTAGCAGTCTGGAGGATATTTTGAATTAGTGACTGCGCCATATCCGGCGATTTGATGTAAAGTTTCACACTTGCAGTCAGAAGAGCTAGTTGTACCGGAGTTGGCTCCTCCAAGAAAGTAGCAAGATAGTTGTTCAAAATCTCGCCAGCATTATCAATCTTGTCAGAGTACTCCCCAACAACCCAAATGATTGCAGCTCTAGCCTCTGGCTCGTCAATGTCCTCAATGTTTTGACAAAGAATAGGAATCACTGCATCGAATGATCTGTACTTCCGCAGAACGTCTTTGACGGTGATTACGACCTCTTGGATGTAGCTTGTTTGTTTATTTTCAAGCAAATCCATCAATGCGTAAATACAGCTTTCAGCGGAACTCTCAATCTTGATTGCACATTGCCCAATAGCCTTGATAGCACGACGGACAAAGTCAATATCGACTTCCATAGAATATTCTTTCAATTCAGAAAGCAGTTGCTCATAGTTCTTTTCGTTGGCTAATTGCACCATAATTTCGAGCTTCTCGAATTTGAGATATGGCGGATCGTTGTATTTGCAGAAGAACACACGCATTTCTCGATTGAGGAGCTGTGGGTACTTTTGAAGAATAATTCGGATATTTCGCAGAGCAACATACTGGACTTCTGGAGCAGAGGACACAAGCGTTACCAGTGGTGAACTCATCTTTCTAAGAAGGTTGGCCTGTGCAGTTTGTGACTGAATAGTAAGATGCTTCAATACAGCTCGAATAGCCGCAAGCACAACACTCGGATTCGCATGCTGGAACTGAGGCACAACACGCTCGCAGATGTGCTCAGCTTCTTGAATGTCTTCGCTTTCATACTCTGACAGCGCAGATAGAATAGCTATTCGACCCCATTCTGTGCATTCATTCAATGCAACAAGCAGTTTATTGAGTGTTAGAGTATTGATTTGGAAGCACTTCGTTTCTGGAGCAGCTTCCTGGATCTCGGCCAAGGCAGATACAGCATTGGCAACTACCATTGGATTCGCGTCGTCGACCAGTCCCTGTAAGTCCTTCAAAAACCCCTCCTCATCGCATAGCTCTGGATTGAGATCGAACAGTTTGGCCACACATATGGCTGCAGTTTTTCGAACGTATGGGTTATCGTCTTTCAATGTTCTTCTAAGGGGAATGTTCATATAGTCGACCATTTTATCAACTCTAATGCAGCCCATTGTTCGAACAGCAAGCGCTCTTACTAGAGGATTAGGATCCTCAGTATCTTGAACAAATGTGTTCACAGCTAGAATGCACAACTCCGGGTGGCTTTTGGCGTAGTTCCTGTTTTATAGCGATTAGCCTTTCGACAGTGGTCACTTGGGTTTCATACATCAAATAAAGGTAGACAAGCTTCTTCTGCTCAATATCGTGTGTTGCAATATTCTTGAGAACATCGGGGAATAGCGCAGACACATCTTTACCCAGTGTCATGGCGGCGATTGTGCGCTGAATTGCCTCTTTCCTATTTCACGGCTGTTAGAACTCCTCATCGATTGGTTAAATTGCCACATACCGCTCATAGGCATATTGCGAGACAAGGCCATTACGCAATTCAAACGTCTCACCTTTACGAGGTGTCTGAAAGACCTTTCGCAGTCGTCTTTCTAGTGTAGACATTGTTTGTGGATGAACTGCTTTCGGTGAGTACCTTGAACGTGTGTGTTGGCAATTTTGGGATCAAACTGTCTCGCTTAGTCTCGAGTCTGGCCGCGATGGTGGTGGACGCGGCTAGCGGCGAGGCCCTTTTGGTAAGTTTTCGTTACCGACCTTGCACCTCTACTTGATAATCATTTGCGCCTGAAAATTCATTATTTTCAATTAAACTAAGAGCAGAATATTTGCATCTGCTTATGTTTTTGAGAAAGAAGATGATTGATTTGGGGCTAGCACGAACGACTCGGCTGCTGAAGAGCTTAGGGAACCCTCATTTGGCAGGATGGAAAGCAGTTCATGTGGCGGGGACTAACGGGAAAGGTTCCGTCTGTGCGTACCTCTCGAGCTGCTTTCACCAGGCAAATATTGCGACGGGAAGATTCACTAGTCCCCATCTTATAGACCGGTGGGACTGCATATGGATCAATGGCAAGACTGTGAGTGAGGAGCTATTCGTTGAATCTGAGAAGAGAGTCCTTGAGGTCAACGAACGAGACAACATTCGTGCCACATCATTCGAAATTCTCACAGCTACAGCATTCGAATTGTTCCGGAGACAACGAGTTGAAATAGCGGTTATTGAAGTGGGTTTAGGCGGTAGATTAGATTCAACCAACGTTCTAGCAGCAGATAAAACCTTGGCTACCGTTATCACCAAAATTGGGCTCGATCACCAAGGTTTCCTAGGCGACACGCTGGAAGAAATTGCATATCAGAAAGCAGGCATTATCAAAGACAAGGTTCCGTGTGTCATTGATGGAACGAACCAGTTTGGGGTAATTGAGGAAGTGAAAAAGGAGGCAGAGCTCAAAAACTCTAAACTTGTGGTTGCAACGCCGGAGAATCTGGCGATTCGTGTAGATAAGTGTATTATACCGTTGCAGGGAGATTATCAAGAGGCCAATTTGTCCACCGCATTGGCTGCTCTAGCCAGTATTGAGGCGCCGAGTATTAAGGAGGCAGATATAATAGAGGGGATAAAACAGACGACATGGCCAGGGAGGCTACAGTGGGTACATTTACCTAAACAGTCGTTTTTGATTGATGGCGCACATAACACTCAGGCTGCCGAGCTGTTACGCCAGTACGTCGACAAGAACATTCGCATTAAATCTGAGAGCGGCGCCTTGACATACGTCATGGCGTTTTCGGAGGGCAAGAACTTTGATGAGATCCTTCGGATCCTTGTTCGTCCTGGCGACCGAGTTGTGGCGACTACGTTTGGCAAAGTGGCCGGCATGCCGTGGGTGACACCGGTTGACGCAGGAAAATTGCAGGAGAGCGCTAAAAACTATACACACAAGGTTGACCTAGTAGAGACCAATGTCGATGCTTTGGCTGCTGCGGGTGATCAAAGCGTTGTATGTGGGAGCCTCTACCTGGCGTCCGACATTCTCCGCCATATTAGAGATCACGAGAAGCGCGACTAGATTCCATTTTTAACATTGAGTCTGGCATTTATGGCATCATATCTGCCGTAGTTTGTACCAAAAACTCTTTTTCCGCATAATGCATTTCAACTTCACACAACTGCTAGACGGAGCTCGGCGTTCTAATTCTAGCATCGGAATCCCTGAAGATGATCTTCACGGATGCATCTCAGGGGGCTCACGAAATGAAGAATCTGAGATGGCACTTGATTTGAAGTAAGCATGCATGTTATGTGGGGTGTATGCAACAGGGATCGAACGCCTCATCCGGTGCGGCAAACGGGGCTCTTCTGTTCCGTGGCGTTTATTCTTCAGCGATGATGAACTGGAAATATTCTACTAGCTGGCTAGCAAATTAATCTATTTATTTACTGAACCTACTGTCTGGGAGTAGAGCTGTATACTTTCCAACTAGACTATAAGAAATCTGTTAGTCTACTCTAAGAATGGGAAATTTCGCCATTTCTCATACTGCAAGCATCTGATATTGTGGTTCTAAACTATCTAATCTCTGAGCTTTTCTGTTGGATCTGATCGATCGGCAAGCAACGCGCTGCGCATGAACGTGTTGTCAAGGTCATTCGGGCAGTACCCTGTATAGGCGTCGGCGCCATCTACCAGGTACCGGTATCACCAGATTTATCAGATCAGATATTCTTAGATTCTAAGGACCTTCTGTTGTAGATCTAATCGATGTTCTAACTTCGACGGTGTGATCGTCGCGTGGTGCTTCAGATCTCGTCACCCATGTGCAGCTGCGAGAAAGATCAGCTCTTCGTGGACATGCGTCGCATCGATCGATCTCAAACTGTCGAAAAAAGGCTTGTGCTATTTGATCTCAATTTTCGTAGATATGGCTTTGATCTCGAATATAAATTGGGGTCAAGTTCCAGCTCTCTTTTCTGATTATACATCAAGTCATCAAAACAATCATCCACAATGCAGTACACTTCTATTCTTTTCACAATCCTTGCTACTGTAGCACTTGCCGCTCCAGCTCCAGGCGGCTTTGAAATCATCAATGGTGGAAACGGAGGCGTCGCCGGTTCAGGTGGTAACGGTGGATCTGGTGGCAGCGGGCTCATCGGTGGATCTGGTGGCAGCGGTGGAAGCGGTGGTGACGCTGGTGGATCCGGCGGTCAGACCAATGCTGGCAACAACAACGAGAGCGGATCTGCTGAGGAAGGTCTCGAGGGTCTCCTTGAGAGCCTTTTGGGTAATTAGATAGCCAGTGCTTTCTTTTGAAAATGTAATGAAATTATACCAACTTCCAACATGTATGAATAGCAGGACTCGAATCCAACAGGCTTCCATCAAAAAGTAGTACCCTAGAAGTTTCCCGGATTTTCTGGTTCGAATGATCAATCAAAACAACGGGTTCTGGTTCGCCCACGAATTTAACAAGGTAAGAATAACGATTCCAACGTCTCACAGAATCGACCATATACTCCACCCCGTCTTCATCGCCATATTTTGCGTTGCTCAATTCATCATTGACTTCCTGTTCGTCGACAAGGGACTGCAATAGATCAGCGAGGCCGCTATCTTCAGAAAGTTTGATTCTCTTCTGTGGGGATGGAGAATATACAGAGGCAACGGGTCTAGTAGGCGATTTGAACGCGAATGGTCTTGTGACCGTACGCTTGACATTTTCTTGTGTAGATTTCACGATGGATTTCGGTGGGCTCACGAATTGTAATGCCTTGGGCTCCTCTTTAGCTCGGATGGCAGTAGAAGCATCTGGATGCTTTAGCTGCTGAGATCGTACCGGCGTGAAGGCGATAGCTGATACCTCGGTTATAACTCTCTTCCGCTTCTGGTTTTGAGAATGCGACGAGTTATTGGGCTGAGAGCTGGCCGGTGTTGGTCTTTGACTAGCTCTTGGTCGCAGTTTGAGTGGCGTCACAATACCTGTCTTCATTCCTGCCTTTCAAACTAAACCGCTGTCAAATCAAAATTGATACAATTGCTTCTTCTAAGAAACGATCAAACTCTGACTAGCATCCCTCACCTTCGAAAACCATCAATGAGTGCAACTCCCTGGTCGTTGTTGTATCAAAAACACTGTGATTTGGAGCGCGTTGGGACGCGTCTAGTACGTGCGCGCGTAAGGCGACCCACACAAACCTCTAAGCAGTCGGAGTTCTGATGGTGGATGAGCCCAGAATTTCAAGTTAAATTAATCAATGCATAATGATCAAACGGCCCGGTGGATGCACGAGTCGTTAATTTAAAGCTTGCAGAAATAGCGCTATCACACATTGGCAGCGTGAAACTTCCCGCTAGAATCTCAAGCACACAAGTATCAGATAGACTTCTTACTGAAGCAACAAAATTACGAAGCTACATGCACGCTTTGGTTCAAGCATGTGACAAAATAGTTCGAGAACTGGGCCCTTCTCATGATTAGATACCTTCGACTGCCTCACACGGCGCCAGTGCACGTTGAACTATGAACAGGCCGCCTGCACACTTTTTGACCCGGGTCTCAAGTTATTCCGAGCAGCACGCACGCCAGTCATCCCGAGTGAACAATACCATCCCGAGTAAACTGTGCGTTTGGCCCACACTGTGCAATCACGGGTCCCCCTGAAAACGAATTACACGCACGATCTACGCTTTCTTTGAAAATAAATCTGACATGGCGCCCTTTTTACTTAGATAAGCCGGGCAGACGGATTTCGGTCTATCTGAATGAACAGTGGAATTGCTCTCAGGTATTCCATATTTTCTCTTGCATTTGCGCGTGCGCACTGGCTAGAAACCTGTAGGGCAAAATTTTTTTTTTCAGTCATAGAGAGATCGAAAAGACTCATAATTTACTAGAGTTTCTCTCCCCTTTTCTCTCTCACCTATTAACTACACTGCTTCTCCTCGAACCACATTCTGCTAGTGCACAATAAAATTACTCTCGGCTCTTTCAATTTCACAAATGCTCAGAGCACATTCAAAGTCGACTCTACGGCGGGCTTTACTCACCCATGCCGTAAAACAATCCTCGCGGCGGAGTTTTTCCGCTGCCGCAGCTCTTCTCTCCGCTGAACATATTGATGGTAAAGCGGTTGCCAAGTATGATATATCACTTCTTTTTGAAAGAGTTCTAACATATTTTTTTCTTACAGGAAAATTCGATCCCAAATCCATGACGAGATCAATGCCATACAGAAATCGAAGCCATTGTTCCGGCCAAAGTTGGTGATTGTTCAGGTCGGTGCCCGGCCCGATTCATCTACTTATGTGCGAATGAAGCTCAAGGCTGCCAGAGAAGCCAATATTTCGTGCGATTTGCGAACTTTCCCGGAGGATATTACCGAAACGGATCTGTTGGAGGAAATTGATGCTTTGAATAACGACGCTGCAGTGCACGGGATACTCGTACAATTGCCGCTACCTCAATCTGTCAACGAGAAAAGAGTTACTGAATCTGTTCAGGCAGATAAGGATGTTGATGGCTTTGGAACACTCAACATTGGTGAACTTGCTCGGCGAGGTGGCCAGCCATTGTTTGTCCCATGCACGCCAAAGGGAGTTATGGAGCTTCTAAAGGCCCACAATGTGCCATTGAAAGGAAAGCGAGCAGTGGTCATTGGTAGATCTGATATTGTTGGAAATCCGGTTTCATATCTGCTAAAGAATGCAGATGCAACAGTGACTGTTTGCCATCGACATACCGAGAATATTGCTGATATCGTGAAGCAGGCTGATGTGGTCGTCGCGGCAGTTGGCATTCCAAATTTTGTGCAAGGGAGCTGGCTGAAACCAGGCGCAGTCGTGGTAGATGTTGGTATCAATTACGTTCCGGATGATAGCAAAAAATCTGGACAGAAGCTAGTTGGAGACGTCGACTTTGAGTCCGCCAAGGAAGTTGCGTCTAAAATCACGCCAGTACCTGGTGGAGTTGGTCCAATGACTGTTGCAATGCTAGTCCAGAACGTTGTGAATTCTGCAAAGGTTCATTATTCGCGGCAGGAGCGTCGTCACGTTAAACCGCTTCCACTGCGGCTTCTAACGCCGGTTCCAAGCGACATTGAGATTTCGCGGTCGCAGCACCCTAAGAAAATCAAGGACCTCGCTAAGGAACTCGGCATCTCCGAGAACGAGTTGGAGCAGTTTGGACACTACAAAGCTAAGCTTGATCTTTCACTTTATGATCGATTGAAGCACCGAAAAGATGGTAATTATGTGCTCGTGGCCGGTATCACGCCGACGCCACTAGGTGAAGGTAAATCCACTACTACCATGGGCATAGTACAGGCACTCACTGGACACTTGGGCAAGCTTTCATTCGCAAATGTCCGGCAGCCATCGATGGGTCCAACCTTTGGTATTAAAGGTGGTGCAGCTGGCGGTGGTTACTCGCAGGTAATCCCAATGGATGAGTTTAACATGCACCTCACTGGAGACATCCACGCTATCAGCGCAGCTAACAATCTGCTTGCCGCTGCAATCGATACGCGAATGTTCCACGAACGATCTCAGAAGGACAATGCGCTTTTCCGTCGACTGACTCCAAAGAATCGCTTCACGCCTGCGATGCTAAGGCGTCTTAAAAATCTTGGTATCGAGAAAACAAATCCAAAGGAATTTACTCAAGAGGAGATTTCCAAATTTGCACGACTGGACATTGACCCAAGCACAATTTCGTGGAAGCGAGTTGTCGATACTAACGATCGGCATTTGCGAGCCATAACCATTGGCCAGGGAAGCACTGAAAAGGGTCATGTACGTGAGACCGGGTTCGACATTGCCGTCGCTAGTGAATGCATGGCAGTTTTAGCACTCTCCAATAGTGTTCACGACATGCGTGAGCGGCTTGGTAGAATTGTCGTTGCTAGCGACAAACAAAGCAACCCTGTAACTGCGGATGATTTGGCAGCTGGTGGCGCATTGGCAGCGATGATGAAAGACGCCATCAAGCCCAACTTGATGCAGACGGTCGAAGGAACTCCTGTAATGGTCCATGCGGGTCCGTTTGCAAATATTAGCATTGGTGCAAGTTCGGTGCTCGCTGATAAGCTAGCGCTTAAGCTTATGGGCACCGAAGAAGGCGAAAGCCACCGAGAAAAAGCGGGCTACGTGGTCACTGAAGCTGGCTTTGATTTCACTATGGGAGGCGAGAGATTCTTCAATATCAAGTGTCGACAATCTGGCCTCGTTCCAAATGCTGTCGTCATTGTGGCAACAGTTCGAGCTCTCAAATTGCACGGCGGTGGCCCTGAAGTGAAGCCAGGTACTCCATTACCAGCCGAGTATACTCAGGAAAACATTGAGCTAGTACGAGAAGGTACAGCTAACTTGAAGAAGCAAATTGCCAATGCCAAGTCGTTTGGCATTCCAGTTGTGGTGGCAATTAATCGTTTCGTCTCCGATACTGACGCTGAGATTGAGGTTATTCGACAAGAAGCCCTTTCGGCTGGAGCATTTGATGCAATTCCTTCCACTCATTGGGAACATGGTGGAGCTGGTGCTGTGCAGCTTGCTGAGGGAGTTATCGAAGCATGCAATAATAGCAAACCAGAGGACTTCAAGTTATTGTATAAAGATGACACCACAGCTATCGAGAAACTGGAGACAGTGGCTCGAGAAATGTATGGTGCTGATGGAGTTGAGCTCAGCGATCTGGCCAAAGAGAAGCTTGAGAGGTACACAGAGCAGGGTTTTGGCAACCTCCCTATCTGCATCGCCAAGACTCAGTACTCGCTCTCTCATGATGCCTCCTTGAAGGGTGTTCCGACAGGATTCACCGTTCCAATTCGGGATGTCAGAATTGCTGCTGGTGGCGGCTACTTGTTTGCACTCGCTGGACCTGTCCAGACCCTACCGGGACTCTCGACATATGCTGGGTTTATGAACGTTGAAGTTGACGATCAGGGTGACATTGATGGCCTCTTCTAAAAGTTTTTTATATTTGAAACAGCACTAAAGATGGATTTCCATCATATATTTATTAGTTAAGACTAGCATATAGGTATAGAATCTTTTTTTTTTTTTTAAGAATGCTCATCTGCTAGCATTATGTCAGCCGCACTGCTGGCGTGCGCGGAGTTGAAATTTGGCTGAGCTGCGGCTTGACATTTAGAGTGGTGTTCGAAAGTTCCCGGAATTTAAAAAGGTCAGGCAACTTATCATCTGTGAACTTTGAAGGTTGTCAACACTTCTTTCAGTTCATCATGCTCAGGGTGCAAAGAAGGACGTTGGCTCGCCAGCTGCATACCACTCGAGGGCTTTTGCAGCAGAAGCTCGAAAGCAAAAAGCAGACAAAATCAACCGCTGGAGCAGATTTCACTTCAGCGATAGAGCTGGGCGACAATTCGAAAGCGAAAAACGGAGGAAGAGAATTGGCAATTGACGCAAGTGTTGCATGGCAAGAGCTCTACGCATTGCCGCCTCCAGATCACGATAGTCTTCTGCCGCTAGTCCGGGATCTAAATCTTCCGAAACGAGCCAAGCGACTCAAGCACCAGAAAGCACCTGAACTGAACGCACAGCGAAACACTGAACAAGTAATAACCAGTTTGAAAGATGTCAGTGAAGGGTTGAAACTGATTTGGGATCTCATAAGACGTCGAAAAAAGCTTGAATTTGTGCAAAAGCCGACTGAAGCGGAGTTGAATAAGACGAGGGATCCGCTCACAAAGGCACTCAATGTTGAATCTTGGGAAGATCTGGATGAAGAAATGGAGACCCTTGTCAGTAGAGTTCGAAATGTTAAAGAAGGGGAAGAGTTGCTAATTATTGGTGGAGGATTCTCTGGGTTATCACTGGCATATTTCGCATCATTAGCGCGACCGGATATCAAAATTAAGTTACTGGAGGAAAGCTCGAGATTTGGTGGATGGATGGATTCAGAGGTACAGTCATATAAGGGCAAGAACACTGTATTTGAGTTTGGTCCGCGAACGCTTTTGCCGTCGCATCCTGGTGTCATCGTTGCGGTTCAGCTCATGGAGCAGCTGGGCTTGCTGAGCAAACTTGGAGGTATAGCCAAAACGAGTGCAGCGAATGCCAAAGGAATGCTTTGGGATGGGAAACTGATGCAATTGCCGAATAGTCTTGGCGAGGCCATTCCTCTATTTCGATCCAAGTTCATGTCAGGTATGCGAATGAGCTTCCCAAAAGAGTTGTTCACTAAGGCGCGAGGTAAGACGATCGATGACGAATCGGTGGAGTCGTTTATTTCTCGCCGATTCGGTCGCACTGTTGCGGACCGAATGATCTCCCCTATGATGCGTGGTATTTATGCTGGTGACATATCAGAGCTCAGTGCACGGTCCGTTACAAGAATGAACAAGCTGTTTGCCCTAGAGCGATTTAAAGGTACGAGTATCATTGGCGCAATGATCACCGGTGTCTACTCTTCATTGGACTCGTACGCCAACGAAGCCATTCCGAAGATCTCGCAAGCATTCGTGGGCAAAGAATTTCCAAACTATCAAAAATCTCTCAAAAAATATAGCATGATTGCACTCGATGGGGGCATTGAACAACTTTCGGATGCATTGGTTAGGTCGCTCAAAAAGCAGCGCAACGTCACCCTTCTCACCAATCTCGGTGTTAAAAGTTTGAGCCCAGGAAGTAATAATTGTTCTGTCAAGACTTCCGATGGCAACACATTGACCCCCTCGGTAGTGGTCTCGACTCTAGGAGCGAACAGGATTGGACCCTGTCTCGCCGCATCGCCAGAAGCTCAGATGATCTCTTCCCAGATTAAATTTGCAAACATGGCTGTTGTAGATTTCTTCTTCCCTGGAAAGCGGGTTGGCAAGAATTGGTTTGGGTTTTTAGTGCCAAAGAGTCAAACGACAGAGGAAGAGGTGCTGGGGGTTATTTTCGATTCTGCAGTTCGAAATAGCGCCAAGCCTATTGGAGAGGTTATTTCAAAAGTTGAAGAAGTTCAAAAGCCATTTGTGCTTGAAGATCGCACGAAAAAGCCTGTGCGACCAAAGATCACTAGCAAGAGTTTAGCCGGAGCATTACGAGAGCAGCTAACAGATAAGCCACTGGAGGCTGAAAGCGAGGAAGCAATGATGCCAGCGGATACTACGCTGACTGTTATGATGGGTGGACATCTGTGGGATTCCAAAAAGATCCCCAGTGAGCAGGAGCTGATTGATCGAGCCGTTGCGTTCTTGAGGAAGACTCTTGGAGAAGACATCTCCGACTATCACGTCAAAGTCAAGATTAACAGAGAATGCATCCCGCAATACACTGTTGGTCACAGCGATCGAGTGCAGCGAATGCACGATGCAGTATCCAAGGCATATAACAGCCGGGTGTTCTTAGCCGGTACTTCATTCGGCAGAGGCGTGGGATTAGGTGATTGCTTGGTCGACTCACTCACCGCCGCGACCCGCCTGTCGCCTCAACGAAAGCTTTTGTTTCCTCGATTCTATGTGAATCATGTAATGGCTACTACGCATCCGTCATTATATGCATAGATTATTGTAAATAATTTGAACACACTGCTGAAACTTCGAAAAAAAAAAATTGATTGTATATAATTCTATTAGCGAGCGAGTGTTAGATTAACGGATAAAAAATAAAAATAAGATGCAAAGAGTAATCAAAGAGGCGAGGATGATGCTATCTCTCTTCTTTCGAGTATTCACTTTGGAAATGATGGTATTGAGACCAGGAATATGGCCCACGGTCTGCAACATTCGCCGCTGAATATTGGAGAGATTGGCGCGCTGACGAACAAATTCGTCTCTCGTTTCATACGCCTGAGCAAGTAGAGAATCTGCCATGTTGTTGGAATTATCGATTCGTGATCGCTCGGTGAGCATGTAGTCGGCCTCGTTATTAGGGGTCACAGACCGTCGGTGGCTGTCGATATCATTGCGCACAGACGTGAGCAAATTGGTTCTATTACGCTCTTGCTGAATGGTCTGCTTGATGCGCTTGAATTCTTGTTTATGTTCTTGAAGGACCTCCTTGTGTCGTTGAACTTGATGCAGTTTAGTTGCCGGCGCATTCGGCTCGCTATCAAGAACCCTTCCTAGATTAGCAATACTTGCATCTCGCTTCAAAGAGTTAGCTTTTTATGATCAGATTTTAAGCACATACTTCTTCCAGGCTGCTCTCGATTTCCTTTGCCAGGCGCACTTCTTCTTCGGTTGCGCTGGAGGATATGCTTTGAACGAATGCAGAGTACCGCGACAGCAGGCCCTCAGTCGTGCTTTCTAGTGCTCGGGCCTGAGTTCTCAGCTTTGCAAAGCTTGCCATGACGACTTTTGTGATAGCGGAGAGCGTGGCAAATTGGCGGAACGAGGGTAGTGGCTTGCTGGTGTGCGTGTTTAGTTTACAAGCCGCACGATTGTGTAGAGCGCGGTCCCATTTTTTGTCGACATTGGATTCTCTTCAACAGCGAACGATCCTCGGTCAACAAAAATAGGTCATCTCGAGGCAAGTAAGGGAAGAAGATGCCTCCTAAGAAGAGCCGGAAGGCAGTAGCACCAGAGAGTGGAGATGAACCTCCCCGCAAGACTCGGAGGACGACTGATAATGACGTGGAAGAAGCAGACGAGAACACAGTCGAAGAATCAACGAGTCCCACGAGCCATAAAACCAATGGAGAGACTAAGATCGAGCATGAAAATGGTGAGAGCATAGATGAGAAACCTACAAATGTTGGCCCTAGCGAATCGGACGATGTAATCGTACCAAATCAAACGCTTTACGTCAAAAACCTCAATGACAAGATACACAAGCCCACGCTCAAACAGACGCTTTATTTCATTTTCTCCACTTATGGCCATGTTATTGATATTGTGACGCTGAAGACCTCGAAAATGCGCGGACAAGCTCATGTAGTCTTTGGTGATATAAATGCGGCTCAGCAGGCAATGAGATCGCTTCAAAATACTCGCGTATTCGGGAAAGAGATGCATATTGATTTTGCAAAAACTCAATCAAAGGCAGTCACGAAGATTAGCCAAAGGTTTTAAGGCATGTCAAGGTGACAAGTACTTGACAATATAGGACTGCGATCTACTCGAGTCCCATTTTCTTTTTGATGACACTTTTAATTTATTAATGGCGGTATGGCCAGACCTATAAGTTGCCCATAAGTTTGCAACCAAATGTATAGTAGATGATCAGTTTCGTCTTTCATGGATCGTAAGAATTGCTTCGTCTCGCACGGGTGAATGGAGAAGACTGGGTATCCATACAGAGGGTGGTCGCCTTGAGTGAGCTGCGACTGGAATCCACCATGCTCAGTCGCCAGAATCTGACAAAAATCTGAAGGCACCAATAGCCGATGCAGTTCTTTCATTGATGTAACCAGCGTACCGTCATCGGCATACACGTTGACTAAGAGCATAGGTACTGTCGGGTCTGCAGGCCACCAGACTACCTGGTACACTCGCTTGTCATGAACTGTCTCTACAATTATCTCAACGAGCTTGTCATTTGTGCAAACTGCATCGACCCCGGATTTGTTCAGCTGGATCGTTAATAGCTGCAGCTGCCCCGGATTCATATGTCAGACCATCTCTCAGCAGCAAGGTCTCCCAATTCTCTAAGCGCGATGCCTCCCAACCAGCCAATCACAGGCGCGCTAATTTCCTCCATTAACGCGCGATCCCCCGAGAGCCAACCAGTGACACGCCCGCGCCTTATTTTCCCACAGGTCACTCCAGATTTTCTTCCTTTCACCCACATTTCACTATCCAAAGAGCAATGTCGCTGCAACGTGCAATTGCCTTCAGTAGAGTGGCCAGCATTTTGGGCCGACGGTCTATGGCTACCGCCGCCGCCACCGAGGTGCGTGAAAAGTCGTTTAAAATTTACAGATGGAACCCAGACACCCCCGACGAGAAGCCGGTGATGAAGGAATACAAGGTCGACCTCAACCAAACGGGCCCTATGGTCCTCGACGCATTAATCAAGATTAAGAATGAAGAAGACTCGACGCTAACTTTCCGACGATCATGTCGTGAAGGTATCTGCGGCTCCTGCGCAATGAACATCAATGGTACTAACACTCTTGCGTGCCTGTGCCGAATCGACCAGGACATTGGCAAGGACGCCAAGATTTACCCATTGCCACACATGTATGTGGTCCGAGATTTGGTTCCAGACCTCACGCAGTTCTACAAGCAATACAAGAGCATTGAGCCATTCCTCCAGCGAGACAGCGTACCAGAGGATGGCAAGGAGAATATCCAGTCTATCGCTGACCGAGCGAAGCTAGACGGCATGTACGAGTGCATTTTGTGTGCATGCTGCTCTACTGCATGCCCATCCTACTGGTGGAACCAGCAGGAGTACTTGGGCCCAGCTGTTTTGATGCAGGCATACCGATGGATGGCCGATTCGCGTGACCAGGCTACATTCAAGCGTCAGGAGAAGCTCCAAAACTCCATGTCGCTGTACCGATGTCATACTATCATGAACTGTGCAAAGACATGTCCGAAGCACTTGAATCCTGGTTTGGCAATTGCAAAGATCAAGAAGGAGATGGCCTTTGCTTAAAAGTGCTGCGGCTGTGTAATGTGTGTTGCTAACTATTTTTTTTTTCCTAAAGTATGTAGAGAAATCAAAACCAAAAATCCAGGACATTGTTCCGACATTAAACGAGTTGCAACCCTACTAGGATTGTTTTCTTAGATGGATGCCAATAATGCGCCGCCAACATTGTGGCCCATAAGTAGTAATACCACTCTTTTACCAAACCATTTGGCAAGCTTGGTGACCTATACGGCCAAAGCAGGTACTTTGGCGCTAAGGTTCGGCAGTTTTGCATCAGACACGATACTAGATTCGGCAAGATTAGCGACGTTGGCAGTATCGAAACTAATTGGCAGGAGTGCGGAGGGGATCCTCACAAGCGCTAATAGAGAGGTCCCGGGCTCGGACGATTGGAGCAAGAATGTCATCGAAGCTGTCGAGAAGGCTGGCAGGGCTAGCAATTTTACTGCATCAATTGTATTTCACTTCGTCAATACGGGAATTTCAACTATTATTTTCGTATCGCAAGATATGCTACATCTGCTTAACGGAATGTTTGGTCAAACTGAAACGTCTCGAGCCATTAGCAATATAAGCAGCGTCGTTAGACGCGAAGTTGGAGAAAGAAATGGAATCTATGAAATGTTTAGCGGGTTATGCTATCTAGTCATATTACAGAGTCGGTATTGGAAGCATCCATCTCCGGAGATCGAGATGGTTCCGTTATGGGACGTGCTGCTTCTCGCGTCAGGAGGATCTATTGCCCGAAGAATTCCCGCCAACGATCAATTGTCTGTATCCGATTGCTTCAATGTAAACGAATTGATAGAAGCGCTTCCGCCTCATACGCGGTACAGGGTGACGCTATCCGAAACGACCATGCGGCTGTATACGATCGAGATAGTCTTGGACGATGGAACAGCTTATGTGCCGCAGCTTTTATTGCCTCCCGGAGCTCGAATAGTCCAATCTCATACTACGGCATTTTCAGAAGGCTCAAAAATTCACAAATTTGTCGTTGAGCACGAAATAAAGGCTAAACGGCAGCAGAGTGGGTATAGTGAGAGAGCGCGAGTATTAGATCATGCCGAAGATGAAGATGAAGCAGCCGACCGCTCTATGAAGCATAGTCAATACGTCGTAAATGAGTGTGCTGTTCCATTTCCTTCCGGTGCGCTTATTGACTGCGTCGCCAAGTATATGAGGTTCTCTGCGGCATCATATGGACAGACGTTTCTACGAATCTTTGGATTGAACGAGGCAAAGACTCGGTTCCCAAGCTCAGATTTTGCGCATGGAGAGCATTATTCATTTGCACACCATACCAGGCTGAATACAAGCGATATTTTATTGTCGAGCTACTACGATCACGCGGCCGCAGAAAAGGCAGGGATACCGTTGGTACATTTTGCTGCATTGGACGTGGAATCTCGAGCAGTTGTTCTAACTATCCGAGGCACTCTAGTCTTGGAGGATATACTCACTGATTGCATGTTTGGATATGATGACTGCGAGTGGGGCGGGGTGCATGGGAAGGCTCATAGTGGCATGCTTCGTTGCGCTCAGTTGCTTTGTCGTCCCCAAAACCCTACATTAAAGGTTATTGAGAATGCATTATTGGATAACCCGGAATTTGGTTTAGTCATATGTGGCCATTCACTGGGTGCTGGAGTTGGCGCTCTATTTGCCATGCTGCTGTCGGAAGAAAAAGACGGGGTATTCTACACCAAGTCTGGATTATTACCTGCAGGACGCCGAATCAAGTGCTTCAGCTTTGCACCTCCTGCTTCAGTATCCAATAATATCCGCAAAGCTACCTTGGGACTGATAACATCCATTGTATATGGTCTTGATATTGTACCGTGCCTGTCGCTCGGTCTTATTCACGACTTTCAGGCCGTGGCGGCATTAGTTCGCAAAGACTCAAATGGTACATTCTATAAGCTGGCAAAACAGGTCATTTCACAAGTGTCCACTAGACGTGACCCACTTGCTGCCCACCACGGCGACGACGACTTTGTGAGGTCGATTTTGAAATCTTTCCGGTCTGTCATGCGGGCTGAGAAACTGCTTCCTCCGGGAGAAGTTATTCATATTAATACAAGCACAGTTTACGAACATGTAGAGGGCCACAGCGTCAAGGCGACCCGGATTCGAGGGGACATTGTGGTAGATGCAGAAAAACGATTCGGCGAACCATATTTCGGCCGTGGCATATTCCACCATTCGCCATATTTCTATGAGCGAGCGCTCAACTCTTTAGAAGAAGCAGTGCATCAGCTGTGATAAATATTATGTTACATGTACTTCTTTTTACCTCCTCGTCGTTCTAGTTTCTCTTGTCGCTTCGACTGTTTTGGCTCCTCTTCCTGTGGTCCTGCCGCGGGACCGCTTCGTCGAATAAACTTGGTATATATCATCCATGCTGCATAACCAGGAATGGCCATAATGAGCCACCAGCACTTATTCGATCCTGTAGCTAGCACCAGGATGTCGCACACCCAAGTGACATACACCACATCATGCATCCACTCTGTCAACCCTGCTTGCGATAAATCATCGCCTGATCTGACTAAGACTCCCTTCACGTCGTACACGGGCCTGCCAATACGCTCCAGCTGCCATTGGATGAATGCGGCAGGCATGCTGAACAGCAAGTATTGCTTGATTGATCTCGGTCGGTGCAAAAGGAAATGCGAGAGAATGAAAACGGCATTGATGGCGAGCGATGCCAAATGTAGCTGTTTGAGCGCTTGCGTATTGGCGGTAGCTTGTTTTTTAGCTGCTGCGTTGGCCATTGTGATGTGAGACTTGTTACTAGATGTTTGGATAGTTCGAGGAGGGAACGACTCAAATACGTGTGACCTCTGTGACGTGCGGCGCAGAGACACCACCACACCATTCTAGCGAGCCAATTACTTGGGCCAAATATAATGATTTCTTGACATTGATACAAGAGAGATACTTTCTGTGATATATTTTATGTAAGAGGAGCAAAAAAACATGGACGACACCGGAATCGAACCGGGGACCTTTCGCAATCTATTATCTTTGGAAGATAATGCGAAGCGAACGTGATAGCCAACTACACCAGACGCCCTGATGATGACAAATATTTTTCTTAGAATCTATTTACGTGCCTTTTTTCGCTTGCTTAGTCAGCAACACGCGTTGTGCTTAGTAAGCGTAGTATATATTTCAGTTTTATCTTGTTTTTACACGTCTAATACAGCTGTAATATACTTAGTTGAATAGACAGCTCACTTTTCGATGCTCATATATCTTGATACTTCTGTTTTGACCGCTATTCATCGGCAAATCGCCATTTTTGAATTTAGAATCACCAGTACAATTTCGCCGGAATTTGTTGAAGATTTTAATAATAGAGCGGGTCCGAAATGAAATGCTAAAGAATTGATTCTATTTGATTCTATTATATATCATGTTTAGAGTCAACAAGTACAAAATCGCACCAGGAGCTGGACTTCGTTTCGTTCAAGTTTCAGCCGTGTTTTCAAGTGAACATCACCACGAGAGCGTTTGATTTCGTACTGTGACCAGGTATTATACAACGACATTGATTTTTTGAGGAAATAGTTCGAATAGTATACTCGAAGAATCAAAAATCGTGAGTTTGCAGAATGACGGATGATATTATAACATCGTCAGCGTAAGTCAAAATATGCCGCACGGCGGTCGTTCAAAAGCTGCGATAAAAAATTCCGGGACGGAAACATTGGTGTCCCGCCGCACTACAAAAATATCGGGCACACTTTGGTGATCTAGGAACTTAAAACCGAAAGGATGCCCAAGCCAAAGGACATTTCAACAAATGAGCAAAAGTTTGTATTAGATTTACTAGACCAGGAGAAGATTCGACTAGATGGCCGACAGCTGGATCAGCTCCGTGACGTGGAGCTAGCGTTCGGCGAAAGCTTAGGCCATGTCGAACTGAAGCTCGGCAAGACGAAACTAGTAGTGCGAGTATCAGCAGAGGTAGCAAAGCCATATGAAGATCGACCGTACGAAGGCACGTTTTTAATTACTACAGACGTTTCGGCAATGGCATCACCGCTGTTTGAGAACCACAGGCAGTCGGACGACGAGGTGCTTGTGTCGCGATTGGTAGAGAAGGCCATTCGACGGTCTAACGCTCTGGATTTGGAGAGTCTGTGTATTATCGCTGGTAAATCATGCTGGATGATTCGTGCTGACGTGCATTACCTGGACTACGACGGCGGGCTAGTCGACGCAACATCAATCGGCGTCATCGCTGCGCTTCTGCACTTTAAAAAACCAGACACCTCTATAGACGGAGAAAAGACGATAATCCATCCAATCGAAGAGCGTGCGCCTGTATCTCTGTCAATTCTACATGTTCCCATATGTGTTACATTTTCATTTTTCAAGACCAATTCTTCAGAGATTATGTTGGTCGATGCCACAGGTCAGGAGCAAGCACTACGACATAGCGAGATGACGGTTACGATAAATAAGAATAGAGACGTGTGTCAGATCTCTAAGCCTGGCGGTATCGAAGTCGAAGCACTGACGCTGATGCAGTGCTGCGGTGTAGCCTTCAACATTGCATCCGACATTACCGACCTTATTTATAAACGTCTTAAGGAAGACGATAAAATACGCAATGCTGGCAATCTAGCAATCGAGCTGAGTGCAGAGAATGATAGAAAATGAACTGTAATGTAGATTATTTTTATTTGATACACTTTTTGCTGTTAACCGATTTGTTATCATCTCGTCCTTGCGTCGGGATGCATCCCCACCGGGGAAAAAGCCCCCCACGCTGATTCCAGATTTCCTCGATATCAACTCAACAGCTCGACATCCACAATATGACGACGACTACAGAACCGTTGGCGATTATAGTCGGTGGCCCATGTGGCACTGGCAAGACTACAGTGGGTGAACTATTAGCTAAAGCCCTGAATGCGAGCTTTATTGAAGGCGATACATTGCATCCTCCTGCCGTATGACTCGCTTAGAAGCTGCATCGTTACTGACACTATTTAGAACATTGAGAAAATGTCGAAGGGAATACCATTGACGGATGACGATCGGTGGGGATGGCTTTCAGAAGTAGCACTCCAAGTGTCAGGGGCAGCATCGATAAATGCAAATCGCGTGGCGGTTGCGAGCTGCTCGGCATTGACTAAGAGCTACCGCCAGTGGCTGCGGAAACACTCGACCACAAAACTGCAGATCATATTTCTTTGGGATACCGAGGATACGATATTCGAGCGTGTGACTAGTCGTAAAGATCATTATATGGGCGCAGAGATGGTCAGGTCGCAAGTAGGTTTGATGCAAGTACCGACGGACGAAGAGGAAGACTCGCTCGCATTCAAAACCACCAAACCGGCTGAAGAGCTGGTGAAAGACATATTAGCAAAGATTCAAATTAAATAAAAATATGTACAAGTGTGTTTTATGAATGCATAGATGGTTGTATTTATACAAGTTTCGCTGCGTCCAATTGTGGCGCACGTACAGCTGCTGTTGACGTTTCTGTCGGCTCTGAGAGGAGGCCAAGTAGCTTTGATTTAGTTCTGCGTGTTCCACGGGAGATGGTGATCGTTTTTGAGATCTTTTCCTCACACAGCGCTTTCAAGTCGAATGCCCCCTGCCGATCAAGGAATATGGTCGGGAACCTGTAAGACAGCCAAATGAAAAGATTGATTACTCGATGAACGTCTTCGAGAGTATTAGATGTGGTGGGCGAAACTACAATGTCTCGCTCTAATTGATGAACCCCAGTTTGAGGTATTTCCAAGATGTTGCGCGAGTAGCCATTAGCAATGCAGAAGCAGAAGTTTTTGAACGCTGATCTCACCAAATGCGATCTTGTAAATACGGGGGCTTTGGCAAGAGTAGAAATGTCATCGAATAAGAGACCCTTGACGTCTGCGAATATTTTGGAAGTTTCGATCAAGTTTCGAAGATCAGTCAAGAAGAACCAACTAGACGTGGTAGCATTGACCTGCAATGCTTCCAGAATCTCATGAAACGGACGATGCATTCCAAACTTCATTGCGAACTGCGTCAACAATAGATCGCTTGGGAACAGACCGACCCTGCTGATGGGCGGCGTTTCGGCAGCAAGGCATCGCTTCACATGTGCCAAATCTGATTTTTCAAGAGTGGTCACTCTACCGATACAGGATTCTTCCTGCAAAGATTCCTCGGTAGGATCTGTAACGCCCTTGCTGTGGTTCGGCGCAATCTTGTACCGACCTGCTCGACCTGCAATCTGCTTCGTTTGGGCAATCGGTATTTCAATTTCTTCCAAACCATCAAATTTCCTCACGGTGGTGAAAATTACTCGTTTGATTGCTAGGTTCAAGCCCATGCTAATTGCATCGCTGGCTACGAGATACTTGTACTCGCTGTCAGGATCATTGAAATGCATAGCCTGCTTCGACCGGGTGTCAGCAGGCAAGGAGCCATATATGACCGCACACTTGGATTTCTTTTCTTTCTCCACAGCATTCTTCCATGCGTAGAGTTCGCGCTTGGAAAATGCCACCAGACAGTCTCCAGGCTGGAGACTCTCCAGTCCCTTCAACGGCTGTGTGTCTACTTTCAGGGGACTCAGTCGTTCGTAGCGGACCACTTCGAGTTTATCGCCAGTGAGCTCCGCAAGCCTTCTCACCGCTTTTTCAGAGCTTGCGTCACCGCACAGATGCACTTGTTTAGCACGGACACCAAGCACAGCTTGAGTCCACGCCCAGCCCCTATCTCTATCTTCAATCATTTGAATCTCGTCAATCACTGCAATATCCAAATCGCGATTCAGGTCGGTCATCTCTACTGTACCTGCAGCGAGACCAGCCAGTTCACCAGACTCATCAAACGATTCCACCACTTCCTCTCCGGTCACTAAGCTACAGGGCTTGCCAGCAGACTTCATTCTGTTAAACACTTCTTTCGCCAACAATCGCAAAGGGCCGGCATAGAACCCCGTATCCGACTTTTGAAATGCTTGCAATGCGTTATATGTTTTCCCGGAATTTGTAGGTCCAATATGCAAAATAATCTTTCTATGAATGGCCCGTGCTTCTGGGTACCACAACGCCGGGTTAGTCATATCGACCGTGAGCCACGCTTGCTCTACACCGCTCGAAACGAATTTTTGAAATGAAATCAACAGACCTTTAGACAAATCGCCAAAGTACTCAGCCATGGAATCAGCCATGCGTCGACCATTTTCAAGCTCTGCAGTCGACAGGCTAAATGGTGGGTCATCGCAGTAGCTCTTAAACTCGCTATAGGAGTCATACAGGTAACGCCCTTTCGTGACTTTCTGCTGCTGTAATCTCTGTAAAAACTGGTCGAGAATTCGTTTGCATTTCAATCCAAAGTCCTGTGCTTGCCATGCTGATTCCAGTGCCGGTGCATTCGACTCTATAGTTGTTCGAAACTGTTTCAGAGTATTTTCTAGAAAATCATCCCCACTCCATTTGTCTAATTCGGAATTTTTCACGCTACGTTGAATCTCCCGGATCAACTCTTTATTTATCGTAAGGGCTGTTTGAGCGCGGTGTTGAGCTTTAGCTGCTGGTGCCCGTCGTGGGCCCGGCCTGCTGAAGAAATTAGCGTCGGGCGACCGTCGACGGGCTGCAAAAGAATGCTGTGATCTCGTTAAGGCCTTTAATGGTATTGATATGAGCGCACCAGCGCATGCTTTTCTTTTTACAACTGTCAAGATCATTTAGTTGCCAGCATATCAAACTATAGAGTCGTTGCACTACACACGGTTAATTTTTTTTGCTACAAAAATATTGGGAGTCAGCCTCGCGCGGCTAAGACACGCTTTTTTGGCCGTTGAAGTACATATATGGCATTTATCCAGAAGGTTAAACTAGAAAAGTTTTATATTTTTAATACAGATGCAAATTTTTAGTTACCACCAATTCCTACTTCTAACGGAGCTTGGGAGCTGCTGGACGCAGCTGAATTGATGATTGGGGTGGCAACAGAGTTTGGCGGACGTGGAGTAAGCGTAGTGTATGAACCAGTTGGCAATGGCAGGGCCCCAGGAGTGGCATTAGCAAACGCACCACCAGCGCCAAATTCCTTGACTTTGGAGGTTGAAAAGTCATAAGTGGCCTCTGCAAGGTAGATCTTCATATTCTTGGAGTCCAATGCAGCATAAACGTGTTTGAAGAAGACATCGCCAAGCACGTACTGTGGAGCGCCAGACATTGCCAATGCTTGAACACCCTGAGGACCATCAGCGCCCCAAAGATACTCACCAGGCACGAAAAAATCCTTTGCTGGAATGTCGACTGAAAACTTCCCGACGTTGAAAGTGATCACTTCAGTCAAATCAGCAATCGACACATTCTTACCAGCATAGTAAGCTTGATACTTATCGTAACTAGCCAAGCCCAATTTTTTGCCGACCTTGTTGACGAATCCTGGAGGAAGTTGGCAAAAAGGAGAACCGGTATCCAAGATCACAACACCAGAAACTTGATAGTCTTCTCCGTCAAGCTTTGTAGAATCCAATCGCAATTGGTAGTAATATGATGGCTGATACTGGCTAGTACTCACAATATTGTAAGAGTAAACAGGGCCCTTGAATTTCGACTCATCGTAGCCGCCAAAAATCACGCCACCATTGTTTGAGTTCTTATCCAGGAAAATAGAAAATGCAGGAGAGTTTGTGACATTTTTCTGATAGAATGCCTCGGGAACATTGGAGTATGTTTCATTGGTGAGATTGGGGCCCGGTCCGATACCGATCAAACCTGGCACCCCGGCACTGACAGTGTAATTCTCAATCACACCAAATGGGAATGACTGCAAGGAATCTTCACCGACGTGGATACTGTCGTCGCCCCATTGCCCGAGAAGAACACCGGCACTGTAGACGCCTGTAAAGTTTGCACCAGTGTAGTCGAAAGTGGATGATTTTGAAGGGTAGAACTGGGCCGCATTGTGATACGTGGTGTTTGGTCCGTACACCCACAAGTAAGGCGACCCTGTATCGAAGCCGACCTCGACTTGTTGAGCAGGCGTGCCGATTGAGATGTTGGTAATGTAGAAATTGTAAGATGGCGATAAAGTAAGGTTCGAAGGAATACCGCCTGAGGTAGACCGCTTGTCGATACCCAAAGCATCCTCAATGGCGCCTACCAAATACCCTGCAGTATGCGCATGCCGAACATTTTTTGAACGCAAATCAAACTGGACCGGCCCAGCTGCTAGCGAGGTCGATGCAGCTCCAGCGGCTGCTAATAGTGTCGCGAGTCTCATGTGGTATGTGATGCAAAGGTCTTAATACCCTTAAGTGATCTTACTAAGAGGCAATTTTATATGCCACGTCTCAAAAATATTTGTCAATACAAGAGATTAAGAGGCGGTCGGCTGTATATATAGGTACATCTGATGTATTTTCACAAGGTTGGCTCGATCGGCCATTTGGGGGACGCGTGCCAGGGAAAAAGCAGGGGGTCGCAGTTTACCGCGCGCACTTTCTCTTTGAGTGTGTGTGCCCCTACATTATTGGCATGACATCACTCTGCGTGGCGCGTTCCTGCATATCCATCGGACAGATGTTTACTGTTTCGAAATGGCTACCCACAAGAGAAAGACCGAGCTACATAGGTATTTGTCTGTTTTAGTAGTTGGTTGCGAATTATCATCTGTTTAGGAGACTGTGTTGTTCGCGAATAAATGCTCGCTATTTGTGCGTGACAAAGTTCAGTGTAAACATCGAAAATAGGCTTTAAAGTTCATGACCCTGGGATTGCACAGAAGAGCTTTTATGAAGTTGTCTTTGGGCAATTCTACTGATTTTAAAATCAGGATTCATAATATCCCCACTTCTGTGAACAGATAGTTACGGTACCCATGGGCTTTCTCTGTGCATTCTGAAACCTTTCATCAGGCTCAGTTCGTTTGATCGTCAGTTTCCAAGCTATACAGATGCACCTGATTGCCATAAAATGATGCTCGTCTGCCAAGAAGACATTACAAGTGTTTGCAGTTGCATTCCGCGATCTGCTACGCTATCCCCCTGCTAAGGGCCAAGTCGCGCACTAATTAATAAATTAAAAAAAAAAAAGAATGCAAAACCTATTGACATAAGACAGGAGATAAAATTAGTACCTTTCCAATTCGCCATTTCTTGCAGCGACCTCCACAGGGTTCTGCACTTTGATCACGTTATTCGCTTTCAGTCGTTCAAAGAGCACAAATAGTCGCTCGGCATCCCTCAATTTCTCTTCCTCCGTCATCTCGTCCTGGGGTGGCTCCTTCTCGACATGCAAATACTGGCCGGTGATCGGATTAATTGGGGGTTGCTCTTCATGCAACTCGTCGAGTCTCTTGCGTAGCTGCTGTCGAGATGGAGACTCGGTCGTCACAGAGTCTGGGAATGCAATGCCGTGCGATGCCAAGAAACTAGATGCGAAACCCAGACCAAAATTGTTGACAAACTCATCCGGAGACTCATTACTCACTTTCCAAAAAATGTCAAATATAATGTTTCGAGCAGTGCGTAGCATAGGGTCGATTGTGATTTGAAGTAAATGATTCACCAAAGAATCACCTTCTCCGAGCTTGTTCAAGCGATCTTGCGCACAAGGCAAAAGACCATCCCTCAATATTTCAACCAAAGCATTTCTTGTCTCATCACTCAGGTTGGATTCTGTCTCTTGGTGTCGCCACCGCGGCTGCAGTTGATGGTGAAGTGGATGTGAGGGATGTGGCGGGTGGTGGTGATGGTGATGGCGACGGTGATGGCGATGTTTGCGAACGTTATTATTGTTTTGTAAATCTGATTCTTCGTCGATTTCGTCGAGCCCATCCTGGTCGCTCTTTTCAGTTTGAATGAGCTCAGAAACAATACAATGCACCAGCGAGACAGGGGGAGTCAGTATTCGATCCTGCCATATCTCCGTATTTTGATTGCGTGGATTGACCATTGTTTCCAAAAATTTCAGGATTTCATACAACAGTTTTGGTGGGTTCTCGGCGTCGTACAGCCAGATTGATACAGGTAGACACAACAGCACGTTTGAAATGTGCTGGTAAATGTCGATATTAAGTGGGTCGTTAGAGTCGAGGGTCAAATAAATAGTTACGAGTTCCCGGGCAACTGCTCCATTCAGATGCTGGAATGACTGTGTGGTATAATGGTGCAAAAGATTGAATGACGTTTTCATTGTCTCAATGAATGCGAGCCGATCCATACTGTCGTTGAATAGGCAGCGGTTACCGACTAACCGCGAAATATTTGCGGCGATAATTGTCAAGCACGTTTTCAGGCTTTTATCTTCATAGGGAATTCCTTTGAAAGTCAGTAAAAAAAGCATTCGCATCAGAAGATAGTTCTCTTTGGGGTCGAGGTTGAGTTGCTGATAGATTGCCTTGTTAGTACAGAGCGTCCATAGTCATAAATCACATACAAAGCATTCGTTCAAAGTTCGCGAAGATATAGTATGAGGGTCAAAAAGATCCAGCAGTGTCGGATTAATAACCAGAGCATTGGCAATTATGGTGAATGTCTCCATCAGTGCCCTGTGCGAAGTCTTGCGCTGCACATACGCAGCGACGAGCAAGTTCAAGTCCTTGAGTATTAGTTTTTCTCTCCTTCTCTCCATCAGATCTCATACATCGATTGTTATTGCACGGGAGACCTCCGTATCTCTGCCATTGGCCTTGATCTCTTCGAGTTGATTTTCAACATCTGCCTTTATTAGCTACTTTCTCTCTCTCTCAGTGGGTGTTGTTCGCCATACCCGTGTAATTATCATGCTCGACTTTCGCGGCACAAACATCGCGTATCAGAGACTTTGTCCGTTCGACTTTGGTTGCCATCTTGTATTCCAGCGTGCTCTCTTGGAGCTCAGTGTTGTCAAAAAAAGCCAAGAAAATAGCGTTACAGAACAAAAAGAGTCGTCGTGTGGTTTTGATCCCGCAGCAACGAGCGCCTCAAATAAAAAACACACACACAAAACAAGAACTCCTCCTTAAGCCTGCTGTTGGTTTTTTGGGGGCCGTAATTAAGCTTTCAACAGCAAAGAAGAGCCTTTTTTGAGTTGCTGTAAAATCCAAAGTGCGAGTGTTGGCAATTAAGAACAAGAATAAGAAAGCGGTCGTCGAGAGAGAGTGTTAGGGAGAACTCGTTGTCCTTTCTGTTCCATAACAAAATGTAGGTTTCTCGTTTAGGCGAAAGGTGTCACAATGGGAGGGCCCCGCGATGATCCGAGAGCGCGGGAGGATCTATCTTTAATCTGATAAAGGACCCTTTATTCGAGACCCTGGAGATTGATTTTGTGATTGTTTGCAGTTCTTTTTTATTTACTGGTTAACAATATCTACAATACATATATATCTAGATAGAAGTTGATTGGAGCGTTGTTTTTTTTCGCGTCGTGATTGAGGGGGGAAAAATCATACATATCGACATTGTTATTGCATATAACATGTTCATCGAGAACCTTGTAGCTTGCCTTCCTCACTAAGCAGGTTGACTAGGAAGTCCACTTCGCTTCGTTTGCGGCCCTCTGTCAACCAGTCATGTGCTAGTCGCTTGGGCCACCCGTGGAGTTGATTGATCTCGGACACCGCGTCGGTCACTCGACCTTCGCCAAGCGCGTTCTGCGCTCGGGCGAGTATGCTTTCAATGTCATCGCCCACCGGATTGCCGTTCTTCTTCCACAACAGGTGTGAGAATGCCCATGACCCCAAGTGGCCGGCAATACCGGCATTTGGCGGAAGTAGGCTGGCCTTTCGGATCTCTGGCTCGATCAGCCTGAGACGCGCTGCGAGCTGGGCAGGCGAAAGCACGCCCTGGCGCCACGCAGACTCTGGAATAGCCTGCAACGCTGCGGAGATGAGCTCATTATCTGGAGCAGCGTCCTTCACAACCTTCAACAGTTGGCCCAGCGGGATAGGAGTGGTGGATGTGGAAAGAGTGTGGGTCAAAGATGTTAGTGCCGACTGGAGTTTAGAGTTACTCTCGGATGCACGAATGATCTTGTCGGCAGCGAGGGAAAGCTCCTCCATGGCCTTGACAGATTCGGAGAGCTCCTCAATCTTGCCTAGTCGACCTTCTCGCTCAGTTTCTACCAACTGAGCAACCCGCTCCGCAAATTGCTTTTCCCGTTCGGCGTTCACAGCAAGCAACTTGTTATTGGCCTTTGCAATGACTGCTTTCTTGGTGGCTTCAATCTCAGTCACGAGTCGATTGTTGTAAAGTTCAAGCAGTCGCTGGTGTTCGGCGTGGAACTGGTCAGCAAGGTGTTCCTGCTGCTCGTTGATAGTCTTTTGCAGCTCTTTGGTTCGTGCTTCGCCAAGCGATGAAAATCGTTTGGCTTGGTCCTCCAATTGCCGTTGCAACTGCTCTTGATGGGTCGATCTCAATGCATGGACGGCTTCAGAAAGCTTGGTGAGCTCCTTGGCGAGGGTCTTGACAGTACCTTCGCTTGTATTTGCGCTGTTGACGCCTGAGATGAGCTGATTGAGTGAATCGACAGCGCCAGCTACCAATGGATCGGAGTCGCTTGGCAAGTGGACGAGTGGCAGGTTGTTGGTAGCAGGTTGAGCAGGTTGTGGAGCCGCAGCTGGCACGGGCTGTTTTTCTTCTTCCTTCTTCTTTGTAACCTTAACCGGCGACTCGATCTTCTTTGGCGCATCGGCCTGCTTGGGGTTCAATGCAGATACATGTGGAAGAGTTTCGGGAACCTGGTCGATTTCTGTTGCACCGGCACCGCCCTTGGTGATTTGGATCTTGTTATCCGTTTTAGATGGAGGTTTGAACTCTGGCAGCGTTAATCCTCCCCTGATCTGTTGTCTGAAAAGTCGTTCCTCCACCCAAGCAACCACATCCTCACTGAATGGCACATACTCTGTAAATAGGTCGTGAAACTGATCGTTCTTTGTGGCATACCATACACCACCGCCATATGCAACTGCACCAACCGAGGTCGTAAACAGTAAAAAGTTTCTAAACTTGTGGCTCTTTTTCTTGCCTGGTTCTTCTTCAGTCTTGAACTCTTCAATTGTTTCCTTAATGTCCTCTCGGATCTTTGCAGTCTTTGGTTGTTCCTGTCGTCGCACATTTGTCTGTTTGAGTGAGATCGATTAGTACCCTTTGAATCACGCATATACACAAAAGAACATACCATGCTGAGTGCTCGCACACTGCCTCGCCTTGCGGCAGACAATTGACCAGCTGTCAACTTTAATCGCAACATTGCTAGAATTTGTGACAAAAGACTCGCAAACTGTCGCTTATATTTTTCACGGTTTCGATGTGTTTTTCGAGCCAATCAGTAACTTGTCGCTTCGAAGGCTGCTCCCAACGTTACCCGGAGATCGCGGCGCTGAAATTTGGGCCAAACATCAAGAAAGTATCGATAGAAGGCTGCTGGTAGTCTACAGTCGAAGTATACGAGAGAAGGAAGAAAAAAAAATACCATGGCATCATCGCAATGGAATGTATATGGAGGCGATGAAATTTCTGCCATTGTAGTTGATCCAGGCTCATACTACACCAAGTTTGGCTTTGCAGGTGAAGATGCACCAAAAGTGGTACTCTCTAGCGACATTGCAAGAAAGGAGAATCCAGATTACGATCCTGAGCAATTGCCTACAGAAGGCGAGGAGTCGACAAATGGCAGCGCAAGCAGCAAGTACAAGTATTTTTTTGACGATAGTGTGCACTACCCCCGCAAAGACACTGAGGTCTTCAACCCCATGGTCGACGGAGTTGTAGAGGACTGGGAATCGACGATAGCTTTATGGGATTATGGGCTTCAAAATAGACTCAATGTGGATACTACTGAGCATCCGCTTCTGATTACTGAGCAGACTTGGAATTCGGACGAAAACCGCGCCAAGGCGATGGAATACGCCTTTGAGCACTACAACTCTCCGGCATTCTACATTGTCAAGACGCCAGTTTGTGCACTTCTCACAAGCAATAAAGGTGGCAGTGGATTGGTAGTGGATGTAGGGCACCGAGTGGCTACAGTGACGCCAGTGATTGACGGTCTCGTGCTATACAAGCCGAGTCGGCGCACCCGCGTAGCAGGAGCATTTTTGAGTGCACAGATTGAAAAATTGCTGGCCGAAAAAGAGATCACTTTGAATCCTCGATATATAATTGCAGGCAAAAAACCTGTAGCCGAGAATGCCTCTGCGGACTTCACGAAGCGGGACTTTGACTTTGATCTCCATGAAAATTATATCGCCAATGAGCGCGAGTCGGTACTGCATGAATTCAAAGAAAGCATGGTTCAAGTGGAAAACTTGGATGCCAAGGAGAATGAGACAACAATATCTGACCGGGCGATGGAATTTCCTGACGGCTACAATACTACGTTTGGCAAGGATCGATACGATGTAGCTGAAGCGTGGTTCAAGCCGAAGGAGAATGTAGTTGAAGGGTGGACTGCTGAGGACGATGCGGAGCCAGAGACAACAGAGGAGAAGGACCCATTGCTGGTCACTGATCGGTCTACTACTGGTTTCAAGTACAATGGTATCACAGACCTTATTGTGGAATCGATAAATGCGTGCGATGTGGATATTAGACCCAATTTGGCCAACAATATCGTCATCACAGGCGGCGCAACACTTGTTCAAGGATTCAATGATCGAATCAACCATGAACTTACTAAGGAGTTGGCTGGTCTCAAAGTGCGGCTTTACTCACCAGGTAATACTGTCGAGAGACGCAATGCGTCCTGGATTGGCGGTAGCATTCTTGCTTCATTGGGCACGTTCCATCAGTTGTGGATTTCGAAGAAGGAATATGAAGAAGTTGGCCCGCAAAAGTTGTTAGAGAAGCGATTCAGATAGTTTTGTTACAGTCGCAATGTATATTTATTCTAATTTTATTTGCCATTATCTCACACCAAGCAGGGAAGTTTTGAGAGAGAGCGGGAGGTAAATTTCAAAAAGGGGATCATTTTCAATTTGTCAAATCTAACAAATAAATATCATTACAGAAAAAGCGTACAAAACATTTGGGTCATGAAAAGGAGGAAGTCGACGATTTTTTTTTTACTGTGTCACAGCACATCTGTCAGCATTGCCAACGAGCATCCAGTTACCCCACCAAGTAGGGAAGTTGTGAGCCGTGCCTGAAGCACCGGCGACGGCGAACGAAAGAATGAACACCATCACTTGAGTACCACCAGTGAGACCAGCGGCCAAAATATAGTTGTACTTGGCGAAGAGTTCTGGCTTGTACTTTCGGAAGTACCACTGGGATGCAAAGGCGACAATGAAGTAAGTGGTGATGGAAGAGTTGACACCGACGAACAAGTAACCAATGTACCAAACCAAGATAGGAGTGTTGACGTGGTCGAAGCCCCATCGTGGGAAGAATCGGTGGAGGAAGTAGAATGGCAATGGGCAAAGGAAACCAACAAGTACGCCCAAAACGACCCACTCGTATCGCTGGCCGACGGAGAAGAGCTGGTGGGCAAATCCACCCCAGGCAACAGCCTGAGAGTTGTACTGCTGTGGGTTCTGACCAGACCAAATGGAAGTTCCTTCTGGGGAGAGCAAAGTGTTGAACTGGTTAGTGACAATCTGGTTCACCATAATGTAGTTGAACACAGCGCCAATGATAGTACCGAGCATCTGGGCAGAG
This sequence comes from Blastobotrys indianensis, assembly GCA_030558855.1. Lineage (NCBI taxonomy): Eukaryota > Fungi > Ascomycota > Dipodascomycetes > Dipodascales > Trichomonascaceae > Blastobotrys > Blastobotrys indianensis. Next base: position 375,663 of record JAKTQK010000003.1, read on the forward strand.
AAAGTGGACCGTGGAGAAAGCTTGATGTACATGCCCTGCTTCAAGTCTGGCAACATGACGAAAGCCTGCTGGACAGAGTTATAACCGTACAAGGTGAAGTACATGTTGGCGACTGGGTAGCCTGGGTGCAAGTAACCACCAATAAGCTGGATAATAGTCTGCATCTGGTTACCACCAAAACCGAACAAACCGACCAAACCACCGAGGAAAAGAGCGAACATGAGTGCAAGAGCCACAGCAACCAAGAAAGCCCACCATGGGAGACCAGTGTTGGCCTTGTAGATAATGATGATACCGACCATGATGGAAGCCAACAACAGGCCCCCGTACCACCAGCCAGGCACTTCCTTATACTTGAGGTAAGCTCGGAAGTGTGGATCGTCGCAGTTCTCTGGAATAGAGCCATCTCGGTTGAGTCGACCGTCGAACTCACCCTTCTCCCAGAATCGCCAGACTCGACGATCAGTGAAAGTCTCCTTGAGATTCTTTGGCTTCATCCACTCAAACGCCGATTTCAAGGTGTCCCAGTGGTACAAGTACATGTGGGTGAAAGTAGCAGCAATGGACAAGTTAGTAGCGATCAAGTAAACGACGTAAGTTGGGGTCAAGTATGGGGTACCGTTGATCTTGACGAGGTCCAAGTCAACCTTGCCGTTGACAAGGACAGCATTCTGGTCATAGATGGAGCCGTTTGCGGCAAACAATTCTTCAGACATGAATGGGAAGCTCTGAGCCTTCCAGATGTTGCCGTAATAAACGCCCATGAATACAACGATACAGAGGAAGTAACCGATCAAATTGTTGACGGTGGCGACCAAAGGAATGGCCATTGGGTTACCGGTACTGGCAATGTAATTCCAGTCGAAGCAGAATGAGAGCAATCCAAGACCTTCATTACCACTGGCACCTCCAAAGAGTCGAGAGACCACGAAGGAGTTTGGAGCGGCGAGACATGGAATGGAGAAACCAATCAACATGGTGAACATCCATTCTGGAACAATGGTCCACAGGAACAAGATACCAAAGGACCAGTAAAAGACCTTCAACTTCTTAGCGGCCTTGGTCTTATCCTGGTGAAGAGTGTGGATAGAAGTGACCATTGGCATAATGTTTGGATAGATCATCTTGGTTGGGTAAAGCAAGTTCTTTCGCAACAAGCCGACCAAACCATAACCAAGCATCTGAGAGGAGAAAAGCATAAACACAGCCAAACCGCCGTTCATCTTTTCGCCGTACCAAAGTCGGTCAACAGCCAATACTTCGGTACCCACAGCAGAGGCAGATGCAGAAGTGGCCATAATCAAGATGGCCATGTGCTCCTTTCGGTTGAAAGAATGTGGGTTCAAGTAATGCAAGAATCTCATCTTTGGGCTGTTGCAGAAGTTCAAGAACTTTGGGTAGTGGCCATGCTGTGGGATACCCTTGGCCATGGCCTCACCGAGTACGAATGCGATGATCATGAGGAAGACAGAGTTGATAACGATGGTCTGAGGCTTGAAGTAGTAGATTTCAGCCAACACAGAGCCGAAAATGGCTAGACCGAAACCAAGAATGATAGTTCGAATAGTCCATGGGTTCTCGGATGGGTCATCGTCAAGATCGACAACGTTGACAGCAATATCGGCGTTGTTTTCAAGGGTGACATGGTGGCCCTCGCCCTCGGAGTTGGTCTCCTCATCTTGGGGTTGGATCTTGAGATCAATGTCGTTCTTTTCATCGAACTGCTGAGCAGGCACTGCTTTCTCCTCGACGGAATCGGACGACGATTCGTGGAGGGAAGAGAGCGTCGTGACGTGCGGCTCTGCGGCGGTCGACGAAGAATGAACCTCGTCGTGATTCATTTTTTTATCTAATGAATTTGAAATTGGAATTCCACAAACGATCAAGAATTCAAAAAGGAGGGGGGATGAAGAGCAGTATTTAAACCTGTGAGGAGGATCGTTCTTATCGGCAGCGAAAACGGGGTAGTGGTCAGCTACACACGGCTTGATTGAGGGAGCCATACCATTGAGCAAGACACAAACTTATCTGGCCTATCGAAGAATAGCATTTCCTGCAAATGTGATCTGCAACCTTGACGATGAAAGAAGAAAACAAGCGCACATAACACGACTAAGAGTGAACAAACGGCACCAAACCCCCAGATTTCACTCTTCGGCGTCTTGGATTAGATACTGTGGTCATTTCTCTGCACATAAGATCGTCGTTACCAGTACCGGCAGCAAAGCCACAGGAAGTTTCCCCCTCGGTCTGCAGCTGTTTCGCCGCCCAAATGAAAGGAATAACAAATTATGATCCCTCGAAAGAGACTGCCGCGCCGCAGTGGGCCGCATCTGCGGGCACTCCCCCGAAATTCATGGCTGGTTTACGGCACACCAAGCTTACGCTTCGCGAGTGTCTACCGTATCGTTATCAATTATCTTCAACGGTTCTGGATATCTACAATCAACAGTTCATTCTAAGATATCGAATAGTGGACATTTTAATTCTAGAATCGGCGACAAAAATGTGTGTGTGAGCAAAAGGAAAAAAGATCAGAGTTCGGAACCCGCACCCATTTTTTTCCATGTCTCTGAAGTGAACCAAACCCAAGCTTATACTCTATAATGGATAGAACAGAACTATTCGTTTGTGGCTCGTTTATTTCATGGCTGTGTCATATGGAGAAACCAAATCCAACCTACTAGCTACTCTACTCTACGCGGTTCCTGCTCTCCTCATTCTCCTGGCTGCAGACGTCTTTAGCACCACTTTGATTGCCTTGGCCCGCTTCCAACGTCGTCCCCCTTTCGTCGACTTTCCTGAATCAAACGTGTTCCAGATTCTGAATCACAAGATTTTGGATCAGCATTTTTGCTGATATCGAAATGGGTTCCGCTCTCCGTCTGTGAATACCCTTGTTTTCCTTTCGTCAAATTTGGTCAAAATTATATGGAGATATTAACTAGAATTGATTTATTCAGTTGCTGCTTCAGCTATAAGTGCATTAGCGATATTTAGGGCCCCCAGCGGCTTAAGCACGGCACCAACGATATCAGCTGTACAGTAGTAGTGCCGTATATCCGTATTGTATAGTGCACATCGCATATCATCATATGGCACAGGTAATATTATTGAATCAGCAGTTCCAAAAGAAGATCTAAAACTGCAAAAAGACAATTTTTCCTCGAGAAAATCCTCCAGAGACGGATGAGACTGAATCAACCCAGATTCAAGCCCATATTTGCTTACGCACTTCGTCTGTGATACCACACTGTGAGAGAGAAAAAACGCGCTTGAGGAACGGCCAAACTCCCGGGAGCAAAGTAAAGCATGAGATATATTTGCACAGTTGCACAGGCGACCCGCGGAACTAAAATCGACAAAAAAACCACCAAATGCAAAATGTCAAACATGCCGGTCCTACTCTTCCGGTGTACGTACAACGTTCGACGACTGAAATCCAGTACCCGAATTCATGATTGGGTTTGATATCTGAACGATAGATCATCTATCGACGCTACAGTCTCACTGATCTCGACAACAACGAACAAAGAGGTGCCTCACTCGAGCCGTACCCTGTTATTTCCCCTTAAAATCGCCGTAGCCAAGCTTTTGCCCAGTGAGCCCTTGGTTTCTCCAAAACAGAAAAAAAATTGCGTCCCCACATACACGGCACAGCTTAGGAGCCAGGGCGTCTCTTCGCCAAGGCAGCGAGCTCATCGCTTTGCTGTAGGTACTAAAAGTGGAACTGGCAGCTCATAACAAGAAAGCCAAGCTTTATTTTACTACCACCGCGGTGGAGGGGGAGGGGCGAGAGCTAGCGGCTTTTCACATGATGTCACTTACCTGCAGCTTGCTTTAGGCAGTAATGGGCACTGGTAAACCCGTTTTCTAATTGGTTGTGGGAAGAAGTGTCGGAGCATCGAAGTTAATTCGGCCTTCAAGGAAATATTGAGACAGGAGTGCAGCAAAACGTCTAGCCGGCAAAGTACCGTCCGAATCTTTCTATACTGTACATTCTCCCATGTTATATATCTATTTATGAATATAGTTCTTTAAGCTTTGGAAGGAATTGCTCAAGGCATCATCGATTGTAGCACTTGGACAAACTCAGACATACAGTAGTACTGAAAATCGAACCATTCTTGAGAGGCCACATTGACAGACGACCATCGATATCTTTCTCAACACACATAAAAAGCAACTGACATTGCATCTCTCTCGTCGGGTGAATTCCAAACATCTGCACGTCGTCTACCTCACACAAGCTTTTCTAATTGCTTGGTGCCGTATGTGCGGCTGGAAAGATCTGATTTTCATTTTTCGTACTACTCACCCACGCAGCGCTTATGTAATCAGTGACTCAGAAGACGATAACCGAAATGGCTCCTGGGAGGCGACAGATCAGCTTAGGAGCTTGGAGTTCTAGATATTTTCCAGAGATAGTGAGCATGTGTGTTTACTAATCTTCCACGAAAGAAAGTGCACGTGAGGACATTGTCTATCAGATAGTAAGCGTTTTTAAGAGGATTTATCGATAAATCATCCCATTCCCGATATCGATACCGCTGTTCGGTCTCATAGATAGTAAATTGCAATCAGCTGGTTCAGTGCGGAATCGTCGCCGGAATACTGTATCATCGATTAGTCTGAAAGGAGTCACTAGGATTTAATTGAAACCCGGTCGTCATAGATAATCTCGACGGGCCACGTTCGTACGGCATCCCTCGATGATGTGTGAGCCTCTTGGGGGTGCCGTTGCTCCATGACGATCATTCTCTTTCTTCGACAGCGACGTACGTAGTAATTTGAGGGAATAACTACCAAGGGCCCACGGCGACAGATGAGCCACATGCTCGAAACTCATTCCACATGTCATCTCGCCTATTCATCAGATGATCTAGATTCACTGCGTGAATTCTCTTGTGAGTGGCCAAATGCGCTCAAGCACCGCCGCGGAGTCTGCGGCTATTGAAGTGGCGAACGACAGACACTCACGAGCCACCGGAGGGCTTCATGCACTTGAGAAACTTTTTTTTTCACACGCACGCATTGCCTTCAAAGTTCCAGTGGCTGGTGAAGATTGGCGATGTTATTCAAAGCCGGGTCTGCAGATGGCTAAAATTTTTGCGCAGACGCGGAGATATCATCGGCTTTGCATGAAGCGGCCAACAGTCTGCGGCGATGGTTTCTACTGTGCTTGAAAAGCCCGGTGAGAAGCATTGCATGTGCATCGGTTCATAAGATCTGAGCGGTTTCTCATTTTCACCATGGCAGCAGTGGCGTCGAAAAAAAAAGGTCAAGACCTTCGCCGAGCCTTCCCCGTCGTCATCCGCTTGCAGTTCCGTTGCCAGTCTGGGTTCCGTGTGAACAAATGAATTCTCCCGGCAGTATCTCTAAGATTGAAACTCTATATCTTCAATCGATTGCGGAAAGTTTAGATTACAATACAGATAGCGGTATCAATGACTTTCCAGTCACGCGAGGTGTCTTTCGATAAGTCGCTCACCGAGTGCAATGTGTATCGTAACATAATTTCAACAGTGGATTTGTATATTGCTGGTCTATTTAATTCCAGCCTACAACGGCTCATTTCTTCCCGTTCCATTTCAAAAGCTTGGCGCACAGGAAAATACAGTGAATTTGCCGTGGAAGAAAAAAAATTGTGATTCTTCCTTCTCACGCCTATATCGGCGAGCGCCAACCCCGTCTTCGCACTCATTCGTACTCCGATAAAGGAGGGGGGCTGGTGTGGGGGAGAAGATGTAGAGCATACTTCCATGTCGGCAAAAGCCCCGAGGAAAAAATGCGTGGGATGAGGGTATTGAAACTTTTGTTGATTAGATCATGATCAGATAGACTCTGGTTAAAAGTGTTGCGTATGAACGGCATCACTGAACGGACTACGATTGTCGGACGGCTTTGGCAGTGTATTGGGGCCATCGCACGGCGCACACTCATGTTAGCAGTGGTCATAGACTATTTATCATGCGCTTGGGGGATCTGGCGCATCACCGTCGCTGGTCCTACAGTGTAAGCAAGTGAGCCTACTTCCCTGCCACGGCAGTGATGCATTATTCCTCAGCCTCGCATACTGCGGCGTGGGACGTTACAGAGACCCAACGAATATTCATCAATTCAAATGCCATTGGGGAAAAATATATGCAAATGCGTGTGCTACTCCATTATTTTATCTTATACATAAGCACTTTACCGTTGAAGCGTCACATTGTACTTCCATTTACCGTCGAGCAAGCCCTGTGTCGCGTCTGTCAACAGAACTTCTCGCCGCGACAGCACATAGCGACACTTATCCAACAATGCAACTTTCTTTTCTGCCAAATCTATAGCAGGCATTTCAAATATCTCCGAAAGCTGCTCTGTGGCATGCTCCAAATCTTGCTGATTGTCCTCAAACAGGGTCGTCTCGTTACTCTTTTCCAAGTAATATGCAAACGCGTAAGTCCATGTCAGTGTTCGACGCGACGCCTGTAATGCTTCGAATGATTGATGCAGGAACTGGACTTCGATCCAGGACAGCCCAGATTCCACCTGCATTTCCTTCATCTTCTTTTGAATCCGCTGGAAAGTTTCGGTATCGAGCTTCAGTGACTGAAGGTGGTTGGCATATCGATTGTAATAAAATAAATAACGCTCCAGCTCTGCGCGAGACCGCTCTTGCTCGGTTCGTGCATTCTTGGAATCGCTGGCATCCCATCGCGAACAATTGTAATAAGACTGTCCATGCTTGACCCAGTCACCCATACACATCCAGCAAAACTCGTATTTGCACTTTTTGCATGTCATATGGTTGCAGCCTCCATTCTTCTCTATGCATGAATGGCACTTAGGGCAGTCCTTAGTATTCGCTGATATCCAATTCGAAGTCTCAGAATCGTCCTGGCATTTCTGCAGCCACATTTTGGCCAGTAAGCATGAGCAAGGCATATGATCATCCAACTGGCAACCGAAACAGAAAGCGTGTCCACATTTGCATTTGACACTCGGCACATGGGTATCAAGATCGTTTCTTCTCACGTTGCATTCGACCGCATATCGGCAATCTGGAGCAGGGCACCATGTCATAATCTCAGAGTCGTCCACATACTGATTATCTGCACGGTGGATGAATTTTTCGAATATTTCGCGACTGACTAGTTGCTTTACCGAATCGTCATCAATGCTCATATTACATTTTTCGCCATAGCATTTGATCCCTCTAGACTGGCCCTCTTCAATCTTCAGCGTGATATACGAGCCATAACACTTTGTACATAGCTCATGTCCACAGCTTAATGCAAATTTTTTCATTCCAGGGCGATCACTGGGACTGTCACAGCAGATCATGCACATGAAAGATTCTTCTGCTGGTTGTACTGTTGGAGGCGGTGAGTCGGTGTTCATAGGGGGCAGTCCTGCAGTGGCGCATACTTTATCAGCATCCTCCATGTATCGTTCAATAAGAGAATCCGCATGCCATTTGAAAGCCGCTAGCAGTACAACTGCCTCTCGCATCGTGATTCCTAGTACGTTGACCACTCGCGAGCTGAGCTCTTTCTGTTTCGCCTCGATCTGTTCTGCTGACACAACCTTGTAACTTGTCTCGTAAACTTTGAGTTGTGTAGATGCTTTCAAATCTGCGAAATCGTCGTCGTCCACCTCAGACTGTTGACTTTCAGAGCCCATATCTACATCATCTTCGGAATCAAAGTTGATCTCCTCGTCATAGTCGTTGTAGTCTTCGGAAAAGTCTGATTCATCCGACATGATCGCTCCTCTTTTTTGCCGTAGCTGTACAATGAGCGAAAATCTTTCTTAAATAAAGCCCTGTCAAGAAAAGATACAGAAGCTGCTAAAAGCACTCGATAAATAGAAGAGAATATAGATGAGTCTTTTGTGCGAGTTAGTACAGGTTCCTCTTTTGTCAGTCACGTAAAAAGTGGTGAGTGGGGCTGGAAATGAGGTGAAAGGCGCTTGATAGGCATCAGAGCAGCTGCAGCGTGCAGCAGCCGTTGGGACTCGAGTCATAGTAAAGCCCCACGCATATGAGCAGATATCTGTGTGCAACTTGTCCTCGTCGCTGAACTTTATTGGAATTTTCTATTTGGTTTGGCGTGTGACTTGGTCAAGCAATCAGTGGGACGTTTGATATTAGACAATTCTAATTGTATTGAATTCAGGATTGGTTGGTATTGATAAAGTTACAGCAAAGCGCACAGTACTCCTTCCACTTCCCCGTTGCAATCTGCCAAAATAAATAAATAAAAAAGAACGATAGTAAAACAAAAACAAGTTAATGCAACAGATCTATACTTCATTTACTCGGTCGTCGCAGTCGTTGATGCAGCATTTGTGTCGGCTCGTAGACACCAGTCCAAAGTATTTAGCACCTGCGACCGATCTGCCTCATTGAAGAGCCACAGCCCGTACATTCCTCCGTCTGATGCTTGTACCATGATAAATGGATCTTCCATCTTGACGTCCATTTCCGGCGCATCCGACTTTGACGAGATTGAAAGCGGTGTGATTCCAAGGTTGAAATTTTCCATGCTAAGCCGATTTAGGACCATCAATGCGTATGGAAACTTTGTCGTGTCTCCGAGATCCGCCTGATCTCTGGAGGCTCGCGAAAAAATAAACAGCGTTCCTTGGCAGTTCAGCTTATCCCATTCTCCGGCATCGATATTGAACTTGTAGACGTTGCAAATGGCAGATGTGAAGAAGATTTGATACAAATGAGGGTCGTGGCGCGAAAGTACGGCGTGGTTGTATTGCTGCTTATCCTGCTCATCGAACCCAGGCGGTTTCTGGGCCGAAGCTGCGCTGCTCTTCTTCTTGCCCATTAAATTGTTGCTTGTGCTGTGTTGATGAATATCAAAATGTCGAAAAAGAGCGTGGCGGTGTGTCGCTGCTGATCCATCGACGTTGTCCCAAGGCGAAACAAACTTGGAGGCTTCGTTCCAGTTGTGAGTTTTGTCCACAGTATTAATGGCCACAGACGAAGAAATTGAGAGTGCGATTGTGAATGCAGTCTACTCGGGAGAACTAGAGACTGCGACTGTAAGTACAGTCCGTAGTCAAGCCGAAAAAGATGTGGGGTTGGACCCTGGTTTCTTGAAAAGTGAATCATGGAAGGCCCGCAGTAGAAACCTGATAGTCGAAACATTCGGCAAGAGGCAGGAAGTGCAACCAGTTGAAAAGAAGAAGGAAGTGAAAAAAACTCAGAAAGAGCAAGCTGTGAATGCATTGGATCCTGATACCGATTCGGATCTTAGTGATGACATTATTGACGACGGCCCGCCGCCGAAGAAACGTAAATCTACTAGCAAAGCAGTCTCGAAGAAGGAACTTTCTAAGAAAACAGCCGAGAAGAAAGAAGTGCCTGCTAAGAAAACAGCCAAAGCGACATCTAAAAAAAGCGACGAGATTGCGAAATTGAAATCGCATCTGCTACAATGTGGCATTAGGAAACAATGGGCAAAGTTACTAGACAAAATGGATAGTGATACTGAAAGAATCAAGTATCTACGCGAACAATTGGAAGACGTGGGTATGACCGGTCGGTTTAGTTTGGCTAAAGCAAAACAAATAAAACAGAAACGTGAATACGAACAAGAAATGAAGGATTTGGCTGGAGATGCTGAGAGAATTTTGAAAAGTACTCCGCCTAAACGGCCAACAGCCACTCGCCAGAAAAGAACGCTAGTTGTTCAATCAGACTCAGAATCAGAGGACAGTCAAGGCCACAACAGCAGCGGTCCAGAGGATGGGGATGATGAAGACGACAATTAAATTTCTAAAGACACACAAATGTACACAACTATGCCTGCTTCAAAACTTCTTCAGCAGACGAGATTGTCACACCGACATTGTCTGGCTCGACAAATGCCTTGACTACTTTTCCGTCCTCGACAATTGCTGCGAATCGCTTGGATCGCTCATTGCCAAAGAACTTGGATGCGTCAAAAAGCGTATCAAGCTTCTTGGACAAGCTTCCATGCGCATCAGAGAACACTCGTACGCCCGAGTTTTCGTCGGCACCAATCTCGTTAGCCCATGCTCCAGTCACAAAAGCATCGTTGACAGCGATCACGCTGATGGACTGAATACCCTTCGATTTGAACTCCTTAGCCTTTCCAATGTAGCCAGGGACGTGCGAGGCAGAGCATGCTGGAGAGTAAGCTCCCGGGACACCAACAATAATGTGCTTGCCCTAATTAAAGCGTTAGTATGCAATTGAATGTACTTGTCTGTGCAGTAACGTACATTGGCAGTAATCTCCGCAATGTTGACGTTGTTGGATGGAGCTCCTTCTTGCAATTGCACTGAAGGAATCTTGTCACCGGCCTTGACACGCAGAGCACTAGCGGCATGGAAGCCACGGACGGTGGCAATTCGTGCGGTGAATTGTCGAGAGAGCATTGTTGATTTCTGGACTTTCTCAGTGTATGTGAATGTTGTCTAATCGCTTGCTGTTTCGGCGTGCAGACTGTCGCCAAACGCGATGAGCACTCGCGCGCGCGCCCACACACCGCTCCCATCCATTTTCTCAGACCGGGTCCGCCGTGTGTGAGGCTGGACGGGCTTTGCAAAGCCCCGGACATGGATGCAACGCGGTAGAGCGATGTGGATTCACAGCAGAAGAACGGGCCCATCGATAGATATTTCGGAAAGCCGCAGAGCTTATTTAGTGTGCGACCGTGTGCAATGGGAATTTGCCACCCTGCACGGACATTTCTCAAAGGAGTCGACGCGCCGCATCTTCTCAGTCTGAAATCGCTGCAACTCCGGTATTGAATCTCTCACTGACCAGTGACATTTAGAACGCGGAGAAGGGATATTGTGGCTCTTTCTTATGTTTATTTATCCGTGGTATCAAGTAGTTTTCAGTGGGTTTATTTCTCTAAGGGCATGACTTGTAAGAGCACACCCAGCGCGGCTGAGATTACGCGAATGAGCTTTTATGGGGCAAGAGATTCGTCCGCCTTGTTGCTGCAAAAATTTCACTGTGATCCAATTAGTAATATATATTCGGATTATCTTTAGTTCGACGGGCAGGCCTTGTTTGGACGAGGTGTGAAATTCCGTAGTCGGTGAGCCGACTGGGTGAGTCGAAGCGGCCGGGGGATGGCATCTTTATACCCCGTATGCGACCAGGACCACACCCATACGTTATGTACTTTTTGGAACGTGCATCGAGGTATCAAAATGCTTTAAATCCGTCTCATTCCGTTAAGTCCAGGAGTCCGGCGTCTTTAATTCCCCCGGTGGTCGCAGTCATCGACGGTAAACGGCGACCGGTCGCCACCTTGTCTCCTTAAATACTAGAAGTTATCCTCCGGTAGTCTATTTTAGATTTTTTAAGCAGTCAAAATTGTAATGGAGTCAGTAGAGAGCAAAACTGGAGTGGGCTCCAGCGTGCTCGATGTTGAGGCAAGCCAAGAAGACTCAGTCGTTGCGCATGAGCTCAACCGGGTCATTTCATCCGACGTGTCGTTGGAGGAGCTCAAAGAGATTTCAAAAACACTGTCACAATCTAATAATGCAAAATTATTCATTGATCCAGAACATTTCGATTTGAAAGAAACACTTGCAAAGTTTGTGCAGCGATCGGAAGATGCTGGGCTGGATCAGAGCAAAGTGTGTATCACTATGAGAAATGTGTCTACTCTTGGAGTTCATGAAAACTTTAAGTACAGTCCCTCAATGTATGAAGTTGCTCGCTCGATTGTCACTTTACCCAGCACTATCCGGTCTCTCACAGACCCTCCATTGCGGAAGATCGTGCAGGATTTCGACGCTATTGTAAAGCCCGGCGAAATGGTGCTAGTGCTAGGACGGCCAGGTGCTGGCTGCTCTACCTTGTTGAGGACCATTGCTGGAGAGATTGACGAATTGAAGGGTGTTGAAGGAGAGGTTCTATATGGAGGAGCAACACAGACAGAAATGCTACGAAACTTCAAATCTGAGATTCTTTACAACCCAGAACGTATGAAAGATTCGATTATCAAGAGTATCGACTAACAAAAAATTTAGTTGACGTCCACTTTCCTCATTTGAATGTGGAGCAGACTTTGCGGTTCGCTGCAGCGTCACGCACACCTCGAGTACGGCTCGACAATATGACTCGTAAGGAATACGAGGATCTCCAGTTGCAGTTACTCGCTACCGTTTTTGGCTTGAAGCACACTTTCAAGACCAAAGTGGGCAATGACTTTGTCAAGGGTATCTCTGGTGGCGAGAAGAAACGAGTCTCTATAACAGAAGCACTGGCCGCACGTGCATCAGTCTATTGCTGGGATAACGCTACTCGGGGGCTTGATGCGTCTACTGCCTTAGAATATGCTCAGGCGATTCGAATTTCGACTCATTTGCAGCAAAGCTCTGCAGTTGTTGCAATTTACCAGGCCAGTGAAAATATTTACGAGCTGTTTGATAGAGTGACCGTGCTTTATAAAGGCCAGCAGATCTATTTTGGTCCTGTTAGTGATGCCAGAAAGTATTTTGAGGATATGGGTTATGCATGTCCACCACGACAGACTACTGCAGAGTTTTTGAACGCAGTTACTGACCCCAATGGTCGATTCAAACGAGATGGCGCAATCACCGTTCCAGAAACGCCTCAAGAGTTTGTCGATTACTGGCACAACTCCCCTCAATATCAAATACTAGTCGAAGAGATCGAAGAAGAGAAGCAGAGCAGCAATAGTACGAGAACCCTCGAAACGTTCTGGGACAATGGACAGAAGGCAAAGATGAAGCATCAGAGGAAAAAGAGCAAGTACATGCTCTCATATGCTGCCCAGCTGCGTCTCGGCATCAAACGGGGTTATCAGCGAGTGTGGGGAGACAAGGCATATACTCTCACTCAGACCATTGGTACCATCATGCAGAGTCTGTTGATGGCGTCCTTGTTCTACAAAATCCCCCAGTCTACCGAAGGCGCCTTCTCCAGAGGAGGTGTTGTTTTTTTTGCACTTTTGTTCAATACAATGCTTGTTCTTGCTGATATTACGCTTCAATTTCAAGTGCGTCCCATCTTGTTGAAGCAACGTGCGTACTCGTTCTATCATCCATCGGTTGAAGCGTTACAATTATTGCTTACCGATGCCCCAATCAAGGTATTTGTGATGACTATATTTTGCATTGTGGTCTATTTCATCACCGATCTAAGGCTAAATGCCGGTGCATTCTTCATGTTCTACCTCATGATGCTCGCTTCTGCGTTCGCCAACAGCGCCATCTTTCAGACAATCGCATCTTTTAGTGCAACCTCTGCTCCTGCAAACTCAATGGCTGGTATTTGGCTCATGGTTGTGCTTGTTTATGCAGGCTACATGATCCCGCGGCCGTCCATGCATCCATGGTTCAAGTGGCTCTGGTATTGCAATCCACTTTCCTACGCATTTGAAGCAATGATGGCCAATGAATTCCATGGACGAAAAATGCCATGCAGTGATTTGATTCCAAGCGGTCCTGGCTATGAGCATGTTTCCTTGAGCAACCAAGTTTGTGCACAAGTCGGTGCCCTTCCGGGTCAAAATGTGGTCAGTGGTGATGCGTACGTCAAGGCTCAGTTTGATTACCAATACGACCACTATTGGAGAAATTTTGGCATTGTGATTGCGTTTTGGATTGGGTTTACTCTCATCAATGCGTGGGCCACTGAGAGAGTCCGTGGCGAAGGAGGCGGCGGTGATGTGCTACTGTTCAAGCGAGGCAAAGTGCCCGAGAAGATTGAGGAAGGGCGAGTAGCAGGGGCTGAAGCTCTCAATAGGTCGCTTACTACGATTGGCTCTTCAGAGATTTTCACTTGGCAGCATGTGGACTATATCATTCCAGTCGATGGCGGGGGGCGTAAATTGCTCGACGACATTCAAGGTTACGTCAAGCCGGGCACTCTCACTGCACTCATGGGCGAGTCCGGAGCGGGCAAGACTACTTTGCTCAATGTTCTTTCAAAGCGAGTGAAAGTGGGCGAGATCACTGGTGATATGCTGGTAGACGGTAAAGAGATTGGTTCATCCTTCCAACGTCGAGCTGGATATGTCACACAACAGGATGTTCACCTCGCAGAGTACTCTGTGCGGGAATCGCTGCAATTTGCGGCGCGTCTCAGACAGCCAGCTCACGTTCCTGACTCAGAGAAATTGGAGTATGTTGAGAAGATCATAGAACTGCTTGGCATGACCGACTACGCAGAGGCCATGACCGGTATACCTGGTCGAGGGCTGAATGTTGAGCAGCGGAAGAAGCTGTCTATTGGCGTCGAGCTAGTCGCCAAACCCACATTGCTGCTATTCTTAGACGAACCTACTTCGGGTCTTGACTCGCAGAGCGCTTGGGCGATTGTGTTGTTCCTACGACAGCTTGCTGCTGCAGGTCAAGCAATTCTGTGTACCATCCACCAACCTTCTTCCACGCTGTTCCAGCAATTCGATCGACTTCTTTTGCTCCAAAAAGGTGGCCAGACAGTTTACTTTGGCGATATTGGAGACAACTCCAGGACTTTGATTGATTATTTCGAGAGGCAAGGTGCAAGGCACTGCGATGATCAAGAGAACCCTGCGGAGTATATCCTCGAGTGCATAGGTGCTGGAGCCACTGCCTCAGTCGCCACAGACTGGAATGCGATCTGGAAAGCAAGTGACGAATTTGCCGCAGTTAGCGCCGAGGTTAACGAGCTAACTCGAGAGCTTGCTGCTTTGCCAGCTGCGAGCGTCGATAAGTCTTTGCACCGAAAGTTCGCTGCTAGCTATATGACGCAATTCTGGCATGTCTATCTGCGGACCCAGATCCAGTTTTGGCGAAGCCCGACTTATATTCTTTCCAAGATGATCATGATCGTTGCCGCGGGTCTGTTTGTTGGTTTCACGTTCTGGAACGTGGGGTATACCCTTACCGATCTCTACAATATCATGTTTGCCATGTTCCTCGGTCTCATATTGTCCGTGCCGCTCACGCAGCAAATTCAAATGTTTGCATTCTCGTCTCGGGAGCTCTATGAGGTAAGAGAGTCCAGCAGCACTTTCCATTGGTCGGTACTTCTCCTGTCGCAGTTCTTGGCGGAGATCCCTTACGCCGTGGTGTTCACCACAATTCTTTTCGTCCCGTACTACTTTGGCGTTGGCTTTGATACGGCAGCACATGTTGCAGGTTACTTTTTCTTGGTGTACATCATTTTCTTCCAATTGTACTCCATCTCGTATGCGCTATGGATTGTGTACTTTTCAGCCGATGGACCAACTGCTGCGGTGACCACTTCCCTGCTCTTTGCCTTTATCATCTCCTTCTCAGGCGTTTGGCAGCCCAAGTCCTTGGCGCCTCACTTCTGGTCGTCGTTTATGTACCAGGTCACACCTTACACATACTTTGTCCAGTCTCTGCTGGGCAATTTCCTGCATGACCGAGAGGTGGTTTGCTCGCAGAAGGAGCTGGCGTTGTTTGTGCCCCCTGCTGGGCAAACATGCAGCCAGTATGCAGGTCCATTCGTCAAGTCTCAAGGCGGGTACCTAGCCAACCCAAACGCAACGGACATTTGCGCTTATTGCAAGTTTTCGGTGGGCGATGATTACTTGGCCACACTGGATATTGAGTATGAGAGCCAGAGGTGGAGGAATGTGGGCTTGTTTGTGGTGTACATTGCATTCAACTTGGCTGCCATGCTGGTATTTTACTATTTAATCAGGGTGAAGATGTGGAAGAAATCGCGATTGTTCAGCTTGAAGAAGCAGTCCAGTAAATAGTTTTGGAGCTTGAAATTAATTAATTAATCAAATGTTCTGGGGTATCGCAGATAAACTTTGAATTTAGACTCGTAATTAGGATTTGATGTTCTACAGCCGCGGGTTCTGCGGCTGACCGATAGGGCAGAGCAATGTCTAAAAGATGAGCGATTTGAGCGAAATTTTTACGAGAAAAAAGCAAAAGATCAACAGAAGCAACGTGGACTGAGGTTACGTATCGGGATAGATTAGCGCAACGTAATGTTGTCCCATGGTTGCGGAGTGTTATGTGTGGTCATGACGTGAGGGGAAAGGATACGCGTCGCGATCATCCCGATACATCACAATTCGTAAAAGAATCCGTCGACTTGGCCATCGAAGTCGGGAATTTTCCGATGGATACGGTAGCCGGTACCAAGAGTTCGCTTGTGGGTGCAACTCGTTTACGCTTACGCTTACGCGTACGCGTACGGCGGTACCGCTGAGAATGAAGCTCATCGACCCTGACTCGCTTGCGTAACACCGCTGTGGGGCGATTCGGTTCGCCGAGACTTTAACGCACCAATGCCAGGTTACATTTACTCGATAACAATAGAGACCCTTGAGATATAAACCGGGGTGAAGTGAAACATTATTGGTACATGTTCTTTTAGCCGTGTATCGAGCAGAAATGCCAAGGCATTGGCTATCCAATAGAAGCACAGGGCCATACCACGATTTCCGACGACCTTCGGCCCGATCCCTATAAAGTACGATCTCGGATCGTCTGGTGCAACATGCAAAAGCTAAAAATGAACTTAAGCAAAGATTGGGCTTGTTTTATATGTACATGTGCCGAGAAATGCACCTGTGCGTCCATGAAGCTCGTTTTCGGCGGGACTTTTTTGCGGGAATCTCAGTGCAGATCTGTGGCGCCGCGTTCGAACAGATGGCCCCGTGTTTTAGTGAAGAAAGGCTGTGTTTCATTTACCTCCTATCAGATACCCCAGGGTACTTGAAAAATGTGCTACACATCAATAAGGAGAAACCGAGACGAGTGTCACCGATACTGCAAGCGATAAACTCATATTAGGATCACTTGTGCAGATCGATTGTGTGGTTGCAGAACACCCCGAGTTGTCGAGCATGGTGGGCCTACGTTAAGCCTTGTTTGAACTCTCGCATACTGATAAACAATGCAGAAAAGGGCTATAGCCAAGAGATTCTGATGTACACTACTAGACACAGTCCTGGGTGCGACATGACCGCAACGTAACAACCGAGTATCTGGATCAACAAAAAGTGGGGGAAGTCCTTCACTGGACTACAAATAGCGAGACGTATCTCGACAGTCAACTAAAAAAGAAGAACTCATCTCAATTGCAACTCATCAATGAAGTACTCTACTATTCTTGCCATCGCCGCTGCTGTTTCTCCAGCATTGGCCCGGGACATTCCAGCCAATGTGAAGACCCTGTACAACAAACTTAAAGCCCAAAACCAATGTGGAAGTGACAAGCTTCTCAAGTCCGGATTCCAGTCCACTGATGGGTCCAATGACAATGTCGCCTATTGCGAGCACGGCTCGTCTTATGTCTACCTCAAGGGCAAAGCGGGCAAGTTCACCAACTTGGATGTCGATTGCGATGGTAGTCAGTCCGATAAAGGTGACGGCCGTTGCAAGTCTTCTGATGACACTGAGGACATAACTGCGTTCCAGGACACTGTCAGCACCTACGGCATCCATGATCTTGATGCATACATCCACCCATACGTAGTGTTTGGCGATGAAGTCGGTGTCAAATTCAACCCGCAGAGCGTCGGGGTAAAGCCATTGTCCGTTATGGCAGTTGTGTGTGGAGATAACCTGATTTACGGTGTGTGGGGCGACACTAATGGCGACAAATCTCACGTCGTCGGTGAGGTCAGCCTTTCCTTAGCTACTGCTTGCTACGGCAAGAGCATGAACGGGGACAACGGCCACGACCCAGACGATGTCTTGTACATTGCTTTCACTGGTGACGATGCCGTTCCGGGTAAGAGTGGTGCGGAGTGGAAGGCCAAATCGTATGATGACTTTGAAAAGTCTATCACAGACCTTGGCAACAAGCTCATTGCAAGCCTTTAATAAGTCTTTCTCGCTTTTAAAGCCTTTTTATCTAAATATTTTATCAGACATATATATAGTATGTTAAACCATTTCGAAAAGACTCGGAGGTAACTGAGCTTAGGGAACCGATATGTCAAATCTAAAGCCGCATGCCTTGCGGCACGAGATCACAGTAGATTGTAACCGCGCTTACTGCGCGTTGTTATGCTGAATGGAAGTGCAGAGCTGGTGTTGGTAAAAACAAGCATCAGATGATTTGCTTAGGTAGCTCCGCGAAACTGACAGAGATTTGCACCCCAAGACATCGCTTGAATAGGTAACACACAATGCCAGGGTTATTTCTAGTCTAGTTTCCGATCTTGACGAAATTGCCGTAAAATCCAACATCCAGTTGCAGCAAAATGAGATGGGATCAGATAAACTTGAGTGTTCTTGTCAAGATCAGATAAGTATACATCTTTCCGCTGCAGGTGTGCACGGCTCCATCCCGCCCACTCCCTGCCGCCATTGAAACGTGTGGAGAGGCTGAATCTGATGGCTTTTTTAACACGACCGGGATTCGTTTTGCGTAATGCGGATTAGGTCCTTAAGTACTTGAAACACTTCCTTTATACACTCTGTGACATATCGAACCATTCTAGAAACCTGTCAAACGATTGCTATTTGAAAGATTTCGAAACTATGCCTGCGTCTCGATGTGGGGTCCGTCTTGGCAGCCTTCTTACAGATTTCCACTCAAGTTATGGCAACGAGAACAGGGGTATCTTTCGCAGAGACTGGCCTCCATCACGAGAGGTACGGCGTCAAAGGAGTTACAGTCAGTTCACAGCGTGAAAAATGGTAGTCCAAGAGACAGCTGTAGACGGAGTCTAGGAAGAAGCGCATATTCTCATTGCCGAATGTGATCTGCAAACTCCAGAAATTTACACATTGGTTTCAGCGATCCACGCGGGAGGATGTTGTCGCTCTCCCGTTGATGCCTTATCGGCGAGAGCCCGGTGGGCCAATAGGGGGTGTCTCAGGAACGGTCAAGCCTCACTATATGTGATTATCGGCCGTTAGAGATCTTGGATGGTTAAACGGCAAATATTGTTGACTGTACTTAAATGCCACAGAGACATGGAGTGGTACCGATGGCCGGGCGTATTAGCGCTTGTGATGTATGAAGGGTTTTATGCTCGCCATGTGAAATCTGGTCCGAACGGCTCACCAAGATGCATACGAGGGAAGTATCGATTCGAACCACATAATGTTGATACGCAATGCAAACACCTGAAAGGGATACCAGATGAAGCGTATCGCAGTGGGGTAGGCTTGAATCTCGAAGCAACCAGAGTCTCGAATGTAACATCACTCTCAGCGTTGTGTCTAACAAACTCGGAAAGCTGCCTAGAACATGCGGAGACTACATGATTGAATCGAGTTTAAAAGGCGAGCAAAATCTCTATAGTTCACTAGTCCTACATCAATAACAATCTCTCCAATATGAAGCTCTCTACCATCATCGCTGTTGCCGCAGCCGTTTCTCCAGCGTTGGCCGTAAACGTTCCAGCCAACGTCAAGGCCCTGTACAACAAGCTCAAAGCTCAAGACCACTGTGGCAGTGACAAGACTCTCAAAACTGGATTACAAAGTACTGTGGGATCTCAGGACGATGTCGCCTACTGCGAGCACTCCTCATCCTACGTTTACCTTAAGGGCCGAGTTGGCAAGTTCACTAACATGGACATTGACTGCGATGGCGCTCAAGGTGGTGGCGACGGCCGATGCAAGCCAGATAGCTCTACCCAGGACATAACTGCTTTCCAATATATCGTGAAAGACTATGGTATCAAGGATCTCAATGCCAACATCCACCCTTACGTGGTATTCGGCAACGAGGCCGGCGACAAGTTCTATCCTCAGACCGTCGGCGTCGAGCCATTGTCTGTTATGGCAGTTGTTTGCGGCGAGAAGCTCATCTACGGTATCTGGGGCGACACTAACGGTGCCGAGGAACACGTCGTTGGCGAGTCTAGTTTGGCGTTGGCTACTGCATGCTTCGGTGATAGCATGAACGGCAATAATGGCCACGACCCACTTGATGTGCTTTATATTGCATTCACCGGCAAGGAAGCTGTTCCAGGTGCTAGTGGAGCAGACTGGAAAGCTAGCAACTACAACGACTTTGAGGCGTCCATCACCGCACTCGGAAACAAGCTTATCGCCAGCCTCTAAATCTTCCAGATTAAATACGATTAGTATCCAAGACATATAGCCGTTTTTTGAATATCTTAATGTTTAAACTGTATTCAGACTCTGACAGCTGCGAAAGCCGCACATTGCGCGGCATGGTAATTTAGATCCTGCCAATTGATGGAAACACGAGTGCTCGTCGTTAAAACTACCACAGAAATGGAATAAGTATATTCAAAAGAGCCACTTCACTTAGTTTCCTATTTTTAACAGCTCCTTTGAGCCCACAGGTAATTGACGTCATGATTTCCCAATCTCGTGTATTGAACGTGCTTCAGCCGTGCGCAACATGAAAGGGTCCAACCACAATGCTAACTCTACGTCCGTTTCTTCGACGAGCCTTCAGCTCCAAACACACTGCATCTGAACTACACCACTCTCGTGAATGGCTAGCTGAGCTGAACTCGGAGTCTCTTCCCCGTCGCATATTCTCGGTCTCGTTCGCGAGATCTAGCGGCCCCGGCGGCCAGAACGTGAACAAGGTGTCTACCAAGGCTACAATCAAACTTACCAGCGAGCAATGGCAGCATGCAGACTGGATACCGGAGCCAGTCAGGGAGCAGGTCACGAGTGATACGTTTCCTTATACCACAAAGTCCGGTTCACTTGTTGTGCAGAGTGATCGTTCGCGCAGTCGCAGCGACAATGTGCAGGACTGTTACGACAAACTGGTGAGCCAGATCCGCGAGTTTACTTACATCGAAGGAGAACTCGACGCAGAAAAGATCAAGCGATGGGAGGAGATCAGAAAGGCAGCAAGCAATGAGCGGTTGAAGGAGAAGAAGATGAATAGGGATAAGAAACAGGGCAGACGAATGTCGAGGGATGAAATGTAGATCAGTATAATAAAAATGCGGATAAATCTATTGTACAGCATGATATATAAATAGTCTGAGTTTATCACGCCTCAGCAGTCTCTGAGGGTTTTTGACGTTTAGCCATTGGCGATCCTTCCTCAGCGTCGTCGTGGAGTCGTTTCGTACCAGATGGCGAGTCTACTGTGGAAGCCTCCACTTTGATTGCTACCGGTGCCTGCGACGTTGACTCGGTAGTAGTGGCGATTTCTGGTAGCTTCTCGAACAATCTTGCAAACCCCCTGACTTTATCGACTTCACTGAATCGTGCCCAAAACCCTTGGTCTCGGGCTGCTCTAAGCCCGCGCCAGTTGGCACATGCAAGATTCTGATCTACTTCTTCAATTTCGTATTTGAGGTCTTCTATTGAAGTTGGAGATTCAGTACCTGTGCCATTGATCGGATTCTGTTCTTCACTTTCCATGCCTTCTTCTTTCTTTATTTCGACCTTCTGTTCTTCAATTCCATCCTCCTCTTTCTTTACCACAGCTTCCTGCTCTCTTTTCTTGTCTTCCCGCTTCTGTTCTAGAGCCGATAATTCTTCCTTCTTGAGCTCTAACTCCTTTCGCAACTCAACACTTTTTTGATAGTAGCTGAATGCCGAATGGTCCTGCTCGTGGGAAGAATCTCGAGCAAGTCTTTCCAATCCAGTTCCGATTTTCCAAGCTTTAGTGAGCGCGGCAGTGCCCATTGTGTGCCAGAACTTCTTTCTCGGTTTTTTGAAGGCCTCCAACTTCTGCGACGCTTCTGATCCCTCATCATCCGACATTGGTTTGCTAATGAACGACGGACAACTCTGTAGCTTCCAGACAGACCAGTAGATATCACTGTTCAGTACCATCTGAGCGGCATCCAGAAACCCAGGTTGCAAGTCCAATGCTCTTTGCGACGATCGTAATTGTGATCTCGTTTTGCCGAAAAACTGTACATCTTCATCCGATAGAGTAAAGCCATACATGACAGCCTTGTTGACAGCGTTGATATCTGGCCAAGTCTTTTTCGAATCTCCGCTCACGCTTAAGAGAAAATCACACAATATTAGAACTTGCAGTAAAAGAGTGCGTCTGAATATTGGGTCATTGAGCTGAAGTTCAAAAAGGTCCTTGTTAGTGAGCCATTTTGGCACCACGACAGTAGTGTCTTCCAATGACGGGGTACTTCTGGCTGTCTGGCTCTCACGGCTAGATTTCGACGACTGATGACTATCGCTTTTCTTCAGCACGCTAAGCACATTTTTCAACTTCATTTTGAACTCTTTTAGAGCAAAATTGTTGAATAGTTTTGTGGGATCCATAAAGCAGGACTGCAAGGACCAGAATTGCTCGTAGATTTCGTCGTCTGGGAGACCCCGAGAGTTCTTGTTCAAATTGTGATCACCGTCCTCGTCGATTTCCTTTGCTTCCTCATACACCGTCACGTTCTCTTTATCAAACTCACCGCGCAAATTGAGTCCACTTTTTTCGTTCAGTGGAAACGCGCGGGTAAGGAACATTGCAATGGCGGCTGAGAATCGGGAATGCTGGTGCTTCGAAAGCCGTCGAGTCAGCCTATTACAATATCGAATCAGAGTCAGGCCCGGCGATTTATTGCCTACCAGTCCTTTACACAGTACCAACTCTCGTGACTTCATGTATTCCCAGAAATGCTCGCACCAGGTGATGGTCTGAATGTCGAGCACTTCCTCGATGAGGTTATGCACAAGCGTCAGTCCGATCTTTTCCTTGGCCAATCCTAGATAGTACACGCAATCCAGAAGCACGCTCGTATTGAGGCCGTCATTGTCTGTAGCAGAATAGTCATGGAGCGTTTCCTTCGCGGCCAGTTCGAATGCCAGTAACTGCTGGTCGTCGGATCCGGCTAGCTGCCCGTACCACGCTAAAAGGGTCTCTGAAGTACTAGGCGGAAGAAGCTCGTGTAGTGGATCTGAAGGGCACGTCAAGCTGCTTAGCAGCTCTTGCAGACTCGCTGCTATCTGCCCGACCTCCATTGTCCTACTGCTTTTCACCACCGTTAGACTGAAATTGTGAAGGTATTGAGAGGGATCAACTTTGTGCGCGCGCATGTCAACCGCACGCCGCAAGCCGCAGAAATCGGAGGGGTCCATGGGGTAGGCTACTCGTAGAACAGATTTCATTACTAAGACGATAAAATAATAAACAAATAAAAGGACGAGAACCTCATAATATGGTAATAACGTGAATAAATATAGTTTTTGTATCGGGATTGACGTATCAATTTTATTGCTGAGGGTTCCCTGCGCCATATACACCTGCAAATTGATTTTGATTCTGCTGTTGCTGCTGCTGCTGCTGCTGCTGCTGTTGTTGTTGCTGCTGCCTCTGGAGTAGTTGCTGTCGCTGCTGTTGTTGAAGCTGTTGAAGGTATTGATTGTTTTGGAAATTTTGCTGCGGTTGTAATCCAGCATTCATCTGCTGCTGAGTATTGACACCCATTGCACGATTCTGCATCCGCTGTCTCTGCAGCATCTGCATCTGCTGATACTGGGCAGGAGGCATACGATTAGCATTCATCATCATGCCATTCTGAGACTGTAGACCA
Source organism: Blastobotrys indianensis (assembly GCA_030558855.1). Taxonomy (NCBI): domain Eukaryota; kingdom Fungi; phylum Ascomycota; class Dipodascomycetes; order Dipodascales; family Trichomonascaceae; genus Blastobotrys; species Blastobotrys indianensis. Next base: position 399,107 of record JAKTQK010000003.1, read on the forward strand.
GCCGCAGCCGCAGCGGCTTGTTGCTGCTGAAGTAGCTGTGCGGCCTGCTGCTGCTGTGAAAGCTGGGAATGCCCGCCCTGCTGAGCATGTATCTGTGCTTGAGCCTGAGCTTGGGCTTGTGCACGGGCTTGAGCCTGCGCCTGGGCATGGGCACGAGCCTGAGCTTGTGCTTGAGCCTGCGCTTGTTGAGCCTGGACTTGTGCTTGCATCTGTACTGGCACTTGAGGAATTTGTGGAGTATTGCCCTGATGCTGGACATGTTGGATCGACTGCTGCTGAGACTGCTGCTGCTGATGATGCTGTTGTTGTTGCTGTTGTTGTTGCTGCTGTTGTTGTTGTTGTTGCTGCTGCTGTTGTTGTTGCTGCTGAAGCTGTTGTTGTCTCTGCCGCTCTTTCTTCTTGCGAATCTGCTCAATAAAGCTCAAGCGCGTGAATTGGGCACTGGTATTCGTCGAGTTGTGATTTGAGCGCAAGTCGTCGAGCACTAGCATCATCTCCTCATACTCGGTACCATGATGAGCCATGTCTTCATGCATTCCACGTCTCTTACGAGTTTGAGGCTCTCTAAACGCATGCAGCTGTTCATTTGCATCTTTGATATCTTCAAACTTGAGCTTTTTGCGCGGTGGCTGAATAGGTGCTTGGTAGGGATTCGATGGTACCGATAGATCAACATTTCGAACAGTCAAAGAGAGTACCTCAGCCTCCAGCGCCAGTGCCCATTGATCTGTGAAACGACCATGGCTGGTATCTGTTGTGTACAGCATGTCATGGTACAATGAAAGCGCAGTCGGGCGCATGATCGCTCGGTATGTAATAGGTTCAGGCTTGTTTTGGTCACTGCCAGAAGAGCTTGGAGGCGTTTCAGTTTTAGTGTTCCCATTAGCATCCTTTTCGTCTCTATTTGTCGGCCTTTCTTGTGGTGCATTCCGATGGTCGATCAGTTTCACGATAATGCATCCTTCGTAGAACCTTACTCCAGAGTCTCTAAACACCTCCGCAGCTGCAGGAGGAATCTCCTCATCTAGCAGGTACTCCATGAATATTTTAATCAGCGGGCTATTCTTGGGCAGTACACCCTCATGATTTCCAAAACGGAAATGCGTATGATGAATGTGTAGCTCAAGACTAGGTGGTTCATTTTCATATTTTTTGAGCAGGGCCTCGCTCGTCTCGGTGAAGATCCTATTATCTCTCATTGCCATCCGTCGAGCCTGCTCAGCATTTAATTTCGCACGTTGCTGCGCCTGGAACTGTACTGCTTTCTGCATTTGAGCCTGTGCCTGTGCCTGCTGTTGAGGTGTCATTGGTGATCCGTTCATTTGGCCCGCAGGTTTTATATCATCCTCATCGTCTCGTATCACACGCTTTCTGTCGCTTCCAGAGCGCGTATTCATTATGTTTTGGCAGAATTCCAAAAGCTCGGCGCCGATTACCACCTGCGAGAAGTCGTAGTGCACGCGATGAATAGTCGGGAGCTGCGTACAGGCAGATGATGGAAATTGTCGCGGGGGAAATTGGAAGCTTGGGACCGGCTGCTCGCACGGGCCACAACCAGAGTGATATGGTAGGACTGCCGCAAAGAAACCAAACGACACATGAATACGAAACTAATAGATATCTATTGATGTTTAAAAAATGGGACTTGGAAAATTTTGGATGAGAAGTGTGAATTTCCAAATGTCACCACCATAAAAACTATCGGTCACGGCTCAACACTACGAATTGAACTGAGCTGGTAAATGGAATTTTTTCAAAATATGAAAAAAAATGGGAATAAATAAATCAATGTGAATCGTGCTCATTGATCGAGTACTGAGAAATTGATTAAAAGGTGCATATGCCTAAAAAGCTGATTTTCGCACGCTTCAAGAAGGGTTCTGACGCGATGAATGTAGTGTTCTAGCTACGTACGGAGATGCCCAAACCATGCATAAGCGTATTCTCCTTTGTTACATAGGGAATCAATCGAGGCGTAGAGAGTATGAAGATTTAGCGGTTATGATACAGTAAGGCATTCACACAATGGAATCATATAAATCACCACCCTCTGGATCGTGTGCATTCTGAAGGCAGCGAGGCTACGTCGAATGATGCCATGCTAAGACGACCCTGAAGTCTGCTATGAGTTACTGCAAGTAGAAGTACGGTGCGGTTCTTCAGATTCGCGAGCTATTTGTCGTGTCTCTCAGTATATTAGAAAGCCCCTAGGATACAGACCAAAAAAATGAATCGAAAGTCAATGAAAATTATAATACAGAGATAAGCTAGTCTACCATACCTGCTGCAATCCCAAAACAGAGGTAATCAATCCGCAGAGACCAACAAAGCCATCGTCAAACTTGATGAGACCAAGTCCACTGATTGGTATCGTCGAATCGAGAAGATCCCACAAAAACTGCTTTTGAGCAGCCTTGAGCTCCAGCTGAACCTTCTTCAAGCTTTCGCCGTCTTTCTCCTCTTCTCGAGCTAGTGCGAGCCCGTTTTCCCTCGCTTTGTAGAATCTTCGGGTAGAGTTGATGAGGTTGGACACAATGCCAAACAGCCAGAGTCGTTGGGCCAATTGCTGCACTTTGGCAGGGTTATGAAGAGTTCTGATCTTAGTAGCATGAAGCCAGATAACCGTGTCCAAAGTCATGTAACCGAAATATCCGATCTGTCGGCCAATGGTGGTTAGTCTGAGCAAAGGGTCGGCAGTTTGATTGTTGAATGCAGCAACGCCGAGCTTTAGATGCGACAGGGGCTTGCCAACTCGGAAGAGCTTTCGGCTCACAGTTAGCTGGGCCTGTAGGTTCTTCCAAAACTGTATGGTTTCCTTGGAATATCCCTTCATGTATAGGTAGTATGCGAAGAACCGCGACCAATACTGGACCGTCCGCATGAGCTTCTCACGACCGACTGCAGTTACGGTTAGTTTCGTGCGACAATAATTTCAGACATACTGGTCGAGTCGAGTAGCTTCAAAACCCGCTGATAAGTTGGATGATTTACCGACAGTGACATTTTTTTCTAGCGCTTCTCTAGTTCGGTGAAACTCTGTGGGGGAACCCTGCCGGTTTATATAGTCCACGCCGAGTCCGCCCAACGTGAAGTCACAAGCCGAGGACTGATATGAGCGTGAGCGGAGGTCACCACCACCCACGCGATCATGATTAAAGTTGCACACCGATGCGGCGAGCTTGTTTAGCTTTGGCATTTGAGTCTATGAAATCTACCAAATTTATATATTTTTCCGTCCCCGAAATTAGTGATATTCAAGGCATACCATGACCTTCCCTCGCGATTGCGCAATTTAAAGCCGCATAGAGCCGCATGTGCTTGTCGTCCGTTCCGGCAGCAGAATGTTGAGAAATTTGAGTTGACGGCCTTGATCTAAATAGATCCATGATGTAATGGTAGACAAAAATATTTAGAATTAAATGTATATATACAAATCGTTAACAGAAATACAGAATTTTTATTTTTTTTCAAGTCTCTTAGACTCCGAGTTCTTTGCTTCCAATGTACTCGCTCCATCGCTTTACTTCGGCTGGAATCTCACCTTGCTTTCGAGCCAAAGATTCTGGAAGCTTGGCAGCGAGTGTCTTGGAGAAGAGGATAGCGGTCTGAGGCTCGTTAAATAGCGGAATACCAAAATCGATGGCGTTTCGTCGCATAATGTAATCCTCATCCTGGAACGACTCGGCTCGAGCTCGTGCCAAATTAATGACACCCTTGATCTCATGCTGCTCAAAGCACTCACCCAGCTTTCGCTTATCGTCCTTTGGAAGTACAAGAATCTCAGACTCGACACCAACCTTTGCAAGATACTCCTTGACTTCTTCGGTGGCAACGTAGAACTTGTAGCCCAATGGGTTCAAGTTTTGAGCAACCTGCTGCAAATAGTCATTACCAGTGTCACCGCCAAACAGCAAGCCGGATGGTGGCTTTGGAACCTTGAAATTCATGGTGGACTGAATAGACGCCCAGTATGCCTCAATCAAATCCTTACCGAAGCATGCAACTTCACCAGTGGAGGCCATCTCAACACCCAAGAATGGATCAGCTCCAGCCAATCGAGTGAAGGAGAACTGTGGAACCTTGGTTGCAACATAGTCTCGCTTTTGGGCCATCAAGTCAACAGGTTCAGGAGCCTGTCCGATCAAAGCCTTAGTAGCGACCTCGATGAAATTCTTGCCAAGCACCTTAGAGACGAATGGGAAAGATCGAGAGGCTCGGATGTTGCACTCAATAACCTTAAGCTCATCACCAGCCTTGATAATCTGCATGTTAAATGGACCAGTGATCTTCCAAGCTTCAGCAACCTTTTCAGCAATACCCTTGAGTCGCGCCATCTCAGTCTCATTCAACCCGACAGGTGGAAGCACCAAAGTGGCATCACCAGAGTGGACACCGGCATTTTCAATGTGTTCGGAAATAGCGTGAACAAGAAGCTTACCTTCGGAAGCGACACCATCAACATCAATCTCCTGAGCGCCTTCGATGAACTTGGTAATAACAACTGGGTGATCTGGAGACACGGAAGCGGCATTGCTCAACTTGGCGTCAAGCTCAGACTCGTCTCGGATGACAGACATTGCGGCACCAGAAAGAACGTAGGATGGTCGGACAAGCACTGGGTATCCCACACGGTCGGCAAAAACCTTAGCATCATCAACGGACGTAAGCTCCTTCCAAGCAGGCTGATCAACTCCAATAGAATCCAAAATGGAAGAGAACTTGTGACGGTCCTCGGCCTGGTCAATGTCCTTTGGATCAGTGCCGAGAATCTTAGCACCACCCACTTCCTGCAACTTCAAGGCAATGTTCTGTGGCAGCTGACCACCAACAGACACAACGGCACCTTGGGCATGCTCCAATTCATAAATGTCCATCACTCGTTCATAGCTGAGTTCCTCGAAATATAAACGGTCAACCTCATCGAAATCGGTTGACACAGTCTCTGGATTGTAGTTGATCATCACTGTCTTCTTGCCAAGCTCTCGCAAAGATCGGGCGGTGGCAACAGCACACCAGTCGAACTCGACAGAGGAACCGATTCGGTAAACACCAGAGCCCAAAACCATGATACCACGATCAGTGAACTCGACATCGTGGCTAGACGCGTTGTAAGTAGTGTAAAGGTAGTTTGTATCGGCAGGGAATTCAGCAGCAAGGGTATCAATCTTCTTAACAAAAGGTCGAATGCCAAAGCTGGTTCGTCGAGCACGAACTTCTTGTTCAGTAGAGCCCACAGCAAGAGCGATCTGGTGGTCGGAGAATCCAAGCTTCTTGGAGTCAAGCATGACCTCCTGGGTAACGCCATACAAAGAACCGATAGCTTCAAGCTTCTTCTGCTGGTCAACAATGTTCATCAGCTTATACAAGAACCACTTGTCTATCTTTGACAATTCATGCACTTGGTCAACAGTGTAGTTCTCATGAAGCAAAGCTTGTCCAACAGCCAACCATCGTCGGTCAGTTGGGTTAGCCAACACGTCGTCCAAGTTGTCAAACTCAGCACCTTGGAAACCAATGAGGGAAGGATCAATCTGTCGGATAGCCTTCTGGAAGGATTCCTCAAACGTTCGGCCGATAGCCATAACCTCACCAACGGACTTCATTGCAGAGCCGATATCTCGCTTGACATGCTGGAACTTGGACAGATCCCATCGAGGAATCTTTGTGACCATGTAATCGAGCGATGGCTCAAAGTTAGCCGAAGTGGTTCGAGTAACAGCGTTTGGCAATTCAGGCAAAGTGTAACCAAGAGCAATCTTAGCGGCAGTGTAAGCCAGCGGGTAACCAGTAGCCTTGGAGGCAAGAGCAGAAGATCGGGAAAGTCGAGCATTGACTTCAATCACACGGTAGTCAAGTCCATCTGGTTGAAGCGCGTACTGAACATTACATTCACCAACGACACCCAAGTGTCGAATAATCTTAATAGCAGCAGATCGTAGCATATGGTATTCTTCATCAGACAAGGTTTGCGATGGAGCAACGACAATAGAGTCACCAGTGTGTACACCCAGAGGATCAAAGTTCTCCATATTGCACACAGTAATACAGTTTCCTTCTCGATCACGAACAACCTCATACTCGACTTCCTTCCATCCCTTCAACGACTTTTCAACCAAGATCTGTCGCGAAAGTGAAAGAGACTGCGAAGCCAAATTGTGGAGCTCCTGTCGATTGTTGGCAAACCCAGACCCGAGACCACCAAGAGCATAGGCCGATCGCACAATGATTGGATAACCAACCTGCTCAGCTGCGGCCAGCGCATCATCGACAGTCTCAACGGCGATACTTTCGGCAATAGGAATATCGATTTCTTTCAATGCCTGTGCAAACAAGTCTCGATCTTCAGAAGTTTCCAAGGTCTTAATTGGAGTACCAAGAACCTTAACATTATATCGGTCAAACACACCCATCTTGTCGAGCTCTACACCGACATTGAGACCGGTCTGGCCACCAAATGTCAGTAAAATACCGTCAGGCTGTTCTCGTTCGATAATGTACGTAATGTACTCGGCAGTGACAGGAAGGTAGTAAATCTCATCTGCCAAAGCATGCGACGTCTGGTTAGTAGCGATGTTAGGGTTGATAAGAATCGATTTCTTATTCGATTCCTTTAGAGCCTTAATAGCTTGCGAACCTGCAGAGAAAAAAAAAGTTAGTAAAGGAATAAATAAAAGCCGAAGGCCGAAGGTCACATACCAGAATAGTCAAACTCGCCTGCTTGGCCAATACTGAGGCCGCCGGAGCCGATAATGAGGACCTTGTTTACGTCCACCAAACTCTCAGCCTTGCCGGCCTGCGAAAGGATACCAGCACCAGCGTACGTTTTGCTATTGCTTGAGTTCCATCGCTTCAGCGTCTGGTTCTTGTGGAATCGCTGTGCTCGTCGCACCGCAGCTGCAGACGAAAGCCTCAGCGTCGACAAGGACGACAGCTGCGCGGCGGTTCGAGCCAAATGTGTCGACGGTCGTACCAGCATTTGTCGAAAAGAAGTGCTAGTCCTTGAAGAGATTGGTCGCTTGTAAAAAAAAAGTGAAAAATTTCAGGGACGCAGACTCAAAGCCCAAGAAAAAAAATTTCAATATCCCGGGTATGTCAATCTGTATATATGTGTTTGCTGGTGCCGGAAAATGAGTCTTTTCGAAAAAAAATCCAAGACACCGCTCTCTCTGCGGTTAATGACTCTTTTTCCACCTGCAGCGCAGCAGCAGGGGCGCTTCCCGGTTATCGCGCGCGTTTATCTCGCGAAAAAACCAACACACCAGCGAGAAAAAAAAAATTTGGGACTGAGCGCGTAGAATATGCCATGGAGAATAAAGTTAAAATGTTATGCATGGAGGTGTGAGTGTGGAGAGAGAGAAGTGAGTGAGAGGAAAGATGGGAATGCCCATGCTTAAACTCTTGAGCTTGCCGCTTTCAGAAATTTTTTCTGCACGACACAAATCGTGTGGTCATTTGTACTAGGGAAATGTATGGCCAAACCCCATTGTTCAACGTGCGGCTCGGGCGGCGATGCTGTCTCACCAAAGAGTCACTGAGAGCGTACAAGGTAGTACATGTTTGCTCGGATTAAATAGTTTTAATTATACTGTAATAATTCTTCCGAGGCTAATGCAGAGGGGAGAGTAAACTGAATCAAAAAGTTTTGTATTAGAGAGAGAGGTAAGAAAAGAAATCTACAATAAGTCATCCTCGGCACCGGTAACTTTCTCCTTGATCCGGAGCATAATAGTCGTCTTCCATTTATCGAGCTTTGAAAATTGATCATACTCTGCTGCTTTGGTAGAGAACTCTTCGACATCGCCCTCTTTGACAGCTTGGGTGAGGTTATGCAGCAGCTGGCACTCTCGCGTCTGCCCAAAACCAGGGTCAAGGGACACATACTCGTCAATACACCGCTCAGCATCTACAGTGTCCTCTCGAGCCAATCTGCAGAGCCCTGCACGCAAGAAATGGTCTTTAACACCCCATCGTGTTAGATTGTCTTTCAGGCTCTGCTTGGCGACCTGATCAAAGTTCTCAATGGCGGTAGCGTAATCGCCAAACAGGCCTGCTTGCTCAGCAACCTTGAGATATGCCTTATTCGAAAGAGATGCGGCCTGATCCTGCAAGTACCAGTCACCAGCAGTCTTGTATGCTTCGATGGCCTCTGACGGCTGTTCCAGTTCTTCGTGGAGATCGCCTAGATCCATTTGGTAATTCGCAGCCCGACGGAACTGGCCACGGGCCGTAAACTGCCCGATAGCTTTGCTCAGTACTCGAGCAGCATCTCTTGGTTCGACCAACTTGTAGCACTTGTAAGCCTCGACATACGTATTGGAAGCGTCGTCCCTTGCTTCGCTCTTCTCCTGACAGGCAGCAGCTTTCTCAAAGGTTTGTCCCGCACTAAGAGCTTTTTGAAATTGAAAATTAGCACCCACAAACAAACGCAGTGTAAAAATAAAAACTTACAGTCCTTTTGAACCCGATAAGCGTTAGCAGCACGGATATAGTTCTCAGCGGCATCTTCGAGCCGAGAAGAGTTACCGCCACCAAGCCAAGAAGTGAATTTGCTCTGTGGTGCTTCGAGCTTCTTTGCCTATATAATCATACCGATTAGCATTTCATACACGATACGTTGGCCAAACACTTACCTCTCTCAAATAGTACTCTGGATCCATCGTGGCTCACTGATCGTTTATTGTGTGTGGACCCCGCCAGATATATTGTAAGGGCGGTGGGATTCTCCTGTCAGTGCGTGTGCGGATGAGAGCGCGCGGACTTGGCTCACGCTCAGAGATTACCCGGTGCCTCCCCCCAAGCGGCATGCTTCCTGACGACCACGACGCGAACGCGGCGGACAAAACAAGATATATATGACAGAAGACGAGGAATCTGTGCGGTTTAAAGCTCTGAACAAAATCAGCATTCGTTCCTTGGAGGAATCGGTCAAATATTTGACGATAGACAGGCTGGCCTCTTGCTATCCGACAATCGCGTCGACCGAGAAGGGAACGAATGCCCTCAAGCAGGCGCGTTCTCAAATTGTCAGCCACTGGCACACCACGGCGACCAAAGAGTTCCAAAACGTATTCGAGGAACGCAATATGCGACAAAAGCTTTTCGAATTGGACGAGCTAATAGCACGAGCAAGGAGCCGCAAGGAACTGGCGGAGGAAGAACGTACGGTGAGCGACCGGCCACTGTTCGCCGACGCGTTGACTCCCAGTCAAATCGTCGAGGCACACTTACGGCCACTACAACTTGCTGAAATCGAAAGAGTCGAGAAGGAGTTGGAAGCAGTAAAGAAGGAGAATGAAGAGCTGCTCAAGCGGGTCGAAACGGACTTTACCAAGGTCCAATCCACCGCGGAAGACATTCAAAGCTTTGTTGAAGAAGTGGAAAACGCGGTGCACGCGTCGGAGTCACTGCCTACGCGTCCTGAAATCGGCCGGTGGGTAAAGAAAGTCGAACTGTAAAAAAGCCATTTAAGCTTTCCTTGTCACGAATTTACGAAATTATTTAATCTGTATTAATAAGGTGTGTGTGTGTAGTACTAACAATTTTATGTCATGTTTTCGAATGTGAGGCTTTGATTTGTGTTTAGTATTTGATTTAGTCAATGCTACAGAAAACGACAGAAAGGAAACATAAGAGGGAGAAAAAAGTTTAGAATCTAATAGAGGAGATTTATTTGTCCAAAAGGTAATTGGTAGCTTCGGCCAGATCGAAATCCTTCTTGTGAAGAGCCTCGATAGCATCCTGCTGACTGAATCCCATACCAGTCAACTCGAGAATCGCCTGAGAATGTGGCGTATTTCGGTTAGGAATTGGGGCTGCTCGGGCGGCTGGAGGAATACCCTGGACTGGCGGAATGCCCTGAGCTGGAGGTGCGGCGGTCGGTGTTTGTTGAGGAAGTTTAAAGGCACTGTTAATGTCTTCCGACGAAGCTACAGGTGGCGCCCCAGGAGCATTGTTGCTGAATCCCGCGAAAAGCTGCTCCCATTCATCGTTGGAAGTCGCGGGGGCAGCAACAGCAGGCAGAGATGCTGGAGGAACGGGCGTCGACGTTGACGCACTCGTCGCTGCAGGCGCAACATTTTCAAAGGCACTGTCAAAAGTAGCCTGGAAATCATCGTAGTCGTTATTGAACTTGAAGTCGATATCGGATTGATCCTGCTTAGCTTCACTCAGGTCGCTGAATGCACTAGCAAATGGATCAGTGACGACTCGCTTCTGCTCCGTAGCAGCTTCTACCCCCTTGTCCAGCTTTGGAGTTTGAATGTGCGATTCGTCAGGTCTAAACTGCTCGACATTCGCAAGTGGCACCACTGGATGAGCAGAAGGCGAGGAAGGTGCCGAAGTGTACAGGTTACCATCAATTGAAGACGTCGAGTCCGCGTTCGTACCAACATCATTATTATCGTCACCAGCAGTTGCAGCCACACTCGATTGATCGCCGGCAGTAACAGGGTTGAACTGCTTACCACCCTTGGTGATGTCTTCTGGGCCCTCATCGTCGGAGCTACTTTCGTCAAAGTGCTCCACTTCGTGAATAGGAGAAAACTCAGTGTTGTACTGCTGGTTCTCAGCCCAATCCTTGGTGGAGATCTCGGAGGTGGCAGCTTCCGATGGTGGGAATCCACCAGGAATAACTGAGGCACCGACAATATCTTCACGCCGCACCTCATTGCTGGCCGGTGATTCACCCTGTTCCTTGTCGCTACTCTCTGCATTGACCATCTCGAACGAGTCTGTAGAGTGCCGGGCATCGTCGCCCTTGCTCGAAGGCTGGTAGAGTTCTTCGTCATCGGCCGTTAGCGTGGCTAGACTGCCCTGTCGAAGCTGATCAATCTGATTTTGCTTCTCTTCGAAATTGATCGCATTTTCATCAGGTGTCCCAGGCTGCGAGATGTCCCCCCGCTGGGATAGCGGAGGATTATTCTGCACAGACGAAGTAGCCGATTCTGGTCGAACTATTGGCAGAGTGAAGCCGCCAGCATTAGAGTTGGTCTCTGCATTATACTGAAAGTCGGAAGCAGGAGGAGATGAGTTGGGTGTATCGACAGTGTTTCGGCTCGACGCAGTGGGATCGACCGTTGATGGTGATGTGACATCAAGCCGGCCAAACGACTCCTCGAATGCACGTTGTCGATCGGAGATATTTTGATCGTTATCAAATACATTCTCAGTAGCCTGAGGGAATGGAGCATTACCTCCGAAACCGGAAAAGAAGGGATTCGCACTGTTTTGTCGTGGAGGCTGAGCAGGCGGAGACACAGAAGACCCATGGGTTGACGTAGCCAGATCCTTTTCTAGTTCTGCCGCTCTTACAGGTGGAGTAGGAACTTGTGCAGCTTCATTTACAAGCTCTCGGGTCTTGTTCAGATCATTCTCAGCAATAGTTCGATCGGCTTCAGAAGTCGCCAACTGCTGCTGGGACACGGCAACTCGGTCTTGATGCTGTTTGAGCTCCTTTTCGGCGCTCTCGAGATCGCTCTTTAGCTTTGCCACTTGCTCATTGGTAGTGTTGATCTTCTCCTTCAACGAGGCACTCTCTTGCTGCACAGATGTGAGCTGCGCCGTAGACTGCTCAAATTGTGCATGTAGAGCATTGAAGCTGGCTTCCAGAACATTGAACTCTTGCGTCTTCTGTTGCGTCTCCTGTCTTGCCTGTGTCAATTGCTGCTCGACCTCCTTAACTTTTCGAACTTCTTCATCGTAGTTAGATCGAAGAGCTGCAAGCTTTCCTTCAATCTCCTGCTTTCGGGCCAATATTTGCTGAAGCTCTTGTTCACTACCCTGTCGCTTAGTCTGCAAGTCTACAGTCTGGCTAGTAAGTGTGCTGATCTGGTTTGACAAGTTTCCAAACTCAGTTGTCGCATCCGAGAGCTTTTTGGCAGACTCGGGATCGTCAACAAGAAGACTCTTGCTTACGGTATTGTTGTTATCCAGCTGCTTTGCGCCGTTGAGTTGTGGGGACTGGCCCTGGAGCCCTGAATCATGTCTAGTGATAGACTGGCCAAACGTCGAAGTTGGCACGAAATGCTTGACTTCAGAGGTGGTTCTTGGAGAGCCGATCACAGGTGAGGCTGGTTTGAACGCAGCAGTGGCAGGCGGAGTCGGCGTGGAAAACAAATCATTAAGCTGCGCAAGATCGTTGATAGAGCTGTTGTTCTGTTGCGGAACAGGGCGTGTAGGTGGCACTTGCGCAACGGCCCTCTGCTGCTGTTGTTGTTGTTGTTGTGGCGGATCGTTATTTGGCAAAAAGACAGGGTTAGGAGCGCCCTGAGCAGACGATACAGAGCTCTGTCGAGAATTTGGAGTATACAACAGAGACTGTGGTAGCACGGATGGTAATTGCCTTCCTTGTAGTCGCTGCTGTACCAAATACATTGCGATTGCAAACTCATTCTTGGTAAACTCGCCCATGTTGTTGACATCGGCCAAATCCCATACTTGAGCCAAAGCTTCTTCTGGAAGCTTAGATGTAGTCAAGAAGGGGACAACCTCGCCAGCTCCAATTGTGCCCTTCTTTGCGGTGTCGAGACTGCTGAATATGCCATCAAATCGAGCCCTTTCCTTGGGGCTAATCTGCCACTCAGCAGAAGCTGGACCAACCGGCTGCCTGTGTGCACTATTGATAGATCCACCAGTATATTGGCGTGCTACCGGCTGCTGGAAAACGCCTGAAGAGCTTGAAACCCTACTCACGCTCTGACGAGATGCAGGACGTCCCGCAGCCGCCTCGAACAACGCCGGAGGAAGTGTATCAGGGAAAGCTTTCATCGACCCATTCAACGTACATTGGATAAGATGCATAGCAACGACAAATTCTGCTTGGTTAAGCGAGCCCCGCTGATCAGTATCTGCTAGGTTCCATATTTGGCCCAAGGTTTCATTCGGTAGTCGCGCTTTCAAAAAGATATTTCTGGCAACTTCTCCATCTAGATACCCGTTGGGCGCACTCTTGGAGAAGAGGCCAATAAATCTCGTCCGGTCGTTAGGATTCAGTGCTGGAACTCGTGGTCCCCCCGTAGAAACTGGCACTTGGGCCGCTGCAATTGGTGCAGGAGACAAAATGCCCGGGCCAGCAGGACTTGAGACACTGCCTCTTGGTTGCCCGTCGAATTTCGGTAACGGGCCCGCTATCAATATTAGTTTTTTCCAGCTAATACTCGCCTCCAGCAAACTTACGATAATCTCCAAGAGAAAGGCTTACTGTCTGTCCTCCCTGCGCTTGGCCAATGATTCGTAGTGCCAGCGAGAAGCCAATCTGGTTCAAAAAGCCTTGGTTTTCGGAATCTGAAATCTGCCAGATTTCGCCGAGCGTAGCTGGAGCGAGTCCAGATCGACTAAATAACGTCTTTGCCACTTCTCCCGTGACAATACCCAAGCCCTCTGGGTCGCATTGCTTGAACAGCTGCCCATAAAGACGCTTCTCCTCCGGCGAAAGCGTGATAGTACGTTCGCCTTCATAGTTAGCAATTGGTGCACTCGAGCTTAATAACTTACTGGACAAACTCATGGTCAATGTATATCTTCCTAGTATCCGAACAAGAAAAGTCTGTGATTCGTTTGACTATTCCTTTAAAGGTCAATTGTGTAGTATTTGTGTGCTTTTGAATCCCGCCTTTTTGGATACCCCAGGACCAAAAAAAAAAGGAAGCAAAACCCAAATAAGAAGCTCTACCGGTAAACGAGAGTAGAGATTGAGGCTGACTTTAAGACCTCAAATCTAATAAACACACAGAAAGCAAAAGACGACCAGAGTGTGTACAGACGAATGTGTGGAGGCTGTGTCCGCTTTGTGTTTGTGTAACGCGACGGACGGGAGTCGGAGCGTGTTACGTTAAGGGGCGAGCCACTGCGCGGCTCTTCGCTGCCCCGCAGTTTCCGAGCATGAGAGCTTAAGCAGAGAGAGACAGCCTTATATAACAGCTTCAGTCAGTTACAGCTTCCACGGTTATCTGATTACACTAATCGTTTGTAAAACTTGAGGGCATTTGTTAACATCTCTTCATGAAAGGGGACATTTGCCGGCTAGACCGAATCCTATATGGTCGCTGTTGATCACTCCACTCTTCAGTGCTTTACGGAATCGTATGTACAATGTAGTGTCAAATGAAAAGACTGTGTAAGAGCTTGTTTTCTAGCGTAACTTGAGGCGAATAACTTGACAGCCGGATAGCTCGCGGCCATATAGTATTCATATACAATTGATAAATATTGGTCGATCAAAAACTATTGACATAAATATGCATACGGAGAAACTCGAATTCAATCAGAAGCAACACCTGCCTTTTGTGACCAGTACTGATGTTTCTTTTTCTCCTTTTCAAGAGCTTGAGTGCGACTATCTTCGTCATTATCGGATACATCGCTCTTCACTGAAGCCGGTGCCGAATCGTTTTCAGACGAGTCTATAACGATGACGCTTGGCGACTTTGACTTTTTCTTTTCATCATCTGAAGACTCGTCATCGGAAATGAACAGAACGTCCGGTTTGCGAAGCTTGGCTGGTGGTGCTTCGGACTCCTTAATCTTAAGACTCTTCTTTGCAAGTTTCACATCATTCGACTCATTTCTGACCAAATCTCTCGAATCCTCAAAATCTCTTAGCGGGCCCTTAAGCCGGATCAAGTATCCAAGTATGGACTGCCCACGTCTATTGCGGAACGGGGCATGTTCCATTTCACAGCACCGTTCCGACAGAATCTCAAACGCGCCATTAAAGGCCTTCTTAATGCCGCGAGTATTGAAACTCCCCCGACTCAGATTGTTATCTGGATCATTAGGATCCTCAATTGATAGAGCAAATGGGTTTTTATTCTGTAAATGCTCATGTTCAGCCTTCAACTTGTAACCCATGTTGCCAGACATGCATAATGCCACTTCATCGTAGTTGAAATGCTTACCGTAGAGCTCGAAGAACTCTATCAAGAGAACGCCCATGTTGCTCTCAACATCTATATCATGTGATGCGACTCTGGGGTGATTCCTCAGAAATGATACTACCATGCATATCACTGCGAATCCGCCGAGTCCACCGGTATGAACTTCGTTGAGCTTGCGTTTAGCGAGAAATTGCTTGATCACCAACACAAAGTATCGCAAGCAGGGGAAGCTTTTTATCCAAGATGTGATGGTCTTCACAGCCGTCAGTCCATTTCGTCTTTCAAATGAGATATCAACATGTATGTTTGTCGATGCTTCAACAAACTTGATGATTGGAACTCGTGCTTTTGCCAAAACTTCCATCCGTTTGGCAATTCCCGATGCTCTCAGCTTTGAAGAGAGCTGATAAAGGCTTCTTCTGTCGTCATGCGTCCCTCTAGGTGATAGAATAACCATATCGATATCAGATCCAGGGAGGTACAGATCTGTTGCGTACGAACCAAACACATGTGCTTCAGCGTCGTGCCACAGCTCATGAACCAACTTCCGTATGCGTCGCACCGCGTCATTGCGACCTTCAATTTCCTGAATAGAAGGCGACATGTACTGAACAAAGTCTTTTATCTCAAGTGTAAGCCAGTCCGAGATGACTTTCTGTCTCGAGTGGTCGTCTGTGCGCACCCATGGGTATTCGGCATTAATGATCTGATCTGTCTCTTCGCTTCGCTTGCGTTTCCCGTTAATTGCCACATAATCTTGCTCCTCTTCTTCAGCTTCATTATCCAATTCTGCTTCAAATGCTGCGAATGTTGAAGTATGCACTGATTTCACGTCGCTTTCGTCGTCATCGTCCATTAATGAGATGAATCCGCCCCCATCGACACTATTTTCACTCCCGAGTACCTCATCTGGGTTTAGCCCCTCAAAGCTATTTCTGTGCGGTTTAGATCCAGTTTTATCTCCACTCCGTCGACCTAATCTCAGGAATTTCTTCGCTTTATCGGCACCTTTTAAAGGTCTTGATCTTTTCTTCTTAACGCCATGCGGCTTATTAGCCGGAGGAGTAATATTATTAGCACCTCCACGACCTGGTTTCACCATATTTTTTGAATGCAATTGGATGCGTACTCATAGATTGTTGGCACGCAAAATCTATGAGGATATAATAGCTTAATACAGACGTTCAGCGTTGTGGACTTTGGCCGTTGATTATCGGTGAAAAAAAAATTCCAAAGTGGATTCGTGTGTGGGCAGGAAATAGTTGTCCCGGCAACCAGCGCACGATGCGCTCATCGGCGTGGAGTGCTTGTAAACTCAAACCATTCAGCCTCACACATCAAATAGATGATCGTTTGTTGCTCATGTCATTAGTCCCGTTCAGCGAGACGAACAACTGGAGCGTCGTACTGTAAGGTTTTCTATCGAATATCATTGCAACTGGCTAATTATTGAAGTCGAGACGACAGCAAGCGTGCGATTGTTTTATACGATGACCTCTCACATAAGCTATCATTGGTGAGCGACCCTGACCTGTTTACCAGATTATACCGAGCGTCGCAAGCACGTAGGCTTTCCGGTGTCATTTCCAGCGGACAGGAACAACCAAGATGTGATCATTGTGGCCAATATATATCGGATGGGGCTGCTGCTACTGCCGTGGATGATGCGTATGTGGATAGTGAGACGGCTGGCAGCTCTATTCGCAACGTTGAATACTTTCAAATACTGGATGATGCTGCCTCGAGCGAGAATACACAGAAACGTGCATCTAGCATCTCCGAAAGTGCATTTAGCCAAGGTTATTTTGAAAAATTCTTTGCTACTAGACGAACACTTGGGCGGGGAAGTAGGGGTGCAGTGTATCTTGTGGAGCACATACTAGACGGTGTATCATTAGGACTCTTTGCTTTGAAGAAAGTGCCGGTGGGAGACGACCATATTTGGCTGGAGAAAGTTTTGAAAGAAGTCCATTTACTGCGTCTTTTGTCACATCCTAATCTTGTGAGCTACAATCATGTCTGGCTCGAAAACTCATCTATCTCAACTTTTGCTCCAGCAGTGCCATGTGCATACATCTTGCAAGAATACTGTAATGGTGGTACATTAGAAGACTACATTCGTGCTAAAGTAACTGCTGAATGGGGGAACAGCAGACGGGATAAATTAAGGAGAAGATCGGAGACCTACAACAGCAGCCCCCTCAACCTCAGCCAGCTGCTATCTGTACAAGAAATTGTGTCTTTCATGCATGACATTGCCTCGGGTGTCTCCTATTTGCATCAGAATCAGATCATTCATCGAGATCTGAAACCCTCAAATTGCTTATTGGTGGAGCACACAGAAGATTCCAGGCTGCCGACTGTACTTGTAAGCGATTTTGGAGAGGGACAGATTGAAGGTACGGTCAGATCTGGAACCGGAAGCACTGGCACATTGGAGTACTGTGCGCCAGAGCTCATAAAGCCGCATCTGGGGAGGCTGGCTCAGTTCTCAAAACGCACAGACATTTTTTCTCTGGGTATGATTCTGCATTTTCTTTGCTTTTCTAGGTTGCCATACAAGTCCTCTGTGTGGGATGTATGCGAGGATGTTGATGTACTCAAGTCAGAAGTCGAGAGTTTCCTAGGGTTTGAACGACAGGCCTTGCCCCAACGGAATGACCTTCCAGCAGAACTTATTGAGTTGTTGTCTCAATGTTTGAGCTTGGACGCTTCACGTCGACCGGATGCTAGTGAGATAATCGGCGTCCTGGAAAATCTCAAGCACAATGTTGGCGGCGCACAATACATGTCCACAGAGCACCCTTCCTCCTCTAGAGTAGTAGAATTCAAGGACTTGCAGAGATTTTCCTTCTCTCCCGCGTCGATACAGAAAAATACTCCTCTTATGATCATGGGCAACTCTCTGGGCACTTCTAGAGGACTATGGAACCCGTTGACGTGGGACTTGAATCGTTTAAAATATCCAGCGATTGCTCTCCAAATAGCTCTATTGGTCGCTTCCCCAAATACTAAACTACTTATACCAGCTGCAATTTCGGTCGGAATTCAGTTTCAAACCACCTCCAAGCCTACTTCCAGGACGTCTTTGGTATCCTTCATTGTCTGCATCTTGGCAAATTGGTTTGTAGCTAAAAAGTACTAAATTTTTAATAAAAATGCATCAATAAGAGAAAAATAAAAATATTAAAATTTGGATTCAAAGTTGTAACAAAGATAGAAGATATTGGTTGTTTTTTTAATTCTTTTTCTTTAAAAAAAATAACCAGAATGCATCTGCACAGCACAGAAACGAAGAGAGGGTGTGCGCCTCCAAAGCTGAGAGCAGTAAAAGTTAAATTATGGCACTAACCGGCATGAAACACACGAAGACCAAAAAATCAATGAAAGCAAAGGTATTAGTCTATATTAGCAGTTGCACGCCGAAGAGTTATTTGTGCTCGCTGGACGAGAAAGGTCGACTCCCTTTGACGCATTTCGCCTGTTCACGGCCGCATCAACAGGAAGTTTCTTTGCTATAGCGGTAAACAGCTCCGTGACATTCTCACCATTCTTTGCAGAAGTTTCGAAAAACAATAAGCCAGCTTCTTTGGCGTAAGCTTCAGCAGTTGCCTTGTCAACGGCACGGTTGGCCTCCAAATCAAGCTTGTTACCTGCTAGCGCAATTACAATCTGATCATTTGCTTGATGCTGAAGTTCTTTGACCCAAGCCTTAGCCCGAGTTAGCGATGCCTGTTGTGTGATATCGTAAACAACAACGGCACAGTTTGCGTTTCGATAATACATGGGGGCTAGAGACTTGTATCTCTCTTGTCCAGCAGTATCCCAGATTTCGAACTTGACTGTAACTTGAGGATCTACTTGAACCGTCTGTGTGAGAAATGCAGCACCGATTGTCGATTCCCTAAAGTCATCAAACTGGTCTTTGGCAAATCGGTTAACCAAGGAACTCTGTCCAAAAATGTTAGTAACACCGCATAATCACAGGATCAAAAAAACGGCATCCCATACCTTTCCCACTGCAGATTCACCTATATAATTCTGTTAGCACCAAGACTGATATCAAAAAAGAGCTAGTACACGTACCTAGCAGTACAAGTTTGAACTGTGCAAACCGAGTGGAGGATGTGGACGCACGAGGCGTTGCCATTGTTGTGGAATATGTCGGTGATAACGATAGGAACCGTCCGTTTAAATTTGCAGTCTATCGTTGCGAGAGTCTCGACGAATGTAGAGAATCTTTAGTTCTAAAAACCGGTTTGCGGGAATTCTTGTTGCAAAGCCTGAAGGGGTGTCCTGGATCAGGTGTCGTTAAATTGGCCTTTGGACCTTCTTGAGCTGTCGCGTAGTTTGTGTGAATGACCGTTTGAGCGTTGGCTTGCTCAAGTGCGCTGGGAGCCGCGGACCAGCCTCCCCAGTTGGTGCTGGTGGCGGCGGCGGCGCAGTGCCAGAGAGCGTGACTGAGTCTACGCGCGGTCGGCGTAATTTAAGGACCGCACACGTGCAGTGCGGTTACCCCACCAACCGGAATCTGGGCGATACTGGGGGGAGCGATAACGATCGATAAGGTCCCGCCATTCAAGCTGGCACACTTTCGACCTGACATCTCTCTCTTAGCAACGTTGGCTTTCTGAACACTCATCGATACACAATTAGACACACACTCATGGCTTCCATCAGGCCAGGAATATCGCTAGGATTCTTTAGTATGTTCACTGACGTTCAACCTTGTCCCGTCTGATTCCATTTGGGTGCAGGTGGTGGTGGTGGCGGCGTGGAACGAGTCGTCAGCAAACAAGTTTCTAACATGGAGCGCAGAACTGGGGGCATCGCTGCAAAGTGTACTGCAGACCTTGAGATCATGTCCATTGTCAGCTTTTCCTAAGATTCAAGTCATATACTCGAATTCAGACCCGACAGGCTTTCCGATTATATTGTTGCTAGAAGCAAACGGTATTAGACTGCAGTTCGATGGGCAGGAACAATACTTGCGATTGATTGAGGTGCTAGAGTACGGGAAGACCAAAGTGCTTTACAAAAACAATGAGCTTGGGTATGCTATAT
Source organism: Blastobotrys indianensis (assembly GCA_030558855.1). NCBI lineage: Eukaryota > Fungi > Ascomycota > Dipodascomycetes > Dipodascales > Trichomonascaceae > Blastobotrys > Blastobotrys indianensis. The sequence continues at coordinate 419,044 of JAKTQK010000003.1, forward strand.
TTACAAGTTGAAATCTGGCTGCTAACCAGTAGAAAACACGGGTCCTTGACGTTTCGAAGTATCTACAGCAAGGTGTTCGGCCCCACTTATCCAGGCATTTACGATTCTGAATCATCCGAATACATTTTATCATACCCTGGTATTGCTTTCACATTTAAAATACCACGCGATCTGAAGCCATTTCCGGAATCGTTTGATGATTTTGTGAAGTATCTTTCGGGTTCATCGGCACCACTATGTTCTGCAACAGCAATTTTCCGCGGCCACAGCTGGCCTGAAGCCAAAAATAATGTGTTCAAACCCAGCTATTTGTTGCCCAATTGGCGAATGGAGACATTGCACGGTGAAAAACGGGTGGTTGACGTTGACTACGTGGAGACTTCTCCACCGTCGGATACTGCAAAGGTCGTATTTAAATCTCACCCGCAAGATATAAAGGAGTTCACTATCAAAATAGGAGGCACCACTATGCAAGACATTATAATTGTACTAGGGCCGCCATCAGAGAGGTTCTTCAAGCAAGACTCGCGCCTTTCTATTCACAACCCGAGAGATGGCGCCGATGGGCGCACAGACCTATTCTTTAACTATTGCTCACTAGGGTTTGATATCTGCTTCGACACTCTGAAGAAGAATCCACCGGTTAAGAAATTGATTCTGCACGGCAACATTCCCGGGAGCCTTCCATTTCAGAAATACAAGCGGTGTCGCTGGCGCGTTGACAAGGATGTCACTTCTGAGCACAAATTCACTGAATACGCCGAACGCTTTATAGAAGATGGCAAAGCCATGGTACTCAACAGACAACTCGAAAGCCCTTCAAGTAGTGTCGAACTGGTGGGAACTCCAGACGACCCTGCTATCGCTTCAGTGGAAGACTGGGGTTTGACTGATCTGTTTGGGTCTCCCGGATGCATTTTTGAAGTGTTGAAAAACGGGTGCGTAGCTTCACTTACTATTTATTAATATCTGTTTTATAACTCTTATTCTTTTCAGTTGTTCAAGACGATCCAAGTTCTTTTTACCAATTCCGTGTTTATTTTTGTTGTACACATGGTTCTCTATGCACGACGCGTGGTCTCGGAAACGCGTTTTGTTTTCGTTAATTAATTTTTGCGCGACCCGTCCACTCACTTGTTATCATCGAAACAAGAGCTGTAGACTTCATTCACCAGCAAAGAAATGACGGCCATGGAGCTTGCTGGCAAGCCCACTGAGCTTATGGCAATGTTAGGTGATCCCCCATCAAGTCCACCAGGTAGCCCTTCGCCTAATATTCTCCAGCATATGCCTCTTTCATCACCTACTTGTTCAGGGCGTCGGCGGGTACAGATATGTGAGCCATGTGCTAATGACGACTCAGATATCATGTCTAGCCCACCAGAAAGAAACAGGAAACCTGCGCGATCAATATTAAAACGTCCGTTCAATTCGTCACCGATTAAGCCAGCTCAAGACCATACAAATCGGCCCCCAGTGTTAAGACTACAGGAGGATGCATCCTCGGGCCACGTAAATGTCGTCGCGTTCTCCAGAAACGATATGATGAAAGCAGCGCTTGCTGCGCTGGAAGCAAATCAGTGTCCTCAGCAAAATACTGAATATTATAGCTCAATCAACTCTGTATTGCGTATGATGAGCCTCGAGAAGCGGAACGATTATGCAGCCATGGCGAACAGTCTGTGCAAATGCGCCAAACGCGATTTAATGAATCTCAAATCTCTCAGCGGCACACTGCAGTATCAGATGGTCACGATAGTGACCCGAGTTTTGATTATGGTGCTTCAAAGCAGTGTTTGCATACAAAATATCGATCCAGATGTGGCGCAATGGTTCATAGGAAACGCAATAGCGATACTTGAAAACGAATCTTCATCTAAAGGTTTTGTTTCGGGGCAAATCAGTCTTATTAATATGCAACAGTTGGACCATGCATTCACGAAGGACAATGTAGAAAGGTTGATAACAGTGTTGACGAAGGGCTCAAGGTTTCCTTCATCCGGCATCATCAAAGATTTTTTAAGAGCGCATATAATATTGGTCCAGCAGGCTCCAAATATAATGCTCAAGAGAGCAAACGACTGGGTACCTACAATAATGGATGCTTTTGTAGATGGGAACAAGCAGATCCATACCATTGCTTGTGAGCTATTTGAGGAACTCAGGAGGAAGCACGTTGATAATACACAAGTCGGGGAGGCGCTGATCACCTGGGCAGACAAGAAAATGCACGTCGGGAATCTGAATCTTTCGCGATTTTCACAGCTCGAGTTTTCATTGACCGTCAAGCACCGCTACGATCCTCAAGCTGCTTTCCAGTCTTGGTCCACTATATTTGTGCAAATACTGAACGTTTGCTTTGAGGAAAAAACAAGCTGGAAGGAAACGGAAAGATGGCTTGATCTTGGCAAGCGTCTATTGAAGAATAAAGAAGAGAATATTCCACAATTCATGCACAGTTGGAATGCTGTCATTCTGGTCATAACCAATCGGCAAATGTCGCAGCTGCCCAGTGAAGCGATAAGCCTGTTCATATATCCGTTGAACCAGTATTTCGAATGCTGCAGTGATCCACACGATTTCAAAGAGGCTTCTAGAAGCTCATTTTCGAAACTAGCAAAGCTGCTGCTTTGCTCGAGCTATAGCCATACGTCTGCTAAACAGAGTGACGATTACATTACAACATATTGGGACGGAATTCTGGCCCCTATTCTACAGATTTGTCGCAGAAGCTGCATTCATGAAGATGGCAAGAAGCTCGCGGACCTTATTTTGGAGAAGGCGGTTGGAAAAGAACCTAGCATTGCATTCAAGAGAAGTGGCTTGCTCCAAGACCACATACCATGTCACGAAGAACTTCCAGCTTTACCGCCCAAGTGGCTTAAATGCAATACGCAAAAGGTACTTCAAGAGATCATGGTTACACTAGATGCCAACTACTTGGCAAATGAGTCAAGCAGAATTGACACGTGGGCAAACTATATGAGCACGATGGGACTAACTATCTCGCGTGAAATGAGAGTCAGAGAGGACACTATCGTTTGCATGGCTGATACTTGTACCTTTATTAAAGAGGTATGGGATAAATATCAAGATTCTAAACAGATAGCCAAGCTAATCATGCCGTTTGTTCGAGCTTTTGACGTTCAATTGCTTTTAGAGCAACCGCTGATTTCTAAAGATCGAAAGCTTTGCTATGTGATGGATTCCTCTGCTAAACGTCTGGGCAAGATGCACAAAGATAATGGGCGACCGGCGCTATTGCATATCTGGAGCATGATCGTCAAGTCTAGGGCAAGCGTGTTAGAAGATACGAAAATGAAGCCAAAGAGCAAAGACGAATCAGCTAGCAGTTCATTGGATAGCAGCTTGACGACACAGAGTAACGAAAGTGGCCTCTCGGAACGACTAGTAGTTGAGTTTGTCGGCTATCTGTTCAAAGTAACGCGCAATGCTCGAGCCAAGCTTAGCCTTGTAAACTTTGTCTGTGATGCCTTCCATTTAATCGAGGATTGGCGAACAGCTGCGGAGGTGGCCAAGCTGCTACAAAATGAAATGGGAGCGTATCCTTCTTTAAATGCATCCGACTTGGTAAAGCTTTTGTCAAGGCTTGTAACGTAAGCAACATTTGGATGGGGAGATCTGAAATCACTAACTAAATACAGAATCGATGAACCTGTTTGGCATGACAAGGACGGGATCTATCGAAAACTTCTCCAGGATACTTGCGACTGGTGTGACCGAGACAAAATGTATGACGCTATTAGTGTCATATATGCTGTAAGCCAGTCCTTTGTCAATTTGACTGTTTGGCGGCCTATTACTGTCCAGCTCGCGAAGGAGACTTTACAAATCTCGTCCACTTACATGTCACGAGACACTCCAGTCGGCGATTTATTCAAAACTGAATGCCAGAATATGTATGGAATTTCGATCGAAAAGTGGATGCTAACATTTTTTTCCCTCTAGTTTTGATAGCTTGGGAGAGTTGATAGAACTGGCCGTGGGCCGAAGTGTGACGGCAGGAGAAAGTGCACTTGACGATCACGTCGAGCTCTTGAACATAATTTCCGACATGTGGGTTGCCGAAAATCCGATAATCAAAAAAGAGATCCTCGCATCCCGTATTGAATCTGGCCTCATAAGTTGCTTACAGCCACGAGGCTCTTCGATGCTTGAAAGCGGGGTTGGAGCTAATCTGTGCCAACTGGTCAAAATCTGTTTGGAAATGCAGTACGATCCGGAGCCAATCAAGAAAAATAAAATCCCTCAGGACTCAGACAGCGGTCTAATGGTGCGCTTGGTAGAGCATAGCGACCTTGTGGCTGCTTGTCTGTACTCTCAGGAGACCAAGGTTGTGGAATATGCAGTTTCGCTGTGGAACTCTTGGTCGAGAAAGAAGCATTCTGTGGCCAAATATCCTGCAACACTACTGGGAGCGGTATCGATATTTAGACGCATGGGCGTTAAACGAATTGTCACTTCTAGAAGCTTTCGAGAGCAAGCCAGAAGCTACATGGAATCAGACTGGGCTGTCGATAATGGGAATGATAAGCCTGAATCTTCTAGATCCACCCGAAAGCGTTTGAGTACAGCTCGTGCAGTAGAAAACCCCCCAGTCGATTCGCAGTCAGATACACAGCTCGTGCAGTCGGTGCTGGATAAGCAGGCAGAAGCAGTTCGAAACTTTGACGAACTACCTGCCGAAGAAGCTGTGATACCTGTAACAGCGACAAATTCGAACATGGAAATAATTGGAACTAATGATCTGGCCCTGGTTCAATTGGGAACTCTTACCGAGAAATCGGTGGGAAATCAAAATGACGAATGTAATGGTGATGCTGCAACTGATGATACTGCTGTTAATGGTTTAGTCGAAGTTGAAACATCTTTTGATAGCTCTGTGGAGAGCCTTGTCGAAGATCATAATGACGAAGACTATTCGGAGGCGATAGATCCGCCCAGTAGAGCCGAACCAGCTGTCTCGTTTACAGTTTCTATAGGCAGAAATACCAGTGAAATTGCCGACCAGACTCATGCTGGCACAGAACAAAGTGATGTTAAAGAATGCGGTACCGAAATTGAAGACCCAGACCATGGCGTTGAAACCAGTTCTCAGCCTGACCAGGAGGCAGCTTCAGATACCTCTGCAAAAATTAATGACAGTGCAAAGGACGAAGATGCTGAACAAGTGCCTGGGAAGCCTGATAGTTTCCCCGAAACCGATTCGGTAATATTCCGTTCGTTACAACCTCATAGTGGTTTCCTATCATGCTCAGAACGGCCCACAGATGTACCGAAATCAAAAGGTGTGTTCAATTGGTTTACTGATAGTTTGGAAACCACCAATTCCGGACCTTCGCTAGCGCGTAGGAGTAATTCAGCAACCTCTGTTGAGCAGCTACGGTCTATCGCAGAACCCAATCGAACCACAACTCCTGGACGAGTGAGAACGTTGGTGAATGGCGTCCAAAGCGCATTGCAAAGTTTTTCTCAGAGTATCCGAGGAGGCAGTACTCCGCAGAAACTTGATAAGATTTTTGGGCAAGATGCAGCAATAGTACACCGGGCACTATCCACGTCTGCTTTAACCCATGATGGGCAAGAGCACTTGAACACTACGTTGCTCAAGAGAAAACGTGAACTCGAACCAATGTCTCCTAATGTGAAAAGACCGCGAACGATTGATCACACTGATACATCTCCATCGATCGAAACTACTGGCTCCACCGTGAAGCTGAGCTCTGCACTGACTGAATTCCAAGATACATTTATACAGGACAAGTGCACCAATAAAGAGCTCTTTGAGCTGGAGACTCAACTACTTGCATCACTAGTCACTATTCGAAAAGCTCAACTCCTGGCAGATAGCCACGAGTGAAACACAGACACAGAGAGAGAAAGAACCAAAAACCGACAAAAGAAATGGCGCCCAAAGCGTTATATGCATCATGTATTCATAATAAGAATGAGGTCTATATAGCATTCCTAATATAAATTATTTATTTATTCATATTTACAGACCGGACCATGCCGACGACGATCTCGGTAGCAGCCACCACCCCGTCGACGACCCTCACGTCGCCTCCCACAGCGTTCTTAATCATCTCTTCCATTCCAGCCATGCCGGCACAGCCTAAACATATCGTCTTTGCGCCTTCGTCCACAGCCCTCGATGCAGCTGCCGAAAAGCGTGTCTGGATCTCGCTTTTACTAAGCGTCTGAAGTTCGTGAATGTTCAGTCCAGTCGAGAAAGTGCCTGCAAAGTTGGCATCAGTGCCTAAGAAAGTGTGCACCGCTTCGTTCAGAGCCGGCTCCCAAGCTATTGTCGTGGTGACTATGGCGAACTTGCCTCCGAATGCCAGAGCATGCAGTACGCTCGCTTGGAATATCCCCAGCACGGGCTTCGAAGTATGCTCTCGCAGGCAATGCAGCAGCGGGTGGTCAGAGTAGCATGCGACCACAAACGAGTCGTACTGGGTCAGCATAGGCAGTAGCGCTTGAAGGCATATCGAGGCACTGAGCACTTCGGTCGTCCTGCTGTCGATCTCTGCCGGCCCGCTCGGCGCTGTGAAGAATTTGTACGAAAAGTCCGGTGCGGGCTCTATTATTTCTTTGAGATTGTTCGTCACCTCAACATTCGAGTTGGGATTGATTATGAGCACCGACGACATATGTGTAGTCTGGAATAGTCGGACACGGGTATTGATGGTCGGAGGGATGTTATAGTTGTGTGTGGTGTGGGGGAAGAGATGGGACGTTGAAGATTTCGCGGGTGGAATCTTGCAATCTGCAATCTGCGATAGCGTTCTGAAACTGAAACTCTCGCTTACTTTCAAAGTTGGCAAAGCCGCATAAACGAGAAACTAAGAACCTTGCATCTAAATTCTATGATATTATGTCTGCAAACTTTCGAGCGGATGGATGCTTCTCGATGGCATCCCAAGGTGATCGGCACTCGTCAGTGAGTCTAGAAAACCAGAATTCTATAAACACACTAATCAACTATTATGTATCTGTCTGAACACTTAAGCCTGGAGGTATATAAATTCTGAGTGCCATTCTCATAACTTCAAATGATATATTTGCGTCCATGCAGCGTTGGTCATCTTTCTGCGCCGTTCGGACTGGTCCTTTTTTTAATTACCCCTGAGCGGCTGAGGCACCACCCCCCGAGCCTTGCTTGCCAATCTGTCAAGTCGCCCAAACTCGCGCCGACGCGACGACTCTTTTTTTTCTGGAAATTGGGCCACTACCGGTATACTTCCGCAGTTCGTAGCTGCCGAACCATCTTTTTCATCTCTCTGCATGTCGCAATGTGTGCTCACATGGTCTGTCTCAGATCCTTCGCTGTACGCGCCCACGGAGAAAAAAAAACTTTTTTTCCGAGCCGCACACACTACCTCCGGTGATGATTCTACGGTTCTATTCCAAGCTCAAAATGTATATTCGATCATTGAAGAAACATATATGGCTCATGTAAGTTCAGTATTTCAATTAGCTCTTTGGATTATAAATCGATAGCTTGTTGAGTAAAAAAATACATGGTTTTTTGCCAGAATTGGCATGAGCCGCGCATGATATATGAGCGAATACCTCTGTCATACATGTCATTTTGAGCATAAAACCATTCAGATTCTAGCCAAACAAAAAAGAACAGCCCAACGGGGGGCTCGAACCCCCAACCTTGTGATGACTTTTATCTCTTGAATCAAGAGGTATTAAGAGTCACACGCTCTACCGATTGAGCTAGCTAGGCCGTTGTTGGATTTCAGGTTTTTTAAAACCTATTTAAGGACTGTTTTTCGGCTCTTGGGTCGGCCGTTTCTTGTTTTTTCGGGTCAAATAGCAGTCATTTAGGATTTTAAAGTGCTTGATATTCTATATTCGATCTCAGAGCTTGTTTATAGGTGGGTTTGCGAGCAAAACTTGGACCCTCTCAGAGCTTCGCTAAGGCGGCGGAAATCCGGGGCCTGCTCAGCAATTGGGGCAATCATATTGAAAGTTTTTATATTATTATCATCATGTAGGCTAGTTTACTAGGGAGACGGCGCTGGCATTAGGCTTCAAATAACCGTCTTTAAATATATTAGATTAAAACAAAAAACAAACCTCTCTCTGGCCCGACGGCCAAGTTTCATAACTACACACGGAAAATGATAATTCAGAGACGTTTAAAGTAGAGGTTTGTATAAAATAGTCAGTGAATTTGTCTAGTTTGAATTTCTGTCATGTCTGCTGCTTAATATCGCCCGAAAAAAATGCTCAAAATGCGCACCATTCCTTGGAGATGCACACTAAAATCCATCCATCATAAGTCTGCCTCCAAGGACACAAACGTCACTGTCATACATGTAAATTTTAAAAATTAATTAATATTAATAGGAAAATAAAAATAAAATATACAAAGCTCATCATCAAATACAAAAAAAAAAATATAATAAAAATGCTCTCCGAATAAAACCCTTCATATCAGCCCACACTGTTCCCTCAATTCGCACTCGATCTCCCGAGCAGCTGTTTATACACAACCTCAATTTCATGCACGAGTTGCTGCAATCCAACTATAACAGTTTGGTGCGTTATACCCGGGAATTTCTGCCTGTGCAATCCTATCCACTCAATCGGCGGTGTGACCTCGCCCATCTCTCGCAACTGCGGTGTAGCGATAATCGGTGGAGCACGAGGAATGTATGTGTACTTGGCATTGAGCTCCACTTCTTTGAGATTCTCGTCTATATCCATGGCCAGATTCATCTTACCTAGAACATCTTTATTGGACGACTTCATCGCATACGCCTCTCTTCTCGCATTGTACGATCTCACATGGGTCTCCCACATTTCACGAATAAATTGAACAGCACCAATATTCCATCGGATATCGACACGCCCACCGAAAGAAGAGTTAAAAGTGAATTCGACAAGTGGAGTTTCGTATTCCTGCCAAGTGTTCATGGAAATATAAAAGGCCGGTACACTGACAATTGTGCCTCCACGCGCAGAATCTCTGGCGTAATCAACAAACTGCTGAATATCCACCGAGTTGATATCATACGTCTCTTCAAAAGTCCTTTTAATTGACGCAAGAGCAACGGTAAACTCTTCCATACGCATATCCAAGATTGATTCCAGAAATTTATCTTGCTGCTCCTGGCCATATCTCGCATTGGCACCTTTAAGAATAACCGTAAACACCAAATTGTCTGTGAATGTATTTGGGAACACATAAACACTGCAAAGATCGATCTGCATATCCAACATGGTCCTTAATCGGCCCAATGCCTGCATCAATGCTGCCCCAAGCTGCTTCTTCGATTCATCTTTCGAGGGCTTATCATTAGCCTCCGATTCCTTGAGTATAGCATCATATGAAGCATGCGACTCACTTCTCATTCGCATAACGGTGTGGTAGATATCAAGGATATTAGAGGCAGCAAGACTCGTTAGATACAAGTTGAACACGTCGCATCCTCCGATTACAAATACTCGGTCGCCAAGCTTCTGCCTTGCATCGTGCTGGTTCGAGAGCGAAAACTGTAAGGAGCGAACATATGCCATCGCAAATAGGTGGAAATCAAGCGAGGTCTTGACACTCAGGCTGGATAATCCAACAACTGCTTGAACCAACGGAACAGTAATCTCACGTCCTTCCGAATCTTCCCACATAATACCGACTTTGAACCGCAGCCTTTGGAGGCGTACTAAACCACCGAGCCTACCCTCTGAGGAAAGCTCAAAATTGTCCAGTCCCGCCATTATCTGCTGCTCCCAGTTCACATTCTTCTGAGAAGAAAGCCATAGACGATCCATCACGAAAGTAGCCCTGCCCATATTCTGGCCCATATCAACAACGCCATGAACATTGATAATGCTAAAGTCGACATTCCATGGAACAGCAACGCCGCCTGTTGCTCGCCTGTATTGCACAACCAACCCTTCTTCTCTGTCAATCGCACTTATAACCTCACCTACACTCTCCGCGCTTTGAACTCGAGAAATCGTCTTACTCAGCAAGCTGCTCGGTCGCCAGATATCGACAAAGATTTCCAAATCTTGCATTTGCTTGAGATTAATATCGAGGGTAACATCGGACAAGTTCCCTGCAACCATTATGGGCTTGTCTAATACTGAAGCGCTATGCTTTGCCGCAAATACCATCAAGTCGTTTAACGAGATATACCCAGAGACTTCTCGAGAGTACACATGCTGCAAAGAAATCTTTAGATTTCGTAAGCGCGCGTTCATAGAGATTAATCTCTCCTTGTCATTATCAGCAGTGTTGAGCGTAAAAGCAAATCCATCGTGTGATACCGAAGCTGCCACTTTAGCAGTCGGTGCGCAGCTAAGAGTCATTTCTTGTCGGAGGAATCTAACATTGACAAAGACATCCAAACCTTTGAAAAGCTTCGCTGCATTTGCTTGCTGTTGTAATGCTGTTGCTGCATTAACGCTCAATCTCCTAGCTGTTTCGAGGTTCTTGCTGGAACGCTTCGTCATCGATTTCTTGCGTGCCTGTCGCCTTTGCATGGCGTCTTTCACATTATGGTAGAACGCCATGACGACTGGCATCGCTTTCGGATACAATGTATTCGACGAGGGCATGATTTGAACGTCCATCTTGTAATAGTCATGAGCTCTTTCCTCTAACTGATAATGTACTTGCGCACGAACAGTTGGTGTTTCCAAAAACATTGCTGGATTTAGGGAAGGCGTCTCCAAGTTTTCGCTTCGCAGGAGATAGTTTCTTCGAAATTCTTGCTCATCCCATGCATTGATACGAGCAGATTCAAACAATATCGCGATGCGAAGAGAGAATGGCAGCCTCAACGGTTTGGGGGCCGCAGCCACTTGATCTTTTACACCTTCCTTCAGTGCTTCCTTAGGTGCCAACCTCTCCAGAGCAGCAGCGCTCAATGTGAAAGAGTCCAGACATCGGAAAACGGTGGGTACAATACTAGGTAGTATCGTAATCTGCAATGAGTCCGCAACGAGCTTTGCGTTGAGAACTGGATGCTTCAAATCACCCAGATCGTACTTAACTGCTAGCCTAATGTTCGGCAGGAATGCAGTATTCGCAGCTTGTGGGTCACATTTTGCGGGCAAAAATATGGTCTTGGGATCCGCAGGTGTAATGTACGCTCCAATGAGTGAAGTATCGGCTTGAAGACCTGAAGCAACAACTTTGAATGCCTCATATCCGAGTAGGAAACCTGGACTACCTTCTTTACTATCGTCAAATGCCCAAGCCCACGCCACGTTTTCAAATTCTATGCTAGTGATCACACTCTCGGCAATGCGTTGCAAATTGCCCCTGAGATCTTTATCGTTGGGCTCTTCACTAGGATGATACTCGTTGCTTACGGTACCTTCACTATCCTTAACAAACAGCTCGTCAGCATCAACCTTAAATCTTTCAGCCAGCTTGGCAATCCTCTGAAGAACAGCAGCTGAGAAATGGAAGTGTGCAAAAGAACTGTGAAGCTTGATTGCATCCTTTGCATCGCCATCATTTTCGCTATAAGATGCATCAAGCTGTACAGAAAGTAGCCGCGCTTGCCGATCGCTGATATCTTGTCCAACTAATGCAAGAATGCATTCATTAACACTCGCGCTGAAACTCTTGGAAACTCTCACTGGTTCGCCATTGGGCTTGAATTGGAAGCAGTTGAAGCTGCACGATAAGCCTGTGCCATTCAACGCGACAGAGTCATCTGCCAAAGTTGCTAGTGTCATTGTTCGGTCGATTGCCGCCCGAACATTAAAAGCAAACTGCATGCCAGGTCTCTTCGGTCTATCTACAGGTTTCGCACCTGGTGTGAGGACGTCCCTTGCGCGGGAAAGCAGTTTATCAACATTTTCTTGCAGAAGCTTCAACTCTTTGCTCTTTTCCACATGGCTCAGGTGCCGTAGTAAAACAGACACCGACTCAGCATAGAGCTCAGATCGCTCTAACCGAACTTGCAGCTGTCCCACATTCAGAGCATTAACAAGCTCGGTCAACCGGAGAGATCCAAATATATCAAGATCACTTAATGCTAGCTTGAAGAGCTTGGCCTCCTTATCAATTATAGTTCGAATATCCAGAGTTTGACCCTTGAGATAAGCCTGAGAATAGAAAGACATCTTATCAGGCTGCCGAAGGTCAAATTTGGCCAAACCTGCATTATATCTCAGACGCAGGGATGGCGTAACATTGAAATCAGCGTGGCCGCCTAGCTGCTCGACCCTAACATAGAGCGGTCCAAAGAAACAAAGCTTGGGAGCTGCAGCTTCTGAAAGCTCCATATCTTTAGATTGGCTAGAAGATCCAAAGTATTTGTTAAACAACATATAGTCCTTCTCCAGAATCAAAGTGATGAGTTCTGCGAGTTCTGCAATATTCTTGTTCAGCGAGAACCTCGTTTGCTGGACTGTAAGTTTGAAATACTTTGAGCTAGTCAAAATTGGCCCAGAAAATACAAATGAGCTCTCCATATTACTCATCATGTGAGTGAAAATTGGTGCTTCAGAAATATCGCGCAAGCTCAGTCGCATCGTTTCAAGCTCACTAATCAAGCAAGCAGATGCGTCTTTCTCTGCAGACAGATGGTTAAAGAGCCAGGAGACCCTGAAATGCCTTGAGTCTGATACAACCTCCACTGAAGGGAGGACCAATCTCAAAGAAGCGGTCTTATTGAACAAAGTGCACTTGAGATTCAAACGGGGTAAAAGGTGGGGCTTTTGAACGACCAGTATCTTTTCTTCTTCGGATCTCTTGGGAATGTAATTCACCAGTATTCCATAGACCTCTAAGAGTTTGTAACTCAGCCTTGTTCGGATTTTGGAACATGACAGGGATAGCTCCACATCTAGAGTTGGTTCATCTTCTTCAGCATGCTCGACCTCAATACTGCTTTTGCTCCAATTTAGCAACATTTTGGCATAATCAAAGAGAATGAAATCTTCCTCTTCCAAATATTGTATCCGGGCTCCAATACTTTCAATATCCAAAAGCGTCCGTGTGCTGGAAGATATAATGGTATCTTTCAGTGATACCTCAATGAATACATGCCGGAAAAAATAGCTCGCACTTATATTCGAAAGCTCCCAGCTTCTCCATCTCATGAAAACGTCAATGACATCCTGTCTTACATGTTTAGGCAGTTGCCATGTATTACTAATGACCTTTCCATCCAATTCATGGCGCCAAGACTCGGGAACGGAATTGAGCAAATGACGGAGTCGAGCAAGAATTTTCCAACTTGTTGCTACTCTCATATGCAGTGGAGAACGGATGACATAAGCAGGCTTTGTGAGCACAGATGAATCATGTTCGATGGTGAATCTTTCGCCTGCCATAGCAAGTTCGTGAACGACAAATGCTGCTCGATTTTGAGTGTTTGAGACTGTCCGTACCTGATTTTGGTTTAAATCATGTGCCTCACGGACAGTCTGCTCAAGATAGGTTGAAAGCCATTGGACATGTTCCGCAGATATGGTGGTGTCAATAGCTCGCACTCGCAGTGACCCCACGTTTGTCTCGTCCTCATGATACCAAAATTCCATCCCTTCGATTTGCAAACTGAGAGGAATATAGTCCTCTCTTCCCTGACCAGATTTAACTTCAGACCTTCCTCGCCGCACACCAACACTAAGATGCGATAGATCAAAGTACACAACATTGCGTATTGGGTCAACTGTCCCCTGCATATATTCACCAATGCTCTGCGGTTGCTTTGTTTTAGCAATTTGCACAGCGATATTAATATCCTTGGTTTCCAAATATATGTGGCTTTGCTCATTTTCGAAGAGTGAGTGAATCTCTTGTGTCTGCTGGACCGAGCCGTATTTAATGTTCGCAGAAGGTAGAAGAATTCGAAGATTTATGGTCTCAGGCTTCCCGTAATTGATGTAAACTAGCTTCCTCAAGACATCGACCTGCAAATCGTCCAAGGTTTCCTCAGTGTTCCGATGCTGAAAAACTTCGACAATTGCGTTCAACCCACCGAGCGACTTTGGACCCACGTAGCCTTCCAATACACCAAACTCAATAACAAAGTTATCATACTCTACCTCAGGATCCAGGGTAACTCTGGGAGCTATAGGCTCTTCGGCGGAATAATGCACTGTGGGATGGAGATCAAAATTTGGACCTTTATCTGGAAATTCTTTATCTAGCCTCGCAAGTGAGTGCCATTTTTCAGTTGGTAAGTACGAGTTTCGCCGTTCTTCTGGCTCTGCGACAGGTTCATATTCCTGTTTAAGATGAAGTCCGTAGCTAGCATCATTTATCTGCGTACTCAAGGATAACGAAGTGATCGATGTTGTACTGATTGACCGTTTTGATCCGAGATCCGGTGACAGCGAATAGCGATTCCTAGTTGATGCCGATGAAACACTAGCTTCGCTCAACCCCGCAAACTCTGATGTTGCGCTTGGATCAATTAAAGGAAGCGTTTCAGAGGTAAGTGCAGGAGGCACTACCGGAAGTGATATCGATGGGTGCATGTGATTCTCACCAGCGAAATGTGCTCGATTCCTGTGCGCTTTTTCAAGTAAAAATGACGCCCTGTTGAAAACCTCATCATGCAATGCGATATGTTCTTGCTGGAGTTCTCGAAACCTTGCAGCACCCCGCTTCTGAACAAAATTCGTGATCATGATTGATGTCCTGAATGCAGATAGAACGTCTGGGACCATGCCATCTTTGGGGCGGGAAAAAAGGGAGAGGCGTATTGTTGGAAGAGATACAGAGAGCCGCTTTGAGTATCGATCATTGGCTAAATCGTTCAGGGAAAGTTCAGTAGAGTTGACCATCAGTTCAAGAGAGCACACATCAGTATGAACATGAACTTTGATGAAGCCTACTTTAAGGGTCAGGAAAGTGACGTCGAAAAGCTCTGGTGCTGGAAGAAGCAGGGAGTTCTCCGTGTCGGCAAAAGAATAACCCAAACTCTTGCCAGCTCTTTCCAGAGCTTGAATTGTGTCAAATTTACTGTCAATAACCAAATCGCCAATGTCGAGGTCCCACTTGCAAAAGTAGGTGGGTTCAGTCGGAGGCAGACCAAAAAGCCTGTGGCCGTGGATAACAATCCCATCTATAAAAATCTCGGAATTGAATTCTTCGGAAGCCTTGGCGGTATCTAGAATCTTGGTGAGAGCTGCACCGTCATTATATCTTCCGCGAATGGGGCTGACATTCGTTTGGAGATCTATAAGTTAGCATTAGCTAATTAAATCGTCATGCACTTACCCATATAGTAGTTGGTGAATCGCACGTCAGTGTCGAGTGATGCAAAGTCGAGTTGCAGATTGGTGTTGACGGAATATAAATTGGCAGGGAGAATTATCGACCCTCCAGAAACAAACACGTAAATTAGGACGTCCAAGTCATTATCAATCTGCTCTTGTTAGATCATTATCACAGAGTAGGTACCAGCATACACGATGTTGAGCGAATTCAGGTTCATGAGGTTCATGGTAATCGGAGTACTCTTCAAGAGTTTTGAAATGGGCATTTTCACCGAAATAGTTTTCGCGAATCTTCATCAAATATTTGATAATAAATCCAAAGCAAATAAAAGTCACGTTCGAACCTTGGAGATTCATAACCAAGGTATCCGTATGGCTTGGATTCACATCGGCGTAATACAAGTAGCTGCCATCTAGGCCGAAATCATAAGCCCTACCCAGGCCATCGGTTTGCAAAAAAGTGCTTAATGTATGCCACGGCGGGGCTTCAACAGCAAGGTCAAAACGGGGTGTCTACTTTTGATTAGTTTTCTTTCCCGATGCGCATCTAGGGGGTTGGCATACTTTGATAGAAAAATCAACTTGATTTTTCACACTAACGATCTGCTCAAGCGGAATGTCGATTGAAATGCTGAGATCGTCGCCTTTGAAATTAATAAATGTGTTATCCTCAAAATCGGATGGATTATTGATAATATTAAGATCGTTGATGTTCAGAAAAATGCCAAAATCTTCAATTACCCAAGTCACCAAGTATCTTGCTGGAGTGAATAGGTCATATATAGGAGGGGGTCCCGCTCCGAAATCTTTGAAGAGATCGATCAACAGAGTGACATGCTCACGGATGAAAAAAGTCTTAACGGAGCGTGAAAAGTTATCAAAGGACCACTTCTGGAGCCCATTCCATTTGATAGGGTATGCAATGTTAGAGTTCACGATATGAGAGTCAGCCGAGAAGAGCAATCCATGATTGACACTAGATCTTAATTCAGGATACTTCAAATCGAGACGAAGATCATTGTAACTTCCACGACTTGTGATGACCATTGACGCGTCAAAAGCTATAGTGGACGAGTGTTTCACTTTGAGCTCGAGCCATCCAAAGGGGCGCAGAGGGTAGCTCGTAGGACTTTCCTTGCACTTTTGAAAATATTCCGCGTTTTTGCTGAATTCTCTTGTGGGTACTCTGATAATAGTGTCTCCTTGGAGCTCGATAAGCACCTTGAGCATCGTGCTACGACGGTGCTGGCCAGGCTGCAAGCGGTCTGTAACTGAGGCATCGACGCAATAACGCGGGAACAGCATAGACTGTAATGGAACTCGTTGTCGATCTGTCCATGGTCCATAATGCACAGTAGCCTCTTTCCAAATCATATTGATACCCCACTCGGGAGCAGCGCCTCCATTGCCTATATCTGGCCCATCAGTTCTCGGGGCGGGCTGCGCTCTAGTAGGAACAATGCCAGGAATATCGTAGGAATATATTATCGATGCTTCTGAAGCGGCTACCACTGTCGAATGTTTACCGTAATCCTCCACTAGTTCATCGAGATCAATGCTTTCCGTGTCGTTCAAGCCAGCGTCGTCAGGCTCGTTGGAGAGGTATCGAGTCAACCCTTTCCATTGAGATTTTTCCCACATATCATCTGCTTCACTATTCGAATCCTTGATATGTCGGGATAATAAGAAAGCGAAAGTTTTAAGAGCCGCTGTGGAGGTCCATCTCCACGCCTTATGCAGTTTGTTTGACTTTTCCGTCCGGGTCTTGCTGGTCTTTTTCCGCAAATGAGCGTCATTCCTCGGGCCCTGGTAATCGATATTTGGCCTCATCTCCAAATTTGGAGCCTGCATGTTAATCACGTAGGACATTTTATATTTGTCTAGAGGACTCGTCGATGGACCAACATCGATTGTTGATTTGCCAGAGTAGAAATGCATGACCAATACTGAAGGCGTCGTATTGTTTCCTAAAACCACGGCACCTTTATGACATTTGATTTCCAAAGGCATTAGCCGCAAAAAAATCGATTCCAAGACGCCCATAGTGTGTTCATACTCTAGATCTTTGGGATCTACTGTATCCCCAGATTGCGCTTCAGTCGACTGCTCACTCGTAGAGCCCGTCGTACTTGACGAGCTGCTACTCCCCGACGATGCACGAGATGATAAAGACGTATCTGATTCGCAGTCTCGTTTCTGTTGCACGTAGCTGAATAAGTCGTCATACACTGCCGAACGGTTGAAAATGAACCACTCCAGTCCATCTATATGCATAGAGAGCCTAACAGGTATTGACTTGGATGACTGCTTGACATCTCCGAGTTGCTCTGCTTCTAGTTTTGATAAGCGGCGTCTGTGCAGCCAGTACCGCCAGGTGAATGTGCCTTGAAGCGCGATGATTACTTCATTTGATCCCACATATGTGAGATTTTTGAAAAATATTCTTCCTCCTAGAAGAGAAAGCTGTACACTTTGTACCTTCAGCCTTATACGAAGGCGATGCCAAAATACCCAGCGGAATATAAGCGAGATCAAAGTGCCCACTAGTCGATTGAAGTAGAATATGACGAACAGCGTCACCGCTATTGCCAAAACCCAATCCACGATGAATACCCAACTGAACTGTTTGAACCCAGTGATAGGGACTGACTCAAGTTGAGACGAGATATCCATCGTTCAGTAATAAAAAATTATATCTCACGGTCGGTTCATTTATGGGTCTGCTCGTGGTTGAGACAATGAACGCGGAGCAAGTGTGGTGGACAGCGGAGAGGGAGCCACTGCGCGCCAACCGAGCCCACGCATCAGATTCATAGGGAGTGGAGAGTGTGGCCGGTAACTTACAGTGTGAAATTCATTACATCGACCATCTGATAATTGATATATAAAAAAATTCCTTTAGCAAGTGCATGAGGGGAAATATGTGAGAATAAAATAAAAATATTTGATGAAAAGCTAGTATAGTAGCTAAATATTAATAACAATAAAAACTGGATTGTAACAATCTATCGTCATGAGCTGTTTTCATTGGCCTCGCTATCGCTTCCAAGATTCTTTTCTTTGCTCTTCATTTTCCTGAACCATCCTCCAACTCTGCTTGATGGACTATTAGAAATATTGGCGCCAGGTGAGGTCGATGGCGAAAGTCCGGCTTGATCGCTTATAGTCGGTGGCGGTAGCAATTCTCCAGAATTTAGACTGTGGCTCGAGGTGACATCTTCTCCACTTCCAAGGTTATTAAAAACCATGAGAGACTTCCTCCATTTTGACACATTGCGCTTGGAACTGTCTTCCGTTGCTCTAGAACTTGATCGTCCCGGTCGTCCATCCTGGTGCAATGTATCATCATCCGTTTCGACATCGTCCAAAGAAGACGCAGAGAACGTCTTATCGATCGCTGTGAGACTGGAAGTTGAGTTATTGCTGTGGTTTGAGTGGAAAATATTGTTCAGTCGATGGCGGGGGGACCCGGTAACATCAGCCGTCTTTGGGGAAGATGCCAGAGCTTGATCTATAGACGGATTGGAGGGAGAAAGTGTCATTGAAATATTGTCTGGCGAGCGCATATGATTCGAATCACGCTTTGACGGACTTTTCGAACGTCTAGAAAATAGTCCACTCAAGCCACCTCGCTTTTCGCTCAGTTCTGAAGCAGGGCTTTCGGCAGCACCAGTGAAACCATCTTGCAAAGTTGCAGAAGTCACAGGTGTGGCGTCTTCAAATCCAGTATCTGTCTTTCCTTGAGAGGGCTGATGTTCGGCCACCACTGCATCCTCCTGCTTCAAACTGTTTGAGAATTTGCGTGGCGTCGTCGCCGCACTGCCAGATGAAGAGCCCGATCCAGCTCGCGATTTGGAAGCTTTCCTTGTGAAACTCACACTTCGCTTCAAAGTAGACAAGAACTTCTCTTGCGAACTCTCTTGGTGCTGCTCCTGTTCCTGTACTCGCTGTTTCGGAACAATCAAGACTGGAGTTTGTTGATTAGGTATAACTCGAGATGCACGAGAGCCCAAAACAGACGGTTGGGGCAATGGTCCCACGCTACTCAAGCTCTTGGAGTGACGCCTTTTAGGCACTGGGGGATGTATCGGATCTGCTTTATCTGCTGTAGTGATTGCCGCGCCGAGCGTGACATTTCCAGAACCCCCATTGCGCTTCGACTCTTCATGCTCTTGCAATGCAATTGCTTCTATATGGGATAAAAATTTGTTAGAGTGAAGAATCAAGAACTCTACCACAGCTCTAGAAAATTGGTACTCCTCGGGTGCCATATCGTGGCTGGGATGTGAAAGCAAACTGGGCTGAAATATTGCGGCCAAATTCGATGCTGGCATTCTATTTTCGTCGGACTTTGCGGCAAATATTGAAAGCAAATCCAGAATGTACATGAGCAGTTGTCGGTTGATCTGAGGCAGGTTCGCGATTAGCTTTTGATATCGATCGACTGCTTGTTTAGTGTCTTCAAACAATGCAGCCTCCTTCGGATTAGATGGGGCCACTGCGTTATCTGGCTGTCCTGTGGTGGTGTCTCCTTCTTTTGTCAATGCTTGTTGTTTGTTTGTCTTGTGCTCATCATCAATAGTTACAGGTGTCGTTTCGTTTATGGCTAGCTCTGCTAGGTCATTGGTGATCGGTGCTGCAGCCATTTGGCCACTAGCTCCTGACACTGGTGTTCCAGCGCTTAAGCCATTTGCAATCTGCAGTGGGCTTGCTCCCATGCTAGTTGTCGGTACGTTCGTCAATGCCGGTGTATTCCCTTCAAGCTCTTTGGCAGCGGTATTCGGGACACTTCCTCCACCAGTAACATCGAGACATTCCAGAACGGAAGGGTACTCACGCAGAGGATCTCTAAATTGTTCATAAAACTGTAGCGGAATAATAGGTTCAGGTAAGTTGTTCAGATATCTTCGCAAAATGTTAGCCGCGTCGTGCACGTTGAACCCGTTCCAGTCCAATCCCTTGCCGAACCGTGGAGGCGAATTAAATATTGCCTGCAGCTCTTTTATACGTCTTGCAGAGCCACTGAGTCTGAATATACCTTCAATGTTTGTCGCATTTTTCTTCAAATAAACGCCGCACTTTGCCACTACTACCGGGATATGGCCGTAAACAAATTGCTCACCACTGGGATCGGATAGAGAAATCGAAACGTTTGCGTACTGCATCGACGTCTGTAGTGGCACTCCAAAGATCGGGCTGTCGCCTAGCTCGGAAGGCACTGCGGAAGCAGTAGCGTTGCCAGAGGGCGACGATGATACAGCGCCGATCGCCGAGCTTGAATGCGACATGTGTGGCAGCTTTGGTCGTTGAGGACGGGACGCTATCGTGGTGGGTATGCTAGAGTCCGCAGTTGTTAAAGGTCGTTGTTGGTGTGTGGAGTGGCGGAGAGCAGTTGACGAAGCTGCGGTATTGCTATTGCTACCGAAAGAATTGGCGGAAGAGGGACGCACTTGGTTGTGGAGGTGCGGGTGGTCGAAGCTGAATTCCTCGCCTTCTCGCTGGGTTAGTTTTGGTCGAAACTGTTTCCACCAGGTTGAAAGTGAGCTTCTTGTAGGCGGTGGGGATGCAGATGTGAAGTGAAGTGTGGAAACGTCGGTGCCTGTGGTGGAAATATTATTTTCATAGTCGCTCATGACTTGGTAGTAAATGCACGAGGGCTGCGGCCGGGCCACACACACACTTTTGGGGGAAGAGTCGACGTGATCGCTGTGTTGGATGGGAAGTTTGTGTTCGAGTCAAAGGAACTAAGCAATTTGCTAAATCCTTTGGCGTATGACTTTTTAACTTGAGATTTGCTAGCAAAAAAAAAAAAAAAAGAATACTAGAAGTGGTTCGTTTTAGTTCTTCAACGATATTGGTAAATGCAGCGGTTGGTCGATTGGTCGTCGTCTAAGAAACCAGAGAGCCCCCGAGGGTGTGCGTTGCTTGGGGCTTGTGACGATTGGTACTGGGCTAATGAGTGTAAGAAGTGGAGAGCCAGTTAGAAGACAAGCTGCAGCGAGAACCGAAGAAAAAAAACCCTCTCACTTGCTGTAAGTGTTTCTCTGAATCTTATCTGGGTCGATTGAAAAAAGGACTATGGTGATTCCTGTTAGGAGTGGTAAGTGTGTGTAGTATAAGTGAAAGAGTTTTGCGGAAGTGAAATGTACTTGGATCCGTGTGTGGACAGCGGAGGGAGAGAGAGTCTCACTGGGGCGCACATTGGGACGTGCGTATGTGTCCCCTCTGCGGGTGTGTTCTAAATAGGTGTTACTGTTTTCAGAACTGGCCGGCTTCTTTCGGCCATAGATACATGCAGATTTTGATTCAGCTCGTCAATTTCAATCTCCTTCGGACTTTGCATTAAGGGTTCTTCTTTGTTTTTCGTTCAATTAGTCAAACTGCTGTTCTTTCCGTTTGAATGCTCATCGTCTGTCGGCCCCTCCAGCCGAGTACAGTACATCAGCTGTCGAATGCCAGTTGGAAGCGCAAAACAATGGGCCCTCTAGAGGGCTCCCCGCTCTCCGCCCCTCGGTAGGTTCTCCCAGCTATAAGCAACCCTCGCGCGCTTCCCGTCGCAGTGAACGGTCTCAAAAGAAGCAAAAAAAAATTCCTGAGAAGTTGGAAGAAATCCAGATCCGTCCGCTGGGTGTCTCACATTGCTGCCTAATTGGGATATGCACAGTTGTCCGGGAGACCGCTCTCTCTCTCTGTGATCCAAAACGTCTACACGGCGGTCGTCTATGGCAACGGTTTTCTGTGTGTTTGAGAGGTAATTTATCAGATTTATTAATAACACTAAGTTATTTACTGAGATTGAACTGTGTTTTTATCTGCAATGCTTGTGCTATCAGAGATACACCTGCCAGCTGTTCCAATTATAGTTGTCTTATTGATGCGTAATAGCAATTAGATATTATCACCACTACATATCTCTATAACATCATCGATATTTGTATCCCCCCCCCCCTGGTGTGCTGTGACAAAAATCTATCCTTAGTATCTTTCACAGTGTCATCGTACAGCTTGAATTTATCCTCTAACGCCCCATTTTTGCACAGAGTGACTCTCGTACCACAAGGATAGAGCTAGAGCTGGGCACCCGTCCTTGCACGTCATAAGATAAACGTATCTCCAAGCCATTTGAATTTCGAGCGGCTCTCGAAGAGTCAACGTTGTGAAAGTCGTTTCGAGAGATAAAAAGGACGATTATGAACCAGTCTCTTTAATGTAGCAGTATTCTAGTATAATCTAAATCTAGCAGTGAACGCGTTAATGGGGACATCCTAATACGCGCGGGCTTTGGTTTGTATATACGTTGGTGTAACAGTTCACCAACTGTCGGCGATAATTTTGCGATTTTTCCAAACTTTTTCCATTTTAATTCCAAATTATCTCCTCAGCATGTAGCAGCCCGGTCAGAGATTTCTATGCTATTTACAAACAACTGGCATGGCGCCTCTCGAAACTTGGTCGCCAGGTACTCTGTGACCGCTTCTTCTATGTAATCTATCAAGTTTTTTTCCGGTTTTTTTGTGACTGCGGCCATCGCTCAGACGTGTTCTACACCTCAGAACTCTGCATGTATGAGATGAGATCATTTGGCTACGCCTCTTGTTGGTTCCGCCCATTTGTCGCTGGCCCATCACAAGTCCTAGATTTAGATTGCATGGAATGTTGAGTGTCGATGCATTGCGACAGCACACAAGCGTGAAGTTTAAAAGAATCTCAGAGCATCTTAAAGTTTCGAGTTCACTGCAGTATGTCGGCCACACTCGTATACGATACATGTGTAATAGAAACGTCCCCACGCTCTCAGAAGGCAATTCGGTAAACTCCGAATTGATCTGGAAAATTGTTTACGGCCCCCAAAGAGATGTATCGTTTGTGTAATCTCTCTTGGCAGAATACCCTGGCATACGCTGCACCTGACATTTCCTGTGTCAACAACCCAAATCTGCTCGCCTGACACTATACCAACAAAAACCAATTTGAGTAACTGATTATTTGTCTACTTCATTGGACGACAACTTTGGCCATGAACGCCCCACCTAGTGCGGCATCGCTCGTGCTGCGGATAGAACGCCCTTGCCCCTGCGTACGATGTATAGCGCGGTTGTATATCTAGCATGCCTATACCTCAAGGTCTAACTCAAGGCGTAGGTACACTAGATAATTATCAAGTTATCCAATCTGGATGGGCTTTCTGGTCTGCTTTGTTCCTTATTGTGCTTGGCTAATTATTTTAATGGTCTGTATTAATAACAATCGTTTCGAACTGTACAGGGACCGTAAACTACAACGTGCCAACTTGGAATGTATCCGAGATACAATCTAAATCAAACCATTGGGGATTCAGCGCTGAAACATTTGATAATATATATAATGATGCTAAAAAATCTCTTCATGTTCGTCCTACGATTTTTATTACTTTCGGCAAAACAAATCAGCACCTGTCAATTGGACCTCATTAGGCCATTCTAAGACAACTGAACATAATTGCCAGGGAACACACCTTGCTGCCCATTCACTCGACCGGTCCACCATCCGTTGGCATCACTAGTCCGTTGAACGATTTCTATCCGATCGCCAGCCTTAATGTTTAAATCTCCAGCGGTCTGGGCAGTGTAGTCATACAATGCAGTGCACCACTCTGCGCCACCTGCGGCTGGGGCGGGTGGAGCTGGTGGTGGCATAGCGGCGGCTTTTTCCTGTGGGTACCCAGTTGTTGCCGCAGCGCCACCATATGCGGGCTGTTGACCATAAGCTGGCTGTTGTTGACCATAAGCTGGCTGCTGCTGGCCATATGCTGGCTGTTGTTGTTGTCCATATGCCGGTTGCTGCCCATATGCAGGCTGCGGCGAGCCATATGCAGGTTGCTGTCCATACGCTGGCTGCTGCTGACCATATCCAGTTTGGTATGGTGGTGGCACGTCATTACCAGTAGCCAAACTGCCAGCACTGGAGGTGGCTTCGGCCTCTTTTCCATACTTCTTCTTTGTAAGTTCAAGTTTGGCCTTGGCATGACCGACTCGGAAATGCGTAATGCCGATAGCTTCGGCCTGTTCCTGGACGTCACCACGCTTAGCAGCGAATTGAGTCTCAATATCGCTGGCAAGATCAAAGTAAGGAATCTTCATTTCTTCCATTCGATTGTAAAGGGTGTAAAATATGTTCAGTTGCATGTAATAGAAGCTTTGAAATAGAGGTTTGATGAACTCTGCCTCCAACTGGAACAGTTTTGGCAATTCCTCCTTCAACATATCGTTGAAGTAGTTGTATTCTTGAGTTGCGATTTCCACGTCATTCTCAGACTTGTACATTCGCTCTTCATCCTTGATTGATCGCTCCTTTTTGTTTTGCAACTTGCTTAGGCTGCTAGTGTGTCGGTCTAGATCGAGCTGTTTATGGTCTCGCTTGACAGCCATCTTTCGAATGGCTTTAATGACGCCTAAAAGTTCTTCAGCAGGAGCAACAATTCGGGTCTCAATCATCTCTAGCTCTGGCGCTAGTGTCGCTTGTAACTCAGCGACTACATCTCTGTACTGCTCGCACGCCTGAATGCCTTCAGGATTGCCCTCAGGTTTGGCCGCATTCGGGTCAGACATCCGCCCAGAGATGGGCTTGTAAACCTCCTCCACTGCTTTCGAGAATTCAATTTGATGAGTGAGCATGCCATTCACGGCATTTGAGTATTTCTTAGACTCGTCATGAAGTTTTTTCGTCTCAGTCTCCAGTTCCTTGAAGCGTCGTTCAGCGTCAATATAAACTGGATCTTTGGTTACTTCGCCCTAAGAAAAATGAGTTAACGCCACCCGTCGTTTTCCAAGGCAACATACCATATTGAACTTCTGTTTGAAGCTCTGCGGTGCCTAGTTTATAATTAGCCATTATTTCTTCCGTTGCTCAATTACATACACGAGCTGCCGCTTTGGTGAATCCCTTCCAACTCATGCGTTTCTGTGTCGTGCTTCAACCTTGCTGCGGGTGTTTTTAATCTCGATTGTCTGGATTTGGCCCAAGTTCTATATCCACGCTTTGTTTCTCAGCTGTAATACCGTGATACTCTGCTCAATTCTTCAGGCACAACAATTTTACCTTCGCAATGCAGCAGGACCAGTTCCCGGCTTGTACCAGTTGCGCGATTGTATTTATTTGGATAAAAGTCGGCTTTGGCGGGGACAAGGCCCGGATCTCATCTGGCCAAGTGCGTGTGACCCGCTTGGGAGGGTAACCCGCGGCTGATCTGTGTCAAACGCCGCGAGCCGCTCCACCTCCATCTAGCACCTGCGACGAAAATTTCAAGACCAAGATCAACCGACCTAATTTGTCGCAGCACACACATGTTTTCGCTACTACGCGGTACGCTCACTGCGCTTACGACGCGACAGCCGACTTTGGCTGCGGGCACATTCTTCTCGCAGGCGCGAGGTATGAAAGTGCGAGCATCTGTGAAGAAATTCTGCTCAGGCTGTTATGTACGTTCTTGATTCGAACAAGCGCTAATCTAGGTCAGATTGTACGAAGAAAAGGGAGAGTTTACGTCCGATGTAAATTGAACGCCAAGCATAAGCAGCGACAAGGTTAAAAAGACGCAGAAGTGGTGGGAAAAAATGTGTTTTTATTGTACATATATTTAATGATATTTACGACATGTATCGATCGATGCTTTCTCCAAGAGCTTCCTCGACAACTGGCACCAGCTCTCGACGAACTTCATTCTCAACCACTTCTTCATCATCCTCCAGTAATTCTGCGAGGATTGGAATGAGTGGTGGCAGAAGAGCAGTCCACTGCTCGCCAAGCTTACTATAGAGTCCCTTGAGAACCCTGATACCCCAAATCTTCTCATTAACGCTGCAGTGAGCCTTGATATGGTCACACACCAAGTTATTGATGAACTCATTATTCTCCTGAGACGTAGATGATACCTCAGCAAGCGTGGTGAATGCCTTGACCAAGATGGGACCAAGATTGGTCTCGATAGTTGGTATTTGATTGGCTAGCGACTTGGAAATATGTTCCAGTCGATCGTGTTGCCAGAATGAGTCGTGGTCGTTTTGGAATGAGGCCACAAGAGACTGTAGAACATATCTTCGAAGCGATTCGTTGGGCTTGGTGTTGAGCTTATCCAAGAGCTCACACACTGGATCCACTAATCTGCCGTAATAATCTGTAACCAAACGCTTGAGCGTAGAAAAGACCTTGACCGCGAACTTGAAATAAGTGATAAGCTTGTCATAGTCGTCCTCGGCGAAGGCCCATCGAGTAATTCGTGCAAATAATGGCCGGAATGTCTTGTCATTGAGCTTGAGCACAATTTTGAGCGCAGAGCTGATGACAAGCGACTCGATTCGGTTGACAGTGCTGACTTCATGTGACTTGCTTGCTCGTACGCCAAACGCTTCTAGTAGCATATCTACCAGGCTTGAGGCAAAAGGCTCGAATTCTCGCTTCTTGCAAGATTCAGTTATCACATCAAGTGCGCCAAGGTGAAGAGAGACACCCTCCGTGGTAATAACTGCGAATTTCCAGGTCGACACTAGCGCAGCGACAGAATGCTTGTACTCGCTACTAGATATGACCGTCTCCACAAGCCTCTCTCTGGGTTCGTAATCCACAGTGGCTTTAAATGTCAGCTCCAGAATCTTAGGTAGATTAGATGATACAAATGCAGGAATTCGCTTCACCATGCCTGCAAATAATGCAAGTGTAGCCAACTGCACAGCCTCTTCCGATTCGTCGTCGTCAGCTGCAATCGCTTTTTCAAATCGCGAGATGGCAACTGGCAGAATTTTGCCAAAATGGCCGATGATTCTAGCTCCGAGAACTGTGCACAAACTGCTTACAAGCGCGACAGAGGTGATATAAACTTCATCGATATCGCTTCGAAGACACTTATCACTGACAGCAATGGTACAAAGCTGCAGCAATTCTTCAGGGGTTTGAGAAGAGCCAAACCGGGATACAATAACATCCAGGGTATCCAAACACGAGCTCAGCAGCGTGTTATCAATGTCCGACTGGAGATAAGCCTTGCATTTGGCAATTGCAACACGTGCCGCGTCTTGAGCAATACGGTCGTCGACATGCTCTTCTTCGAACCTGCTGCGTAGCAGGGCAAGGCCGTGAACCTTGACGGTGATCTCGGTTTCTCCTTGAAGCAACTGGCTGACAACCTGCACAAGATCAGTGATCGGCAGTATAGCCATAACCCGCTCCAATACCTCGAAAACGGCATTGCTAACGATTTCTTCAGCGCCAGCAGTAGTAGCTAAACGAGCAGCGAGCAACAACTCGATGATTTCGGCGCACTCATCTTGAACTTCACTGTTACTCTCACTATCATCACGGGTACCGATCAATGCACCGGCAAACTCATACAGCTCAGATTTGAGCTCCTTGAGATTGTGAGCGGTGTATTTCATCGCATTCTTAAACAGTGGACTCCTTGCGAATTCCGATGTCTCGGTGACTTCCGTCGTTGGCACAATCGCTACAACCTTCAAGTACATCTTGAGGGCCCGTAGCTTTTCGGCAGGAGAGAAGGATCGGGAAAGAGACTTACCAAAATCGACCAAAGCCTCAGCTTCCTTTTGATGTCGAGAGTTGATAAGCTCATAATACTTCGTGCCGATAAACACCAAAAATCGGTAAAACGAAGTCTCCACACCAAGAGTTGAGATCAAAGTACTGTACATCTTTGCGCGTCGATGTCGTGGAACATGCATCAGCGCTGTAGCAAAAGAGTTCAATATAGAGTCCATATCCTCTTGACGATCAGACTCGTCAGAGAATAAAGCAGGGATTACCTGCTCTAGAGTGTTTTGGATGATCTTGGCAGAGTACTCGTCATCTTTTCGCACGGTATTGGCACCCATAAAGGTGAAAATAGGCATGACGCCATGAAGAACAATCTCCCGCTCGAGTGACGCCAGCTCCCCAACCAATGCAAGGAACCTGTTTTGAACCTGAGGAGAAGCTGAGGTTCGAATGCACTGGACGACAATGTCTACGCGAATAGCATTCGAGTCGTACTTATCGCTCGATTTACGCCTCGCCTCCTTCAAATCACGAACTACCATGATCATGCAATTGCCAAGCACTTGTTGGACATAATCAACTGGAAGCTGCATGTCGCTGCCGATGGACAAGATATCACGTAAGATAGAGAACAGCTGCGCCAAAAGCTCAACAGAGGCATCTGGGTGATTGCTTTCGAGGAGTTCCAGTACAGTTGAGAGTTTTCTAAGATGTCGCTCTGCCACGACCGCTAGTGTTCCACCAGGCTGAAGTTGCTTCGTGGCTGCACTGCTTCGTCTTCGTCGCTTTGGAACCGATGCTGGAGATGAGGCATCGGATCGCATGGCATCGAGCTGGCACTCAGAGAGCAGCGACACAAACTGGGTGTTGGATATTTTCACATTGTTCAGCACCTGCAATGAATCGTACGTAGCGTTTTCGTCAGTAGAATGGTCGACCAAAAACTTGACAATCGCATTTTGACTGTCACCACGCATTCGATGCCAATTGGATACAATCTGCTCGCCGGCAATGTTGGCAAGATTAGTGTCAGACTTGATGGAAGACTCCAAGAATTTGAGACTATCCTTATCGCCGTTGGTAACTAGTGCAACGACCTGGCTTTCCAAGTCACTGAAACTAAACTTCTCCTCGGTGCATCGCTGTTTCCACATTTCACGTGATTCAATCCAAGAGCCTAACAGCGGCGCAAATGCCTTGACGTCGTTCTTACCCTCTCTATCGGCAAAAGTCAAAAGCTGAGCCTTGAGTTGTGGTATATTGGCCCCGAGAACGTGACCATGAATGTAATCCCAGAATTCTTGAACAAACTTTTTATCCCTGCTATAGGCATCCTGCACGACCTTTTCAATGTATGAACCGTCCATTGCACATTCTTTGACCTTTGGGACTAGAACTGCAGACAATAGTGCTGAAACCTGCTGAGTAGACATGACAACTACATTTTCGCTGTCTTTGGTGCCGTAGACAGTATTCATGCCCCATATCTGTGGCTTTTTAGCCGGGTAGTGCTTAGCAAGGGCTGTGATAGCTGTACCGCTCAAACGTCTGATACGTTCCGAACCATCGGCGAGTCCCAGAAGAAGCGTGGGGAGCAAAGTTTGGAAGTCTGTGTTCTTTTCGCCTGAGATCAAATCGATAAAGAGGTTAAGAGCCATTGCTCGAACAAGTAGAGGATATGGACCGATCCAGACTCGAGCCAAGAACGACGCCTCTGAGCCGGATTTGAGACTGAGCTGGTCAACAGAGACCTTCTTACCCTGTGAAACTGCACCAACCATAATTTCAACACGTTTTGATATATCGGCTGCGATATCTAAATACGAGTCGAAATTATCTTGGTCAAGTTTTGGAATATCAGCAAGCTCTTCAGCCGAGCCGTTGTTTTCGAGGATGACGGAAGAGTCTTCGGATGTCTGGACAGCTTCAGCTTTTCGAAGAGATGACTGCAAGGACAATTCAAGCTTCTCAAGTGATATTGTGGCACGAGCAAGAGACTTGGCAAAGATATCATTGTGATTATCGCTGTGAACCTCAAAGAGTTCAGCAAGAGCAGCTTTTTGTTCAGCGTCTGTCGTCCCAGAAACGGCCCACTCGATAGCTCCTTTCATTACCGTACCAAGCTCAAAATCGGAGAGCTTGACTTTTTGAAGAATGTTATGAACGAGCTTCACCGATCCTCCAGATTTGAAAATACCTAGCGCCCATACCGCTACAAATCGCTGAATGTCGTACTTTGCAGCGAGACTGACAATCTCAGATTCTAGATTTTCAATAGACTCGACAGCCTTTAGTACTGCATCAACGAACTCCACTGCATTTTCGTCGCCCTTGACAAGTTGTGTCACACATGCAAGGCCACTGTTCTGAGAATTCTTTGACCAATGTCGAGATATAGAGAGGATGGAAGCGACTTTCACATCGTAATTGAGCTGCAACTGTGCAGACAAAACGACCAAGACCATATAAGCCGTAATCTGAGCATCTGGCCTTTTCTTGGCTTGAATGAGTTGCGAGATCGCCGGAAGGTATCGTTCCACAATATCATCGGCACTCTTCTTTTGCTCCTTCATTGTGACCATGGTCCAAATTGATAACGAAGACCAGAATGCAAGCAAACCATGGTAGTCGCGCTGGTTGTTGACAATAGAGATCACATGCGAGGTGACGAAGCTAAACAAGCCACTGTCGTTAGTTAGAGCTCGGATCATCAAGTTTCGAGACGGGTTCTGCGCAGCCTTCTTTCCTGGTTCGAGCCAAGAATAAGCCTTGGGAAGCGGTGTCGGGATAATGTCTAGCACGCGCACAAAAACTGGCGACGAGTAGTAAGGTAGAACGGTGGTGATCAGCTCTTCCCCATTATGATGGTGGATCCTGGTTCATGTATTAGCGTCTTGGAAGATGAAAGAACATTTAGAAACGTACTGGAATCGTCGAACAAGCCATTCCAAAGCAAGCAGCGCAGGTTGTAAATTAATTCGAGGAGCGACTAGCGAGAAAAAGTTGGAAATAGCTTTATCAAGAAGATCGTTCTGGTCTTGGGTCTGAAGAGAGATGGTTAGCTTGCTGCACCTTGATATCATCACGTACTTGAACTTCTCGGTCGATGCCAATAGATGTTTTGGAAAATATACTGTTTTCGAAAGCCTTGAATCTTGGCTCCAGAATTTCCAGCTCCTGAAGCGCATCGAACGCCTCGTAGTAGATCGTTTCAAAGTCTTGGCCTGCTGCTTCTTTCGGCTCCCAGATCAAGGAGACCGAGTGCAGCTTCTTTCGTTTCTTCTTATCGAGCACGGCCGCATTTTTGCCACTTGCGACGTTCGCCAACTGGGCTGCTAGCGACGACATTAGATTGTGGTTGTTCTGCTAATGTGTGTGAAATGCGCTTGGAGTGAAAAATGGTATAGACCTGCGCGAGGAATTTTTTTGAGCCGTTCTGATGAAAAAATGTCTCAGCCGCATGCCACTACTTATGGCCCAATTAAATAGTACCTATTTCAACAAATCTATACAAATATATATAAGCTAGCACTGCCAGATAGATAAGCCGGAGCCGGCTATAGCCAGTGTAGTATTGCTTTCTTCTACTATCGAATCCGCCACGCCAGTATCTGCAACTGTGGTGAACTTACTTTCAACAAGCTTGAGCTTTTCGTCCTGAATAGTCCACAGTTTCACCTCCTGGTCAACACTAAGCGATATGAAGCCATTGTGACATTTGATAATCGAAGTAATGGTTGCAATATGAGCGTCTTTCACTATATCGACCACCGTCAGAGGTGAAGACGGCAGCGAGAACTTGCTCAAAGCTAGTGCATTATCGTCACCGCCTGAAATGTAGTACTTCTCATCACCGGTACCATCAATGATTGCAACTCCCTTGACACTAGATTGGTGGATAAGGGTATCAAAAAGGAGTTCAGTCGTATCGGCTGTTTTTAGGGCAAACACCCGTCCGTTGGTGGCAGAGACCACAAGGTAATCTGGCCCATCAACAAATGCACAGTTCAGCAAGCAGCAGCTTTGATAAACTCTTGTTTTCACAAGCTCGATCTCTTGAAAGTCTGTGTCAGTTTTCCAGAGTTTTATTGTAGAATCAGAGTAGATGGTGGCCAGAAGATAACCATTGTCGTAGGGAGACATACTGAAGTCCATGATACGCAAGTCTGGAATGGGCTTGCTGGTCGGCAGGCGAGAATGGAACTTTGAAAATAGCTTGCCAGCGCGCTCCGTCACTCTCCAGATGAACAATTCTTCATTTGCTGCAGAACTGAGGAGGTATTGTCCGTCCGGTGACCAATGCACAGACTGCATACCTGCAACGTGTTTCCGCTGAGTTACATGCGTTCTGAGAAACTCATTATTACTGAGTACAGAAAACCGAACACAAGTATCCTCAGATGCAGTTGCGACAGCCCTGGATCCATCCGAAAGCACATGCGGAGAGAACTCTAGTGCTCTAATCTCACGGCCGTGGGTGCCCTGTTGAAGAACCATTTTATCATATCTGGGCTCAATGACTTGTCGTTTGTAGAAAAGCTTGGCTGCTTTAATAAATGCAAAGACAAACTTTCTAGAGCACTCGGGATCGAGGGCCACATCCCAGTTTCTGTGCATCCCACCACATTTCTCGTTTGCCAGTTCACACTGCGTCGTATCATCCCAGATGAAAAACTGCTCGTTTCTGAATCCATATAGCAGAAGATCGCCATTTACAACTTTGCCCCCCATTATAGCGCCTTTAGCCAAGTTGTTCATACCTATAATCTCCAGCGCTGATGACGTATCGGTCACCGCACAATACTCTCCTCC
Organism: Blastobotrys indianensis; assembly: GCA_030558855.1. Lineage (NCBI taxonomy): Eukaryota > Fungi > Ascomycota > Dipodascomycetes > Dipodascales > Trichomonascaceae > Blastobotrys > Blastobotrys indianensis. Next base: position 451,609 of record JAKTQK010000003.1, read on the forward strand.
TCTGCTGGTAAGATAAATAACATCAAGATCTTGGAAAATACAAGTCACAGTGTCTTGTGACATGAGTGTGTGGTGGAGTGATCTGACAGGTAGACAATCCTTTGCCTCCCTTGCCGCGAAATTGTAGCTAACTAGAGACCCATGTCGAGACCCAATATATAGAACACCTTCTGATGAACAGAATGCCGAAGAAGGCTGAAAACCAGCCGGCCTGTCCAATAACGGCAGTGCAGCTTGTGGCTCGCTGAACTTCAACACTTGAAACTTATCATGCGGATTCTGACTAGCGGCAACATAAAAGTAGCCCTGGTCTGCGTACTCGAATTTGAAAATGTAGTTTAACCTACCCGTGAGCTCAATCTCGCGTGTATTAAGAATAGTCACCTGCTCTGAAGTCACTTGAAGCTCAGTAACTGTCCCGTCTCCACAACAAACAACGGCCCTCTCGGGCCAAGTGATTAGCTGTGTATATGCATCCACCTTGACGCCATCAACTCTTTTCCAGTGCGCGTTCTTGTCTCGTATTAGAAGCTGCGATTTAGTAACAGCGAGAGTTAAATCGTCAATTAATGCAAAGTCCTTGATTTCTCCTATGCCGAGCTCTAGAACTGTCTTGTAGTCAGCAGCGACTACAGATGCTGGATTTTGATCTATCTGATGAAGCCTCAAATCCCAGATAATCACTCGCCCATCTCCACCACCAGTAACGAGAAGTTCTTCACTTTCATGTACCGCACCACACCACGTGTTCCTACCCAAGTGACCTTCAAACACACGCTCGCACTCCAGCTTTTTATGCTCGACTGACCACAATCTTGCAGACAAATCTTCCGAGATACTTATTATCTTATCACCAAAGAACCTCATTTCCCAAATTCTACCCATATGACCCCAACCAACCGCAATTTCTTCGCCCAACTCATTGTCCCATAACCGAATAGACCTGTCATCGGAACAACTAATTAGTCGTTTGCCATCGCCTGAAAGAACTACTCCGAAAATCGATCCCTCGTGTATAGTATAACGGTGTAGTATTTGCTGATCGCTGAGGCGCCAAATGACTACTCCGTCGAGTACAGTACCCGCACCTATCAACGCATCTCCGTTTGGTAGAGCGAGTATCGTTCCAGAATACAGAACACTGTTCTCCGCACACGTGACAGTTTTGATCACTTTGCTTGTGGAATCGAGGATGTATATAGCATTGTGGGCACTCTGGACGTACAGAAACTCGTCGCTGTCACCCGAGGCGAATGCCACCGAGCACACCCAATCATTGACATGGCGAGATGAAAACAGTATCGATCCGTCCAATTCCAAAGCAGCGACACTTCTTCCTCCCCAGATGGCGATGTATTTACCCTGGACCCTTATGCCATGAATTTTGTCACGCTTAAACAGCTTCACGCTTTTGATCAAACGACCTGTCGCCCATTCATATATTTTCAGCCTAGGTCCCTGACCCACCAAAAGTGACCCACCTGCGAACTCCAGCGCAGTGACCGGTCCATAATGAGCTATACTCTTTCATAATTAGCTCTACTTGTTATCACAGAAAAAAATAATCTATAAGCATACCATGATCTGGCTCATCACGTACTCCGCTGCTGGTGATCTTCCTTGGACACCTTCGAAAATTTCGAATGCGGCGCACTTAAGGACAGCAGTGCGGCTTTAACGGAATTCCGTTCCCAGCACGGCTGATATGGAAATGAGGTGTAAACAATTGAACGCGACGCGAAGACCGGCTCTAGTTCTAAGTCTGAATACAATATAACAAGCATGTCGTCGGGTAAAATGAACCGACGGAAAAGTATGCCAGCTTTCCTCATGGAAAAGGAGAAAGAGAACAACGACCCAGAATATGAAGATATGACGATGCCTATTAGAATGCGCGCAAGGGCGTCTTTAGCGCCTGGTCGCGGGATTCTCAAAGCTAGTAATCTTGACGACGAAGGCGAAAGTTCGAATTTCGCGGCCGCAGAAGCCAAAAGAAGGAAAAGCTTGTTCAGACGAGTATCGTTTGCTCCGGAAGCAGCCGTGAGGTATGTTACTACTTTCAGGTTTCTTGAACTAATGCAGATAGACGATTTGACCCTGAGCGGGAGTCTGCCTCTCCTGCAAGAGAGCCAGTCAGACGCAAGAGCGCATTAAAGAAGACGGCCTTTGTGTCTCCACCTAAATTGGAGCCTCCGAAGTCTCAATCTCAAACGACAGTTGCACCATCGCCCAAACCATCACCCAGACGCAAAGCCAGCCCCAAGAAATCAGCTTCTCCCGCAAAATCTCCATCGCCAAGAAAGAGCTTAGTTGCCAGTCTAGGCTCACCAAGTCCAGCCACACGTACACGGTCAAAATCGCCAATCAGAAACAAGCCTTTGGAGGATGAGGAGTCTGACATGGATATAAGCGTGGCAACGAATGCGCCATCACCGAAACCTGCAGAAGAAGGCATGCTAATAAGTTTTGATTCGCCGGCGAAACCTGTACGAAAACTATACCCAGAAATTATTGGCTCTTCGAGCAATAATGCAGATGACGAAACTTCCAGAAGGCTCTCGTTTCCGAGTATTTTTAAACAGCCGTACGAGAAGCAGGATCAAGGCTTGCAAGAGGAGAGCGAGGATGAAGAGTCAATGGACTTCACAAACGTGCAGCAAGTTACCGCCCCAAATCAAGCCGGTGATGATGACGATGATGATTCTGGCGAGCAGAGTATGGAATTTACTGCAATTAATGGACAAGTGCTGCAGAATGATTCTGAGAGCGACAATGATGATGAACAGACTATGGACGTCACCCGTGCACTTGGGTCAATTCTGGAAGCTCCTGACAATGGGGAGATGAATGAAGATAGCGAAACTTCTATGGAGATGACACGCTCCTTGGGAGTAGTTTACCGTGAGAAGGAGGAAGAGAATGATGACGAGGATGTGAGCATGGATGTAACAAGAGCTATTGGTCGGATTCATCCTTCCCCAGGAAATGATTCTGAAATGTCCATGGATGTGACAAGAGCATTTGGAACCATTCGGGAAGAAGGCGAAGACTCTATGGAGATGACGCAAGCAGTGGGTAAAATAAACATTAGTTCTAGCAGCCCAGCTGTCAATGGTCTGAAACGAACCAGTATAGACATATTTGAACCCTCAAAGAGAATGCGACCATCTACCCCCGAACGCCAAACAGTCAACTCTTCAGAACTTGCCATCAATCGGTCTCCTGCAAGAACTCCATCGCGAGCACTCAAAGACGGCATTATGAGCCTTACTCCGCGAAGGTCAGCACGTCGCACGCCCAAGGCTTCTCCACCCAGGCAGCGGCTCACGGATATCGAGATAATTTCACATACGCCTTTGAAATCTGCCAAAACTTGGGAAGTACCAGGTCCAGAGCCCTCTCCTATGAAAAGTCAGATGATTCAAAGGCTCCAGCCGATCATCGATGAAGATGAAGGCGAGGATGAAGACGGAGATGAATCAGATGCAGGGGAAGAGGAAGAAGTCATGCCAAACGTGGAGCTCTCCGACTTTCTCAATGCTATTCAAATCGATTTCATGGATGATTTCCTGACCAGCACAAGGGGCCACTCGTCATTCGGACTCACTAGTGATGAACTCACGGAGCCCAAACTCGAAGACTATGTGGTTGCAGGCCAGAAAATCGCGGTATTTGGAGTCTACGATTTCAGTATTCGAGAGATGCGAAACAACGTACGGACTGCTAAAGAGGTGTTTCAGCAATTTGAAGAAGATACCCTTGAAGAGAACCCACTTTTGTTCCGCGAATTTTTCGAAGCCTCTCCAGATACTAAGCAGATTATGAATGGGCAATTCAAGATGATGAAAACCTATTCACGAGAGCAAGCTAGAAACGTGTGGTATAGTTGGCGTACAACACTTATCCAGGACGTTTACAAGGTATTAGAGCGCAACCAGAAAAATTTACGAGACGACCAGGCGATCATTCGAAGAAGAAAGCCCGCAATTGAACAAGAATGTGACGACATTTCATCCAAGTATCATGAAATGAAGCGTAAACTGGAGAATCTTCGTCTTCAAAGGGAGCAGCTTGAGAACTGCGATCGCGTCGAACTGATAACAGCTCAAAATGCTTTGGCAGAGACCAAAACATTACTCTCTGATGCTAAAGCTGTACTTGAAAAGGAGAGCCAAGGTATGCGTTCATTGCGAGAGTCGGTCGAACAACTGCTCTCCGAGAAGCATGCGTTGCAAAATGACGTGCAATCTGCCGAGAAAGTTCTTCAAGATAATCGACAGATTGAGATTGCCGAGATTCTGGAATTGAAAACGAGATTCTCTTTGCTGGAGGCTTGTAGCTTGACTTCTAGAACGCGATTTAAAGGGTCGACTCTTTTATTCAGCATTGACAGGTTTTTGACCGTTTCAGTAGACTTGGATTCGAAGAACGTGACGGCTAAGATTCTTTCAGATGATCCGCGGCTAAGATTTTTCGAGCAGCAGTTGACAGCTGATCTGGAAGTGGACGAGCTATCTGCTGGAATTTCCGTGATCAAGCAGCGATGGGCAATGGCTAAACGAATCGTTCACGACTTGAAGCTATTGCAACTGCAGCACATGTCGAACACCACGGTGGACAAGAATAGGCTTGTTATTCGGCTGAGGTTGCAATTATCCGACAGCAAGCTATTAGTCAAGACTCAAGTCGATGTTCGTACTCTTTTGACCTATCCAAATGTTCAGGGACAAGTTTCAATGTCCAATCTCAGCAGTGAAGCACAAGCACACAATGCACTGGATCATGTTTGTAAGAAATTCGAACAACAACTTGTCACCCATGGCATTGCTGGATTGACAGAAGAGTGCAATTTTCTGCTAGAGTCTTCAATTTAACTATATATATATTTATTTAATTTTTCATGTATTTTATACCTACCTCATATATTATTTATCGACTGGCATATCAAGCAGAACAATCACCGAGGAGACGGGGCGAGCACGCACCGTATAAAAATATTTCACCGCCAATTATTTTTTCTCTTCTTCAACACTAAGAATCAAAGATGTAAGTTTCGACAATGAATTAACCCCGTTTCGAAGAGATGAAAGGGATTCTGGATGATGATACAATACATGCATAGTTCATCCTAGGTTACTAGACCGCTGAGGATATACAATCAGAAATTAGTCTTTCGCTCCTATCTGACTTTTTGGAAACCTTCATCTTTTTGTTTTCACGGGAACAACGAAAGTGGACGGTGTTGACTAACAAGAACAGTGCTTTTTACCAAGTATAATCAATAAATATATATATATATCTTTTTTTCGTCTTTTTATGTATGCGCTGGCTTTAAAGCGTACATTCGTACAGGGTACAGTTCTTTGGGAAGTCCCTTTTGTTGTACAGTCATTACTAGCGACAGGCCGGCTTCGGTGAAGAGCTTTCTAAAACTGTCGTCGGTGCGCGTCACCGAGCTGTCTGTCTCGTCGAAATCATCCTCTGTCCTTGTATTGTTCTCCTTGACCACAATGATGCCGCCTGGCTGTAGTCCCTCAGCGCACCGCTGGAAAAATTTGATCAGATTCTCGTCGTTCAAGTGGCCCACGCACCACTGGCACCAAACGATCCAGTACTTGCCTTTTTCAGGACAAAAATCCTGCATTCCTTGTTGGAATATCTCCCCAATCTTGCCTTCATCCTTTAGCTTGGCCAATTCCTTGTGAGCCTGAGTGACAAACGACTCCACGGGCTCAAGCAGATCAACCTTGTCGCTGACTTTAGACAAGAAATCACGCGTCACACGGCCAATTCTAGTTTTTTTCTCAGATTAGCCCTCTTGTTATCTCTGTAGCCATTTATCTCCTTAACCATACCCGGCTCCCACATCCAGAGTATATTTGAACTCTGGATTAGGCAAGTTGAGTCGTTTGAGAAACGCGCTCGAGCCCAGGACGTCGACCTTGGGCACCACTGAGTTGCCAAACCCGCCCAGCACGCCGTCCACAGTCGCAGGCACAGACGACCAGTAGCTAATTGCATCGTCGTAAGAGATGTGGCTATCGGGAGGCGCCCCGTTCTTGAGCACACTGTCGCTATCGGCCATCACACTTGATTGGTCGTGGCCCAGTAACACTTTTTTGGACACTCACACACTTATCGCGCGGCTTCACCCCTCTCGTTTGGCGGCCCCGTAATGATGCCCCGCTTGTGAGTTGAGGTGGTGGTGCCGCGCGCAAATCCTCCCACCAATGCGCTCGTTCTTTAAACTCAACACATCAAAGCTTTTCTCGAAGCCAATTTTGTTACCTTCTTGACAACCTGAACTTGGTCTCTTCACGGCACACCTTTCGGTTTTTTTGTTCCTAAATTGAAGATAAGGGGACCCGGATACGGCAGCTTGTTGTGATCTTGCACTTATTTGTATATATACAGAGCGGCCCGTGTTCCACAAGCGATATATAATGAGTGGTTGTATGTGAGAGATTGTCACCCACCAGCAAAGCAACATTTTCGGTTTTTTGCCTGATGCCATTTGAGATCGCAGCATATGCTAACACGATGGGTAGTGCGACTATTGGATTTGGTCAAGCCATTCCTTCCTATTCTTCCAGAGGTTGAATTGCCACTGCAAAAGGTACGTTTTTTTATTCAGAGTGTCTCCCTCTCCACCCTCCCCCCCCCTTTCTTTTTGAAAGTGAGATGAGATTTTGATTTCGGCTAACTCTAATCTTTAAAGGTTCCATACGATGAAAAGTTGGTATGGACTGTAACCATTGGTGCCGTATATTTCATTCTCAGTGAGATTTCTCTCTATGGTGTCACCGCCGTGGACACATATGATCCTCTGTACGTCAATCGCTTCCGCCGTCAACCCTTTTCTTTCCAGACAGACTCACTAACAATCAATCAGCTATTTTCTTAGAACAGTACTAGCGAGTACGAAAGGTTCGCTACTTGAGATTGGTATATCGCCAATCCTTACATCTGGCTTCATCTTCCAGATTCTAGGTGGGCTCCAGTATATGGATGTTCATTTTGACTACAAGATTGACCGACAGCTCTACCAGAGCGCTCAGAAGCTGCTGGCAATTGTCTTGACTGTGCTTCAAGCCTTTGCTATTTTGTTTTCTGGCCTTTATGGTAGCCCATCCGAGATGGGTGTGAGCAAGTGCTTCTTGTTTGTAGCACAGCTCGTCGCCCCAGGCTTGTTTGTCATTTACGCCGACGAGGTCATGCAGAAGGGTTACAGTTGGGGCTCTGCAGCTTCGTTCTTCAGCTTGTTGAAGTGCTCGCAGGAGATTGTTTGGCGGGCATTGTCGTTGGAGACCAACGACTTTGGTCGAGGCAAGGAGTTTACTGGCGCTTTGCCAGCTCTGGTCCAGTATTTGTGGACCAGGAACTACAAGAACGCTTTGATTGATGCGTTTTTCCGAAACAATTTGCCAAACTTGATTGAGGTCTATGTCACCGTCGCCGCTTTCTTTGGCTTGATTTACCTCATGTTCATGCGAGTCGATTTGGCCATCAAGTCTACCAAAGTACGAGCACCAGCTTCGCGATATCCGATCCCATTGCTCTACACTGGCGGATTGCCATTGCAATTCGTTGCGGCCATTACTTCAAACGTTTTCCTCTTCTCGCAGGCTCTGTACCGAAACTTCCCAGAGAACCTTTTGGTTCGACTTTTCGGTACCTGGGCTGTTCAGACTGGATCTAACCGATTGACTGCCGTGTCTGGATTGGCCTACTACTTGACCCCTCCATTCAGCATTGCCCAAGCGGTGTGGGACCCAATTAAGACTGTATTCTACTTTGTATTCTTGATCTCCACCTGTGCTCTGTTTGCTCGAACTTGGGCTGAGCTCTCCGGTAACAGCCCACGAGACGTGGCCAAGCTGTTCAAGCAGCAGAACATTGTGTTGGTTGGTCAGCGAGACACTGCTATTGTGAAGGAGCTCAAACGATACATTCCAGTTGCTGCTGCTGCCGGTGGTGCAGTTGTTGCTGCCATCTCATTCGGTGCCGATCTTATCGGTGCCGCTGGTATGGGCACTGCTGCAATTGTTGGCGGTACTACTTTGAAGGACTACTTTGAGACGTTTGCGCAAGAAGGCGGCGCTCCAGGTGACATGCAGGGCCTCTTTTAAAAAGGGTTGTCTAAAAACCTATTCCCCTTGTCTCAACAGTTTTTTTTTCTGTGTATTATCAAAAAATGAAGAATTTATTTTCTCTATAATATATAAGCGACACGAAAGTAATCCAATTTTTTTTTCGAAAGAAGATTAACCGCGCTGTGCGGCAGCTGCGGCCCTGAGCCGCTCGCACCCTGGAGTAGCGTAGCATAGAAACTCGTTGCTGAGGCCGTTGCCATGCTGAGGTTCAAACTCGGTCACTACAACATTTTTGTAAGATTTTAGAACAACGTCCTTCATTCTCTCGCCGGTGCAGATGATTACCTTGTTACGCACAGGCGCCGATCGGTCGTCTTTCAAGAGCCAGTTGGCAGTCACAGCTTCTTTAGTCTGCGTTTCTTCGTTCAAGAAAGGCGGGTCCACTGCAACGCGGTCAAATATACCTTCAAGCTCAGGCGGTATAGCGGTAGGCGAATTGAAATCGTAGTGGACAAAATGGTCGCCTGCAAGCACTCTGAACCGCTCGTCATACTCGAGCAAATAAATATGTTCGGTCGGCAAGCTCTCCCGCTTCTTCAGCGCCGCATAGAGCGATGGTGCACTCACGATAGCTATCCTAGTCGAGCTATCGGCACCATCGAGCAGCTCATCCGCTAGTGCTTCGGCAGTAGCATCGCTATACCAAAACTGCGAGAGCTGCCAGTCTTCTTTGAACAAGCTCATATCACACAGTTGTGCACCGTGTCCGGCGTCTTTTTTCACAAGCTCGAACTTCTGTTCGGCAGCCGCCTCCAGCTGTGCAAAGGTCGCTTTACGCTCTTGTTCTTCTGCCATAAACTCCTGCAGGGCCAATAGGGCATTTGAGCTCAGCCTGACTTGGTATTAGCCACACCCATTCGAGCTTTTCTAAACTTTCAACAAAAATTACTTACTGTAGGTCTTCCATTTCTAAGGTATCTCTAGGTGTTATGTTGATGAAATGATTTTGAAAATTTTAAGGCTTTTGTCGACTCATAATGACGTCGGCGGTGTTTGACGATCGTGCAATGCGTGCGCACCGCTTCATTTACGAAGGCAAAACTCTCCGATATGTTCCGGGCACACACACCAAGCCAGATTAACACACTGAGAACTAAAATTGAGCTTCAAAAACGTACAAATTAAGCTCAGTATTGAGGTCTCAGAGATGGTCGCCATGCGGGTTGAGCCTCGAAGGGCTCATGCACGCCGCGGCGCGGAGGGCTAAAAGAAAAGGAGAAACTCAGTTTTCCGGTCCGAACTGCCGATCATAAAAAAATTAAAAAAAAGGCGAAATGATATTTTAGTGTCAGATAGTATATATGCTTGGGATAAAGTTCTTCTTTTTTTCCTGTGAATATCAGCAGTTCTGGGGGGAAAAAAAATTGTCTGCAAGGCCGGTACACAAAAATTCGACCGACCGTTGCTGTGGCAACGAACCGGCGCGCGGCTGACATGACCGTCGTTGGGACAATGTGAGTCGAGAGAGAATTAAAGGTAAACAACCAGACGTGTTTTCTGGTGATTGTTGAACCAAACATTATGTACAGGAACTCTATAGCTCCTCCTTCTACAGTAAGAAGAGGTATGTTCACAAGGGAGAGATTTGACGCTAATATTTAAAGTGCAACGGAAACAGGAGGATGTGTTTCCCATTCTCGACTACGAAGAACTTGCCCTGTGTTTAGAACGATGTGATATGTATAGCCCCGTGCACGAGCTCCAGCGCCCTACTACTCAATATATAGCAAGTCTTCTCGAGCAGATTTTGGAAAGATTCGCGGGGATTTCAATGACAAAGCTGCGCACAGATCTGGCGGTGTGCACCGTGGATAACGAGTACCCCGATTTTCAAGCAGAGGCGCGTGTCACAATGTCTGTGCAGCGACTCATGCACCGCTTTCTGGTAGACTGCGGAATAGACGATTTCAGTATAGGAGACGTGATGCGGCCCGATGCGGAGCGGTATAGGCGTATTCTCTCGGCGGTTGTCAATTATGCGCGATTCAGAGAAGAACACACCAAGGACTGTGAAGACCTGTTCACAAGAGCAGACGAAAACTTGCGCAAGATGGACCAACTGGGCGCCGACACGGAGTATTTAAAGCAGCGTATTTTCGAGCTGGAGAAGGCGCGAGATCCTCAAAAAATTACGCTTGCGGAGGAGAGTAACATGGCGGTGGAGACCGAGTTACGACAGCTGAAGAAAGTGCAAGAGCGGATCACGACGGAGTACACGCAGTACCACCAAGAAAAAGAGCAGAAGCAAGTCGAAATCGGTAACTTGAAGCAACTTATAGCTAGTGCGAGAAGGGAAAACGAAAAGCTACGGCCGTACATTGTTGAGTCGTCTGAAGTGCTGCACAAAATCAACAACGACCTGCAAGCATCTTTACAAGCGAATAAGGCGTCACTAGAGAGCTACGATACGCGTCAAAAGCTTTTAGATACATCTTCGGAAAGTTTCAAGCTGATTGAGCAAGATACGCGAGGGTTGGTGAAGATTTTGGACGAGTGTGCGGCTGAGCTTAAGCGTGAAGACGAGGCCGTCGGCAAGCTCAACAAATACCAGGATATGCACGAGCAGCGTACTTTGGAGTCGCAGAGTCTCGAACGCGAAAACCAGCAATTGAAGCGGCAGATTGAAAGCAACCAGCAGAAGATCCAACGGGCGACGCGGCAGAAGGCTAATAAGAAGACAGAGGTGGAAGACAAAATGCGCGATCTGCAAGACCAGCATTCTACTCTTATCGCGGAGCGCGAGCTCAATGCACAGGATATGGAGCGCAAACGCGCGTATATTGAGAGCGTTGAGATGCAGATGGAGCAGATGCGGCAACAGCTCGAGTTGGAAATGCGTGCAGTGGCGCTCGAAAATGAGCAGCTGCAGTCGCATATTAACCTTTATTTAAACGATATTGAGCAGCGAGTCTGACCATATATCTTATGTTATGTACGTGTAATGAATTGTGTGATGAACTTTTAAATCTTCGGCTGCTGCTGACGCTGTGGTGCGTTTTCGTCGACGGGTATGTATTCAGTAAGGCACATAGCTGTAGCTGTAGAAATCCCTCCAATATTCGTAGTGGGATTCGTAGCCTACGTTGTCAGGCACAGCATGAGAGCACGTACCGCTTGGTGAAGTGTCGGAAGGAGCAGGTTCCAGCTGATCAGAAGAGGCAGAATCATGCTCAACAGCGTCGATCCAGTCACTTACGATTTGCATCTTAGCCGCGTACTCGATATCTGGGTCGCCGGACTGAAGTGGGTCGTTAGCGTCTAAGTGTACTTCGAGTTTGAACGACGCTTCGACGCTGGGCGGTAACGAAGATGAGTCGAACACAGTATGATTGTACCAATTGTTGAAGTGATAGCTTTGATCATGCGGGTCAGTCATATTGCTTCCAAGCGCTGTCGAGTTTTGGAGGAAAAATCGGGAAGGACGTTGTTTGAAACATATGGAGCGGCTCAAGAAACACAGTACGGCTCGCCATGAAATTGTAACCATGAGACCAAGGATACGAATTTACAAAGCATTGCAGCCAATTTGAAATATATATTGTTACCAAAGACAATTTTATCAGCGTGAGCGGTAAATGTGATGGAACGCAGGAGCTAGTGGTGCCATGATGGGCCCTGCTTCAGATGCATCTACTAGTTATGAGCCCTGTGGCTTGAGCTATGAAAGCCATTAACCACCGTTGTCGCCATGCTTTGATCTGATACCGGCTTGGGAGATGGCGTTTTCCCCTCTTCACGTTTACATTTATTGAGAATTGGTGAGCCATATTATTGTGTGATTCAGTTGTCTTCGAGTGAATTCGTGAAAGAATAAGGGGTTAACAATTCAGAATTCCAATACATATAGGTGGGTACGCTAACAACAGGTGGTCAAGTCAGGGCCATCTGCGCCGCGCCGGGGAACTTTTAAGCAAGATGCGGAGCACAATGGAGAAGGGAGACGTCTCGCGTCAGTATGTGGAGTCTCCGGATGTAGTTTGTTTTGTTCAATCAAAACTGGACAGCCCTTCAAAGTTTCTTAGTGTGTACTGTACGGCTAAGAGCTGCTGGAAATCTCAGATGGTGGGGCAAGATGTGCGGTTCAGCATGGTCTGTAGAAACGCAAACTTTGTACGAGGAAAAAGAAATTCAACGGGCAGCTAAACGAGATAACAACGGTGTGCGTGAAGATTATCGATAAAATAGGCGGCTTGAAATACTCTTTTTCAGGCGCTTTTCTGTCGAAGTCCAACGAATTTGTTTGGAAAATACAGTCGAAGCTAAAAGGAATGATGCTAGAAAACATGGAAACCTGGTAAGCAAAGAAATCAATCATGTGCAATTCGACAAAACGTACGTAAATACGTAAACAAAAAAGTCGAATTAAAAACGATAACAAATATGCACATGTCTAGTCGCAATAAAAAGAATTCTAAAGCTGTAGGCGATAAAATCATTGTAAACGTACACAAGCGTCACTTCGGTGCCGTGGCTGCTGCATGTCATTCTTACCCCCTCACCTTGACAGTGTAAGCATATAAAGAGTGCTAATATCCCCGAGTTGAAGAATAGCGCAGCAGTCTGGTAACTAGAGAATACAGATCTAACTTCACAACAATAATCCGATTAATTCAAGCGTGATGAGAACTGTATATTTGCTGGGCACAGCTTTGGCTGCGACAGGTGTTTTAGGAGGAGGCCCAAGGCGATCATGGCAGCATGTCAATAATTTGACTGCTGGGATCCTTATTGGGCAGTTCGGCTGTGACGTTGCATTATGGGTATGTCGAGGAACTCGCTGTCAAGGTGACGGGGGCGACGCCGTAAGAACGATATGCGGTACCAACGGGACAACTATTAGAGCTGAGGAGCTACTGAAGGGTTACGATACTGACGTGGTAGCCAGGGCTACTGCATACGCGATTCAGTTGAGTACTCAGTTGAGCGGTGCCACGGCAGATTCAGTGCGAAAGTCTGGAACTGATTCCTGGTGGGAGGGCGAATCAGGTCCTAGAATACTCCTGGGGTACGATAGCAATGACAACGGCTCAAATGGTTATAGAAGCTCTGTTGTGCTTGCGGCGCTACCTTTCTTGGAGACATATAGGTATGCGGCAAACGACGACCACGACGGCCACGATGAGCTATAAAGAAGAGACTGGGTTTAATACCGCTGTGCTGAAATGGTTCGTGTCTTGGGGTGAAACAGTGGGCGCTGGAATGCTATCTCAGCGAGTTCATTCGCGTTAGCACTTGCCACTTCAATTGTATCTTGGAAGCAGAATCAGCAGCAATGCTCTCCAGCGGTTGCACCGCCAGTATCGTTCCGAGCGAACTGTGCGCTGCAACTATTCAATGTAGGTCTGGCAGCACCGGGAGTTGGCGCTATGGCCCAGGCGATATAAGTTCGAATTCTTTAAAAGTGCAGAGATTTGTTCGCGTGTAGCATAAGACGTGGGCAAGGGCGGACGACACTGACGAAGTCACGTTTAAGTATGGCACGAATGTTCAGGATGTAAACCTGATTGTGTAGGGTGATTTCGCTCAGGTGAGCCATTGGAACTACGCTTACGCAGAAGGCCAAGATCATTAATAATAGTGCGTTGTTTTGCGTGAGTGAACGCAAGCAATACGATGTGGCAATATAGATACTTAATCAGATCCACGTTAGAAGGTGTAGACAATAAAGCGTCCTGATCGTTAAACTAGGTGGAGCCGTGGCAAATAATCAGTGATGCTCGAAACCGTCTTATCCAACAAGGGGCTAGTATATGGCTAGTTAGTATATAAAGAGTGCTAATATCCGTGAATTAAAGTATAGCAGTCTGATAACTAGAGAATACAGTTGCATGGTTACGGCCTGTCTCAAATGAACATGAGCACACTCGCGACCCACTGCCAGTGTGCCAGTGAAGACGTCCGAATGAAATGAATACTACACTCAAAGTGAAAAAGGGGCGATTTTGCCGAAGCATCGCGAACGAAGGATTATACCCCAGGAGTCAGCATGTCCTTCAGCCGTTCATGAAACAGCTAAAACGAGGCCTTCTCAGTAATATCATCCAACTACGATGTGAAGTGCAATTGGTGCCTTCTTTGCCAAAATCAAGTCAACGAGCGAGCATACGAATGCTCCTGCGGATAAAGAAAGACAGTGGCGTATATATGGAGAGTCAATGGACCCGATCTGCCCAGTTATGGTGAGATTGGAGCTGTTAATGATGCGGAGCACTTGACAAAGAAAATGGCATGCTTTCAATAAGATAATAACTAATGATGTTTTCGCATTCGATGAAAGCGTCATGTATTCTTCACCTAATCCATTAGATAATTCTTTTTCATATTAGGGCTAGTTTGCTAGTGAAATTATTAATTATCAAATATCCTTGCGTGGTACATTTATCGTTAATATTTCTTCCCTCTAAAAGAGCTAGTTAAGCGAATGAATTTTTCTTATTTTCTGTTAGACTGCCATAATTGGCACCTTGAACAGCAACGATCCAAATGGCGCAGAATATCTGTGCAAGCTAATGGAAAGCAGCAGCTGTAGGAGGACGTATGTTCAATATTCACGGTATGACAGTGCCTGAAGCTATGAAGTCTGCTGCACAGAACGTTGAATCATCTTTAACACGAAGCGCCGATCGCAAACGGCAAAATCTTCAATCAGATACGAAACCAGTTGATAAAATGATGCTCTCTCTATTGTGGTTATCTTTGTATGCCACTCTGCTTGGCACTAGGACATGTTATGGTTTAGCAGTGAATGCTGGCAAGATCCTAGCGAAGTGGCGTTAGTATGTTTTGTAGTTGAGCTGAATGAAAGCGAATTAGAAAGTGGTAGTTAAGATGAAAGGATCGGGGAGGTGGTGGCGCTAAATTTATACTAAGATGCTTGAGCCGCACCATTGCATTCGGTAAGAAACCGCCCCAAAATAGATATGACCGAGGCATATCTTATCTGCCCTTTCAGATTCATAGTCCTGCTGAATATCGCATCTATTGATGTATTTACTTCCAGCAAACAGTCCCCTCCGTTGGTGCACAAAACCCTTACATGATTGATTGTTTGTTTTGATCTATCATCATTAAAGACGGTTAGTTCAAGCTTGCACAAAGATCTCGAAACATGCTGAAAATTACGAATGGGGGCAAATGGAATACAGTCCTTAGACAGGAGCGTTTAGAGTATGCCAAAGTGTTGGAAGTTTACCATACGGGCACTGCATGTAGAAGATTTAGACACGTTCCACAAGTAGCGAGTATGCTGACTACTATACTTTCAAGTTGCTTGGGCCTTTTCCGAAATCGGAGACGATGATTTACACGTTTGACCCTGTGATTTTAAATGGTATGGCTTTTTCTGAGCTGGTGACTAAAGGTCAAAGCCTAAGGACTGATATCTGTCGACGGTGCCAGCAAAATGTTCATGTTATTGAGATTGACATTACGGCCATACGTGGCAGTGTGAACGAAAACAAGCCCCACGCTGGCGGCAGACTTCAATTCTGAGATTTTATTAGGTCTTTTGAAAATGAGGGCTAATATATATGGCCAGAGTGCGCACATTGTCGTGAGCAAGCATCACTTATCACGTTGCTTGGACTTTGTATAAGACTCTTTCATTTATTCCCGCATTGACTAGCTCCAATCTCAATATTCTTTCGAACGATGGTTTGATGCTACAGTTTGAGAACTAGACCTGTTAAGCGTCAGGAGCACCTAGATAGAAATGATTGGTAGAAGGTAAGCATGGATGTCAGAGGAAACTAGGAGAAAGGTAGACAAGGGTGAAAATAGTTACATGGTAGAAGCCAGGTTATAATTCACTAGCTAGTATAGATAGTTATAAATTTTTCATTTCATTTCTTGAGGTCACTGTAAATAACCTTCACAACACTCTACTTCCTCATAGAGACAAAACAACATTGGAGAGCTTAATGATGCAACTTCCACCAGAAAGTTGGCTCATTATAATATCTTATATGGAGTCATCCGATCGAATGAATCTGGCCATGGCTAGCAGCCAGTTGGCTGCGTACTTTGTACTGGAGAGTGGATTGCTGCAAAGTTGCAACGAGCCACTTGTGCAAGCTATTTAGCAGTGAATGCTGGCAAGATCCTAGCGAAGTGGCGTTAGCATGTTTGTAGTTGAGCTGAATGAAAGCGAATTAGAAAGTGGTAGTTAAGATGAAAGGATCGGGGAGGTGGTGGCGCCAAATTTATACTAAGGTGCTTGAGCCGCACCATTGCATTCGGTAAGAAACCGCCCCAAAATAGATATGACCGAGGCATATCTTGTCTGCACTTTCAGATTCACACCCCTGCTGAGTATCGCATCTATTGATTTGTTTACTTTCAACAAACAGTCACCTCCGTTGGCGCACAAAATCCTTACATGATTGATTGTTGTTTCGATCTATCATCTTTAAAGACGGCAAGTTCAAGCCTAATGCCAACGCCGTCTCCCTGGAAAACGAGCCGAAATGATGATAATTATAGTATAAAAGTGTCCATATGATTGCCCCTAACTGCTCGGCTGTGATGAAGTCCATCGTCGCTTGCAGCCGGGCCTCTAAGTCCAACAGGACTGACTCTTCCATCTAACTGACACCCTCTTTAACTCTTCTCGAGCCTCACTCAATCTAGTGCACTCTCGGATAATGTGCACTATCGTCTCCACCTCTGGTCCACCCAAATTTAGTTCTCCGCCGCAGTATTCCGGAGTTATTATATTTATTCTGAAGACAAAATAACCAAATGTCAGGAATCTGACAGGATCAGATACTCACAGAAGATTAATGTGAGGCTGAGACCTATGTGGGGCTCAGATCAGATATCGGCTAGGGAGGTTTGAAGCTTGCGCACGCGAATGGCAAGGGTCCAGCAAAGGGTAGTTAAGCACTATATAAAGAGCGCTCATATCCCGTTGATAGAGGAGATAGCTAAGCAGTCTCTGGTAGCTACTTTTATCAGCAAAATTGACGGAATTAAGTGATATACTAGAGCTTCCATTTGATCACCATCTGGAGCAGGCGATCTTAGAGACCGACGCTAAATTCATCTGCATATTCACTTACATAAACATAATATCTGACTACCCGGTAGTGAGAAAGACTTACTTGGGTGTTATACACATAACGACGGAGAGCAGGCTAACGCCTGGCAAGGTAAGGGAAGCCTGCAACGAGTTAGCAAGAGGGGAGTACGACTTGACGAGGTATGAAAGTAGTGAATTTATTGTGCATTCTTATGGCAGCCTGCTGTCAGGCGAAAATATATAACATTCAAGGTGTAAATGCGACCGGCGAGGAAATTGCAGAATACAGCGACTTGTTAACCGACATCTATGCACTCGACAGTAGTATAGTGGGCTCGACTGACGATCAGCAATCGTATGAGTCAGCTACAACGGATAATACCATTGGCACGGTTTACTACGTGATAGATGGCAACAGGTTCGCAACGCATAATCCTTCAACTAACGTTACTGTATTGGGAGTGACACAAACAGATGTGGAAGGTGAGATATTGGAATCAAGGGCTCAGACCTTGTGTTTAAACAAGAACATGGGGTTCAGGAAAGCTGACTGTAGTTATTGCGGCAAATCGCTGGGGCATAAGTCGGCTCACAGTTGTAAAAACTCAGGTGGTAATGGTTACAGTTGTGTGACTAACTGTTAATCCAAGCAAGGGTGCAATAAGTCTTGATATGCATGCAATTTGTACCTATAAAGAGCGCTCATATCCCCTTGATAGAAGATAGCTAAGCAGTCTGGTAACTAGTGAACATCGATACAATGTCTAGGGGTGTTTTTTGTTTCCATCTAATATATTTAAAGAACAGCTAGCTGAAATCACACACAGTACCACAGACAAAAACGAAACCAGCACCCACGATTGAAATATCAACGAAACAACATAGTCCGGCTTCTGATATGGATTTTTTTTACTCCTTGACTCTTAACATGATCTATTGTTATTAAATAATTTCGATATGATTGCCCCAATTGCTGAGGCCCCGGATTTCCACCGTTTTACCGAAGCTCTGGGTTCAGCCGACTATCGACTGCTTCCTGGGACTATGTCACCCTGTCCTCAATTGTCCCCATCTGGGCTTCAATGTTGTTTTTGGCCCCTAAATGCTCGGCTTTGATGGCTTTTGGCCCACTCTTTCAATTTTTCGATATGCGCCGCACCAATGTCTCAGATTTGAGCCGCATCTGTAAATTTTGATTAGGGTCCGCCAAATTAGCTGTGTTTTCATAGAAGATACAATCCGATATAGTGTAGTGGCTATCATAGTTCGTTCTCACCGAGCAGACCGGGGTTCGATTCCCCGTATCGGAGTCTCTTCTTCTCTTTTTGCATTAGTTTGAAATCAACTCATCTGGTATCTCCTTTTGCATACTGAAAATTTTTTTCTCTCTCGCCGTCGGATAGTATGGTCCAGCCGTGCGTACTGATTATTTTTTTTGTCTCAGACAGTTTGCGGCTCGGTACTCGAAAAGGTCTTACTAGTACACACATCCGCGCGCGCACAAAAATAGGGGGCTGAACGGTGTGGTGAAGCTGCTGATTTGTGGATTCCACTGAGTCGATCTTTTGAAATTTGGGTATGAAAACGAGAAACTGAATATTACAGAGTATCAGATCGAGTGATTATGGTGCAGAATGTGACTTGTCACTTATGGGCGGTACCTGGCATGAAGCATGGGTCTTTTTTGCGGACAGCAGCAGTGCACGAAACCAAAGCCGTCAAAATAGCTCCATGGGGTAATTAGCCGACGCGAAGAAATCTAGATCTCCATGGCTGCATCTGATTGAGTGCTGGAGAACGTGTGCAGTAGACGGAGATGCAGTCGAGAGAAGAATGAAAAGACCCTAGCCATGCTATTTAGCAGTTCATCACTAAATTAATCAAACTCAACAAGAACTACCAGTAGCTGAATACTATCAAAGCTCTTGCAAAGCGCTCCTATAAAGATGACAATCTACAAATCACATTTAGACGTGCGACGTGCAGCGGCGCACATGCACGTCAGCACGCCTCCAGACACGCGGGCCGCCTCAAAAGTCTCATCTACTGTACCCATGTCGCTGACGCCTAGTACCTAAATGGCGGGTTGTGCGAGATTAGGTTTTCCTGTCGCTGAAAATTTTCGTAACAATCACCATCACGCCGTTGAGATTTAGATTTTCACCATTATTGATATTTGTTGGTACCAGTAGAGAGTACTGTCAAAGAGATCATCTATATGCGATA
This sequence comes from Blastobotrys indianensis, assembly GCA_030558855.1. NCBI lineage: Eukaryota > Fungi > Ascomycota > Dipodascomycetes > Dipodascales > Trichomonascaceae > Blastobotrys > Blastobotrys indianensis. The sequence continues at coordinate 471,007 of JAKTQK010000003.1, forward strand.
CACCCACAGCAACAATGTGTGGTCTTGAAACTTGGGTACATGCGATTATTTTTCATGCCTGTAGGGTTTTCTTCGGGTCGCCCCTAATTTAGCACCAGACATGGAGAGCGTGCGGTGTCTCAAAGAGCAGCCAGGTTATTTAGTCCAGTATCAAACATATAAGATATAAAAAGCTTTCGTGCTCCCCCGGGTACATTATTTTGCTCGTCACACATACACACATTTGGCACAGACACGTTAGACACGTTAGACATAACCGACCCTATGAAAATCTCGACGGTGCTAGTGCTCGGCAGCACATTGCTCTACTCGGCCATGGCGGCGCCGTACTTGTCCAGCAGCTCCAACTTGGCTGCACGACCAGGCAGCGCAGCAGCTATCAACGGTGTGGCGACCTTGGCCGACATCTTGGCCGACTTGAATATCGAGAGTGGGATGAAGAGCTCAAGGTTTTATATCCACTCAAATCAACGGCCTCAGCGGTGATTCCGAGATTATGAGCTTGGTGGACAAATTCTTTTCTATTTTACATCCTCCTGTGTTGGCAAGTTTATTTATATTGATCGAAGACTGGAACTTTGGTCTCTTATTATTATTTTATTGTATTTATGAGTTTAACGAATATATGTTTATGGTTTTGACAAAATATCTGAACCATCACTGAAAGACCAGTTGGAGCGTTTCCAAGCTTGTTCTTGGGGCCATCAACAGCGAGGCAGTCTGCATGAAGGCTGTTTAATCGGTTTTAAAATTTTTGCTAGGAGTACAGCAACAAGTATTGAAAAATGAAAATATTAAAGACTCGGAACATCTCTCGGTATTCTGTCTCCTATTAAGTGATAAACCGCCCATGGGCCTTCTGCAAGCTGATCATATTTCATCTACTGGTATCCACAGTGTATCAGATTACCAGGTGTACGCTAGGAGAGGACTCCGGCATTGGACCCGCAATTGTGGAAAGTTGGACTTTTCATAGAAGCACTAGGTGAAATTGCAACGGCCAGCAGAGTGCCGATAGTAAGTAGAAAAGGGGTAGTTGCCGTTATTCTTCGATACAGTTACATCTCTCAAGTGCTATTCTCTTTGTTATTTCTTACACTATTGCTATTCAGAAGACTTGTCAAGAATATACCGATGCTCCGAGCAAATGTCCGAGCAAGTGTCCGTGCCCGGGGTATTTCATTCATTCTCCGCATTTTCTCCACTAAAAACTCCTGTTATTCAATATTGCATCCATGTATCCGAAGTACTATTGCTACTGTATCTGGAGATGTATGAGCAAATGAATAAAAAAAATCTTTGATCTACGTGACAAGCCGAGTTTGTACAGTCGACTTCCGCATAATCATTCACACAATCTATCAGATCTACTAGCTGCCCACATAGAGACAAACGCATCATTCAAAGACATCTCGTGTGCAAAAGAAAAATTACGGACACTCTCCTCCTAACGGGCAGAATCCGACAATCTGGCCGAAAATCCGCACGCTTGAAAGTCGTTTCCCCTAAGCCCGCCCGCCCTATACCAGCCGTGCGTAGAATGTGTATGTGTACGTGTACATCAGCACCCTGGACGACCTGATCCACACATTCAGGTCTCAGCCTCTCGAAAGCAGATTTTGGATCCTTTCGCATCATGATATACGCGGGGCTGATTCAGCTCTCAGCAAAGAATCCAGTCGTTTCGAAACAGCAGGCTTTCTCCGTGAGACTTCCCAGGCAACCTGGACACTAGAGGAGAGTAAAATAAGGCGGGAAGGATCCCAGAGCGATATCATCTACAAAAGTTTCAAGCTCTTGAATATTCTATAGTACTTGCTGTTGTCTATAAAATCTTATATTCAGACCCATATACTGAAGGTCAGACCATAGTTCATAAAAAAAACGTCCGATATTTCCAGGCAAGAATATCCGTACTCAATCCCGCCTCCGCCGTGCGGTGACGTTCCTGGCCCCGCAACCGAGAATCTGGCCGGTTTGGCGGGGTCGCGAAGGACGATGAGACTTTTAAAACAGTTTAGTACTGAACGAACCCTCGTGACTGCGCGATAGCATATTGCTAATATGCTTGGAGCTCATGAAATCTCACCAGGGAAAAAAAAAAATTACATACAATCTCCCGCGGCGGCGGCGTTGTGTCGTTGGATCAACGATGAATGCCCATCGAGGAAATTGCGGGGTCGTAAAAAAAAAATCTACTTGGCAAGCCAAGTCTCACTACATACACATACGACGCAAAGGAATCATATAAAGAGAGGGCATGATCCATCGATAATGGAATTGATCTGCAGCTCTTTTCACTCAAACTCCACAAGAGCCCCCTTCTCTCACCATACAATACTATAATGTCTGTTGAGCCCGAAAAGAAGTTGGATACCGAGCACGTCGAACGCGACGAGAAGCGAGAAGCTCAGACCGTCGTGCACGACGATGACGACGGCATCGAGCGAGAGCCTAATGGAAAGGGCTTCTTCGATATGGAGATGGCCATCGAAGGTGGACACCTCGAGCACGAACTTGGTTCAGCGCTCAAGGCCATCAAGATCTATTACAAAGGTGTGTTATGGTCGATGCTCATCTCTCTTTGTATCATTATGAGAGCCTACGATATCGAGATCTTGGGTAACTTCTTTGCTCTGCCTGCGTTCAGAGACAAATACGGTGAACCGGTCAAGGGCGACCCCGCCGCTGGCAACCAGGTTCCTGCCAAATGGCAAGTCGCGTTGAATATGGGCAACAATGTAGGTCAGACCATTGGATCTCTTTTGGTCAACTTCCCGATGGAACGATATGGCCGAAGAAAGACGTTTGCTGCGTACTTGGTGCTCACCTCTTGCCTCGTTTTTATGGAGTTTTTCGCGCCGTCCGTGCAGGTGCTTACAGTGTCACAGTACCTGTTGGGCCATGTATGGGCAGGCTTCCCGATTATTGTTGCATCGTACGCTTCCGAGGTGCTTCCGCTTGGTCTGCGGCCTTACTTGACAGGTTATATCAACTTGTGCTACGTCATGGGCCAGTTTATCTGCACTGGTATCATTCGAGGCTTTGTGGACCGGACCGACGAGTGGGCCTACCGAATTCCATTCGCGATCCAGTGGTTCTGGCCATTGGTTTTGCTTACTGGTATTTACTTTGCGCCAGAGTCTCCATGGTGGCTCGTTCGACACGATCGGTACGACGAAGCGATGCATTCGTTGCAGCGTCTCACCGTGGGCGCATCTGATGAGGACCTCAATCGAACTGTCGCTATGATGATCAAGACCGATCAGCTTGAAAAAGAGCTTGTGGCAGGTGTCACTTACCGAGACTGCTTCCGAGGTCGTGCCAATCGACGACGAACTGAGATCGCCATCATCACCTGGTTGATCCAGGACTTCAGCGGCAACCCCGTTGGCTATGCTACTTATTTCTTCCAGCAACTTGGTCTCACTGCAAAGCAATCGTTTGATATGGGTGTTGGTCTCAACGGGCTAGGATTTGTTGGCACATGTCTTGCAGTATTCCCGATCCGATACCTGGGCCACCGATTCACGTTCATGTACGGTCTAGCCCTGATTGTTGCTTTGCTTTACATTGTGGCTTTGCTCTCATTCGGCCCTGACTCTAACCACGGTTACCGATGGGCCCAGTCGAGTATCTTGATTCTGGTGCAGTTCTTCTGGCAGATCACCCAAGGTCCATTGACTTATATCATCGGCACTGAAGCCCCATCCACTCGTCTTCGATCACATACCCTTTCTCTTGCAGCCTTTGTCACTGCGCTCGGTGGCGTTGTCACCACAGTGCTCGGTCCATACTTCCTCAACCCTGGTGCCATCAATGCTGGTGCAAAGACCCAGTTTTTGTATGCCGGCATCTCGACATTCTCGGTCATCTGGTGTTGGTTCCGTTTGCCAGAAATGGCCAACCGAACATTCGAAGAACTTGACTTGATGTTTGAGCGAGAAGTACCAACCAGGAAGTTCAAGAGCTATGTCATCAGCACCGAGGACCTTGCCGGAGCCGAAGAAGAACTTGTTCACGACAACTCCAAAGTCTAAAGTTATCCGGCAAACACTAACAGCTTGTTTATGATTTGTGCATCTTTTTCTACGTAACATTTTTCCCCCCATATTGCAATGAATTCTTTTTGTTAAAACCCCGCTACTTGTGCGTGAATAAAACCTCTATTGAAAACTAGTTGAAGAGTATTAAATATGTGTGACCATATATAAAAGATATGTGTGAATGCATGTTGAAATGCATGTTGAAATGTTAGTGTTCATAAAAAGGTCAGGTCTCGATGACATGAGCTTCGGTGACATGAGCTTCGGTGGGTTGTGGCTTGTCGGACACTTTGGGGGGTGTTTGTGGTGGTGGTGATTCCCCCTCGGCGCTGTTGTATAGGATAATACCATTACTGGCGGCATTCTTGCGTTCTTCTCGCTTATAAAACCACAACACGACAAAACTCCATGCCGCGAGCAGGAATGCAGATGTGGCGGTCAAGCTGTATCCCTTAAGGTACCGCGGAGCTTCAACGGTCTTCCACACCAGCACTGCGATCCACGCAGTGGACTGTTGTGCCATGATATTTGCAAACACCAGAATGATCGACCGCTCAGCAGGATTATGCCGGCAGATATCTGCGAGCCATCCATACAACACCGACGCCATCGACCATCCAAAGTACTGCAGCATGAATGCAAACCATTTCGCACCTTCGGGTACGAACCATACGGCAAGAATGACATTACCAATGAAATTGAAAACTTGAGAAACCACAATGGCTCCATATCGGCTCCGGAAAATGTCTGCACCTGTGCATATGAGGAAAATCCACAAGATACCAAGCGCAGGGGTGATGGCCGACAGCTGGTTGAGCTTGCCTGGCGAGAACCGGTCGAGCGACTTGAGCCACAGCAAATAAGCGCCTGAAGTGCCGTTATTGTTATTCCAGCAGAAAATGTTGAAAAGCGTCAATACATAAATTTTCCAGTCCTTGAGGATGTTTTTCCAAAGCTGCTAATTGAACAGGTCCGGAGATTTCCCGGAGGGGCTTTCGCCGCGGTCGTTTCGCATCCGCTTACGGGCCAGTCTGATTTCATCGTCGGTCAAGAAAATGGAATAGCATTTTTCTGGCGTTCCGGGCAAGCACCAAAAGCCTAAAATGCCCACTGGGAATGTGATAATTGCGTCAATGACAAACATCCATCGCCATCCCGCGAGTCCATTGACACCATTGAGATTGTCAAAAGCCGCAGACTGCAGCAGGCCCGCGGTAAGTACGCCAAGCATCTGACCAAAGTAATAAACGCCGCCTCGGCGACCGTACTCCGCGGGTTTATACCAGCAGCCCAGAAGATAGTGAATGCCAGGATAAAATGAAGACTCAAATGCGCCGACAAAGAACCGGAACGCCTTGAGCTGGCTCACGGTGGTGGCCTTGAACACCGCGAGTGTGAAAATGCCCCAGCCCATGTCCATAGCCGGCAATGCAATATTCAGGGGAATTTTGACAAAAAGATACATGAACGGGATCTGGAATACAATTGAGCCGACCGTGAACATTGCCTGAGTTATCACCAAATCATTGCCCTGCATATTCAAGTCTTCCTTCATGCCCGTTACGTACGCATTGTTCAAATTCGACTGGTCAAGGTATTTCACCCAGTAGACCATAAACGAGTAGAATGTCAACAGGATATCCAGCTTGAGCAGCAGCTTGCGCTCAGCAGGACTATCTGTGTCTTCAAACCATTTCCACCACCGATGCTGCTTCTTTTGCTCACTAGTGATCCGGTATTCGTACTCGTCGAAGAACTTCCACCATGGCCGATTCGCCTCGTCTCTATATTCAAGCTTTGTCGTTTGCACAGTTTCGTGTGATTTCGCTGACGATGATGAAGATGAGTCAGACAGTACAACCGGCACATCTTCACCATCGTGCACTTCCCTCAAATGAGGAATCCACTTCTTCCAAACCATCTCTAGAATATATGAAAAAAAAGTTAAAAGGCAGAAGCTAAATATCTTATATAAGTCTCAGACTTTTTTTTCTCTTTCTCGCTTCTATAATGATCATCTCTATTGTCTCACATAGATGATGCGATATCTGTATGGGTTTTGCAAAAACTTTTAAAGCTTGGCAGGATCCTGCCGGCTTGTATGCGACATGCTCATCTCTCTCATGCGCGGCTCAAAAGTGCAATCTGTCTACAAAAGCGGACGCCGGTTCCGGAGTTTAAAGAACCGGAATCTACGATTTATCCAGAATATCTGAGATACCTGATGAATCAAAGAAAACACAAGAATTTGAAATGGTACAAAGTCGTTATTATGTATTGAACATATACAAATATTTCATGGAACAAAACACTTTTGGTTTGATGAAAAATTGTCAAGCTGAAAAAATTCCAATTTTTAACATAAATTTTTTTTTCTTCATGAATGAATGGATGAGGGGGAAAAAGGTGTGAGATAATAAATTTACTTCAATGGCATGAATCGGTTGTTGCCAGAGGCACCTGGTCGCTTGTGGGCGACTGGCTTGTAAGTGATGGAGAACTCACCCAAGTAGTGGCCAAGCATTTCTGGCTTGATCTCAACAGTGTTGAAGGTCTTACCGGAGTACACAGCAACAACAGAGCCAATCATCTCTGGGACAATGATCATGTTTCGCAAGTGGGTTCGGACAGCAGCTGGCTTCTCACCAGACTCAGCATTGGCCTTGGCAGCTCGCAACTTTCGGATCAAACCCATTGGCTTGGCCTTCAAACCTCGAGAGAATCTTCTTCGGGCTCGGGCGTGCACCAAGTTGGTGAAGTCCTCAACTGGGAGGTCCAAAAGGTCCTTGAGGTCAACACCTCGGAAGGAGAACTTCTTGAAGGAACGCTTTCGCTTTTGCTCTAGTGGGGTGTTAGCTATTTCAACTTGTTTTACAGGGATATTTTCGACGAGTGGCTCTACTCCATTGTCGCATCTTCCATTATATCGAATGTCGCCTGCTTTTAAAGAATGTTTGATTTCAAGTCGTGTAAGGTCGGGTCTTTTGAATATACTGTTCAAGCGCGCATTAAGTCATAAGTCGGTAAGCAATGCACCTTTCGAGGTATCTTCAGTCGTTCGTTTGTCGCATAAACAATTCAGGAGAAAAGCGATACATTCAGCAGTCGATTAGAAGTAAATGGGGCTTGCCACTGTCGAATATCTGTGCAATAATAACGTACCTGGCTCGGACATTTTGTTGTGCTGGTATGTAAGAGAGGGTGATTGAGTCGTTGAATTGGGATATTTTTTGGTGAGTGGGTCAGGGCGCGCTCTGCCAACCTCTGGCGTGCGCGTGTGCGTGGGAGTTGTGCTCAAGTGTACTTAGGGTTTTGTGTGACTGTGAGATTATTCTAGCACGATTGCCTAATTTGGAAGGGAGGAAGATCGCAGCCCTAACACCTTTAGTAACCACGGTTGCTGCTATGAATGCGATGCACGAATAAATTAACACAACCAGCCGGGAAATGATCAAATATTCCTACAAGATCTTTCAATAGAATACAAATTAGTCACCTCCAAAATTGTATGCCAATTGCTCTCGATACAAATCCGCTTATATACCCTGTGACTGCTGTTTCGCGCGGCTCAAGCCTCACGCCTCCTTTGATTGCATATAATGGTGCGGGTAAACCTGAGCACAGGGCCTTCTGCGCGCGGCCACAGACACACCAAAAGAATATCCACACGCACACCCACTCAAAATTTCATCTTCTCCAAAGAATTGTCCGCTTCACTGCTTAAATCGATTATTCTAAAGTACGTCCAATTTTCCCTCATCTTCAGACACAAGAAGAACTAACAACTTTCGAAGAAAATGAAGTACCTCGCCGCTTACCTTTTGTTGAACGCCGGTGGCAACGCCTCCCCATCTGCCGCTGACATCAAGGCCGTTTTGGCTTCTGTCGGCATTGAGGCCGAGGACGACCGAATCTCTGCCGTGATCGCTGAGCTCAGTGGCAAGGACGTCCAGCAGCTCGTTGCTGAGGGCTCCGAGAAGCTTGCTTCCGTCCCATCTGGTGGTGCTGCCGTTTCTGGCGGTGCTTCTGCCGCTGCCGGTGGTGCCGCCGCCGCCGAGGAGGCTGTTGAAGAGAAGGAGGAGGAAGAGTCTGATGAGGACATGGGCATGGGTCTTTTCGACTAAACTAAGCCAAGTTTCTCTTTTTGAAAATTAAAAAAAGCTCTTGTAACGTTTTGATATGTCATTCTGTAATATATTGATTCATTTATTCTTCCTTTAAGTATCTGATGCGCGGGCTTTGCTCATAGTGGCTGCGGCTGTAGTACGGGTGCGCGCGCCGGTCGTCACCACCAAAACGCTATCTAATCAACCTGCTTATAAAACCTTCGTGTAATAAACTCCGGGCCCATATTTTACTGTAACAAGTTCAAGCGGGGCGGGGGGACATTTTAGAAGCTGCAAATGTCCGACGGTACCTCCTCTTCTTCAAACTCGACATTGGCCACTACTAACAAACGTTCAAGAAATAGCTCAGAAGGTACCGCCAAATCTAAGGGCAGCAAGAAGAAGAGCAAGACTTTGACGTCGTTCTTCGCCAACGCGTCTTCCGGGCCACAAGCATCAACGGTACATAGCAATAACGGCCACTCGACTGTGTCGTCGTCGTCGTCGTCGCCAGTAATGAAAGCATTCCCTGGCGCTGATTTGAATCTCAGCCCCGGTGCCGGCAACGGCAGACGGCTGCCATTGAAGAACCAGATCCGCCGCATTGAGATCAAGAACCTCAACTTGCCGGCACCTTCTAAACGGATAGAGTACATCAAGACCACATCAGAGAAACTTCGGAATGCGCTGGACGCGATATTGCATGATAGACAAACAGACTTTGCGCTGGAGCATTTGTACAAATGTGTGATGAATCTGTGCCAGGACCGGGTGGCGGACCAAGTATGGCAGGACTGTCTCGACGCGATGACGCGGTATATCGACGGCCAAGTGGAACCGTTGGAAAGCCGCTGTACGGGTAGTACTGACCACGAGCTTGTTTTGCATGAAATTTTCACCAGCTGGAGCAATTGGACTTTGAAGCTCAAGTTTATCCGCAATGTGTACTTTTATCTCGATCGCGATTATCTATACAATAAAGTTTCCCGCGAGCCAATGTGGGAGACTGGAGTCAAGCTCTTTTCTAAACGAGTATTGCATCGCCCAGCGATTGAGCAAAGTCTGGGTGAGTCCATATTCGAGCTGTTGGTCTTATTGCGCAGTGGCGAGAATGGCGGTAATACCCATCAGCGGCTAAGGTCGACGTGGGATATGATGTCGAGCAATGAGAGTGACGAGCGGTGGTTTGTTGAAAAGTTCTACGAAGGAAGCAGTCTATATTACGGCTACGTTGATTGCGACGAGACCATGTCGCTGTCTCAGCATGTGAACAAAATTACGAGGCAGCTGGAGATTGAAGACGAGATTTGCACCAAGGTGTTTAATTTCGATGCGAATATTCAGCGCAGGGCAAGTTTAGCAATGCAGGTATCGCTGCTGAAGACGAATGACCGGTACAAGATTGTTTTCCTCAAAATGCATGAACTATTCGCTAAAGGCGGGCTCGAAGATGCGAGACTGCTTTTCGAGTACATGACAAATGTTGGTGTCACTGGAGAGCTGAGACAGAAATGGCACGAGTGCGTGAAGCAGAAATGCGAGGACATTTTGGCGGCGTCGGACAATCACGACGCACAATCAGGCGACATTGTACTGGCATTAATCAAACTGTACGACGAGTCGCGCGAGATTACTCATGTCGGATTCAAGCGCAATTCCGAGTTTGAGAAATCGTGGCGCGAGGCGTTTGAAGTTTTGGATAAAAAGTCGCAGTATATCGCCGACGCGCTTGAGAAACACATTGACCGCGTGCTACGGTCGTCGAAAGAGCCCATGTACGCCCACGCGCTCGAAGGTGAGATGCAATTCGTAGTCGAGCTTTTGCGCTTCATCCCGGGCAAGGACTATTTCCGCGTAGCGCACGAGCGCGACTTGGCGCGGCGGCAGCTGCGGCGCGGGTTTGCAGGGCTTGAGGACGAGCTGTCGATGATATCGTACCTGAAGAACGAATTCGGATCGAGCTATACCGAGAACATGGAGGCGATGATGAAGGACATTCAAACCAGCAACGACGACATGGACGTGCTTAAAGGTCTGCTTGACCAGCGCGACTTTGAGTTCAGCGCCACGCTGGTGTCCAAGAAATGGCCGTCGTTCGGCAACGAGACGTATATCATCACCAAAGAAATGACCGAGATGATCGAACAGTTTGAGGGACTTTACAAGAGCAAGTACCCACGAAGACTAGTCACATGGCAGCACGGCCAGGGCTCTATGACCATCCGTGCCCGGCTCCCGTCGTGCGGCACGAAGGAAATCGCTACTTCGCAAGTACAGGGGCTCATTCTGCTGCTATTCAACGACCGCGATTCGCTGGATTACGAGCAAGTGCGCAGCGCACTGGCGGCTGGCACCGACAACAATGATGACGACAATAGCGGACTCATCAAGCGGTCACTGCTGTCGCTCACACACGGCAAAGTGAAGATCCTCACCAAGACGCCCGATACGCGCGAAATCCACCGCGCCGATATCTTCGAGCTCAATAAATCGCTCAAGGTGAAATCGCACAAGATCCGTATCCCCATGCTCCAAATGCCGCGTGCGGCGCACGACGCTGCGGCTGCGGCTGCTGCGCGGGTGCAGGAGATTGAGCAGCAAGTGAACCGCGACAGGAGCTATGAAATGCAGGCCGCCGCCACGCGGATCATGAAGGCTCGCAAGCAGCTGCGGCACGGCGAGCTGGTGCAGCTCGTCATTGAGCAGATGCGCGACCGGGGTCAAGTCGTCGTCGCCGACGTGAAGAAGTGTATCGAGGGCCTGATCCAGGACGAATTCTTTGCACGAAACGCCGACGACCCGGACGTGTACGATTATATTGCATAGTTGGAAATATATATTTATTTTAAGAGTGGGCTGTCACTCATTCTTTTTGGAATTAATCATAAAAAATAGTGAAGCAATTGAAAAACGGGAGGTGGATATATATTAAAAAGTACAGTGGTTAATCAGCGTCAAAAATTGTGTAAGCGTTGAAAATGATGACGGACATTATCCTCGCCTGTATGGCCCGCTCCTGCGGGTTGCTATTGTCTATCGTCATCACAATCGGGCCCCACACGAGCCCCAAATTGTCTATCGACATTCTATTTGTCGCTTCTCGCTCTTGTACGCGGTGCAGGTGGAACGTGAGGTACCGCAGCGTCGAGTAATTGGCGTCCGGCAATTTGTTGATCGTAGCATGGATAGCATCGCGTCGCTGCATTGTATCATGCGCAGACGCAGCGTCCAAAAACTCTTGTTGGTATTCGCGGCACAGCAGCGGATTAGGCAGCTCCAAAAAGTACAGCTTGAGCGCTGCAGCTACAGAGTGTATGTCGTTGAGGTTGGCATTCGGCTGTAAAAGGTCTACCACGCTCGAGTCAGTGTCGAATAGCCGCTTGATTTCTTGAACCTGCCCCTGCTGGCCGGCATGGCGATATATACCTTCAACTTCGAGTCCAAACGAATCGACGGCCTGGATACATTGGTATACGACCCGTGGTACAGTGCCTTCCTCAAAGTCCAACAGGCCCTCCAGGTCCGTGCCGTAAACTGGCATTTTGTTAGCGGTACCAGGTGGGTACGCCGGCGCAGCAGACGTGACTGCAGAAGAGGCTATAGATGCAGAACCCGGTGCAATAGACGAATTGTTTCTCCAATGTCCGTCAGTGGCCTTGGAGGTACCCGGTGGAGAAGTGGCATTGTTGCCAGATACCGGTGGTGCAGGGTTCGGCGGAGACGAAACTGGGTTCAAAGCTCGGCCGCCAGTAGCAGCGGTCGATGCAAGCGCTACAGCTGCTGCGGAAGAATTTGAATTGAACGTGGACGATTGTTGCACGGGCGGTGGGGCTGGTGCTGGTATAGGTGCTGGCGCTGGAGTAGAGATAGGATATGCAGACGCAAGTGACGGATGCTGCTTATAAACCACCAGCGGTCTATTAAGCTTTCGAGTTTTCGGGATCTGGAGCACATAATTGTAGAAATCAAGTTCATTGTCCACTTTAGCGGCAACTTCTTTCATCGTCAGTGCTGCAGTAGAGCTCGACTCTGGCTTCAACGGCGCGATTATAAACCCAGAATTGAGCGCGAGGGTCTCGCTCAAATTAGCATACTTGGCCAGCTGAAGTGAAATACCCGAGTCGCACTCCAAGATGAGGTTCTTCAACTCCCGTACCGTCACTGGTCGAAGCTTATTCACCAGCTCTGTTCTTGCTCGCTGCGCAGCATCTACTTTCTGTCTATACTCGCTCTCGGCACTCATGACTTTACGATGAAGCTCTTCTTCGTGCTGTGCCCCAGATTTCTGCTTCAAGCCGAATTTGTTCCTGGCCGGGTCGCCCGTCCGCATACGTTCAAAGTCGTCAGCAAGAGAGTCGTATTTGCTCTTGGCCCGTTCCGCTAGTTGCTCTGCATCAGTCAGATTCTTCTCTTCTCGTGTACTTCGCTCCTTGGTATTTTTTCTAGTCTTGTCGCAAGTTCTCGCCAGTTCGTTCAAGTCGTCGTGCATCTTGTGCAAAGCGGCCACAAACGTCTGGCCAATATCCGCAACGCGCTCATTCACGCGCACAATCTCGTCGAACTGCGTCACAAACGTCCCCTGTCGGCCCTCAGGCTTCTTGATCGATTCTCGTGTTGCCTTCGATAGCTTCTTCATACTGGCCTGATGCTCACTCTCGAATTGTGCCTTCTTTTTCACAAACGTCGCAAACTCTCGTGCGGAAGCAATGCTTTGTTTAATCCGGGAAAGCAAAGCGGCAGAGCCGACATCAGCCATCATAATCTCTTGCAGTTTAGGGTCCTCCAGCAAATGCTGCGATTGTTGTGCGATAATTCCAGACCCTACTGGCGGTTGCTGTGCAGTGACGGCCGGCGAAGGTGCCACTGGACTGCTGACGACTGCATTTTCAGGAATGGCGCTGGGCAGTGAGCTACTTACAGTGTTGGAAATGACCGGATTGAGCGTCAGACTGTCAGTTCGTATGACAACTTCGTCTAGATTTGCACCATTGTTACTCGTCGAGTCGCCGCTGTCGGTCACTGGCGAAAGCGGAGGCTGTGACCCGATTGAATCCCGCGGCTTGAGAGGCGGCGCTTGAGTCGCAGGGCCAAGTCCAGCAGACATAATGTCGAATTGATCTATGGTCTGTTCAGGAAAAGCTCTTTAGAGACAAGGTCAGCAAACAAAAAAGAAAGAGTATTTCTGTCAAGGCGGTGGTGAGTGGGGTGTGTCGCCTGGTTTTATTCTTAGTTCAGCGTTGGTTACTTGCAGGAAGGTAAATCGGTCTGCTGCAGTGTGTGTTTTGGGAGCAAAAAGAGCGCGCATATTTTAGTGGTGGAGGGCAGAAAAGTTGCCGGGACGGCAATAGAGCACATTGTGACGTCACGATAATATATGATGAGAAGCAAATATGTGAATTGCTGAGTGGCATTGATAGTTATTCCACGGGAATCGCATTTGGAAGGATCTAGTCGTGCTTTTAATCAAAAAAGCCATGGCTGTTACATCTTTATCAGTGGGCAAGATGGATTGTTATGAGACAGATTGATTTCAGCCGCATATGTGGAGATGTATACAAACTATCACTTCATCTGAATTGAAGTGGATAATCTGCTGTTTGAGAAACAGACTGCTTGCTGGTGACATGGTTTCTTAGACTTTTTCGGGAAAGTGGATCGTGTGTTCAAGTCTAGCAGTCTTGCTTACTGTGTTGTATTGAACGCTATAGATTATCGGGACCCAAAGCGCTGAGTTATACCTCATCTTCGGTTTACATTATAATTAGCAAATACTTGCCTTGGTGCAGCAATCTGTTAGGTACTTTGAATATCTGCAGCTGGAAAAGAGAACCACGATTAAATTCGAAATTGAATCAGGATACATAAAGGAGCGCCATCATTTGGAAACGGTCTATTCGCCAACTGTCAACTGTCCTGATGACGAACAAAAACACCTTTGAATCAAGTTCAGGATCTAATTAGTTGGTTTGGGCTCCTCATCCGTGTGTACTGTATTTTATACCACAGTGGTGTAAACATTCTGTTCCAGCAGTCTGTCTTAGACACCGCTGATTAGCCGTTAAGAATTTGTGAGACACACAATGCCGAAACCAAATATGCGTTGAGATTGGATCTCCAAAATTCGGAATAAAACTGTTGCACTTTACACTATATATTGCAATTAGAAGACATATTGCCAATTGAGTCGATGGAATGCGGTAACGGAGTCCTGATCGATCTAATCAACTACTACCCGCAGATGAATACCGCCGGACAGCCTTCCAGAGCAGCGACAACGTGCAAATAGCTTCCTGTTTGCTTTACAAACTAAGCTGATCATAGATTTCGTTAGATCCGAGAGCTGCAGCGCAAAACGTGCCAACTTGCGGCACCGATACGTGGACCAGGGCCCGTTATGAAGGCACTCAGGAAGACCGAAGGAAAAAATTCAAACGACCCGCCAGAATTTAAAAATTTCCCGAGATGAGTATTTAATTATTGCACGGCGGGATGCAGCTCGGGGTGAGATCAGATACATGATTAGTACATGTGCGTGCAATAGACCGCTTCTCAGTCAGGGGTGTGTAGATGATAGATCAAAACAAACGGAAGATACAACAGCTGGATAAACAAACTACCACCTTTCATAACTAGCACCTCTACCGAACATTTCCTCCAATTCCTTACATTCTACTTTATTAGATCCAAGCAATAAAAATCCACTAGAACTACTATACTGTACCACACGGCAAAAGCACACACACACACACTAAGAAGAGCGCGCGCGGCCCACGCCTCCCACCCCAAGTCGCCCCTTAATTTTCTTTCCAACTGGCACTTTCCACGCACCCAGCACCCAGGCGCTCGCCCAAAGAAAAACCCACCCACCAAATCTCACCATCTCAGTCGACCAACCGCCATCTGCTGCTAAGGAAAACACCTCTCTTCCCTCTCTCTCTCCCGTGGTGCAAGATAGACAGACCGATAATAGAGACGATCCCCTTTCGTTCCTCGCTTCCAAAAACGAATTCAATCCTTCACGCGCGACAGGGTACACTGCATATCTGCCTTTTAAACACACGACCGGCCCCACACCTATTCTCGAACGCAGCAAAATGCAGAGCATAAAATGTGTCGTTACCGGCGACGGGTAAGTAGGCCATCAAATATCTTCGCCTCTGTTGCTAACCATCCGTCCAGTGCTGTCGGTAAAACTTGCATGCTTATTTCTTATACCACAAATGCTTTCCCCGGTGAATATATCCCTACAGTGTATGTGTTTTCTTTGGAGGGGGTCTTTTTTTTTTCATTCATTGGGATCCCCCTCTCTACTCTTTGGATACGCGTTTTATTAACAATGATATAGGTTCGATAACTATTCGGCAAATGTCATGGTCGACTCGAAGCCTATTAATCTCGGGCTTTGGGATACTGCTGGTCAGGAAGATTACGATCGACTACGGCCTCTATCATATCCTCAAACAGGTGTTTTCTTAATCTGCTTCTCGCTCGTGTCGCCCGCGTCTTTTGAGAACGTCAAGACCAAGTGGTACCCAGAGATCACGCATCACGCTCCAAATACACCTATCATTCTTGTCGGCACGAAGCTCGATTTGAGAGATGATCGAGAGACTGTAGAGAAGTTGCGGGAACGGCGACAACAGCCGATCACGTACCAACAGGGCCTTGCAGTGGCCAAGGAGATTGGTGCAGTCAAGTACCTCGAGTGCTCGGCATTGACCCAGAAGGGCCTCAAGACTGTTTTCGACGAAGCAATTCATGCAGTCCTTACACCTCCCGTCGTCAAGAAGAAGGCAAAGAGGTGCATCATTATTTAAGAAGCCAATTTTTGTTTTTTTCTTTTGGATTTCAATCACCTATCACTTATTTTTCTCACCCCACATACGCACGACATATACATGTTTTCTAATCACGACACCTTTTCTCTGTCCTTTTTCTCGGACCTTCACATTCTCTTCTGTCGCTCTTTGTATAACTAGATGGCTCTCCCTCCGCTCTCTTTGAATCTCTCACTCACACATACACCCACATACACATGCTTTTATCACTTGATCTAACGACTTGGCTTTTTATCTCATCATCTTATCATCTCTTTTATCTTTTTTTTTCTCCTTTGCTTTTTTGCTCTTATCCTTGGTTTATACTTTGTTACAAATACTGTTCTTGCTTTTTCTCTTTTCATTTTCATAATCTCGTTGGATGTTTACTTTCTTGGTTCTCATTTGTCTGCTTTATTATATATACATATACATGTTTCCAAATGCAAGATGGAAAATAAACATCCAAACTCCATAATTGATGAGTGGCGAGTACCACCACGTTTTAATGCATCTGCTTGAGTCTATCTGGATGAATGCCAGTGTCTTCGGCGCTGTCCTTACTGCCACCATTTTCAGACTTGGCCTTCTTTTCTTTCTTGACTTCTTCAGCTTGCTCTGCGAATTCTTGGCGCAGTTTTTCATTTCGGTCCTTGACTTTTTGTCGTCGAGCAACAGTGTTTCCACCGCCGCCTGCTGTGAGTTCCACATTGATCTTTCTATGCTTGAATGTCGTATGATGCAGTCTGAGTGCCACATTCAGTCGCCTGGCGGCATCGTTTCCTTCAAACTCTGCAAATGAAAATCCCTTTCGGGGTCGTAATGTTAGTGGAGCGGCGGCCTTGAAATGCTCTTGAATCTCCTCTTCGGTGACATTATAAGGCAAATTGCCAATAAATAGGATAAACTTCTTCTTCGACTTCCCAGAGCCTTTTATCTTCTTCTTTGTTGGACCTTCCTCTGATTCATTTCCAGTCTTAATTTTTTTATCCTTGCTGGCATCCGCTTTTTTGCTACTGCTCTCTTCGGCTTTCTCTTCCTCTCTAGCTCGCTTCTTGGCCTTCCGGTCTTCTTTGATCGCATCCGTACTCTCACCGCTCTTCTTTTTCGATCTGAACTCTAGAGCCTTCTTCTGCTTCTTAGATAGGGACTGTATCGTCGTGCTTTCTGCCATTTTTTACCGTGTTGTGGAGAATGTATATAATGTGATCCGACTTTCAAAGGTTTCTTTAATGCAAAATATTTTCTCGCCCACTGCAGTGCGCGGCTGTCGAAAAAACCCCAAGCCGCGCGAGGCTTCAATGACCCTTTTCAATTCAAATGCTGCTTGTCGTTTCTTAATATTCCCAATTTCATTAATTATTGAATTTGCTTAGAATTGTTTACATGAGTAATCAAGTAAATATAATGGAGGGGGACAGAGTAGCGTGCCGGGATCTAAACACTCGCTTAGAAAAAATATATCTCCAGTCCCATGTTCATGAGAGTACACCAACTGATTCATGTCCTATTCTTATGCGAGTGTAGGAGAGGCTGGGCGGGTGTTGAGAGGTGTCGACTCGTGGGAGGTTGGCTTACTGCGTGGAATGGCACCAATTGCTTCGTTTATCAACTTACAATCCTGCTCCAAATTCCCTGTCCGTGTAACGCCATAGCCCTTGCAGTAAAGATCAATTTCCCACTCTTGAAGAGCATACACAGCCTTGGATGATACAAGTGGGGTGAGCGAGTAAATCGCTGGCAGATCGTCTTGCTTGACGAATGGCACTCTCTTCAATTGATCACTACCCTCAGCGACTTTTCGGTTGTGTTCAATCAATGACTTTCTGGCTTCGTGGTAGTATGTGTCCTCCTCTTGCCTCAAGACCTGCACAGCTTGCTTCCGCATTGCATGGTCGACCTCTACGGGCACTGAGGCGAGCAGAGACTTGTGTAGATTCCTCTTGAACTCTGCAACAGTCTCGCCCTCCATAACCTCAAACAATGCCCGCTGTACTTCCTCTCTCACAAATCTTCGTACATCGTCGTTTAATTCAACCTTGTCTGTCATGTTTCTGTTCGCGAAATGGTCCCTAAACAAATTTGAATGGTTTTATTCGTATGTGACTTGATCCAAGCGCAATGCACAATGAGTTCACTCCTTTTTTTTCTCTCTTATCCAAGATTCAGTCGAAGCTTATCCTTTATATAGATGCTTTGTGTGCTAGACGGCACTCCGACCTTTCGAAAGCTACAAAAAACTTTAATCCATCACAAGAGCCACTATACCGCCTGGCCGTTCCGAAGATTGTTCCAGCTTCTTTTCATAGCCGATTATCCGGACCAAAAGAGGCTTAAGGCATGTTGGTCTTAGAGTCTGAAGCTAGTTTGTACACCGGAAGAGTTGGTCTCCCGTGATTTCCAGCACCCAGTAGATGAGACAATAAGTCAGTCCACTTCCCAGGTCGGCCGCTCTAACAACCGCCATTGTCGTTGCACGCCGCTTACATTTCGCTTTTCATTCATTTCATCAAATTAAACTCAGGTCTATTGTAATATGACACTGGCAGATTAGCCACTACATACCTTTGATGCTACACTGCCCCCGGTACGTATTCAGGATTGAACTGGATAAGAATATCAGACACTTCAAGCAAGCACACAGTCTGCGCTTCATCAAACTACTTATTATATTTTCCATAGCTTAGTAATCAACAAAATGGATATTGCAAGCTGTATTTAATTTATTGGAGCCAGATTAGTACCTTAAACTTGTAGCGGTCGCAAGTGCGCTAAGGCTATTTACTACACAGCAGCTATAAGTTGCCCTATTTACTAGGGTATATAGCCAGCTTTATATAATGCCACAAATCTGGTGTATGTTGAATAGAATAAAGTGCAACTATTTTGTAGAACAATTGCTTGACATACCTTCACCACGGTCAGGCATATATAGAAAATCGCAAGGCAACAGTTCTTATGCATTCCAACATCCGAGAATAATGAACTTATGTATATAAGAACAATAGAGTACAGTCATTTGGTCAGATACACGTTCAGGTATCGAAATGACTACACAGATCCCGCATAAAGTCTAATGTCTCAGATATTTGCGCCGCACGGCAGGTTCAAGGATCGCTAAACGATTCTCAAGACTTGAGATTTCATCGATACGCGATTCCAATCTGATAAGCGCGGGTCATTAAACCCACTGAACGCTCAAGTGGTCAGGTGCAGCAGTAAAAAACTTTTTAACACCACGGACCAGCCACCGCCATTTCGCGTTGTTTACGGTCTTGGCCCCGGCAGAGAAGTGGGCGGCGCGCGAGTGCGTGTGTCTTGCTCACCCACATTCCAATACCGATACCCTGGTCCTTAGCGCAGGCTAATTGCAAAGCAGAATAGCGATCCCGTCAGCGGCGAGAGGGGCGAAAGAGGCAAAAAACTCTAAAACAGAGGCATCCATCATGCCGCACAGCCAACCTGGCGTGACGACAAATCTTCTTGCTCGCAAGCAGCAGTCGATGAAGAAGGTGGAAAGCTGGGACGACGACTTTGGCGACCTTGAGGACGACTTTCTGCCTCGAGAGAGCGTCTTGCATGCCAGCGTAAGCTCGGCAGGCTCCTTTGTCAGGCCCAAGACTGATGCTTTGGATAGCGACGATGACAATGACGACGACGACCAGTTTGGCAATGCTTTCGCTCAGCAGAAAGCCCAGGGTGCAAAGTTCCTGACTGCTTTTCGAGAAGACAGCGCCGATCTCGGGTTCACTGACGAGCGCAATTTGACGACAAAAATGTCTTCTTTCAACTTGCAACGGAATATGAGAAAGAGTATTGATTACGGCGATGGCGACGATGAAGCAGAGTACAGTACGATACGAAAACGCCCCTCGACCCTGAGAGTTCGAAGTGCAACAGGAAGTCCCGTCAAGTACGGTACTGTTAAGCGGTCACAGCAAGAAATCAGGGAAGCTTTCAAGAATTTTGACCTAGATGACGATGAAGAGGATGACGATGATACACAAGAAGTAAAGACGCTCCGAGCAAGTAAACCTTCAAAAGCAACAGTAATGACCGTCTCACACGGTGCAATGTTCAACCCGCCGCCACAAAGTAAATCGAGAAGCAAGTCACCTGCCAAAGCGCCAACAAAGCCTTCGAATAGACGACTGATCATTAAAGAGCCAGAGGATTTCGAAGATGGGTTTGACATTGACGCGCCCGGAGATTTGGCCTCCCGACTACAAAAGGTCAAGCATCAGTTGCATGTGGATCAAGAAGAGGACTTTGATTCCTGGGGCGAAGAGAGCTCACGGGCCACCTCTCGCATGTCTGAAACATCAGTATCTTCTGTCATGTCGAGTTCGTATGAAGAAAGCGAGGCCGATGATGGCGAAGCATTCTTGGATGGTTTAGAATTGCCAGAAAAGCATGTCAATTTCCAAGAGATTTTAGAGACACGACAACGGGATGCACAGTATGTGGCAGACCATGAAGATGAGCTATTGATGCAAGGCAGAAAGTACGATACAATCAGAAGTAATGGCTCCGGAAACTCATTGAAGACGCTGGAGATGTTGAACGGCAATGAAGATGAAATGGACTTGGATTTCTTTGACGGCATTGATGTCAAGGATGAGGTATTCGCGCACCAGAAGGAAAAGACAGTACACAAAAATATTGTTGTTAAAGGCAAGAAACGGAATACATCACTGTCTTCAGACTCGAAGAAGAAAAGTATGCTGAAAATGAAACAAAGCATGCCGCAACTACGCGATGACAAGCGCGATACTAGTCCTACTAAAAGGTCAACGACTAAGCTTGCTCGCATAGGAGAAAACAGTCTTGGTGAAGTCTCCCCAACGAAGAAACGAATACCCTCAGCGCAATTGCGAAGCGTGCAATCAATGTCCAATTTCTCTGCTCAGCGAACACCCTCGGCACGACCGAAATATACCCGTGGAAGAGCTACTAAAGTGTTTGGAGACGGTACGGAGTTGGATAGATTAGGAGATTTACCGACAAACATGGACACTGAACACTCACTTACAGTCACCCCTAAAGCATCTCGAGTACGCACAATCAAGCACAAACCATTAGATACTTACCGCGAGAAGCCATCGAAGGCCGAATCATCCAAAAAATCAGTGAAATCTTCTCTCAGCAGCAAGAAATCGTCTGCCAATTTGACCAAAAAGCGGTCTTCGAAAGAAAGCAAAAAAAAGGGTCCAGGTCTCATTCAGCAACTTGGGCCTCCAAAGACTAGCATAATTAGCAAGGGCCATAATGGGGACATGCGGTTCAATCCGAGGAAGCTTATATGGGAGGGCAATGACATTGAGTTGAAGAAGTTTGAAAGTGTTAATCCCAAGGGCCCCGGATTGATTGCTTTCATTTCAAATAAAGGAGTTCAGGTGGTCGGAGACATGGTCTTTGACCCAGATAAGATGTGTTGGATTCGTGTCGGAAACAGCGATGAAGCCGATATCTTTGAAGGAATGGAAGATCTAGATGTGTCTGTACGCAGCCGTGGTGGTGAGTCTGTATTACGCCCCAGCGCTTCCATGCATACCTCAATACACGGTGAATTTCAAGTGGGCAAGGAGTTTGATATCACTAATGACATGCTCAAACGAATGCAATATGAAGATGAACGATGGCAACGCAAGTGTGGCCATTGGTTTTCACCGGATGAGACGTTTGATAGAGAATACCTGAACGAAATTCGACAAATGGTAATGAAATAATATTGTAAATTCTAATGCTGCTTATGCCCCTCTTTTTTATCATTAATATGAATGAATTTTGTGCATCAGATTCTTTTGCTACACACTCGCTGACGCCGCCCGACGATGCGGCGCGGACCGCTCAACGACCGCTCTAGACCTCCAGTCCCAAATGCTTCATTTTACCTTAAACTTTATCGACAAGTAAAGTGGTTGATAATCAATAGCCCTGCAATGCTGAGGGGGGTAGTCAAAGGGCTCGTAAGAGCTGCTCGTCGCGAGTATAGTACTCGAACGTACAAAATCGGCGAAAAAATTTCAGGATTTACGGTTGGAGACGTACACCAAATTCCAATGCTGAAGATGACGGCGGTGGAGTTGCGGCATCACGACACTGGTGCTCGGCATTTGCACCTTGACCGCGACGACGATAATAATGTGTTTTCGATCGGGTTCAAGACAAATCCGCCTGATTTGACCGGTGTGCCACATATTCTCGAACATACGACGCTGTGTGGATCTCATCAGTTCCCCGTGAAGGACCCATTTTTCTCAATGCTGACAAGGTCTCTTTCGAATTTCATGAATGCAATGACGGGTTTGGACTATACATACTACCCATTTGCTACGACCAATCAAACTGATTTCAAAAACTTGCAGCAGGTATATTTGGATGCTGTGTACAATCCGTTGTTGCGGGAGTCTGATTTCCATCAGGAAGGGTGGCGGCTCGAGCGGGACGATAAAACAGACGAAAACTCGAAGATTATTTTCAAGGGTGTGGTATATAACGAGATGAAGGGTATGACGAGTGATCCGGCTTATCTGTTCACCGAGACGTGGCTAAGGAGTATATACCCGAGTCTGCAGAGCAGTGGCGGCGATCCGAAACATATTACCGAGCTGGAGTACGAGGATCTCAAGAAATTTCATAATACAAGGTACCATCCTTCGAATGCATTCAGTGTGTCCTACGGCAAGATGAAGCCTGAGGAGATTTTGAAGCCGATTTACGATATGATCAAGCCCGTGAAACGACTTGAACTTAAGGAAGGCGTGCTGCAGCCGATCAAGATGGACAAGGACGTTCTGGTAGAAAGCACGGGACCAGTTGATCCATTGTGTGACCCTGATAGACAAGTCAAGGCATCTCTCTCGTGGGTAGTGGCAGACGCCGGAAACGTTGCTGAGAATGTTGTTTGGGAAGTGCTCGGTCTGCTGTTGACCTATGGCCACTCTTCTGTATTCTACAAGGCATTGATTGATACTGGGTTGGGATCTGATTTTGCAGCTAATACTGGTGTCCAGCGATTGCCAGGCAAGACGGTGTACTCAATTGGCTTGCAAGGTATGAAAGAAGAGGATATTCCTAAATTCAAAGAGGCGGTTTCCGCAACTCTGAAGAGTGTTGTCGAAGATGGAATCCCACAGAACCATCTGGACGCTGTCATTAATCAGGTTGAGTTAAGCCAGCGTGAGATTTCGTCAAACTACGGTCTCGAAGCTGTCAATAAGTTGATGCCTCGAGTATTCAATGGCGACCGTCCACACGAAACGATTGACGATGAAAATATGCTGAAATTATTTAAAGAGCGAATTGCCGAGAGGCCCAAACTCTTTCAAGAGACTGTTAAATCGCAGCTCGTTGATGCGCCTGTGTTTGAGTTTATTGTGCGACCAGACGCGGAATTTGAGGCCAAGCTAGCTGCAGAAGAGGAAGAGCGATTACAAGCGACTATTGCTCGTAAGAAAGAAGTGGCTGCTATTGAGCCCAGTGAGAAGGGCGATGATAGTTTGCTGCCTATGCTCACTGTCGATGAAATCGCACGAGATAAGGCACCTATCAATGTGGAAAAGTTTGAACATCTCTATGTGCGGGAAACTGGAACCCAAGGTTTGACGTATTTGACGTTTTTGAAAAACCTTGCCAATGTGCCAGCTCACCTTCGGCCGCTTCTTCCACTGTTTGCGTCGTCGTTGACAAATCTAGGCACCACCAAGACTCCAATTGACGAACTGGAGAATAAAATCAGGTTGCACACTGGCGGAATCAGCTCTTCCTTGCATGTAGCCAGTGACCCTACCAATCTGTCACGCTTCTCGCTGAACTTGCAGATCTCTGCTTCATCACTAGACTCCAAGTCGTTCCACATTTACGACTTTTTGAACCAATTCCTGCGTGATACCGACTTTAAGAATGTGTCCAAATTGCGCCAATTCTTGCAAGCGTCTGCTGCCAACGCTGTAGGTGACATCGTCCCGTCGGGCCATGCATATGCCACGCGCCATGCCGCGAGCGTGATTTCTAACAAGCGACGACTGGATGAACTACTCAGCGGTATTGAGCAGGTGCAGTACATTCGGAAACTGGCAGATCTAAATGACGACGAATTGCTTAAGCAGGTTGTCCCCCAATTGGAGGAAATTGCTGCTATCGTAGCTACGCAAGAGGGCATTACAGGAGGTGTGACATTCACGCCTGGCAATGACAATTTGCGACACAACCAGACAATGTTCAACGACTTGGTGCACGGACTGCCCACGCATGAGCCGATCAGGCCTATATCTGACATTAGCAAGCAAACCAGCAGTAAGACGCACTTTGAGTTGCCGCTGGGAGTGAGCTACGCTGGTGTGGCCGTCAGGGGCGTGCCCTATATTCATGAAGACGCCGCTGCATTGAGGATATTATGCTCACATCTCACCTATAGACACCTCCACCAAGAAATCAGAGAAAAGGGCGGCGCATACGGCGGTGGCGCCAGTTACTCTCCACTAGACGGCGTCATTTCGTTGTACTCTTATCGCGATCCAAACCCTGTAAATACATTCAAGACTGTCGCCAAATCGGCAGACTGGGTGCTTGCGCAGGATATTACTGACCAGGAACTGCTCAGTGCCAAGCTCTCTGTGTTCCAGGGCATTGACTCGCCTATTTCACCTCGATCGGAAATCAGCAATGAGCTTTTGTTTGGCTTGACAAATGAAATGAGGAATAAGCTGCGACACGAGCTCTTGTCTGTCAAGTCCGCAGACGTCAAGCGCGTCGCAGAGAAGTATCTCGCTCCAGCGCTGGCCAATAATCTCAGCGGCGCCGGTGCTACAGTAATTGGCCCCAAGAGCGACAACTTTCAAGGGTTTGAAGTAGTCAAGCTTGAGGGCTAGGGGGGCTTATTGTAAGCATATTGTAAATATATATATACATTTTGTGAATACTAAAGATAAAACTTTCTCTTGTCCTTGTCCATATCTGGCCGATGTTCCCATTGCACCTCTTCCTTGATGCCCTTTTGGATGCGGCGTAGCTTGAGCGTAAACTGCGGCCCTAGCTCTTGCAACCCTACTTTTTCAGCATTCTTGAACACATATCGATGCCTTCGGAAAAATATATAATCTCGTTGATTATGCAATGTGACCACTTGTCGACCTTGGATCTCTGGTTGCTGTGGATAGAGAGATTGAAACATTCTGCCTACAGTCTGCCCCAGTCTCGTGCTGAAATTGTTGAGAATAAGCTCAGGGATATGATCCGTCATTCTGCCGTGACCCTGGATTCTGTCTGTTGTAACCAAAGATGTCACCGAAAAATAAAAAGTCGGGCCCTCAGGCAAATGCATAAATGTCAATCCGTTGACGATCTTCTTATCCTCGTTGATGACAACCACATCAGTATAATCCCGCTTGGCACACAACTTGGCGATATCTTTCATCTCAAACTGCTCTTTCCGCTTGACGAAATTCGAGTTTGGCAAAACCTCCAGCAAAATCTCTCCAAACTCATACGCAGCCTTGTGCGCATGCTTATTAGTTGTGATCAGAATTTTGGGCAGCTTTCGGTCCTTGAAGTACGGTGCAAATTCATCATCGCCTTCGATTTCGGCATTAACCGTCTCGTCATATACTCTTTTAGATTCGATCGTCTCTGTGACATTCTCTTTTAGTCGTTCTTCCTTGAGCACAGGGTCCTCTTCTTCCGCCTTTGCACGCTCCTTTCGCTGCTTGTGCCGCGTCTTGTTTTTCTCATGCTTGATCGAGGCAAACAGTTTCTGCCTGCGCAGCTTGTTTTTGATTCTTATTTGTCGCTTCTCACCGTCGTCCATGGCTGCAAAATGCGTTCTATTGTAGAGTATAATGGAAAATGGGTCGACGATAGCGAAGAAAAAAAATCTCGCCCGCGCTAGAAAATTTAAGCCGCGCCTAAGGTCGTGAGGCTGAACTCTCCTGCCTTTGCAGTATTTGTAGTCCTGATGGTTATATTTTTTGCGTCCGGTATTGATGATTTAAAAATAAGGAATTTATTTCGAAGACATGAAATTCTTCAGGAATACAAATCCAAATCGTGATTAAAAAGGGCGCAGATATTCCATAGTGTTTGGGTTCCACACGGTTTGCATCGCTCTGAAAAATTGGGACGACAAGCGCTATCATTCATCCACATCACGATCACAGCAATGTCGCGGCACCTGTACTCGATAACGCTACAAAAGCCGTCGACAATTCATAAATCGGTGCTGGGCCGGTTTATGGGCGGTAAGAACCAAGAACTTGTTGTGTGTCGTGGTTCGCATTTAGAGCTGATGACCCTCGATAAGGACACGGGCAAACTGGAGCTTATACTTTCGCAGAATTGCTTTGGAATTATCCGCGAAATCGTACCGTTTAGAGTATCGCGTAACTCGAAAGAGCGGCTATTAGTGACATCGGACTCTGGAAACTTATCGGTGCTGGAGTATAGAAGCGATCG
This sequence comes from Blastobotrys indianensis, assembly GCA_030558855.1. Classification (NCBI taxonomy): domain Eukaryota; kingdom Fungi; phylum Ascomycota; class Dipodascomycetes; order Dipodascales; family Trichomonascaceae; genus Blastobotrys; species Blastobotrys indianensis. The sequence goes on from JAKTQK010000003.1 coordinate 497,428, forward strand.
GAACCGATTCGTCAAGTTGTTCGCAGAGCCATTCGGCAAGACTGGGGTGAGGCGCGTTGTGCCGGGACAATATCTCGCTGTTGACCCATTGGGTAGGGCATGCATGGTTGCCAGTGTCGAGAAAAACAAGCTTGTTTATGGGATCAATCGTGACAGGGACGAGAATGTGGTGATTGCTTCGCCATTGGAGGCGCACTCGAAGAATACGTTGGTTTACGACTTGGTGGCACTTGACACAGGCAATTGGAATCCAATGTTTGCTACGTTAGAGGTTAATTACAAGGTTGCAGATGAGCATGTCGAAGGGGAAGAAGCGAAAGAAGTAGAAAAAGTGGTGGTGTTCAACGAACTGGATCTGGGTATCAACCATGTTATCGCGCCCTGGAGAGCAAAAGTCGACCGAGATTCTAATATTCTAATACAAGTTCTTGGCGGAGAACATGGTCCCGGCGGTGTGCTGGTAGGAACAAAGGACTGGATATATTATGTGATGATGGACCATCCATCGGTGCGGGTACCAATTCCTCGACGAATTGGAAGCGAGGAGTCGCTGACAATAATCAATGGAGTAATGCATAGGTATAAGGGTCAACTGTTTTTCTTTCTGCAAGCTAACAACGGAGACTTGTTTATGCTGACGATGGATATTGACAAGGAGGAAGAGCGCGGCATCCCAGAGGTTAAAAGCATGACTATTAAATTTCTGCAAACAATTCCGGTTTGCAACTCTCTCAACATATTCCGACTTGGTCTACTGTTTTGCGCAACCGAGAGTGGGAACCATATCATGTATCAGATTGATGATTTGGGCGACGAGAATGAGTTTGGCGAGTTCAGCTCGCGCGATTATCGCGTTGGCGACGACGTTAAGGTGCCTACATTCAAATGGCAGCCCACCGAGTCATTACGTGAACTGAGCACGTTGAACTCCCTTGCGCCGTTGATGGGTATAGATGTGCTGGCTAACGGCGATTCACAACCGATCATTACCTTGTCGGGACGAGGCAACAGATCTACTCTGCGATCATTGAAGTACGGTCTTCCTTCTACACCAATCACTACCTCGACTTTGCCTGCCCGTCCGCTAGCACTTTGGAGTGTCAAGCTGAGGGAAGACGACAAATTCGACAAGTATATCGTGCTTTCGTTTGCAAATTCGACTATGGTGCTGGAAGTTGGAGAAAAAGTGAGCCAGGTCAAGACTTCGGGAATCGCTGAGAATGTACGTACATTGGCCATTCAGCAGCTCGGTAGAGACACGCTGATACAAGTGCACCCCAATGGCATTCGTCATTTGACTGCTGGCAAGGATGATGTAGTGGAATGGAAACCTAATGCCAACGAGCATATTGTGCATGCGTCGGCTAACAATTATCAAGTGGCGATCGGGTTGAACACCAATCAGGTTATATACTTTGAAATTGACGAAGAAGGGAACTTGAATGAATACAATGAGCGGGTCAACATTACCGGCGGCATTGCTTGCCTCTCTATCGGCGACATTCCATCGGGTCGAGTGCGATCGTCATTTATGGCCGTCGGGTGCCAAGATGCCACAATACGAATCCTGTCGCTGGATTTGGGAAGCACGCTCGAGGTTTTAACTATCCAGGCATTGACAGCAGAGCCCAATTCGATTGTCATATCGCATATGCAGCATTCTAGCGAGAGTGTGCCTGTCCAGCTTTTACACATTGGCCTTGCTAATGGTGTCTACATTTCGTCAGTTCTCGATAACATCTCGGGCCAATTGAGCGATACACGCACGCGATTTCTTGGACCAAGAGCGGTGGGTCTGTTTGCGATCAAGGTCGGCACTGAGCGGGTGTCGCACGACGCCGTGCTTGCGCTGTCGAGCAAACCGTGGCTCGGCTACACGACTGCGACGTCGAGCTTCGATATGGCTCCAGTGGACATTCCGTCACTGCGGCACGTGTCCACCCTCTGCTCCTCGGTGGTTCCAAACGGCATTATCGGCGTCGAGGAAAACAATCTGCATATCTTCACTATCACCGATTTGCAGGATAAGTTGCGACAGACGGAGATTGCGCTCAAGTACACCCCGCGTCGTATGGTGCGGCCACAACATTATCCGTCGTACTACTACGTGGCCGAGTCCGATAACAATCTGTCCGGCATTGGGGCGCATTACGAGCGCAAGCAGGGCCACTGGTCGTCGTGTATAGAAATCGTCGATCCGAACCAAGGAGTGCTTGACCAAGTCATTTTGACCGATAACGAGGCGGCATTCAGTATCGGCACATGTACGTTCAAGTCCGACCAACAGGAATACCTTATTGTGGGAACTGCCAAGGATCAAGTAATGCTGCCAAAGAGCTGCCAATCTGGGTTCATTCGAGTCTACAAGTTTTCGGGCCGGGCCGGCGAGCGTATTGAGCTTTTGCACTCCACTGCCGTCGAAGAAGCACCTTTGGCGTTTTTATGCTTCAATGGTATGCTTTTCGCTGGCATAGGCAACAAGCTGCGCGTGTACGACTTGGGTAAGAAGCAGCTGTTGAGGAAACAAGAGCTTGAGCTGCCAATTAGTTGCATTTCTACCTTGTCGACTGCCGAGGATATGATCATTGTCGGAGACATGCGGGACTCGATCACATATATCGTACACAAGGAGACCGACAATGCTCTGATTCCATTCGTGGACGATACAGTGTCGCGACACGTAACGTGTGCAGTGCAGCTTGACCCAGCATCGACGCTGTGCGGCGACCGGTTCGGCAACCTTTTTTTGCTGTCGTGTCCTCAGTCCGCAATGGAAACAGCGCACGAAGACGAGCACGGTGTCATTTTACGCAACGAGCAACCGACGCTCAACGGGTCCTCTGCACACCGGCTCGACCTTGTATCGCATTTTTTCACGGGCGATTTGATAACGTCAGTATGCCGCGCAAGCCTCGTGCCAGGCGGCGTGGAGTCTGTCCTGTACTCAGGAATCCAGGGAACAATTGGAGCGCTCGTCCCCATGGCGTCCAAGTCGGATGCTATCTTCTTTGAGAGTCTGGAAACACTGATACGGAAGGAGCAAGACGAGCTGGTTCTAGGCCGCGATCACTTGATCTACCGGGGCTACTACGCTCCAGTGAAGGCAACAATTGACGGAGACTTGTGCGAGAGGTTCTCGGCCCTCTCATCGGAAGCGCAGCAACGAATCGCTAGCGAACTGAACGACCGTACGCCGAGAGACGTGGAAAAGAAGATTGCTGACATGCGAATCCGAAGTGTTTTTTAAAGGGCTTCTAAAATATATTTATTCAATTTGTTTCAAAAGTATTTTGTAAAAATTTAAGAATTATCAGAAAAACAAAAGTATTAATAAAATGTACATTTTCTAGTATCATTCCGGGTCGTTATAAAAAAAATGTGGTTAGTTGTGCGTGTTTTTGTTTTGGGTGTATCATGCCAATAATCGGCATTTCCCCACACCAGCCTGCTGCGGAGTTCCAGCACCGTAATCTTGAATATGCACATCGCCTCTTCTATCTACAACCACTAGTACCTGCCCCGACGGCGAGAACTGGATTGACGCCGCCGACGATCGCTGCGGCGCCGCCGCAACCTCTGTGGCAACGGCGATGCGGCGCTGGTCGGAGAGCAGGCCTGGGGCATGCATCACATACACGACGCCAGATTTATCCAAAAACGCCAATGCATCCGCGCGTGGAGATATTGCCGAGCCGTGAATTCGTGAACCTACTTTGTCTACTCTCATTAGCAGCGCAGGTTGCGAGACGGCCGATGCGATGGATGCTGACGACGAAGACGGCGCAGTGATCTTGGTATCGAGAATTATCGGCGGTGCAATGGTGAGCACCGACGACGTGACACACATATAGTGGTGCCTGTTAGATGCAGCAGGGAAGAAATTGACCGATGTGATTCCTTCGTACTCTTCATCGGGGTCTACCCGGCGAGACGACTTCATCACCAAGCGCGGCTCTCGTCTATTGGCGAGCGAGATGACCATGAACCGTGACTCGGCCATCGTCGCACAGGTGATCAACGCCTCATCTGGAGAGAATTTCAGAAAGTTGATTGTATCTCTATACGGTATCACGATTGAGATGCCTTTAGTGTCGGAATTGAAAATCGACGGGTCCGCTTGCTTGGGTTGTAACGTGGTCAGAACAATCATTGACGTTCTTTCGTCTTCTATTATCGTATCGCCTTTTTGTGAAGGAGGCAAAGGGTTTTTGGCATATATGCCAAATGCAAGCATAGACCCGAATGGGCTGAGAGCCATGCAGTGGATCTCCATCTTGTGAGTCTGGCTGAAAATGACTTTAGCATCCAGATCGTATATGCGTATGAGCCCGTTCCGGCCCGCAACCGCAACATACTTGTTGCTCATAGATACCATAGGCGTATCGCCCCATTTCTCCACTGCAGGCTCGCTCAGTAATATCGGTGCGTCGTTGAAGTCAGTAGGGATGGCGTATATTTGAAACTTTGTGGCGCTCACCAGTGCAAATTTGGAAGCGTCAGGGGAAATGCAAGTAGAAAATGTCGCTCGTTTAGACCTTTGCAGAAACGTTCTGGGTTGTGTGCCGTGTTGAAACTGTTTTCTAAACATTGGAAAGCACTTGCCATAATTGTATTCTCGTTTTTCGTCGTCTGGCAAGTAACTACTGGGCAGCAGCACATGGCTACTACCGCCATGCTGAGGCACGCCCATCGGCCCACTTTGGTTTATCAGAGGCTGTGCTGGAAGTTTCGACGATACTGGCGGCACTGGAGCGGGCATGGATGCAATAGTTGGGGAGCCTAGAGGCGACCGTATCGATGCTGTGGAGGACGAGTTACCCGCCGACGTCGACGCTCCTCCTACAGACATTGAAGGTGTTAGTGTTGTTGTGCTAGACTGCACTTGATGGAGCCATTCCGTAGCAATGGCCTTGCCCTTATTACTTTTCGAGATGGATGCCGCCGCATTCTTGAATAAATCTATCAACCCCGGTTTAGACCCCAGCTCCCCTTGGTGAAGCGCACGCGGCTGTATCAGGTCAAAGTCGATATTCGAAGCCAGCAGCTCGTCATCGTCGTCTGCACTTTGTCTTCTTTTTTCCGTCGTAGCACCTAGTCTTTCTAGTTTCCCTGATAGAAGATCCACCCCTAGCTTCTGTTTTTGCTGCTCTATCTTCTCGTATATACTGCGTAGTGGGCTTAGCTTTGTCAGGGTTGCAATGTTATCAGCACCGCATTTGGGGCAGCGTTTGCTCGATTCTGCGAGCTGGTCGCTTAATAGACACCCGCAGGCGAGGACGCTCAAATCTGCAGAAGGGTGCTTCGTGATAGGGTCCACCAAATCCTGCTCTAGCGAGTTGAGAAATCTCGTCCACTCCTCCAGCGGCGACGACACTATCGCGGCCGAGGGCCGGGCGAAGGGCTTCTGGATCATAGTCAGTTCCTTAACGTCGAGCTCATAGGGTGTTTGGAGAGAGAGACGGGGGGCCCAAAGGCTTCTGATATGTATATTTATATATGTCGAGAGAGCGGGTGGTGAAAATGTGTGTTTTTGTCGTGGTGGTGGTATGGAGATGGTGGGTGAGTGTGTGTGGGATTTGCAAAATGAATGCACAGCTGATAACCGGCCATGCATGCGAATGATGCGATCCACACATAATTAAGAGACCCGGTTCCACACAAGGCTCGACACGGAGATCCCAATATCATAGATATTTTCAAAAAAATGTCGACCACGTCGGCCACTCTGAGGCTGTTCAGGAGCCTCAAGGGACAATGGGCCATATCTCGCACCATCCACAACCAGCTGGACCGTGCCATGGACACCCGCTTTGAGGGCACTGCAGAATTTGTGGAGCGCCAGGAGCACGAATACGTCTATAAAGAGGAGGGGCTGATGACTATTGTGACTGCTGGCCACTCAGCGCCGGCCCAGATGCGCTACGTCTATAGGTACACACCGGCGGACGACAGGCTGGCTGTCTACAGAACAGAGTTCGATTGGAAGAGCCAGGAGGTCTCTGTGACCAACTGGTTCCACGATATAGTACTTGATCAGCCGTCGGCGACGACGACGCAGGTGAACCAGGCCACAGGCACAGAGCACTTGTGCGTCAGGGACTGGTACAAACCGTTTTACCGGTTCAAGTACGAGGGCTCCACACTCAACGAGTTTACGATCCGCTACGAAGTGTCTGGTCCACACAAGGACTATGTGAGTGAAGCTGTATATACAAATCATGCAAAACTATAAAAAGTTTATAGCGCAAAGAAAAAAACTTATTTATTTCCTAGCCAGACTTTTCACGACGCGGCTATTTTCCAGAGTCTCAACCACCAGCCCCTGAACGTGGTGCGGGAAGACCCTCGAGTACCAGACTCCTTCGCCTCCTGCGCCATCGTGGATGATAACGTTTCCTGCAAACGCATGCCCGCCGACATGCGAGCATTTGCCTACAAGTACTCCGTCCGGATTTGTCGCTTGATCGTAGAGCATGCCCTTATTCTCCAAAACTCGACTAAATTCATCGACCAGCAGCGGCGCAATAACCCCGCAGCGCTCGTCGCGGTTCCCGTGTCCGCATATAAGCACCATTGGGTTTTTCACTCGTACCGGGCTGAGTGCTGGAAATGATGCCGGATCTTGCCCGCCAAGAATTGCTTCGGCAAACAGTTCCGCGGACTGGATACGATCGAAGAACAAATTGTCTGGGTACACATGCGCCGACGGCAACGAGCCCGTCGGCAGATCTGAATTATGGACTAAAACTGTCGAGTCCGGCTAAATGTGCAAAATGTGTTAGTACTCTTTCATAAATAAAAACAAGCCAGAGTCAAATTACACTTGTACACGGGAACCTAAGAGGACGTACAGATTGGAACATGCGGCGTAGCGGGGTCAGCTTCGCTATCAGTGAATCTTGGTCGTCCTGGAGTCGGCTTGGCCAGTCGCTGTGGCCCGTATGAATGACCACATGGCGGGTATGGAACGGGGTTGGAGGCGTTGATTTGGTCGGTTGGACAAACATGTCCATATTCGACGGCATGCAGTAGGTGCACCCAGTGTCGTACGTCGGTGGCGGTGCCTCATCCACGAACGTGCGAGTGCTGAATCTAGATACACGACTGAATCGAACCCCTGGTATTCGACGAATCATTGAAGTATTTGAACAAATGTTTAAAAAAGAAGGGTGGCGAATTTTAAAAGCACATGTACCATATATATGCAGTTAATTCGGATCGAGTAGATCAGGGAGTCGGGCCGTCTATTTTTTTTCATCCATTTTCCGATTTTTTTCGTCGAGTCTCACTACACCTGAAATGACCTGTTTAGTGTGTAACCTGAACGAGTCCAAATACAAATGCCCAACATGTTCTACACCATAGTAGGTTTCAGTTTTTGAGTTATACATTCTAATTAAAGGCAGTTGCTCACTGGCGTGTTACAAATTGCATAAGGAGACTTGCAGTCCTCTGCCCAAGCGTGTTGATGATGATTCCAACAACACGCAAAGCAAGAGCATAATACCAGCTGCGCCCTTGGATCCCAATGCTAAATTCGAAAAGATCCTCCAGGATCCTGAGATCAAGCACTATCTGTCGTTTGATAGTTTGAAGGTACATCTAGTCACTCTATTGTCGATTCTAAAAGACCCTGACTACACACGCGAGCAAACTGCGGAAGCGCGAAGAGACGTTGCACTGATCAAACTACGCGAACTGCGCATGGGGGGTAGTGAAGCGAATGAGCTCGTTGAATTGTTCGTGGATAGAATTACGGCTTTACTTTCAGAAGATGATTTCTAGCTAATAGGCACAATATTCTTTGGCAGCCCCCGGACATTGACCTTTGCTCGGAAAACCTCGCCGCCAAGATCTTTCTCTTGGGTGTAGTCAAAGTTTGCATCTTGCAGATGCAGCGATGCGGCGGTGACGACAAGCTCATCGAGGTTTTTGCCCGCGAATGCAGGGCACGATATTCGCTGCGCGGGAAACGCAATTTCACCAACAAGCTGACCCTCTGGAGTGTACCGCTGGACTCTCGACAGTCCCCACACTGCGATCCACAAGTGGCCGTCTTCACTAATAGCCATACCATCCGGGTCTACGCGCGGCTTGCCCTCAGCATGCAAGCAGATCAATGGCGTACGATTCGAGATCTCGCCTGTCTCGGCGTCATAGTCGTATTTAAACACTGTTCCCTTATCCGAGTCAGTGAAGTAGAATGTTTTTTCATCTGGCGAAAAGGCCTGTCCGTTGGGTACGCCAACGTCTCCAATGACTTTCCTTACAGACCCGTCGAGATCTTGGCGGTACAGTGCGCCCTTTCGCGACGGATCAATCGGCCAGGCACTCATAGTTCCTGCGAAGAAACGGCCACGTGGATCGACGACTCCGTCGTTGAATCGAAGCCTGACATCTTCGTCGTGCGTCTTGTGGGTGAATTGCACTGTGACAAGCTCGCCCTTGCCGACTGCCTTGGTCAAGTCGACGACTGCGAATCCAAATGTTACCGCCGCGACGTACTTCATTGGCGTGGAAGTGAGTCCCAAAACGCCAGGATAGTGATCAAGAGTAACCCATTTATGACTGTCTTCAACATTCTTTGCATTGTAGTCGTACCAATGTACATTCTTTCCTATAATGTCGACAATGCTGAACACGCCGTTACGGTGATCGTAGAGCGGGCCCTCGCCAAGTCGCGAGTGCGGTTGAACAAACGGCTCGGATACCGTAGTGAACGTGTCGATGAAAACCATTCTTCCTCTCTCGAAATACCTGTTTATTTTCGATGGATAACAGAGAGTAATTAGGTCGCAAACTCTACGGTATAAGTGTACCCTGATCCATCGCTTGTGGGGGCGGGGTGTGGGGGCAGATTTTCGGGTTGAGCACGGCTGTCGTGATGTTTGAGTGCCAAATAGAGTAATCTTTTAATTTGTGGTACTGTGTGCAACAAGCTAGAGTATCTTGATAGAAGAGAGAGGGGTGCTAAAAGGCGGTGTGCAATATAAGCAAGAGGCTGTGGACATGCATTGTTTGGAAACTGAGATATCACATTGACAGAGCAGATGGCTCTCTTAAAAAGTACGACGACGCCCACGACGGATGCAGCTGGAGTCACCCCACGCTCTCGGCGATATGCAAACTCAGTCATTTAAGGGAGATGCCCTTTATTACTTGATAACCTTTTCATTTACCTTTATCTATCTATATTTTTTTATCGTTTACATATTGTTTTCGAAGTTTGGAATTTTTTTAAAAAAAACTGCGTACCGGTACCGGATAAACCTGCCCTCGTTTGCGCTTACGCCGCGCGAGATGCGGCGTGAGGGAAACTTGACACCGTTATGCCCGCCACCCTCCATCACATCGCATCTCATCACCATCTGTGAAATTTTTTATATGCAATCATCAGTGTTTGCTCAATCGCAAACAATTGAGAATAAAAAGAGCCACATTGATCCCCCCTTACTTTCGCTGTCACCCCGCTTTTTTTTTCTTCCTGAATTTTCCCACTGCACTGTGACCTAATTAAGACCCAAAAGGAAAAACTCTCTCCAACGCTCGCGCGCAAAACCCCGCTTTAATTTCAAACAGCGAACGACCGCCGCCGCTGTCGAAACCTTCTTCTCTTTCCATTGCCACTTTTCCCCGTTCAAAAACTTTTAAAGAAAACGAACAAATGGCAAAGGTCTCCACGATCGATATCTACATTCGTATGAATGAGGACCCGGAGCAGGACTACTGTTTCAATGTCCCTGCGAACGAACCCATCTCGTGGCTGCACGACATATTCAAGACGCTGCCAATGGTGCTGTCGCCGTCATACTTTTACAACGCTGCGCCAGTAGCTTTTGCAGTCTCGAAACATCCTGGGTTCTTGACCAGTGAAGGTGCCTTGTTGTTCGAGAGGGTCGCTCATATGCCGCAGCATCGTAAGAAGGTGGATCAGTCGTCCAAGATTTCAGATGTGCTGGTGGAGGGCCAGCTCGTGGTGCCAATCTGGGAGTACAACTACAGCAGACTTATCAAAGTAGTGTCGCTGCTAATACTGTGGCTCTATCTCGACTTCCCAGTCTACTTGAATCCTACACCGGGTTACGCTCCTACAACGTTGATCATGCACGCAGCTGAGAAGTTGATCCCCCAGTTGAAAGACGACTCACCATCGGGCTTCAACTCTCCAGCATGGCAGTGGGGCTTCTTCGCCATGCACGTGTTCAAGTGTGCCTTCATCTACATGATTTTGTGGGTTGGAGGTATCAACCCCGCATCGTTCAATCCAATGACTAACCGAAAGGTTGTGCGAAAAGAGATTACTCGACAAAAGTTGTTGGACATTGGCTGGACCTCGACGCGGCGAGCGACTCCATCAGAATGGCGTGATGAGAACAGGAAGAACAAGATTGAGCAGCAGGGAGGCCTAATCCCGGCTTACCATGCCGGTGTCTTGGAAGGTATTGGTAGTGCCGGAGTTCCTTTGAATGCTGGTGAGGGATTCGACACCAATCCAGACGAGATTGATCGAGACGACGGCAAGTTTAGAATCGACAAGAAGTATTTTGCACTTTTGTATCGAGAGATGGCCAAGCAGTTGAAGGATCAAGAGGACGTCGAAGTCAAGAACTTGATCATCAAGCAGTTTAGACGAATCGGTCCAGAGATTGGATGCAAGGAGCTCAAGGAGCGATACGAGGAGAGAAAGAAGGTGGAGACTGAAGAGGAAAACAGCAAGAAGAAGAAATAACTCTTGTTCTCTCTCATCAGCTCTTGCGATTTATAGACTCTTTTCTTTTTACGTTCCTTTTTCGTTCTGTGTGTAATATTGATTAATATCCTACTTTAATAACGGCTCATAATGGTGCTCTAGGATCATTGGCGGTATGTCATAACCGAACGAATCATTCTGCAGCATGCGAGATATATCTGCCATCAGATACCGCACTTTCATTTCAAAATTGGACATGGCCACTGCTGACTTGGCTGTGAGCCAGCCTGCATGGATGCATGGGGCCAGAATGTCGATCTGAAGCAGTCGCTCAAACCGCTTAAAGTCGTACTGTGGGTATTTGTCCAACACAGCGTCGATCCAGTTTTTGAATCGCAAACGTGCAGGAGCCAAGCTGATGGTGAATATTTGACAGAGAAGCATAAACTGGTCGTAGATCATTGAGCCTTGAGGAACATTATCGAGAATGCTGAGTGGATCGTGTGGATCAAAGTCAAGCACCTCAAAGTCAAATACGACTCGCGAGTCTTTCAGTGGCGGTACTGGCACATCATCCATTTGAGAGCTTGGCGTGCTTTTCCTACCATGGTAGAAATCATCCTGGTCGTAGCTTTTCTTCATAGTATCGTAAGTATCGCGGTCCATCACCGGTCTATTAGTCGCTTGCATTTCAGCAACGTATTTTTCGTATTTACGTTGGTTTCGTTGATGCAGCTGGTATTTCTTGAACTCATTGCGAATGATCTTGCGAATATGGAAGAAAAAACACCAATCTGAGGAGAAAACCAAGCGGTTGAATCGCATGTGGTTGACTTTACTGGAATCGAGTTCGGGTACATCTGGATCATGACAGCATGCAACGTATAACCATCGCAGGAGCGTGACATGCAAATCTGATATACGGATATTCGCCTCGTCGTTTTGATAGACTTCCAGCTGGGAGGCATATATTGACTCGAATTGACTGTCAAATTGTGGGCCCAGCCCGAGTGGTTTCATTTCTGCTATTGCTTGATACACGGTACCCAAGTTACCATTGTTCGGAGCTCTCAGCAAGCATGACGCAGAATAGAAAAAAATAGATGCACTAATCTTTTCTCTTAAATATTCATGCCGTTGCTTGCTCTCGAGATTCTCCATTGATGGAGGCAATGGCGGGCGTATGCGTTCCTGTTCAAAGCCCTGCTTATCTCTCCACATGTCACTGGCATCTTGCAACTGCGGCAACCCCCATGCTGTGAATCTTCTTCGAGCGATCATTTCTTTGATGCTCAGTCTCTCAGGTTCTGGGGTCTTCACTTTGAAAGGAAGCTGGTCGAACAGTCGTACAATGGACAAGAATGCCGCGTCGACTTTATGTGCTACCATTCGTGGGAATTTGCTGTTAAGTTGAACGACCAGCAGAAGGTTAACATGCTGCAATTTGCCCGATAGCGCAATGCGCATCTGCTTCACGTCCAAGGGGAGTACGGCATCATGCATAATTACTGTTGGATAAGGGCTTTGAACACGCTTGTCGCCAAACTTCCTTACAAGCTCTTCGACCTCTCTTCGTTTCATGACTGCGAGATTCATTGATCGCTGCGTGATATTCGCTCTTAGCTTGTTGACTACTCTCATTGAAATATGATGCTCGGGATTCTTCAGCATGTCTCCTGCAGGAACCACCAAAAATGGCAGCTCTCTTCTGTTCGACGACAAATTCAGCGGCGGCGGTGGAGCAGCTGCATAGACAGCCCACAAGTCCACGTACTGGGGGCCTATCGGCCCACACATTGGTGAACTCAACTTGGAATCGTGCATCTTACGAAATAAAATGTCGGTTTTGGCACTCAGCGAGTTTGGATCAATGATGCCAAACCCGCTGTGGGCGACTCCAGTGGTATCGACCTTGGTATGTTTACTCACTTGGTTGAACGGAACGGCGAGCATTTCGATGGCAGAACTCTCAAAAACAAACAGACGCGTTTGTTCAGAAGACACTCTTGGAGGTATATAAGCAATGTTGTGGTCCCAGAGATGAGGGTTAGGGACGTTAGCGTGCAAGTAATCGACGCTAGCGCGTATTAGGAAGCTTCTTCAGTAACGTGATGGATGTAATAAGGGCTTGCTCTAAGAAACGGAACAGTCGTATATATGGTCGTAAAATATTGAATGCTTGATAACTCGGTCGATCATGGAAGGCGTCTGTTCTTTGGTGTAATGCTTTATTCCAGTTCAGGGTGCGACAGTTCTTTTACTTATATATATCACCAGCACAAAATACGCAGAGTACTCCGTCCAAAAGAAAAAAAGGGCGTGAGTCAGGGAGCTCGGTTATTAAGCATAATATTAACAGGATATTTGAGGTCACATTGACAGTTTTTGGATCTTATATTGACAGCACGTGCGGGCATATTATGGGAACCGCACGAAATGGGGCGATTTGAGGAGGGGACACAGCCTAATTTAATCTCTCTAGAAATCTGGCACGGCACCACCTTTCTTGCTTGTATATGCTACTTTGGGGGAGGAGCTTTTTGCGGTATTATAGCAGAAATAATTATCATGGCCATCGTGCGGATTTATTTGTTCTTGGAATAGTACGAAAGCACATGACGTCGGAAGTAGATTGATGAGGTGCATTTTTAATTATCAGCGCCGCAGGGCTAACGCAATCGATGCTTTCCTACTTCTCGCCACCCGTTTGCTATGATCGGATGTTGATGCTTTATACCGCATCGATTTGTTTGCTATCAAAAAGATCCACAGAGGTATACTTTTCAAAAAAAAAATCAAGGTAAATACCGATATCAATGACTATCAGCCCTGTGATGTACGTTAACCGTTGAGATAAGCGGTAATGTTTATCATTCTCACGCTAAACCTAAGCCGACATCACATGGCATAGATTAATTTACAGCAGATGATATTAAATTCTCTGATAACTCCGCTGCGCCGATTCGCAGTCAAAGAGCACATGTCGTCATATGATATACTACTTTAGACCGGATACAAGAGATCCGAGTATACCTATCAAAACCGACACTGTATAAATCCAACGATTCCAATAGACTATGTGCATGCTATTATATTCAAAAGCATCGACGGTTCCTAACCTCCAAGACTCGCCGCACGCGGCGTTGTCAACAATGTCTCATATTCCCCATCGTGATCATCCCAAAATACACTTTGCTTGGCGTTTAAAAACTGACCGGATCCTTGGATGCTAGTATTATGGGTGTTTGCGGCCCTATTGACTGTGTCAATCACGTCGTTAGCGGTACTTAATCCGACAGTATCGCTCTTACTGGCCGCGACGTTCATATCCATTGCTGTAGTGCATCCTACATTAGCTTTTGTCATGGTAGCAGGCTTGATGATATTCTCAATACTGCATCTGTGGGTCGTTATGATTCTCTCGACGGCTTTGATAGCTCTGGCATTAGTTCAGCCATCGATACTGAAAAGAGAGCGGACTTCTTCGGAGGTTTAGTCATTCCAAAATACTAATAACGGGTCTGGTCAACGCCTAGGTAAACATCATCCTATAAGCTTGTACCTGTAATCTCAACTATATTTACCCAAGTGAGACTTTTCATAAAACGATTATTCAAGTACCTTTATTCCCATCTGTAATTCAGTAATTCACATATTGCAGCCAAACATTGCAGAGACCGACTTGCGGCTCATGCACCCAATTCATGCTCCCCGCAACTACAGTCGCACCAATAAGACCAGCACTATTGTTGATTTCAACAACGGCCGAAGCCTTGTAAAAAGACATTGCAATAAAAATCACGACAGACAGATACCCAGATCTTTATCAAATGTCATGAGCGAGATCGAGCCTCGGCAACGCTTTGGCGCAATCGCTAATGCGATCAGAGCCTTTCGCCGTCACTCAGTTGGTAGCGGCGACGACGACAACAACGACGTAGCGCGACAGCCGCCGCTGACCACTAATGGTGACATGTTTGAAGACCGCGAAGAGCCTCCGCTTTCACAGATAACTCTGAATGGATACAATGACGATATAAGACACAAGTTGCTGGATAACGGATTGGCCGAAGAAATTCGTGCGCTGATGCCAACTAGATTGCAGCTATACGATACATGGAGCTTGGTATATACTTTAGAACGCCACGGAGCATCATTACACACATTGTACGATAAGTGCAAACCGCCACGGGAGTCTGGAAGTAGATGCGGTTATGTGTTGGCATTGAGGGATGCACACGGGTATGTGTTTGGTGCGTATGCAAATGAGAGCTTTCGACCAACGGAGCATCGAAGGTTTCACGGTAATGGAGAAAGCTTCTTGTGGAAGACAACGCCCGTGGGCAACTCCGGCGACCTGCGCTTCCAAGCCTTCCCGTATACTGGACTCAATGATTATATTATTTATTGCACGCATAGCTTTCTGAGCATGGGCGGTGGCGACGCTCACTATGGTCTGTGGATCGACGATAACCTCAACTCGGGTGAGAGCTTTCGATCGCTGACATTTGGCAACGAGCCATTGAGTGGTTCTGGCAACAAATTCCAAATTCTGAGTGTCGAAGTTTGGCGAGTCGGCGGCTAAAAAATTGGAAATAAAAATAAAAAATTAAGTTAGTTATATCATGATGCGTTTTCTTTATTTATACAATTTCGTTAGTTTCGGTCTTTGATGTCTTCTTGTGCCTGCTGAAACTCTATAGGGTGCTTGACTCGTGCTTTTTTACTGAGTGAAATGCTTTTCTTCTGTACGTAGTCAAGATCTCTTTGCACTTGCCTAGCCACTTTTATGCCGTTGTTGAACATGGCCCTAATCTCCTGTACTCGCTGTGCTGACTGTTGCTGCAGTTCAGTCAGCTCTTGTGACTTCGAATTGATCATGCCTGACGTCTGTGCTTGAATGACGACCGATCTATCTAGATTCTGCGGGTCGAATACACGCGCAAATACTGTTTGTAAATAGTTTACTGGAGAAAACTCGTTCTCCTGCAGCTGTTCCCCAGACCCAGCATATGATGAGTCTGAGTCTGAATCGTAGAATTCTTGCGAGTCGTCCGGTACAGCAAACGTCTGTGATGCCACGCTTGGGCCTCTCTGGTGTTTTGAATCACTCATATATATATTTGCTGCTCTCAATGCATTTAAATTTTGGAGCGTAGATGGGGTGTGTGAGCAAGGGCGGTGGATGGTGCGGCGATATCAGGGCGGCGGCGCGGGTGTCACACACATACACTCACTCACACGCACACTGGGCCCATCCCAATCCATTCCTTCATATCCAAGCGAAATCACACCGGCCGATACATGTCACTGGTGCGAGACGATACTCGATCAAGACTTCGTCCTTTTGGACTGGTGTATGTGATAAAAAGAGCTTAAGTATACAGATGCGCTAACACCCACCCTAGCTTCGAGAAATCGTTGCATGACCTGATTCGGGGTATCCGGTCGTCTAAGGACCCCGCAGCTCGAGAGAGATATCTCAAGGATGCGCTGGCCGATTGCCGCAATGAAGCACGGTCGCCGGACATTGATACAAAAACAATGGCTATTCTCAAATTGGCCTACTTGGAGATGTACGGCTACGACATGTCATGGGCGGCTTTCCATGTGCTAGAAGTGATGAGCAGTGCCAAGTTTCAACAAAAACGAGTCGGGTACCTCGCCGCCATACAGAGCTTTCGAGCTGACACAGATGTACTGATGCTGACGACGAACTTGCTCAAAAAAGATCTGGGGTCGGCGCACCCAATGGAAGTGAGTGTGGCCCTGAGCGGAGTGGCCACAATTGTGACCCCGAGTCTAGCGCAGGATTTGAGCGACGATATTACCAAAATGTTGAATCATTCACGGCCGTATATTCGAAAAAAGGCAGTATTGGCCATGTATAAAGTATTTTTACAATTCCCCGAAGCACTAAGGACGGCCTTCCCGCGACTTAAGGACAAGTTGGAGGATCCCGATCCGTCTGTGGTGAGTGCAACAGTGAATGTGATCTGTGAGCTGGCCAAACAGACGACAAGCTCTTCAAAGACCTTTCTGGCGCTAGCACCCCAGCTTTATGAGTTGCTAACAACTTCCCACAACAACTGGATGCTGATCAAGATTTTGAAACTGTTCTCTTCTCTCGCGCCTACAGAACCGAGGTTGAAACCTAAACTGCTTCCGCCCATTTTACAACAGATAGAATCGACGTCAGCAATGTCATTGCTGTATGAATGTATCAATTGCATCGTGTCCGGTGGCATGCTGGACGAATCCGACTATGAGCTTGCAGCGCTTTGTGTGAACAAGCTTAGGATGTTTCTGGAGCAGAACGATCAGAACTTGAAATACGTTGGGTTACTTGCACTATCAAAGATTGTGAAAATTCACCCGCAGTTTGTGTCTGATCATGAAGATACGATTCTCGACTGCATCGATGATCCGGACTTGACGATTCGTGAGCGAGTTTTGGATCTCATTTCGGGGGTCGTGAATGAAGATAATATATACCAAATTGTGACGAAACTTATGGATCAAGTTCGAGACACGATACCGCCCAAGAGCTTCAAGATTGAGGTGATGAAAAAGATTATTGCACTGTGCTCAAAGAACACATACTCGTTGCTGCCAGATTTCGACTGGTACACTGGTATTTTAGTCGAGCTCGTTGACGTGCTGAAGCAGAATTTAGATGATAACGTGGGAACACAGATCGGCGAGCAGCTGAGAAATGTGGCTATTCGAGTGCCATCAGTGAGAGTGACAGTGGTTACGGCATGCACAAACATTTTAGCATCTCAGGCACCGTCAGCATTGATTCCGGCTGTAGTTTGGATCGTAGGTGAGTACGCAAAGTGCATTGACGAGCCTTACGAGACTATCAACACCATAATTGCGGTCGATACTACAGATGCCGCCGCTTTGCAATGCATTATCCAAGCACTTGTCAAAGTGTACGCTGCTTACGGTTCTACACTGGAGGACGACTGGGACGCCAACCAATCTGCATTCTTCAAGCGAGTCACCGAAAAAGTGACCGGTTTCTTGGAATTGCACTGCAGCTCTGCAGACTTTGAAGTTCAAGAGCGAGCTACAGAGTTTTCTGAGCTGTTCAAAGTCATTACCCAAGCGCTCGACGACCATGCGGCCGATGAAACGTACCCACCTGCGATCATTACTCTTGGTCTCTCATCCATGTTCAATGCATATGAGCTGAATCCGATTGCGCCGAATAGTCAGCGCAAGATTCAAGTTCCCGAAGACCTGGATCTAGACTCGCCCGTTTACGATCACTGCGACTACTTTAACACAACTTTTGACCTCGAATTTGAGGATTCAGATGAGGAAACGATAGACACGCAATCTGAAGTGCATTCATTGCATGTTATAGAGGAAGAGACCCCAGAAGAGCTCGAGAAGCGAAGAGCAGAGCGGCTGGAGCGACAACGAGATGACCCGTTCTATATTCAGGTCCCATCAGCCAGAGACTCTCCAAAGGATTCTCCTATCGCCACAACTCCTACCGGTACATCGCCTGCTCCCACAGCAGGGCAGCAGTCAAATACCGGCGGCGGTGGTGCTGCTTCTAGTGCCGCTGCGAAAAGGAAAAAGCCCGCTATTCATAGACGCAAGGTTGAGATTGTGCAAGACGAGATGGTCGATGGCGATGAGAATGACAGCGTTGAAGAAGTGAATTTTGTGAAAACGAACAAGAAGAGTCTTCTCAGTGTTGCGAGCAGGTTGAGAGATCTCAATTTGGAACACAATGACGAATCTGGCGCTGAAGAAGCTAGAAAACTACGCGAGGAGCTATTAAAGAATGAAGATCCGAACGAAGAAGTAGTTGTGGTGCACAAAAAGGTCAAGAAGAAGGTTAAAGATGGAGAACCTGCGAAGAAAAAGAAGAAGAAGAAGGACGACCAAGCCGGTGATGACAACGAAGTGAAGAAGAAGAAAAAAAAGAAGAAGGCATTGATTGAATGATACATTAGTCGTAGATAGATGTTAAATTAATTCAATATTATTGACGCTGTTTTTCTCTCCTCAATCGTTGACATGCGAGTAAAGTAATTAACGCGCTTCGAGCGCGTCGCGCTCGCGACTGAGAGTGCACACCAACTCAAATGATTGAACTGACGGCGGTGATCGAAGCTGGCGTAAAGCTGCAATGCTGGACGAAAGCTATCCAGAGCGTATCCAAACTAGGCGAGCATGTCACTGTTGAGCTCTCTGGCACTCAAATAGTGTTATCGGCTTTCAACTCGTCGAGATCCGTGTTCCACTCCGCCAAGTTCCCATTATCGTTCTTTCGCGGATATCGCTACGGCCGCCAGATACGACAAGCGCGAAGACGGGATAACAAAGTGTCAATTGGATCCCGCCTGGCCACTGCATCAAGCACCTCGTTCCAGCTTCAAAGCAAAGCTCTAGTGACAATTTTCAAAAAAGTCGAGAAGGACGCACATAAGATCCACCAGATCAAGCTGGTGCTCATTGACGAACGCACTAATGAGGAGATTGACGACGATCAACTGGGCAGAGCGTCATGTCTCGAGTTCAAAATCGACACAAGCAAGAAAATCTCCAAAAGCTACCGCATACCGTGTCTCAATGCGCATCAAGACACCCATTACAGTGCTCTCGACACAACTGCGTGCCCTTACAGCTTTATATTCGATGCCCGCACGTTGAAAAAGTATATGGATCACATGAGTATGAAAGCAGAGGAGTTCTCATTCACGTTTGAGGGCGAGAATGTTAGCCTAGTGAGCAGAACGCAGGGCGTTACCAGTGCGCACGAGGTTCTGAAAAATCCGATACACACCGAAGTGAGAACCAGGTACGACGATATGGACTACGCCAAAGTGATGCTTGGTCACAGCATTGCCATCCGCACTCGTGAGTTTCGCGGGTTTGTACAAGCAGCATCAGAGTTCAATGGCGGAGTTGTGCGAGCGGTTTACCAAGACCCCAAGTTTCCAGTCATATTTTTCATCGAGGGCCCTTCTATATTCAAGGAGGTCGAGTTGCAGGGTGTATTTTTGAGCAGTGGCGAAACATTTCAAGTAGAAGGCGACGGCGAGCCGGAAGTCATACAAGTGGACAATCGAGCACGACTAGTGGGCCATGTTGACAACGCAATGCCTACACAGTATACTACGCAAACCCAGAATCCACAGACTGATCACTCAAGAGAGTTGACGGCAGATCGGGAACTACCCTCTGGCGCTCCGGACGGCAGTTTATTTGTACAATCGAACCATGATGACGACGACCACGACGAACCGCAGGAGATTCGGTGGGACGAGCATCAAGAACTTACATCTACAGTCGCACAAGACCAGTACCCTGACTTCGAAATTGAAGAGAACGAGCTTGACCGCGAGCTCGAGGTACGGTCTCAAATTAATGCGTCGCAGCTCGGTCCAACCCAGAACAAGTCGCAAGCACGCGGGCTATTCGACGATCCAGATGCATCATTATAAATCATTGGCTGTTTCTTTTTTTCCCTTTATACATAAGTGTACTTTTTACTCCTTCTTTGGCGTGTTGTCTACTGGTGCGGCAAGGGTCTTTCCCTCTGCTTCCGCACGATCTTTACCACCCATGTACCAGAAATTGACGAATCGTGCACCTTGGCCAAGCTGAGCAATTTCATTAACGAAATGGCATCCGAACAAAAGCGGGTTCCATGGCGTTACCGCAGTGCTTTCATGTTATGTTAGCAAATCCAAAGAAAATAAATAATTGAAAAAAACATACGAGTATCGCATGAAGACCAACGAGTAAACAATCAACGAGCCGGTCATTGGGCCCGAAATCAAAGTAGGATCTTTCTTCAAGTCCATGATTGCCGCGAAAGGAATACCAAAGTTCGATACTGGGCCCCAAAAGTGTGTGGAACAGACATCTACATTGTGTTAGTTGTTTTCGTGATCACAGATCGCTTCCGAGTGTGCATACACCTGTTGAGAGTTAGCTTAATTGGTCGAGACATCAAATCCAACGGAACGTACTTAATAGACTGCTTCGAGAACAAGAAATCGGTGGCCTTCTTGAAGGCGGAATTCGACGCAGCACCGCTCATAGCTTTGAAATAACGTTGTATAGAGAAAGGTTGGTTGAGTGAGTCTAGTTTTGAGCTCTTCCAAGTGGGGGAAACTCTCGCGGGAGCGACGGGTTTAAGCGGGTTGTGTGTGCGGTGCGGGCGCACTATGGCAGAGAGAGAAATTCTCCGGTATCGCTGCCCTTACATCTAGAACACGATCAGCCAAGGTACTTCTTATGAACGAATATTTTTACAAGCCACCGCCTCCTCCACCGGGAGCTAGGGCTACGGCATCAGGGTCAAGGGGAGGTGGCCGTGCTGGTCGTGGTGGAGGTGCTGCTGGTCGCGGTGGTAGTGGTAGCTTGAGCACTGCGGCGGCGGCTGCGCACCCGTATCAACGACCAACGGAGAAACCACGACGCAGTGAAAGACCTGAGGATGCTTCAGATGAAGATGAGGGTACGGTGGTGCCGACGATACAAGTGGATACAAGTGACGTGGACAAGTGGATCGCAGAGAGACGCAAGAATTGGCCAAGCAACAAACGGGTCGCTGAGAAAGAGGCTGAAAAAGAGAGACTGCGCACACTGAGAACGGAGCACGAACGGTTAGTTGGCAAAGACTCAAGGAAGCAAACGAACAAGCCGTTGTGCAAGTACTTTGTCAGGGGCAAATGCGGCAATGGCGACAAGTGCAAGTTCTCGCATGAGAAAAAAGCGCAGGACGCGAGTTACAAACGCTTCGGCCCGCCTAAAAAAGTCTCGTTGTTCACTCGACTTGTCCAGAATGATATGGACAAGGAGAATGACAAGGTGTTGGATTTTATTGTATACCTCAACCAACGTGGCGTCATTTGATGAGCCGTTCCAGGGATCCAAAAAAGCCGTCTGCGGCTCACCACTCGCCATATTTTCATCCATGTGCCTAATTTTTCCCGCGCCGTTGACTTGCATTCTAAACCAATATTTATTTTTAACAATGTACAGAGTACTAGACGATAATTGCATTCATCATCATATAAAAAGCTACCGTATACTCACAGCCGCAGCACGCGCAACTAGTCGCGCTCGGCCACGTCGCACCCCTAACACCTTTAGCCCGCGTACTGCTATATATCCATAACCAGCATTTTCCTACCAGAACACAGAACTGCACAGTTTACCAGATGGCCATTTCCATCGATCCTGTGTTTCTGGTCACAAACGAATGTGTCGCTGTGGCAGCGGCGATGCGCAAGAATGCGCGGTGGGCACAATCGGGCGTGGCATCCATCCTTAGCACGCCCGTCGATACTGAACAGTTCAGCCTGGCAAGTGGCATGGGCCTGAGGGGCCGCGAAGGTGGTGTATGTTTATAAAGGAGAAGCTTAAGGGCTAACGAAAGCAGGATCACCCGCTAATTGATGGGTTCTCGCGGCTGAGGTCAGACCTTAACGATATTGAAGACTTTAGCAGCTATAGCGCAGAGGCACTGCTGCGGCCGTTTCTAGAAGTAGTGAGGAGTCAGGCTACCACAGGTACGATTACTTTGCTCTCTCTCAATGCTATCGGCAAATTTCTCACGCTGGGGGTCGTCAATGCGCAGTCTGTAGAATTGAGTGTTGCATTACAAGAACTGGCACAGGCTATAACGCATTGCCGGTTCCAGGCGACGGATCAGAACGAAGACGACGCAGTGCTGTTGAAGATTCTGTCGTTGATGGAGGAGGTGGCATGTAGTGCGCAGTATGCACCATTGCTGTCGGACGAGAGTATATGCGAGATTGTAGAAACGTGCCTGTCGATGGCATGCCAGATGCGCCGCGGCGACGTGCTTCGTCGTGCTGCAGAGATGACAATGATCAAGCTTTCGCACTCAGTGTTTTCACAACTACAGTATATGGAGCCAGAGGATGAGAGTATTGGGTTGGAAGAAGAAGGCGAAGTGCAGATGAAGAGCCCGCAGACTGATGCGGCGGCCACGGGTATAGAAGATATGGGGTCAACAATCCGGGTAGAAAACACACAGCAGGAGGACCAAACTGGAGAAGAAAAGGATCAGACGACGACGCGCGCAAGTGAGCCATATGGCATTGCATCTATACGGGAAGTGCTACAAGTGCTGGTTTCTATCTTAGATCCAGTTAACCAGCATCAGTACACGGACTCTACGAGGATCATGGCATTGCGACTGATTAACGTAGCGTTTGAAGTATCGGGAACCAGCGTTGTGCGCCACCGGTCGTTGTTGAACCTCACGACTCGCAAGCTGTGCAAGCATTTGCTTCAATTAGTGCGTAATGACAACCCTGCATTACTTCAATCGGCATTAATAGTCTTCTCCACGGTGCTGCAAACGTGCAAAAAGCACCTCAAGCTCCAGCAGGAGTACTTTTTCACATACCTTCTTACTACGCTAACTCCGCTTATGGACATTCCACGTGAGCCAGACGTTGACAAGATTTTCTACGACGGAGTGCCCAATGCGCCAAAACTCGTCAAAATGGTCGTGCATCCGGTCAGAACACAGGCAGGGACACCAGTAGGCGGTGTAACAGCAGCATCATTGACTAGATCGGCGACACCGGTCATTGGGCCTGTGCTCAAAGGTCCCGAGGCGCGTGAGATCATGGTAGAGGCAATCAGCAACCTGTCACGCACCCCGTCGTTTTTCACAGACCTGTTTGTCAACTACGACTGCGATGTCGACCGTACTGATCTGTGTGAAGACCTGGTCGGGTTTCTGTGTCGAAGTGCGTACCCGGACTCGGCGCAATGGTCTACTCAGAGCGTGCCACCGCTGTGTCTCGAGGCGATCCTGTCGCTAGTGCACGGCCTTGCGGCAAGTCTGTCGCGGCCGGAGCCAGACGAAGCCACCTTGGCAAATGTCAATTCCATGATTGAGAAAAAGAGACAGAAGAAACAAGCCATTGCCGCTGCGGAGGCCTTCAACGACAAGCCCAAAGCTGGGCTGGCCATGGTTGTTGACAAGGGCATAATACCCGACAACACACCGGAGAGTATAGCAAGCTGGCTGAAATCTTCAGGCAGGATCAACAAAAAAGTGCTAGGAGAGTACCTGTCTAAAACGTCAAATTCTGAGGTTCTCGGCAAGTTCATTGAGAGCTTCAACTTTTCAGGCATGCGTCTTGACGAAGCATTAAGGGAGTTTTTGTCGACCTTCAGATTACCAGGTGAATCTGCTTTGATTGAAAAGATATTCTCGAAATTCTCCGAACAGTACTACCAAGGTGAGGGTAACCAAGAAGACGTGGCCGACGCCGACGCGACGTTTGTGCTCTCATACGCAGTAATTATGCTCAACACGGACCAGCACAATTCGCAAAACAAGCGCAAGATGACGCTCGAAGGGTTTAAACGAAATTTGGAAGGGACCAATTCTAATAAAAATTTCCGCGAGGAGTACCTTGAAGAGATTTACCGCACCATAAAGTCACGGGAGATCATCATGCCCGATGAGCACGACAATGACGAAAGTTTTGAGTTTGCATGGAAGTCCATTCTTCTGCGCACCGCCCAGGCCGGCGAGATAGAGCAAGTCGGTCCTCGCACCAATGCATACGACCGGCATGTGTTTCAGTCGGCGTGGAAACCCATCACCACCACTCTTTCATTCATCTTTGCGACTGCCAGCGACGACACAGTACTCTCGCGCGTAATTATGGGGTTCGACCAAGTCGCACGGCTCGCAGCACATTACCACGTAGATGGCGCAATTGACCATATTGTCGAGTGTCTGTCGCGCATGTCGACGCTCGGCGCTGGCGACCAAAGCGCGCCGACGACCAATACCCGTATCGAAGTTGAAGGAACGGGAGGCTCCCTTACAGTGAGTGACCTGAGTGTACCATTTGGCTCTGACTCTAAAGCGCAGATGGCTTCGGTCATTCTGTTCCGCATCGTCACGGCGCATGCCAAAAACGTCAATCAAGCATGGGACTACATTCTGCCCGCTTTAGCAAACTTGTACCTATACAATCTCATCAATTCCCCTTTTAGTCAGGAGCTTGAGCAGTATGGCGTGTTACCGTTGAATCCTGTTGAGCCACATATGACGGTTCGGATGAATAAAGGCGGCAGGGATGTGGGCTTCTTCTTCAATGCATTATACAGCTTGGTCAAATCTGAACAGGCCGCTGAACCTACAGATGAAGAACTCGACTCAACGAAATCCACAATTGAATGCATTAAGCAGTGTGGATTGCAGGAATTTTTCCACACAGTGCGCAATCTCGACGCCAATGCGCTCTCAACAGTCGTGTCGTGGATAGTTGCACGGCTTCCGAAACTAGTCGATCAGAAGCAGGCGTACTACCCTGTGACGCTGTTCTACCTCGACATGGCCACAGTGCTTTGCTACAAGGATGAAGACGCTGTGATTAAAGTGTGGTCGACGCTCAACACGTATTTAAAAAACTGGCAGGCGTTTGGCGACACTTTCTTGTGGCGTATTGCAGTGTACAGCATTGTGGTTGTTATTCATGCGGGATCTGAAACGTCGGATAAAGATGCGCTGGAGCACGAGCTCGCCACAACACTTTCCAATATTCTCGGTATCAATGCAAGTATCTTAAAATCCGGGTCTCAGCAGCTCGTTGGACCATTGATCAAGCTACTGGACTCTTGGTGCAGGTCTATCGTTATCAATTCGGATGACTACTGGACTCTGATTAGCATCGTCTCCGAAACGCATCCAAGCGAGGTGTATGCCGCCATCAAACTGGTCGATGCAGCTGAAGTGACCAGTCAGAATTTTGGACCAATTCTTCGTGCCTTGTCGTCGGTGTCCGCGTGCGAGGACTCCAAGCAGGGTCTGCAAGTGGTGCACTCTGTCACGGCTCTCGGGTCGACAATCGACCGCAACGATCACGACTGGCAGCAGCGATGGCTCGACTACACAGGCGTGCTCGCAAACCTGTGCTCTTCGCCGTCCCGAGCCGTGCGTGACGAGGCGTTCAAGCACTTACAGCGCATCCTCCTCGATCCGTCGTCGGAGAATTCGGCGCAGGACTGGCCAAAAACGTTCGATAAAGTTATGTTCCCGCTCATTGAGTACCTGCTCAAACCAGAGGTATTTCGTCTGGACCCGGAGGGCATGGCAGTGACGCGGTTGCATGTTGCGTCGCTTATATGCCGTGTATTCTTGCAGTACGTGGTGCAAGTTCAGTCGCACAACGACAGTGTGCTTAAGCTGTGGACAAAAATACTCGATACGCTGGATCGGCTCGTCAATTCCGGTCGCCGCGAGAACTCGCTACGGGAGAGTGTCGTTGAGAGTCTTAAGAATATTTTACTTGTTGCTGGAAGCAGCGATTTCGGTGCCGACGAGCAATTCTGGCAGGTGACCTGGCAGCGTATCGATAAGTTCTTGCCTGGGCTGAGGCAGCAGATTGAGCTAGAGCCGGAGGCACCAAAGGACGCTGAGCCAGAGAAACCAAAGCAAGCTGAACCAGAAGAACCAAAGCAAGTTGAGCCAGAAGAACCAAAGGATCCCGAGGCAAAAGAAGCTGAGGAAACAAAATGACCATAAATAGAACGTTTATAATGCATCTAATGACTGAATAGCTTGGGCACTATTTCTAAACTGCTCACGTATATTTTCCACGGAGCTGCATCATTTACTATGCGATACTTTTCTCCATTATTGAGCACTTGCGATTCTCGATCTACCCATATCCCATTTATGCCCGCGTTTACTGCGCCTTCTAAATCTTTGGAAAGCTCGTCTCCCACATGCCACACCTTGCTGAGTTCAGTCTCCGCATCACCTGCGATGTCTGCTACACCCCTTACAAACGCCTCTCTTGACGGTTTCTCGAATCCTGTCTCGTATGAGATGGCCACTCCTGCAAGTGCTTGCGCGAGACCCATTCCACTAAGTACGTCTCTTATTCGTGGATCAGAGTTCGAAATAACGCCCGTGGCGATACCGTGATCTAGCAACGATGTCAAGCACCCATTCACGTCATCAAACGCTCGGTACGGTCCGCTAGAATTAAAGTAATCTACTAACCCTTTCACAGCATCTTGGCTCAGCTTGACCGGTTCAAAGGAAGAGCGGATTATGTCTGACCACCATTTTTCCACTGACGTTGACTTATCATTGCGACCGTATATTGGGAACTGTCGTTGCGCTTCGCTGAATGCCTGCTTAAACTGTGCACCGACTTGGTCCCTCGACGGCAGATTTTCATGTGGGAATCTCTCATTCAAGAAATCAATGTATATCTGTGCAATCGCCTTGCGCGGACGGAACAACGTGCCAAACGCATCAAATGTCACCAGTCGTGGTTTTGGAAACATGTGGTCTGAGACCCTGAACTTCGAACCACCCAATGGCTTGCGTTTTGTGGGATGTGGGCCGCGGAGAGACGCTGTGAGTAGGAATCGAAAGGCGTATAGTGCCGAGGAAATTTCTAAAATTCTTAGCTGCAAATCTGTTATATGAAATCATAGCTGATGGTCGGCGAAGAGCGGGGAGTCCGTCCTGGTCGGTCAGGGATCACATTGGGTGATGTCATGTTTCTTAGGTGGAAGAGAACGCTTCAACAAATGCAAGCGATACAACATCAATTGATGTGCAATTTAGGCTCTTCTATCAATAGCTCGTGCCGAATGAAGGCCAAAATACCCCAGGGTCACCTATCTCTATTACGAACTAGAGATTGGAGGCGCTCCGACCTCTATCACCCTGTTGGAAAAGTTCAAGTCTGAATTGATGTTTTTAACCTATAGAATCAGTTATCCCATTAAGTACTTCGTGCTAAGTTTTCTGCTGTAGTCTAAGGGATCTCAGACAATAGAGCATAAATACTCTTATAGAGAAGCGGTATAGCAGCTAGGCGTCGTGCGGCTAACTATTCATTTGGGGAAAACATATATCGAATATGTCCCCTAACTCAGACGCGAATGAATTTTTTTAAGTAATTTCGTCGGAATATCATATAATGGGATAGAATTCTCTGTTTGGTGCTTTGTTAGCTTCATTTTATCTGACCAAAAGCTGTCGTACATAGGTTTTCTTCAATCGATAATGCGGCTGCGAATGAGAGCCGCCCGAACCTAAAGCCTTTTTTCAATTATATTTCATTCCCACGTCTCAGCCCTCAAAATAGATGTGGTTGTACTCTTTGGAATCGTTTATAATGGGGCCGCCACGGCGCTGATTCGCAGTCTTGAAGGTAGAAAGGTAATCAATTTGCCGATTTTATGTCTTTAGCAATCCGCCAGGCAACTAAATAATCGTATTTGGTCGAGAGTCTGTCAAATGCACTCTGTAACAAAGTACTTCATCACAGAACTATACGGATGACTTATTTCTCAAGTGGCTTAAACAATCTCTTCGTCTATTTTGGAATTGATGAAATGAATTATGAGAGCGTATTAGTTTTGGTCAATAGAGAGAAATATAGCCGGTTGGCCACGGTGGTCAAACTGCGAAACTTCAAGGCGCTAGCATTTTTTTTAATGCAGACAATATATTGATATATAAATATAGGATAATATAAAGTATTTGTCAGGTCAGATTGAATTCATATTAGGCATACAGATCGGTGGAAGCATTCATTTAAACTTTACGCTTGTGACTGCAATGCATAGAAGAAAGGTGTACGGCACTAGCAGACGTAATTACAGCTCAAAGCCTCGCGGACAATAGGAGGCAATTTAAATTAAGCACGCGATATGGGAGCTGACAGTCTCAGGGAGAGCGCTTCGAAACAATATACGACATGGTGTTCGGAACCGCAGCTGCCCTGTATATGTGGCAGTGCTCATAGCATTCCCTTCAGGTACCAGATCAAAGCATGGCGACGAAGGTGGTAAGTGGCTTTCGTGAACCAGGTGGCAGCCCCGAAGAAGAAGGAAGCTGGATCCCCAATATTGACGAATTATGGGAGATTGCCAGCAAGAAGTATCTTGGCAGAATGCGCCAATTGTTCGAAACGCTCAAGAGCAGTATCGATACGACTAATCCAAACCGTTCGCTTTTGAAAGAATTCACCCATGGAGTTCCAAACGAAAGGTTCATATTGGAGGCATTGGTTGGGGATACTAAGGATTACTACACGGAGAAGATCAGTTCTTTGTTCCTTCACCGCTTCACAGATCAAAAGCGGAAGACAGAATCTCAGCATGGAGCCTTTGAAGCCAGCTACGTGCGACTCGGAAACATTCGCACTGACGAGAACTTGACCGACGAGCCAAGGAGGCTTCGAAATAGACCGGAGAGTGCAAAACACTCGCTTCATGAAACCAAATCATTACAGCTGTTTCTGCTTCTGAATGAGATTGTCGACTCAGTCGCGAGCTTGGATTTGAGTTTGATAGGAGAAGAAATGGAAGCGTGCAATATCAAGCTCAGCCATGCTGACAACGAAGTACAAAGTATGGATCCGCTATTCTCATCTGCAGCGAGTGCTTTCAATGACCTTTTATTTTTCACTAAAGAGTATGGTCTGGATGTTGAAGCAAAGTCCCATTTCCTTCCAATTCCAGGTCGCGGCATAACAGATCTTTCTGTGAATATTGTTGGTACAAACTCGTTAGATAATACCGAGCAACAGGTAAAAGAGTACCTTGCAATAATCGAGTTCGAGAGACCCAATGCAGGCTTCTCGATCGGATGGAAACTTTTGAATAAGCATCCATGGACTGAGCAGGAAGATGAAGCTTTCTTCAAGCTGAAAGGGCTCGGCCGTACCCTTTACACAGAGAAGATTCTCAAAACTTGGCAGGAAGATGAATCTGATATGTGGGCAGCTGCGAGGAGAGCTCTTGAAAATACCAAGTCCAATTGCGTCGACGTCAAGTACAGACGGGATTCGGGTTCCGGTCATGCTGAACAGCTGGCTTCTTCGTATTTTATCGATGAGGATGGCCACGACGAAGATATCTCAGAAGACATCACGACCGCCAGATTCGGTACGTGCTTGGACAACTGCCTCAATTCTCTTGCGAAAGTCATGCACTATGCAACGCTCAATAATTGCAGCAGAGTCGCCATTGCAGACGGATTGACATTCATCGCCGGCTCACTCAGCAATGTGTCGGAATGTAGTGGTCCATCAAATCCAGATCAAAACGACCACGTGTTGAACCTTGATTTTGACAGCACTTTCATGATGCAAACGCACGAGAGAGATAGCGCTCTGTATTTCCTAAACTATCTGTGCAATGCAGCAATGTCTAGTTCGCGGCTGAGGTGTCTGGCGTATCTGATATTGAGATGTGCGGAACCGCAATTTCCAGGTGGTGAGATAAGCGAGACGGGGCAAATGTCTTTAGTAGAGAAGTTGAAGGAACACAGATATGTGTTTGACTCTGAGAAACACTGTTTGCCAATTACTCGTCTGAGGGATAGCATGTGGCTTTACACAAAAAAACAGCAAACAGCTATTACAAGATTCCTGGCTGGGCTTCCGAAAGA
Organism: Blastobotrys indianensis; assembly: GCA_030558855.1. Classification (NCBI taxonomy): domain Eukaryota; kingdom Fungi; phylum Ascomycota; class Dipodascomycetes; order Dipodascales; family Trichomonascaceae; genus Blastobotrys; species Blastobotrys indianensis. Next base: position 527,577 of record JAKTQK010000003.1, read on the forward strand.
ACTGATGAAGCTGGCAAATCATGCAACATCCAGCGAGTTTGTTATTCGCGAATGGTACCGAGAAAGCAACTTTGAGCTTTACGACAGTGGTGAGCCGACGCCAGGTCGAAGCAAGTCTGTCGCCAAAGTGCAGCTGCGCCGTGACACTAGTGGCAAGCATTTTGTTTTGAAAGAGTACTTTGGTGACGACGACTCGATCGCCAGAATGAAGCTCGAGCTGGACGCATATTGCCGAGTTTCGAATTTGGACGATGACGACAAAAGGCATGTCGCGGAGCTAAAGGCATTCGGATCGCTTGATCTCGAGGACGGAATCCCGCGACTATTTCTGCTGTTGGAGTACGTGGAAGAGTCTAAAATCATACCGCCGGACCGAATTCTTGTTAGAGAAGAGCTTCATAAGGTACATCATCTGTTGTTATCAGTCGGCGTGCGGCATGGAGATCTCGAAGATCGCAACTACAGGTGGCAAAAGGGCGTGGACGGTAACTGGTACATCAAAGTTTTTGACTTTGACCACGCAACTATTGAGAAGCCTACGCGGAAATGCAAGCATTCTTATGTCGAACTAGGCGAGAGCTTCATTAATATCAGGCTTGGACCGGATGTAACTCAATTGGCTGCTCACGCCATTAGATAAATAATTATTTAGATCATTTTTCACCTCATTATCATTTAAAGTAAATGGATACATTGTCAAGTGTCGTTTGTAGAATTATGCAGGGTTCAAATTACATGTACAATGGATGAGCTAGCAGGTGGCCAGGGTCGAGTCCACCCATCGGTGCCGCGCATGGAATTTTCCAACCTACTCTTTACCAACTTAGAATATCCGGAGCACAATGGAGAAGGTCGCTGGTGCGACGAGGCATCTCGCATCGGTATGTGGTGTCTCTGGATAGCCATTGCTAACATAAAGATCAATGCGAGCTGGGTATCCAGTGTGCATACGTGGCTAGCTGCCGGTACGTCTGCGAACCGGGTACAGGTGAACTAATAAATCATAAAGGCGCGTTCGCGGTGGCATTTTTTACAACTTTCTTCTTGCACTATACAGACGCTGTCAAAAATCAGTACTTTGCATTTCCTTACGAATGGTATGTTGAAAATTTGAGGCGGGGCCGGAGTGAGAGAACTACAGAAGGACTAATTGCCAGGTTCCCACAAGTGTCGGCAGCGACGGGAGAGCGGTACCCTGAGAGGCCATTCTTCCAGCTTATCATCGCTATCGCCTCTGGGCCACGAATTGTGTTGGTGGGATTATGGTATTTACTGATACACAGCCCTGGTTCGCGATTGCCCAAGTGGTTCCTAGCATTGGGCCTGCTGCGCACAGTCGCAGCCGGTGTCTTTGGTACGTCCGAGTGGAAGCATATCCTTACTAACATCCAGCATATATACCGTCGATAGACGACGAGGAGCTGCATGATTCGGGGCTTGTGTCGTATGGCATTTTGTCAGCGGCGTGGATGGCGGCCGTGACGTATTTCACGGCACGGTCGGACGAGCAAGTGGTCAAGTACCGCAAACGCATTGCGCAGCTATACGTGCTGCTGTTTATCCCATTGGGCCATTACCTGGTACAGCACAGACTGTATCAGACACCAGGTGCATTGTCCAAGTATGGCCTAGTGGAGTGGTTGCTCGTGGCTTTAGACATTGCATTCGATTCGCTCTCGGGTTGTGAATTCCGGGCGCTCGAGATCCAGTTTGCGGGGCCGCCGTCTTTGAAGCCTACTAATCCTGTGTCGATTGTATAAAATGCCGAATTAATCTAATCTTTTTATTTTCCCAATTTCCCGTATCATTCACCGCGTGTTGAGCCGCACCCGCGATATTTCATCTCCTTCCCCCACCCCCTTGCAGTTTCGAATCGGGCAAGTGGACAAAAACAGTCGACCCATCGAATGAGTGAGCACGACAACCACAGTGTGACAGAAGAGGAGCAGCTGGTACTCGATGAGTTGTGGAAGATCCGCGAGACAACTGCAATGATAGACGAAAACCTCAAGCAGTCGTTGCAGCTCGTTTCTTCGGGCGGCCCAGTCCAGCTCGACGCGTCTATCAAGCAGTCGCTGCTCAATGTCCAAAGCTTGCTTGCGAAGATTACCGGCGACGAGATTGCCTCAGGAAATTCTTAAGGAGGGATTACGGCATTGCTCTCTCTTTCTTTCTTTCTTTCTCTCTCCTCTATCATGTTGCCCGGAATGCTGACGACGCTCACGTTCGTGTTTCTCAACAGCGGTCGGCGCCCATTGTCGGCTCAACGCCCGGTACACAAGCATGAGCTGACCAATGTGAAGCTTTCCAAACGCACAGTACTCGAGGCGGCGGTATTTGGGCCCAATTTTGAGTTTGTATGGTTTTGAAAGCTTGTAAGGTGGATCCTTTGTCTAACTGAGCATAGGGATGGTTGCTGAACGACACTGTGCCTGTTGTATCTCTCGCTACGCAGAACGGCAAGATGGTGCAGGACGCTGTGTATGTGACTACGCTTTCGAGCAGCTCGTCGTATTCTAGCAAAGGCGCTCAGGTGGCAATGGTGATGGCAGAGCCGACTGAACTGCAGGAGGCTGTACGGCACGCGTGGATGTCTGATGCAGATGCTGCAGTGTATTACGGTAAATCAAGAAATTCACAGAGTAATCACAAACACAAGCACAAGATTAAGCTGTGGATCAGACCTGTCCCGGCGATTGAAGTCGGCAGAAGTGATGGAGAGCAGTTGGTTGACACGATCAGGCTCACAATGGCGTCGCTTCCCCCAGACCACACCATTGCCTTGCGCATGCGGCAACTAGACGTGCCTAAGCCGTCGACTACTCGACTGCCAATCGCACCCAGTGCCTCCTCTGGTCCAGTGAAGCAAGTCAAGGGCGGGCTGCTCGGCGCTATTATCATCTCCGCCGCGCTGGTGCTCGTGCTCGCGGTATTCCTCGTGTTCCAGCTCGTGGCGTACTGGCAGAAACGCTCACTGTTCCGCAGTGTGCGCCGTGGCGAGGTGAACATTGAGGAACTCGGCATCAAGCGGATCAAAGTGCCGAAAACAGTCATTGACAAGTTCATCCCCGTAGAGACATATAGCGGCCACGGTTCCACCAACGCCAACGACTCACGCGCAACGTTAAGGTACGACCAGGAAGAGTGCCCGATATGCTTGGAAGAGTACAAACCTGGAGGCAAGCATGAACAGATTCGCGTGCTGCCGTGTAAGCACTACTACCACCCGCGGTGCATTGACAAGTACTTGCAAACACGCTCGTCGCTGTGTCCGCTATGCAAGCGGTCGTGTTTACCCAAGGGATACTTGCCCCCGGGAGTCAAGATCACGTATGCAACGGTACGACGTGCAAAACGGCTCGCGAGGATGCGCCGCACCGTACGTGGCGGCCCGACGCGGTGGCAGCGGTTGTTGGCATTGTTCCATAGACAGCACAGTGCAACAGCAACAGCAACGCGGCAAGATGTCGAGCTCGGTGATCGCAGCGGTGTGGGCCGCCAGTTGCCAAATTTGGCCGCATTGCAGCAAATGCAGCGTGTACCGACGCAGGAAGACGAGGATGAAGCGTATCGGCACTTGCCATGGTACATGAAACTAAGAGACGCCATAGTCCCCGTATAGCTTGATAAAACAACAAGAAAAACAAATTTGATAAAAAGACCCAGTTGATATAATAAATACTTGAACATCAGAAAAAAAACACAACAAAACGAGTAAGCAGTAAATATAGGGATGATAATAGCAAACGCTTCGCACGAGGGAAACGTCAACTTTAATAAAAAAAAATAATGGAAGGATGCGTAAAGGGGTGAGTAATGGATATCATAAACCGTTGTCGTCTAGATTCACATCATGTGGCCCTGGTCCGGCGCAGTTGCAATCAATGCCGCCAACGTTCCAATAGAGCTAACTGCTGCAACAGCAAGATACTTTAGTCCCTGCTTGACGACCAGTCGCACCTTGCTTGGACGGTGCTCCTCTTTATCATCGTTCTTGGATGCAATACTGCTTGGCGGTGTGTAGTCTTCGTCGTCGTCGCCACTATCCCATGAAGCATGGTCAGAGTCCTCGTCGTCAGATTCAACTCTTGACCGTTTACCAAGGACAGTCTGCACAGTATGGGTGGCAAAGGAGGCAGGGGGTCTCATAGAATGATCTTGCAACGCTCGGTGCTCATCACCTTCGTCAGAGTCAGAAGAGGATTCAAGATCAGAGTCTGACTGCGAGTTGAAGTCCGAAGATACAAACTCCCGAAGAACATAATAGTCACCCCCGGCTGCTTCCTCTTCTTCTTCTTCATCATCATCCTCGCTTTCTTCGTGTGCCTTCTCATCGTCACTGCTGTGGTCGTCCTCAATATCATCCTCGTCTTCCTCTTCGTCGTCATCGTCCTCCTCATTGTCATCATCGTCATCTTCTTCTTCAAATGGATCCGACTTCTCAGGCATCACAGCAGTGGAGGCCAACTTCTCGGCAATCTTTACCGCACTATGTGCCAACTCAGACGCAAGTACACTTTCCGAAATACCATCATCCATAGGCCTTGGGAACGTGTTCAACTGAGGCTTTGCAGCCCCGTTTTCGCTCTCTGGAGTGGTCAAAATCTCAGTCACAAAAATGGCATCGCTATCCTTGTCCTTACCGTCCAAGTCAAAATCTGCCTCGTTCAAATCTTCTTTCAAAGCCGAGAAATTGGCGTCCATTTCGTCTTCGCTTTCGCTATTCTCTGGCAACTGCTCGTGATTCGCCTTGGATTCCTTGACGTCAGCCACTGGAGAGAACCGCGCATTTGGAGCAGAGGCCTGAATTGATTCTTCCGTCCCAAAACCTCCAAATGATGTAAAGCCATTGCCAGCAAATGGTATAGATTGTTCGTCAGAGCTAGGGCCTTCGTTGATTTTAATGTCAACTACCGTCAAAACGAGCGGGCTGTTACTCAACCCTAATTTGAGCACTGAGCCCAATGCCAGCACACGGGGTGTATGAGAATCAGCCTCCTTGTCGTCAATCAAGGATCCATTCTTGCTGTCCAGATCCATATATGCCAACTGGCCATTATACACCATCAGCTTTCCATGAGTTCTGCTGAGCGATTTCTGGGGGAACCTGAGCTTACCGTCCGTCTGATGACCCTTTGGATCTACATCACGGTCACGGCCAATAACCACTGGTTGGTCGCTGGTCACCACCAAAGAATGCGTATTTTGCGATGCCGACCTTGCAGGCAATAGCGAGCTTACACACTGGACCTCTAATTTGAGCCAACTTGTTAGTAACTGACTTTTTTTCCCTTCGTGGAGGCACTCTAAGAAGTGGATTCTGTCGCCACCCACGCATATGGAACCACTTGTAGGAGGGAGTATTTCCGCCCCACAAAGGCACATACCAAACTTCATGATTCCACGTTGGTAACAATCGGAGTTTTTGCAGCTTTCACTGACTGTATAAATGAAGATTCAATATAAAGGGGAGAACAGGGGTGTCGAAAGATGAGTTGTTTCTAAGCGCGAGGGGAGGGGAAAGAAACTAGATGAGCATAAAATTGAGAGAGTTTGAGACGCGCGATAAGATAACCTGCGGTGTGGAGATTAGAGGAGGGTTATGCAGCGAACGTTCTGTGCCTAAAGGGAGAGAGAGGCGCGTTGCTGCAGCTACGCGATTTTCATAAGTCACGTGCGCTTTGTACTCAGCCGTGCGACTACTAGAGCAACTAGAACTCTCTCTCAATCTCGGAACATGCCCGATTCGGCAACTGCCGCGGAGAGAGAGCTATATAGATCTGCAATCACTCATCATTCGGAGAGCAAACTAAAGAATCTGTTGTGGCAGTTGGAGATTACATGAAATTCAGGTACAGTGACGATTTGGTTCATTTCTGAAGATCTTTATTTGTTAATTTTATTTCACATCTTCTTTTGCAATTTTTGTTTAAATACCACGAATTGCTCTCCATCTTTCATCTCTCATTTACCCCCACGTTTTTTTGAAATTTCATCACACTTACAAGCAACACTCTTACGAGATGACGATATCGGAGCGACCTCACTATGAGACTAGACGAGATTATGGAGAGCCATCGATGACGGCTCATGAAGAGAACCAGGGGCCGTTTGTGGTAGCTGTAGACCAAGGCACGACGAGTACACGGGCGGTGGCATTCGACGATGAAGGGTTTGACCGTGATTCGGCCAGCATGAAAATTCAGGCATTCAAGGCACCTGGCGGGAAAGTTGAGCAAGAGCCTGAAGATTTTGTCACCAACTCGTTTGGCTGTTTGGAAAAGTTGTACAATTCGATGAAGGAAAAAGGGTTGGACACGAGAGAGGTGAAAGCTGTTGGAGTGACGAATCAGCGGGAGACGACGATATTGTTTAATACACAGACTGGACGCGCTATTGGATATGCGGTTGTGTGGTCAGATAGCAGGAACCAAGAGCTTGTTGATGAATGGAAGGAGAAACGGCCAAGGGAGTGCGAACGAATCAGGGAGATTACTTCACTGACGCCGAATACGTATTTTTCTGCATTCAAGATCCGGTGGCTATTGGATCATGGTGACGAAGAGTATCGGGAAGTTTATGAAGCTGGCAATTTGGGATTCGCGACGGTGGATGTGTTTATGATTTACCATCTCACTGGCGGTGTCAATGGCGGAGCGTTTGTGACGGAGCCTACGAACGCGTCAAGAACGATGTTGATGGATTTGAAGAGTTGTAGCTGGAGCGAAGAAGCGGTGAAGATTTTTGGATTTGAGAAATTGCAATTGCCAGAGATTAAATCATCGAGCGAGGTTTATGGTCATGTCGCACATGGGCCCTTCAAGGGTGTTCCAGTGAGTGGGTGCTTGGGCGACCAATCTGCCGCATTGATTGGCCATTTGGGCATCAATGCTGGTGACACGAAAAACACATATGGAACTGGATGCTTCTTGCTATGCAACACTGGGGAGACGCCCAAAATCTCACAGAATGGGTTGATCACGACATTGGCCATTGCCGAACGGGGCAAACGACCATTGTACGCGCTCGAGGGACCCATCCAGGCGTGCGGCTCGGCGATCAACTGGCTGAGGAATATGGGCACTATTGAGGACGCATTTCAAGTGGGCGAGTATGCCACAGCGATTGAGGACAATGAGGGCACTTACTTTGTGTTGGCATTGAGTGGACTATTCGCACCGTTTTGGGATCCGCATGTGAAGGGCTGTATCTATGGGCTTGATCTGAGTAAAGGTAAGCCGCAAACGTGTCGAGCGACCATCGAGTCTGTAGCGTACCAAGCACGGGCCATTTTGGAAGCATGCCAAAAGGATTTCCCCGAGTTTGAGTTTAAAGAGCTCAAAGTTGACGGCGGAGTGAGCACGTCTGATAGTATTATGCAGATCCAGGCCGACGTGATGAACATTACAGTGAAGCGAGGGCTTATGACTGAGCCTACATCGTTAGGAGCAGCCATCGCAGCAGGGCTTGCAGTTGGAGTATGGAAGGATTTGGCAGATGCGAAGCAGCGTATTGAGCGCAATCAGGAGACGGGCAACACGCTGTTCAAGCCGCAGTGGGGCGATGTAAAGAGCGCCATGCATTTTGAACAATGGATGGAGCTTGTGGCTCAAGTGAGGAAAGCAGCTAGGATCATGGCCCGTATAGATGGGTAAAATGTTTATTTATTACTCTTTAGTACAACTACAAGAGCCTATTAAAAATCTGATATACGTAAATATAAAAATAAACTATACAGCACACAAAACGTCAGCCGATTGTGATCTTCTGGGATTTGGTACGATCTTCAGGTAAACCTATCAAGAGAGTGTCCAACTGAGTGGCATTTTTTGCAACTGTTTATACCGATACCATGGACTGGAATAAAAAAAAAAGGGCCATTGCCCATTTGGAAATGTATCACGCGGCTGAAAACACATGGGAAGCGCTCTAGGTTTATTCCCGATTGGGAAATATCATATATATAAATAAATAATACATTAGTAAATAAACCCTAAAATTTATCAAAATCCCTAAAATTTACCTATACCCCCGGAAACCCACGATCCAATCAGATTGTATCGATTTGCACAGGGGAACACATTTTTCTCCACACTTTTCTGCGTTACCACAATCCATTTACATTTAGATAAACGATATTCTCAATTCATTATCGCCCAATCACAGGGTGGGTTTTTGTGGTTTGTTCCAAATTTCCCCTAAATTATTATGCAGGTGCTGCTTTTTTTCGGAGACGAAATTCAAATTGCCCTCTCCCGATAAGAGGACCGCCCGCCCTCCAAGCCCGATATCGGCACCCACATCTGAATGTGAACTTGTCTCTATGGTTGTACCCGCCAAATATTGTTACATATGTAACATATGCTCGGTTTGCTGCGCTGTACATCTTTCTACAGATCTAGGTCCATCTCAGATTGACAAGAAAAAGTTTCACAATTCAGAAACTTCTCTTTTGCATGATCATGATGTCAAGCCACAAACAAGAGCAACCCATATGTGGAGGTGGCTCAGCCGCAGCATCATGAGTAGTTATTTTCCCAGTCCATCTGTCCCTTTCCCGGGTCGATTGCTCTTTATTCGTGGTAATGGGATTGACATATGACGATTGGATTGAGTATCAGATAATATAGATACTCTTTGGAAATCGATGCACTAAGAGAATCCAGATAAATTCATATCAGCAACCCATTAGAGCAGCAATACTACCGTACCGTACATCACGCACACACTAAGGGCATTAATTCTGGGTACTGTAGTACCCTCAAGCCGAAACTGTTCACAAATTGAGTGAAATTTTTCCATGCCGACGTAAAGGTGCGGCTGTGCATAAGCAGATTCACAAAAAAAGCCGTTTTATAGATATAATTATTTAAAGAAAAATCGGAGCAACGGATTTAATTTAACTGTAATACAATTAAAACACCGTTGCTCATCAAATCTGACAGATCCCATGAGAGGACATCCAAAGCGGTTCTCTCAGTGAGAAAGAGAGAGATAACACTTTGAGAGAGAGAGTAGAGAAGAATTTTGGGTGTCGCTCTTATCAGTTTGCTTTGAGCCCAAAAACAAAAGAAATAATTTTTCTTATAGCGGTGATGGGTAGTGCGCTTCAGTTGTAGTGTTCGAGGGCACAGTGTGCGCGCGCCCGCTGAGCCGCAGAAAAATAGATAAGAACCTCCCAGGGCGCATGCGCAAATGTAACCAAATGTAACTTGCTTTTATCTCTATACTCTCACTCTGATTGGCTGGAAGCGCGCATCCTAATCTCACTTTGCTTTTTATCGGAGAGCATCTCGAACCATTTTTCTCTCTCTCTTTCTCTTAGCCGATTGATTGTCGTGATTTTTATTTATTTATATATAGACAGACTTGCCCCCAAAGGTTTGAATACTTTCGACTGACATTCTTTCCAACAACCAAATCTTAATAACTCGAATTGCATTATACATACATACACACACACAATGTCTTCTACGACGATCTCCAACAGCAAAAACCTCGAAAAGTACCTCAGCCTCTCGCAAAAAGGCCGAGTGCTTGCTGAGTACATTTGGATTGATGGTTCCAACGGCATTCGAACCAAGTGCAAGACCCTTGACGCCAAGCCAAAGAGCATTGATGAGTTGCCAGAGTGGAACTTTGACGGTAGCAGTACCGACCAGGCTCCAGGCAATGACTCTGATGTTTATCTCAGGCCTGTAGCCATTTACTCTGACCCATTCCGAGGCGGCGACAATATCATTGTGCTCGCCGAGTGCTGGAACAATGATGGTACTCCAAACCGAACTAACTACCGACACGAGTGCGCTAAGCTCATGGAGGCACACGCCAAGGAGCAGATTTGGTTTGGAATTGAGCAGGAATACACTCTGTTTGACGAGCACGACAATGTTTACGGCTGGCCAAAGGGCGGTTTCCCAGGTCCTCAGGGTCCTTACTACTGTGGTGTTGGTACTGGCAAGGTTTACTGCCGAGATATCGTCGAGGCCCACTACCGAGCTTGCCTTTATGCCGGTGTCAACATTTCCGGTATCAACGCTGAGGTGATGCCATCCCAGTGGGAGTTCCAAGTCGGTCCATGTGAAGGTATCAAGATGGGCGACGATTTGACTGTCGCTCGATACTTGCTCCACCGAGTCGCTGAAGAGTGGGGTGTCAAGATTTCATTCCATCCAAAGCCATTGTCTGGTGACTGGAACGGTGCCGGCTGCCACACCAATGTGTCTACTGAGAAGATGCGACTACCAGGCGGTATCAAGTACATTGAAGAGGCTATTGAGAAGCTCAGCCATCGACACAAGGAACACATTGCCGTTTACGGTGAGGACAATGATTTGCGTCTAACTGGTCGACACGAGACTGCCTCTGCAGCCACTTTCTCATACGGTGTTGCCAACCGTGGCGCCTCGGTGCGAATTCCACGTTCGGTCGCCAAGGAGCAGTGCGGTTACTTTGAGGATCGACGACCAGCTTCCAACATTGATCCTTACTTGGTTACTGGTATTATTACCGAGACTGTTCTCGGTGCCATTGAAGGTGCCGATGTTGTCGCTCAGGTCTCCAAGTAAATTTTCTCTTGATATACTGATAAAAAAAAGCACACACACACAACCACACCTATTTAGAGATTTTATTCTTTTAACTAATGATGATATGAATTCTATTATTTCCCACAAAACTTTTGTCCTGTCTATCATAAATCTACCGAGAATCTCGACCGTTGTACTAAAGAGTCATTTTCCTTGGAAGCTAACTCAGCCGCGCCGGTATCGCCACACGGGTTTTCATTGTGGCGGGACCTGCCGAGTGACGTTTCTGGGCATAAATTTCGATCCCCGTTGGGGGGCCGGGTAACGCAACAAAACTGTTTCCTTAACGGATCAGGAAGTCTTATCCGCATGCGATGAACATCTTTTGCTGTTAAAGATATCAAATAGATCAGTCACCAGACTTAACCATGTTTAAAAAAGCTCGGCCAGTGTGTGGGCTCAACAAAGTTGAAATCTGATGTTCCGTCGAAACCCTATCAGTTCATGCAGCTACCGGCATGTCCATGTAATGCACGCTGTCTCAGGGGGCCCTCGGCTGCTTTTCACAGTCATTTAGAGGGTCCAGCATGTTGTATTTATAACATGAGTGAACATCTTAGATCTGAGATGGATAAAATAGATCTAACGGATCAATGTATGGATTCGGTCTTAGTGTGAAGGTGGAACTGACGTATATATATGTGTAGTAGTAGTTTTAGTACCTTAGCTCTAGCCGTGCTGTTGTGTGTTTGTAAGCTCATAGTACCGGTAGCAGATTAGATTCTGTACCCAACTAGAGCTCAAACAGGAGGCTCATTGAACGTGATGATAGACTTGGAGTCTAAAGTAGAAATAAAACGGTAACTCAAACTAATCTCGTATATCTGGGTTCCAGCTTGAATCGTGGGCTATTTTTATCAACCATATTAAACCTATACAAACTCAAATTTTTTAAAATCAAGATCAAATTATATATATAAACTCAAATATCATAAATTAAAAATCAAGATGTGACGCCGCACGCCGCACCATCCGCACGGACCTCCGACAGTGGCCTTGTTATACATTATTTTCTAAAAGAGCTGACCGATCGCAAGTAGTGAATAGGTGATTCTATAAATCTCTTGTATAGTATGGCGGGATCACTATTGGTCGTCATTCTTATGGTACTGCGGCGGTACAAAAGTCAGTCGCTACGATTAGGCACTTGTAGTGGACCAACCGACCCAAGCCTTTAAAGAGAGGACCTCTTCCATCTCTGGTCTATTCTAACTTTTTTGAACTGTACTTCATGAATCCGGATATCATCGTCTCGTCACCACCTGGTGCAATATGATGCAGGGTAACTGCAAGCGGGTGGTCACAGTTGCAAATTTGAAAAAAAATGCGGAGAGCGCTTAAACCGGAGCCCGACACCACACGCACCAGCGCCAAAATAAAAAGTGCCAGCCTCGGGACTCGGCTAGAGAGAAAGAATTAGATTGGATTTATCATGGCGACATTAACCCGCTTTGGAACCATATATTATATCTTACCATAGATGAATCGCCCAGTATGTATGGCAGCGATCTCGAGCACCACCAACACGAGCTAGAAAGCGATCATGAAGACCTTAGAGTGGTCCCGTTGCACGGTGACGATGAGGAAGAAGCGGTGGGCGCAGACAAGTCTACAAAAGAATGCGTCCACGAGGAGGAAAGTGAAGACGAGTTTGTGCCTAAATCAGAACGGCGAGGTTTGTTTGCTAGACTTGTGATAGCTTGTGAACGTCGCGATGCACGTACGTATCCTCAGGGCATCAAGTGGTTCATCGTTGCAGTAGTCGCGATAGCCGCACTCATTGCACCGATTGGCGGGTCCATCTTCTTGCCGGCAATGCAAAATATCTCTGACGATTTACACACGACTCCAAATGTGGTGAACATTTCGTACGGCATGTACACCTTGTCGCTTGGCATCTTCCCATTGTGGTGGTCTGCGTTATCAGAAATTTACGGGCGCAGGTCGGTATACGTCGTGTCGTTTGCACTCTATGTAGCGTTCACAATTGGGTGTGCATTGAGCACTAGCATTGGCATGCTGATTGCGTTCCGTATCCTGTCTGGTGCAGCAGCAAGTTCGGTGCAGGCTGTTGGCGCAGGTACTATCAGCGACTTGTTCATCACCACCGAGCGGTCCACCGCCATTGGGTATTATTATCTAGGTCCACTTTGTGGGCCACTCTTTGCACCTATATTCGGTGGTCTAATCACTTCTCGATGGCATTGGCAGGGCACGCAGTGGTTTTTAGTCATTGTTGGTGCCACCACAGTGCTGGTCATTGTGTTTGGGCTGCCAGAAACTCTGAGGGAAGAGAGAATATTGCATAACCCTGCAGACATTATAGTTCCTGTTTCATCACATGTCTCCACTGCAGAAGCGAATGAATTGCATCGCCAGGAGACGGCAATGTCTGTCAAACTGAGGCGCATGGCGCCTCCAGAGCCGACGACATTGACTGGCAAAATTGCCCGTGTGACCATTCATCCATTCAAGTCGCTCAAATTCTTGAAGTTCCCGCCAGTGCCATTGGCAATTGTTTACTCTGCATACTGTTTTTTCTGCCTCTATTTTTTGAATGTCGGTTTGCAACGACTATACAGCAGTGCGCCGTACAATTTCAAATCTATCATAGTAGGATTGATGTATATCCCCAATTCGCTCGGATATATCATTGCATCACAAGTGAATGGCCGGTGGTCGGACCATATTCTTAAACGATCCATCAAGCGCAACGGCGTCGAGATTTCGGAAGCCAGAATCGCCGAGAATGTGTACATTGCTGCAGCGCTATACCCTGTTTCGTTGCTTATATTCGGCTGGACTGCACACGCACATACATTCTGGCTAGTGCCGTTGATTGGAACGTTTTTGTTCGGCGTTGCGTCTATGATCATTTTTGGCAATACGATGACTTATTTGGTCGACACACTGCCAGGACGCGGTTCAAGTGCAGTAGCGTTGAACAATCTGTTAAGAATGACACTCGCCGCTATCGCCACATTCATTGCTGATCCATTAGAAGACGCATTAGGCTATGGCTGGCTGTATACGATGCTTGCCATTGGCAGCATCCTAGCATTTGGAAGCGTCGTCGCCATCAAGCTCTGGGGGCCCAAATGGCGCAAATCATTTGACCTTGCATCGATCTATTAGTTCTATTATTTTAACATTTATTCTTATTAATGCGTTGATATTTGCCATAGTAGTTGAATAACTATCTTTTCGCTTTTGCACACTTTCTTTGGGCGGTTGCGCGCGCTTGGGCTCGACGGCTCTCATACACACACACACGCACACAATCTTCCTGGTGCCACCCACATTACACATCCAACACCTTAGCAATGTCGGACGAGGTATTCATCAAAGCAGAGAAAGATTTCACGGAAGAGCTAGACCGTGAGTTTCCAGAGATCGATAATCTCGGATTCGACAATGCACTGGAGCGGCTGCTGGTGCTGGAGAAGAAGACGCGGCAAGGCAGCGACCTGGCATCGTCGAAGCGGGTGCTGACACGCATTGTGCAATTGACGATAGCCAATGGGCAGTGGGAAGTGATGAACGAGCAAGTGCAGCTGCTAAGTAAGAAGCATGGCCAGCTGAAGCAGGCGATTGCTGCGTTGGTGCAAGAAGTGATCGCGGTGCTCGACAAGGCACCCAATCAAAAGACCAAAGTGCAGACAATTGAGAACATCCGGCTGGTGACAGAGGGCAAGATCTTTGTCGAAGTGGAGCGAGCACGTGTGTCACGCATTTTGTCCAAGATCAAGGAAGACGACGGCGATGTGGAGTCGGCGTGCGAGATTTTGGGCGAGCTGCAAGTCGAAACATATGGATCGATGGACCAGCGAGAAAAGACTGAGTTTATCTTGGAGCAAGTCGAGCTGTATATTAAGAAAGGCGACTTTACACAGGCGGATATTGCATCGCGACGAATCTTACCGCGGTATTTCAAAAAAGAAGAAGTGCACGATTTGAAGTTGCAGTATTATGACTTGCTGATTAAGATTGCATTACACAGCAACAAGTACTTGGACGTGTGCCAGTACTTTCAAGCCGTGTACGATACTCCGCGAGTACTAGACAATGAGCACATGTGGAAAGAAGCGTTGGAGAGTATTGTATTTTTCATCATTTTGTCGCCGTACGACAACCTGCAATCTGATCTCATCCACAAGATTCAACTCGACAAGAAATTGCAAAGCCTCCCAACGCATCAGGAGCTGCTCAAGCGGTTCACCAGGAACGAGCTCATGCGGTGGCCGGTGGTGGACGAAATTTACGGGCCAGCACTCAAGGAAACGTGGATCTTTGGTAAAGACGCTGACGGCGCTGAGCGATACGCTGATTTGCGTAAACGTGTTATTGAGCACAATATCCGAATGATCTCAAAGTTTTATACCAGGATTAGAACCCCTAGATTGACCGAGTTGCTCGATTTGCCCGAGTCGGAGACTGAACAATTCCTGTCCAAGCTCGTTACCCAAGGCACAATTTATGCGCGAATCAACCGGCCTGAACGAATTGTATCGTTTTCAAAGCCCAAGGATGCCAACGACGTGTTGAATGAGTGGGCTAGTAATATCTCAACATTGCTAAACCATGTCGAGACTATTGGCCATTTGATCACAAAGGAAGAAATGATGTCTGGTATCAAGAAATCCAAGTAACTATTTTTTTAAAAATTTTTTTTTATAGATTCGTTCAAAGAAAGATTTGAAAAGAAATAATTTTATCAATTGACTAGATTCGCGGTCTTTGCAGCTAAAGTCGTCGCTCCGAGAACACGCCGTGTCGTGTTTAATGTTCCAGTACGCGATGTCTTATCAGCCAGTCTTCTTTCATCAACAATTTTAGCCTCCCCTTTCTGATCCTTCTTTTCTTCCTTCTTGTCTTGTTTACCCTTCTCTCCGTTCTTCTCCTTTTTCGTTTGGTGGATTTGGCTCTCGATCTTCTTCCGCTCCTTCTCAGCGTCGATCCTCACTGCCTCAAGCTTCTTCTTTTCTTCATCAACTTTTTTCTTCTCTTCATCATGCTGTTTTCTTGATTCTTCCAGCTGTTTTTTCGCTTGCTCTGCATCCTTCTTCTTACGCTTCACCTCATCGTCAATCCGTTTAAACTGCTTATCCACTTCCACGTCCACTTGCTCCTTCAACTCATGCACCATCTTCAGCCTCATTTGCTCCACAATCTTTTCGATCTCGAGTTGCAATGCAGTCTTGCGCAACTTGCTGCGATTCGACTCAATGTACTGGCCGGGCATGTAGGTCTTGTCGCCGTCAAACGACAGTATCCCGTTCTGCTTGCCGACGAGGTACATACAAAGCGAGATCACCATGGCCATGGCCACACAAACCATCAAAGAGCCCCATAACCGTCTAGCCATATTTTTTTGTACTGATCACAAAAAGATTTGGCCAATTGTGTGGTGTGCACTGGTCTAAGGCCCTTAGTTACCAAGTGCGTTGCGCTCCAAAAAAAACTTTATTTCATCCTGCCGGCCTATTGCAGTATATTTAAAGTTTTTAATGCTCAGCATTTATAGGCGCAAATAATTGACAATGGAACCACAAGAGTCTAGCACAATGATTTGTGATTACAACTGCTCTACGTGCGGCTCGAACAATGTGGGGTTTTAACAATACTTCGCGCGGCAAAAAAGGATCTATAAAAGTTTATAGGGGTTAAAAATATCATCATTATCATTATAAAAGAATCGTCAAGAGAATAAATATGTACATTGGATAAGAGCCATAGCGCAGCGGCTTGACCTTTAGTGTGAAAGGGTAGTCTTGAGCTTCGACCACAGACTGGCATCCTTCATAGCAGGATGTGGAGCCGAAAACATTGCGCTCAACGATGACTCTTCAGAGTCGATCGACTGCTTGGCCTTTGCAAACTTGGATTTCTGCTCCACAAAATTGCCTCGTCCGCCACGGCCAGTGTAGTACCGCTCCGGCAAATGCTCTCGCAGATCAACCTCGTTCAAGTACTGCTGCGGCGACGGGAAAACAGCCTTGTCGACTGGCAAATGGTTACCGTAGCCGCCCCGGCCAGTCTTGACCGTCTGCTGCGGGGAAGTGAACTTCTTCACTGGTGGTGGAGAGCTCGAAGGCGCTCGTGCCTTAGTGGTGGTGGTGTGGTTGCCGTAGCCTCCTCGTCCGGTAAGAACCATTGTGAATTTCTAGAAAATCTTGTGTAAAGTGTAAGAGTTGTATGGTAATGTATAAGTTGAGAAGAGTCGTGTAAAAAGGAGGAGCACGTTCCTTATAAATTGGCGGAAAAAAAAGTGTCACGTTGGTGCTTGGCTTGTGTAACCTCAAGCACGAAAAAACCTGGGGGAACAAGCGCCCGATTGGGAAAAACAACCGCGGAATTGCATCATTCTAGCGGGTAACCGGCAGCACCGAGGGTAGTCAAGAGCTTTACGAAAGGAAAGCAAAAATGTCGATAGTTATTAGAGCATAGTGTATGGGCAGAGCGTAAAATCTCGAAGGTAGTGTGTTTTAAGGGAATGCGGTGGGATCAGCAGGCGATTATATATGGACAACTGATAAGAGCGGTCGGTAACTGATATGGATTCGCACGCTGATTGGCTCCTTGAGATGGTAAGCAATTATGTAATCACTGCACTGCGAGCTTATGTCATGTACTCGTGGTGTGCGCGCCTAAGAAGATGTGAAATCTGCACAGCCGCACAAGTCTCGGGACGGCGGTGCCAGCTTTGCAGGATCTGATCCTGTTTCAGTGACCATCAGTCCGTTCTGGTCGTGTTTGCGGTAAATAGGCGCATTTTAGTCGAAATGGTAGCTCTGCCTATAGCGCTTTATATTCACTAGTTATTAAGATGCAAAATGGAAGGAATACATGTGTGAAATATCGTAAACTTATAATTGACTGAATCACGAACGGACAAGTTGAACATTGGAACGATACCATCGCAAGTACCTTCGCCACTATCTTCGACCCTGCCGACCAAGCCAATTGGGCCCATTATTCAAACCAGCTGAATGACAGAGAGCACACTGTCAACAATGTCATTTTTGGCTGGAAACCTCGCGACCACCTCACTCCGCCTCACGGTAATACCAAGCATTGGGATGGTCTCCAGTCTGCTGCCCATTATTACATTACAAAATCATTGCCAGTATCACTCCACTCATCGATCGAGCCTTCACTACCAATGCTAAGCGCTTTGCTCTCACTCACACTCAAGCCACCTTAGCGGTCGGCTGCTACTCAACTAGCAACAGCAGCTATGACTGGATCGTAGTCTGGGTTGCGTGCAATTAGCTTGCACGATCGAGTGTGGCTGTTCTTCTGCTTGCAATAGGCGCAGTAGCCAAGGTATTGATAGCGTCGTTTGTAATCAGCGAGGGAAACATCAGCGCCGATTACATCCGGGAAATCAGAAGGTGCTGATCGAGAAGTGGGCTTCCATGTAGCCCGATTGAAAGGATCTGCAGTGCTAAGGGGGCGTCTATATGGGGTGGATGAATTGGATTGAGAAGATGGTTGTCGGTTGGAGGAGTAGTTGAAAGATGGACGAGAAGGAGATTGATGAGATGATGGTAAACGAAGTCTAGTGAAACCAATTCTTTCATTGCTTTGTAACTGGTGGATAAATTCTGTGACAACCTCGTTATAAGTGTCGCATTTCCCGTTGAATTGACGAAAGAGGTCTCTCAAGTAATCGTCTTGTTTGTCAAGATTGAGTTTCTGATAAAGATTTTTAATGTTTTCATGTTCAGAGTGTGCGAAAGGCAAGGTCGTGTAAGCAGCCTTGTGTCGATGGAGAAATCTAAGAACAGTGGCGACAGAAGTGGTTGGACGGAGTGGAGGAACATCTGTGAACCGGCCCGAACCTAGTGGAGGAAGAACTCTGAACCGGCCCAAGCGTTTAGATTCCATATAATAAAAGGAGTGCCGGTCATAGAAAAGAAGTAGGACCGAGTAATAAGAGGTGTACATGCTAGCGAAACCAACGTCATCACGAAGTGTGGGAGGTAAATAGTCGATAACAAACTCGATGGCAGAGGCCTCGGTGTATGCCTCGAGATTATTTAGAAAATGTTGTTTGATTTGATGCGCAAAAGTGTCGAACGCTCTTGGGCAATTCCAGTTAGCATCTTTGAATTTATGATAGAATCGGTCGGCTCGAGCTAGTGGATCCGAGGGAGTGAAGGTGATTTTAGGGCCAAGCACAGCGTCGCGAGCCTTTACTGCGTCTGGCGTCATAGGCATGGTAACCGGAGGAGAACGAGGAAGTTGGGTATGTCTTGGTGAACTGGGAGCGATGGTAGATGGGCTGCATTTAAATGTTGGTGATGAGGAGATTGGAGAATTTGATCTGATTGTGGGGTTGACCTGCAGGGGGTGTTTGGAGAGGACTGACGTAGTGGGATGCGGGATCCTCGTCGAAGAGGCCTGATTGCGCGGCAGAAGTGGAAGTCTGGGTGGCAGTTGCGAAATTTAGGGAGTTAAATGCCCTTGCAGCGGTCTGTGGTGGTGAAAGAGTGAATACGACGATAGGTTCAGGTGTCGTCTCTATATGAGTTTCGTCGGATATGGAACTTAGATAGTGAAATATTATCATCTCGGCAAGATCCTGTTTCAGCGAACCTCTGGCTATCAGCCCGTTTATATAGTTTTCTTGTCGTTTGCAGGAAATAGGCGTATTTTAGTCGAAATGGTAGCTTGGCTTATGAATTCACTAATTATCAAGATACAGAATGGAAAGAACACATGTGAGAACTATGGTAAACTTACAATTAAATTGAATCACGTGATTTAGCTGAATTTTGGGGCGAGTGGACAGGCGGGAGTCGTGACACAGGGGGGTCTGTGCGGCTGTGTTTCGATTAATTTGTGTGGAACCACTCACAAAACCATGTAGCCGCACATAATGTGGCTCATATGCTACGGCAAGCTAGCATTTTTTGACTGGTGGTTGCCACAACATGTTGGTGCTCGTATGCAGTCCTGCCGTGTGGTGTGTGACAAGCTGGATGATACAAAAAATCAAGATTCTTTTGCATGAGCACTTCTCCTGTCGAGAGCAAAATGCTCTGTTGGCTTAGAGGCGGATTCACTGATATATATTTCTTCGAGGGCTCGAACAGATTTTTCAACTGTTTTAGGATTTCTCGGGTTGAATGAAAAGAGCGTAAAAACTTTACCAATCCCAGCTGGGAATATAAGAGTGGAATTCTCAAAACTATTAGCGGTATGCTAGCGTTAATTTAAACTTCACACTTGCAGGCTGTCGCAATGCATCGACGCTGACCGTATGAGGCAATTTAAATTAAGCACTCGAGATGGGAGCCGGGGGTCTAAGTGAGAGAGTTTCGGAATTTTAAATGAGATGAAAACTGCCATCATGTTGTTTTTCCCTCAGGTACCAGATCAGAGCATGGCGACGAAGGTGATAAGTGGCTTTCGTGACCTGAGTGGCGGTCACGCAGGAGATGATAGTTGGATCCCGGAGGTCGATGATTTATGGGAGAGAGCCAATAAGAAGTTTCCTGAAAAAATGAACCAATTGTTTGAATTGTACAAAAAAAAGCTTGATCCGGAGAATCCCGATGGCAATGTTGATGCTTCCTCTACGCCTCAATCAAGACGCTCGATTCTGAAAGAGTTCATCCCTTCGTATTCCGTTGATTGGGACATATTGCCAGTATTGGTCGGGGGTTCTAAGAAAAACTACACGGAGAAGATCAATTCTTTGTTCCTTCACCACTTCAAGGTTCGAGATCGGGAGACAGAATTTCGGTATGTAGTTTATGACGCCAGCTATGTGCGAGTCGGAAACATTCGCACCGACGAGAATCTGACCGAAGAAGCAAGAAGACTTCGAAATAGACCAGAAAGCGTCAAACACTCGCTTCATGACTTCAAATCGTTGCAGCTTGCTCTGCTTCTTAACGAGATTGTCGGCTCAATCCTCAGCAGACGTCCAGACTTTAAAGAAATGCGTGCGCTCGAAATCTTCATTAGCAGCGCGGACAACAAAGAAATGAACATGGGCCGGCTGTTTATGCCTACAGGGCAGGCATTCAATAATCTTTTTCGTTTCACTGAAGAGTTTGGTCTGAAATTAGAAGCGGAGACCCATTCCCTTCCAAGTGGCGGCAAAGCGGATCTTTCCGTGAAGATTGTTGGTACAAACTCGTTAGATAATGTCGAGCAACAAGTCACAGAACACCCAGCAATAATCGAGTTCGAGAGACCCAATGCGGGTTTCTCGATCGGATGGAAACTTTTGAATGGGCATCCATGGACCGACGATGAAAAGGCTGCTTTCTTCAAGCTGGAAGGGCTCGATCGTGGTCGTCATACGGAAGAGATTCTCAGCACTTGGCAGAATGATGATATGTGGGCAGCTGCGAGGAATGTCCTTGAAAAAGCCGAGTCCAATCGCGTTGAAGTCGAGTACACAAGAAATGCGAGTTCCCCGGATACTGAAAAGCTGGGTTCATCGTACTTCATCAACGATAATGGCCGCGAAGAAGATATTTCGGAGGACATTGCAACCGCCAGATTCAAGACTTGCTTGGACGATTGCCTCAATGCTCTTGCGAAAGTCGTTCATCATGCAACGCTCAATAATTGCAGCAGAGTCGCCATTGCAGACGGGCTGACATTCGTCGCCGGCTCCTACAGCAATGTGTCGGAATGTAGTGGTCCATCTAATCCAGATCAAAACGACCACGTGTTGAATGTTGACTTTGACAGCACTTTCATGATGCAAACACATGAAAAGAATAGCTCATTGTATTTTTTGGACTATCTGTGCAATGCAGCAATGTCTAGTTCGCGGCTGAGGTGTCTGGCGTATCTGATATTGAGATATGCGGAAGCGCAATTTCCAGGTGGTGAGATAAGCGAGACGGGGCAAAAGTCTTTAGTAGAGAAGTTGAAGCAACACAGATATGTGTTTGACTCTGAGAAACACTGTTTGCCAATTACTCGTCTGAGGGATAGCATGTGGCTTTACACAAAGAAACAGCAAACAGCTATTACAAGATTCCTGGCTGGGCTTCCGAAAAAACTTATGGAGCTGGCAAATCATGCAACGTCCAAAGAGTTTGTTGTTCGCGAATGGTACCGCGAAAGCAACTTTGAGATTTACGGCAGCGGTGAGGTGACGCCAGGTCGAAGCAAGTCTGTCGCCAAAGTGCAGCTGCGTCGTGACACCAGCGGCAAGCATTATGTTTTGAAAGAGTACTTTGGTGACGACGAGTCGATCGCCAGAATGAAGCTCGAGCTGGATGCATATTGCCGTGCTGCGAATTTGGACAACAACGATAAGAAGCATGTCGCAGAACTGAAGGCGTTTGGATCGCTTGATCTGGAGAACGGAATCCCGCGGCTGTTCCTACTATTGGAGTACGTGGAAGAGTCTAAAATTGTACCGCCGGACCGAATATCTCTTGGAGAAGAGCTGGATAGGGTACATAATCTGTTGTTATCAGTCGGCGTGTGGCATAATGATCTCGAAGATCGTAATTACAGGTGGCAACAGGATGTGGACGGTACCCGGTATATCAAAGTCTTTGACTTTGACCATGCAAAGCTTGAAAAGCCTACGCGGAAATGCAAGCGCCCTTATATCAAATTGGGCGAGAGCTTTATCAATGGCGAGCTTGGTATGGATCCATCTCAGCTGAATCCTCACACGGTTAGGTAGATAGTTCTTGATTTAGATTGATTTTCTGTTTCACTGACACGAAATATATAAAGCTGCATATCAGAGAGGCCCTGTAGAGGTATGCAGATATTGAATAAGATATGCTGACAGGTGGCCAGCTTGATTCCATCCATCTATGCCGCGTACGGCAACTTCTAACCAAATATCCGGAACACAATGGAGAAGTTTGCATGTCAGAGGAGGCATCTCGCGTCGCTATGTGGAGTCTCTGAGTAGCCATACTAATATACAGATCAATGTGAGCTGGGTGCCCAATGTGCATGCGTGGTTAGCTGCCGGTATGTCTGAGAGTCGGCTAGGGTCAATAATCATAAAGGCACGTGAGCGACGATACTTTTACTTTATTCTGCTTAAATGCGGTCAATCAGATCCCATGGCAACGCTAGCCCCCATTGCTGCTTTTGAAGTGCGCATCTTGCGGAGGAGGGTCTGCTAGTATTGCATGATCAAAGTCAAAGACTTTAATGTACCAGTTGCCGTCCACGCCCCGCTGCCACCTGTAGTTACGATCACACAGATCATTGTGACACACACCAACAGATTCCAGCAGGTGGTCAACTGTAGCTAGCTCTCGTCGACAGAGCGCACTTTCCTCCGGCACCTGCACAGGCTCTTCCACATACTCCAACAGCAGGAATAGTCGCGGGATTCCGTTCTCCAGATCAAGCGATCCAAACGCCTTCAGTTCTGCGACATGCTTCTTATCATTGTCGTCCAAACTTGCAACACGGCAATATGCATCCAGCTCGAGCTTCATTCTGGCGATTGAATCGTCGTCACCAAAGTACTCCTTTAAAACGTAATGCTTGCCACTAGTGTCACAGCACAGCTGCACTTTGGCGACAGACTTGCTTCGACCTGGTGTCGGCTCACCACTGTCGTAAAGCTCAAAGTCGCTTTCTCGGTACCATTCGCAAACAATAAAATCACTAGATGCCGCATGATTTGCCAGCCCCGAGAGCTCTTTAGGAAGCCCAGCCAGGAATCGTCCAATAGTTGTTTTCTGCTTCTCTGTGTATAGCTTTATGCACTCCTGTAGACTAGGAATTGGCAGACAGTGCTCCGCAGCGTCAAACACGTTTCTGCGTCCCCTCAACTGCTCTTTCAGAGAATCTTTCGATGCCTGACTAATGTCACCTTCCGAAGGCGCACCCTCCGCATACCACATGATCAGGTACGCCAGGCACATGAGTCGCGAGCTTGACGTCGCCGCGTTGAACAGATAGTTCAGGAAATAAAGAATGCTACCGCTCTCATGCGTTTGCATCATGAAAGTGCTGTCGAAATCAGCGTTCAACACGTGGTTGTTCTCACCTGGCTTTGAGGATTTGTATACGCCAGCGATGAATGTCAATCCGTCTGCAATGGCGACTCTGCGGCAATATTTGAACGTCGCATACCGAAGGACTTGTGCGAGACCATTATAGCAGTTGTCCATGCAAGTCTTGAACCTGGCGGTCGTGATCTCCTCTGAGATATCTTTAAAGTGGCCACAATCATTGATGAAATACCAAGGAGCTAGGTTTTCGGATTTCGGAACCCGTCTGTACTCGACATCAATGCGATTGAGCCTAGATTGATTGACCCTGAATGGATTAAACTTAACCTCTTTGAAGACGTCCTCCGCAGCCTCCCAAGTATCAGATTCATCAGTCTGCCAAGTTTTGAGAATGCTCTCTGTGTGAGGGGTACGGCCGAGCCCTTTCAGTTTGAAAAAGGCGGTCTTTTCCTGTTGAGTCCATGGATGCCCATTCAGAAATTTCCATCCGATCCCGAACCCTGCGTTCGGCCTCTTGAACTCAACAATTGCTGGGTACTCTGCGACCTTTTGCTCCTTGCTATTTATCAAGTTTGTACCCTCAATCTTCACGGAAAGATCTGGTCTGCGGCCACTTGGAAGGGAATGAGCTTCTGCTTCAATTTTCAGACCAAAATCGTCAGTGAAATCAAAAAGGTTATTGAAAGCATCCCCTGCAGATCGAAATATAGAAACCATGTTTTCTCCTTCGTTGTTTGCACTGCTGAGGGGGATTCCGGACGCATCCATTCTTTCTCTTGTCAAATTCCCGCTCACGGCTGAGCCGACAATCTCGTTAAGAAGCAAAGCCAGCTGCAACGATTTGGAGTCCTGAAGCGAGTGTTTCGCACTTATTTCTGATACATTTCGGAGCCTACTTGGCTCGTCGGTCAGATTCTCGTCAACGCGAATATTCTCAACTCGCACGTAGGTGGCTTCATAGGCTCCATGTTGAGATTCTGTTAGCCGTTTATTTCCTGCGAAGCAATGAAGGAAAAAAGAACTGATCTTCTCGGTGTAGTTATCCTTAGTACGACCAACCAATGGCTCCAATATCTCCCGCTCAATATCTCTTTCGGACCTGATTTCTTTCAGAAGCGAACGTCTTGGACCTTCAGCATCGCGATTATGATTATCCATGCTGCTCGTGTACGTTTCGAACAATCGGCGCATTCTGTTAGGATACTTCTTGTTGGCCATCTCCCATAATTCGTCATTCTTTGGGATCCAGCTTCCTCCTTCTTCAGCGCCGCCGCCTGGACGAAAGCCAGCTATGACCCTCGCCGTCGTCGCTATACTTTGATCTGACACCGGGGTGGGAAGTGGCAAGAAGGCGACTTTCATCTCCTTATATTCCGGAGCGCTCTCATCGAGATAATCGGCCTGCATATTGAGTGTCTCATTTATATTGCTTCAAATGGTTAGTTCCGATGCCTTGCGGACAATTCACAAGGGTTGAGGCTCGCAAGAACGACGCTAGCGCACTTGAAAGTTTAAAGTCTATTGGTATATGTCAGCCGCACACGAATATAATAATATATGACACTAGAAACGTACTTCACTCTAAGACTGTAATTAGATAAACGGGAAATGATACTTAAATCGTTTCAGCTCGGAGATATTTTGTTTATGTAATCTCTCTATAGCAGTGCCTTGGCATTCGTTGGACCTGCAGCTCCTGCGATAACAACCAGACCCACTCACCGTAGCACCTTGCTAACGGCAAATAATTGAGTGTATTGAAAAGCCATGACATACAGGCGTGTTTGCGGTGGTATTTGGTACAACTTGCTTCACAACACGTTCTCGCTGACACGGGCGGTGAACTAATTCTTTCCGTGCACATTCCCACAGATGTATTTCTCGTTAAGTGATACTTTCGATTGATGTTCATGCACGTTCGCCTGAGTATTGTATGACAAATCCAAATCGCAGCACGTCGAATTGACTTTCTTAGTACTCCTTTTTAAAAATATGTCCATTACGAATGCTTCTCTATGGGTCAAATTGCTCACACCAGCTGGATAATCATCACCACACTTCGCTTGCTATCCAGAGCATTCAATCAAAAATTGAGAAATCCACTAATCATTTATATATAATAGTTTAAAATACTGCAGCTTATTATCGTCCTTAGTTGGATCCGCTTTATCTCATAGAGTTAACAACTAAGTTTTTTTTGATGGAATAGTCGATATTTAGAACACGTTCCACAATTGCGGGTCATTGTGTTAGACGCCAGTCGCTATCGAAGATTATATGTTAGTAGCAGCATTCCAACACATTGTCCTAGCTGGCAAGTTTTGGAACAATACATCGCATGGTCGAGATTAAACACGATTACTGTCAATACCGTATGACGCAAAGATGTACTTTACTGCTTCTGAGTGCGATATTTATAAGCCCACTGCTTCGAATAGGCTTTCTACAGGATACACGATGCAGTTCAGATAATACGCTCCAAGATTGAATGGACGGTTTCGAAGAAAATCAAGTTTTTCCCATGCCACACAGGACTATAATATCGAACGATTTGTAGACGCCAGCCTACACAATCGGCTTGAGCGCACGCGTGCAGTCTCCACCGTACAGAAGTGATGCCGCAACAAGTGAGGCTCCGCTTTCTGACTCGCCGTCCGACAAGGCAATTTAGACAGATAATTTGCCGATTTCTAGTTCTTAAAAGTCCTCTAGACGGGTGAATTAGGCTTGTATGTCCAGAGTCTGTGAGATTCAGTGTGTGCCGTGGCATTCCATGACGAAAATTCACTGATGATGCATTTCTCAGCGGAGAAACAATTTTCTGAACGCTTTCAATATTGATTGATTGATTGACATGAATTGAATCCTTTAACATAAGGACTTTGGCGATAGAGAGAAATGTAGTAAAGCTTTCCATTGCTGGCAAATAAGAAACTTTAAGGTGCCCTAGGATTCATTTAAACTTCACGCTTTTGGACCGTCGCAACAACTCACAGACACCCTATTCGGCGCGATCTGCACT
The DNA here is from genome assembly GCA_030558855.1 of Blastobotrys indianensis. Taxonomy (NCBI): domain Eukaryota; kingdom Fungi; phylum Ascomycota; class Dipodascomycetes; order Dipodascales; family Trichomonascaceae; genus Blastobotrys; species Blastobotrys indianensis. The sequence goes on from JAKTQK010000003.1 coordinate 554,159, forward strand.
GGAGATACGAGCTGTCAGTGTCAGTAAAGACGTTTCGCAATATCTTGAGATGAAAAATGCCATCATGATGTATTCCCCTCAGGTATCCGATCAAAGCATGGCACCAAAGGTGATGGCTGGCTTTCCTCCGGGCGGCAGCCCCGAAGAAAAAGGAAGCTGGATCCCCAATATCGACGAAGTATGGGAGATGGCCAACAAGAAGTATCCTGACAGAATGGGCCGATTATTCGAAACGCTCGAGAGCAGTATCCGTACGAATAATCCAAGACGTTCGCTTTTGAGAGAATTCACCCCTGGAACTGTAGCAGAAAGGCACATATTAAGGAATTTGGTTGGAAATACTAAGGACTACTACACGGAGAAGATCAGTTCTTTGTTACTTCACAGCTTCACAGAAGAAAAGCGGAAGACAGAATCTCAGAATGGAACCCATGAAGCCACCTACGTGCGACTCAGAAATATTTTCACAGACGAGAATCTGACTGACCAGCCAAATAGGTTCCGAAAGAGATCAGAAAATAGCGCGAAACACTCGCTTCATGACACCAAATCATTGCAGCTGTTTCTGCTTCTCAATGAGATTGTCGGCTCAGGCGCGAGTTCGGACTTGAATTTTATAGGAGAAGGAATGAAAGCGTGCGAAATTGACCTCACCTATGCTGACAAGGAAGTACAAAGTGTGAATCCGCTATTCTCACGTACAGCGACTGCTTTCAATCAACTTTTGTCTTTCACTGAAGAGTATGGTCTGGATGTTGAAGCAAAGCCTCATTTCCTTCCAATTCCAGGTCGCGGCATAACAGATCTTTCTGTAAAGATTGAGGGTACAAACTTGATAAATAGCAAGGAGCAAAAGGTCACAGAGTACCCAGCAATTATTGAGTTCAAGAGGCCGAACGCAGGTTTCGGGATCGGATGGAAATTTCTGAATGGGCATCCATGGACTCAACAGGAAAAGACCGCCTTTTTCAAACTGAAAGGGCTCGGCCGTACCCCTCACACAGAGAGCATCCTCAAAACTTGGCAGACTGATGAATCTGATACTTGGGAGGCTGCGGAGAAAGTCTTTAAAAAGGTTGGGTTCAATCAATCTAGATTCAATCGCGTTGATGTCAAGTACGGACGGGTTTCGGATTCCCGTGAATACCTAGCTCCTTGGTATTTCGTCAATGATCATGGCCACTTTAAAGCTATCTCAGAGGACATCACGACCGCCAGGTTCAAGACTTGCTTGGACAACTGCCACAATGCTCTGGCACAAGTCCTTCATTATGCGACGCTCAGAAATTGCAGCAGAGTCGCCATTGCAGACGGATTGACATTCATCGCTGGCTCGTACAGCCATGTGTCGGAATGCAATGGTCCATCGAACCCAGATGAGAACGACCACGTGTTGAACGCTTATTTCGACAGCACTTTCATGATGCAAACGCATGAGAAAGATAGCGCCCTATATTTCTTGAACTATCTGTGCAGTGCGGCGACGTCAAGCTCGCGACTCATGTGCCTGGCATACCTGATCTTGTGGTACGCGGAAGGTGCGCCTTCGGAAGATGATATTAGCCAGGCGGCGAAAGAGTCTCTGAAAGAGAAGTTGAAGGGACGCAGAAACGTGTTTGATTCTGAGAAACATTGTTTGCCAATTCCTCGTCTACAGAAAAGCATGCGGCTATACACAAAGAAGCAGAAAACAGCCATTGCGCGATTTCTGGCTGGGCTCCCTAAAGAGCTCTCGGGGCTGGCAAAACATGCAACATCCAAAGAGTTTGTTGTTTGCGAATGGTACCGAGAAAGCAACTTTGAGCTTTACGACAGTGGTGAGCCGACGCCAGGTCGAAGCAAGTCTGTCGCCAAAGTGCAGCTGCGCCATGACACTAGTGGCAAGCAGTATGTTTTGAAGGAGTACTTTGGTGACGACGACTCGATCGCCAGAATGAAGCTCGAGCTGGACGCATATTGCCGTGCCGCGAATTTGGACGACAACGACAAGAAGCATGTCGCCGAGCTGAAGGCGTTTGGATCGCTTGATCTGGAGAACGGAATTCCGCGGCTGTTCTTGCTGTTGGAGTATGTGGAGGAGCCTGAACAGGTACCGGAGGAAAGTGAACTCCGTCAACGAGAGCTAGCTAGAGTTGACCACCTGATGGAATCCGTTGGTGTATGTCACAACGATCTGTGTGATCGTAACTACAGGTGGCAGCGGGGCGTGGACGGTAGCTGGTACATCAAGGTCTTTGACTTTGATCATGCAATATTGACAGAGCCTCTTCCTCAAGATGCGCAGTTCGAAGAACGACGATAGAAAGTCAGATTTTCTACGGGTCATTGATTGAGACATCCAGGATGACGGTTCAAGTAATCGCAAATAACTGTACCCAGAATAATAAGGAACAAAACCAGGGGCCTTAGCGTTTAATCAAACGTTTATCAATCATTCGACACATAGTTCGAGATGTTTGTAGTTGGCTCTTCATTCCAACGACAGTAAGGGTTTGACCTCTCGAGAGGAGATCTGCAGAAAAGTACAGAAAAGGCTAATAGCTCTTTCAAACACCTGATACAGAAGACAATTAAATCAAATGTGTAATCTATTTCCAAGGTACAGCATAAGCTTCAATGAAAGCTACTAGTACAAACTCGGCGGATGGCATATAAAGAATCTTATCTGGCAGCTATAGTTTTGCGAGGCTCCATGCCGTATTGTCTGTAAAGTGTCGTGCATCTATTTGATCACGACAACTTAGCTATCAATTTAGGATTAATTAAACCAAGTCGCTTTGAGAAAATCTGTTCATCACAAATGCTCTTCTTGTGAAACTGTCGTGCCAAAAGTACCCGCAACGCAAAGCCCGCGCGCGTCAAGGTGTCTCAAAGCCCTTGAAACCCCCCATAAACGCGTTCGGCACGTACTTTTGAGATTGCGGCCACGCGCACATGAAGCCCGATAAAATGTTGAGAGTGTCGTACATTAAATGTCGACATTAAGGCTCGTTTTAAGATATTTTTTTGCCTATGTTTGTTGGTACATAGATACTAGATAAGTGATATAATACCGTATTAATCTTTCGAAATGATAACCTTGCGAATAGAGGCATTCCTCAAAGTGCCGAGGAAGCTGGGAAATCTCCGCACTGTCGATGCTCATCGACAATTTCAGTCCCCCCCTCATCCATCGGCCTCGCGATTCTCCCACATTTTCAAGCTCCAACCCGTTTTCGGCAAATTAAAACCAAAATATATCGGTCTCTTCATCCTGCCATCCTCCAGTCTACAATATACAAAACATAAATGACTATCGCCAAGGTGTCGTACGAGCATATTCCTATGGACACTGCGCCCGAAGAGGTGCTCGCCCGTGTCGACCAAGTACACAAGGGCTACCGCTCGGGCATAACCATCCCGATTGAAAAGCGTCTCGAGCAGCTGCGAAACCTGTACTACGGTGTCAAAGACTACCAGGACCTGATCGCTGAGGGCATTGAAAAGGACCTTAAGCGAAACGCGCTCGAATCAAACTTGCTTGAGTTTCAGGGAACTCTCCATGAAATCGACCACTTGATCAACAAGCTACCGGCATGGTCCAAGGACGAGAGTGTCGGCTGGCCAGGGCTCAAGTTTTTCTCTTCGAGCCCGGTGATTAGCAGAATCCCTTACGGTTCAGTGCTTATTATTACACCATGGAACTATCCCGTGTTTCTGTCGCTGGTGGCAATCGCTACTGCCATTGCTGCCGGTAACACTGTGCTGTGGAAGCCAACCGAAATCATTCCAAACACCAGCAAATCGATGACTTTGATGATCGAGAGCGTGCTCGATCCAGATGTGGTTCGAGTGGTCAATGGCGGCATTCCAGAGACGAGCCTGCTGCTTGAGCAGAAATGGGACAAGATTATGGTCACCGGCTCTACTCGAGTCGGCCGGATTGTCGCACAGGCCGCTGCTAAGCATTTGACTCCGACCTTGCTTGAGCTTGGTGGCAAGTCGCCAACTTTTGTGTCGAGAACTGCCGACTTGCGAGTGTCTGCACGACGAATCATTTGGGGTAAGCTGGCCAATGCCGGCCAAACGTGTGTAGCTCCAGACTACATTTTGGTGGAGCGGGGCATCGAAGACAAGCTTATTACCGAATTGAAGAAGTCGATTGAGGAGTTTTACCCCAATATGTCCAAGGACGACAAGGACTTTGCACATATTCCAAACGAGCGGCTGTACTCACGGCTTGCGGCCATGATCGACAACACCAAGGGCCGAATTGTGCACGGCGGACATGTCGATGCCGAGTCCCTATGGATCGAGCCAACCATTGTCGCCGACGTGGTTCCTGGCGACTCCACAATGGACGACGAGATTTTTGGTCCAGTTTTGCCGCTTATTTCAGTCGATAATCTCGAAAACGAGGGTGTCGATTTCGTAATTGAGCACCACGATACCCCGCTCGCTCTTTACGTTTTCACTAACGACAAGAAGCAGGCCGACCTGATCATGTCCAAGACGCGATCCGGCGGCTCTATTGTCAACGACACTTTGATCCATGTTGCGTGCTCGTCGGTGCCGTTTGGCGGTATTGGCGAGTCTGGCGTTGGTGCCTACCACGGCAAACACGGGTTTGATGCTTTTTCGCATCAGCGAGCCGTGTTGCGACAGCCGTTCTGGGCAGAGTTCTTGATCAATGTGCGGTACCCGCCATTTACAGCGAAGAAGAACGCCATTTACACCAGCATGTCCGAGCCCAAGCCGTGGTATGGCCGAACTGGTCCTGTGAAGCGAAGCTTCACGCACCTGTTCAAGAGCGTCACCTTCTGGTTCGCCATCATCGCCGCGGCTGTCGGTTACAAGGTGAGGAACAGACTTTAATTTATGGCATGCTATTTTATAATATTCGTTTTTATGAGCTGTTTGTTTAGTCGTTAGTTTTTAGTTTAGTCAGAAATGTGGGTTATTTTTTTGTTTTATCCATACATGCATGTGCTTTTACTGTGAGCTCATCATCCCCCCACACAGACGTATGCGCTGTACCACCACCCACAACATCACTCAAGATGCTTGTGCACCAGGTCGATGAGAGTATAGACCTGTCGGTCGCGCCAATGGCGACTGAGGACGTTAAGAAACGGATATCTGCACTTCACGAGATGGACTTGGTATGATTTTTACTAAACGAATGTGCAAATGCTAATCAGCCAGAAAATTATCGACTTGCTCGAGACCGCGTCGGAAGCAGTTAGTGCATTAGTAGAGGGCAAGTCCTCCAGCGACACATCTACGGATGGAATGCCCGACGCAAGAACAAGGTTCTCTGAAAATACAAAAAACTACTTTGCGTCACTGGAGGCGATATCTGTAGGGCTACGGAAGGAGATCAGGATGCTGCACCACGAGTCGAAGGAGAAAGTGCTGCCATTGTCGCTCGCTGCCAAGGCCGATTGGATTGGCGAGCAGAAGGAGCAGCAGTTGTGGAAAGTAGTAGATGGATTGCTGGAAAAAGAAGAAGATACCTCCAGTGGTGACCAAGATGGCTCAGATGATAAGCACGACTCGTCGTCTAAGATGGATCTCGACAGCGAGCCGCCGCAAGTTCCAGAGCAGTAATTGTTTATAACTACTTCAAACTTATTTATTCTAATCAAGCTAATGCACCTGGCATTTCGCCATGAATCCCCACTACCATCATCACCACCATTACTATCATCGTCTTCGATAAGGATTACTAGTACCATTACTGCAGTGTACACACAAAAAGTTTAGGGCACGGCGCCCTAGAAGCCTTCACAGGGTAATTTTCAGCACGCTCTCGTTGAAAAAAGTAGTCTCCAAGCGCTCTCCCAGCACGCGCGCGCGACCCAAACCCACTCAAAGGTGCATCTGTCTGTTAGTTTCCACAACTCTCCACCAACTAACGACATTAATCAAAATGAGTAACGAAGTTCTTGTGCTCCGAGGCACTTTGGAAGGCCACAACGGTTGGGTCACTGCATTGGCCACTTCCGCCAGCAACCCAGACATTTTGTTGTCTGCGTCCCGAGATCGATCCTTGATCATCTGGAACTTGACCCGAGACGAGTCTGCCTACGGTGTGCCAAAGCGATCCCTCCACGGCCACTCGCACATTGTCCAGGACGTTGCCATCTCCCAGGACGGTGCTTACGCCATCTCCGCCTCTTGGGACAAGACCTTGCGATTGTGGGACTTGAACGAGGGTGCCACTTTGCAGCGATTTGTGGGCCACAACAGCGACGTTCTCTCCGTCTCTTTCTCTCCAGACAACCGACAGATTGTTTCCTCTGGCCGAGATAAGACCATCAAGGTCTGGAACACCATTGGTGACTGCAAGTTCACCTACGAGCAGGCCAAGGGCCACAACGACTGGATCTCTGCTGTCCGATTCTCCCCAGCTGCCGAAAAGAACCACACCATCATCTCCGCCGGCTGGGACAAGCTTGTCAAGGTATGTTTTTCTTTTATAATTCATGTGGAAATGATGGTTTTTTCGATATTTGCTACTTCAGACGGGGCCCATCTAGCCTCGAATGAGACACACTATTAAACCATGAAAATTACTGATCCACTCGTGTTTAAATGGGATTATGAACTAACAAAGATTTTAGGTTTGGGATATCCAGAACCCACAGCTCAAGGCTGACCTTGTTGGCCACACTGGTTACGTTTCCTCCATCACCATTTCCCCAGATGGATCTCTTTGTGCCTCTGGTGGCAAGGACGGTTCTATCATCTTGTGGGACTTGAACTCCTCTGCTCACCTTTACTCTCTTCCATCTGGTGACGAGATCCACGCCTTGACCTTCTCTCCAAACCGATACTGGCTCTGCGCCGCCACCTCCTCCTCCATCAAGGTCTACGACTTGGAGAAGCGAGACTTGATCGACGAGCTCAAGCCAGACTTTGCTGCCCAGGGCGGCAAGCAGCCAGAGGTCATCTCCTTGGCCTGGTCTGCTGATGGCCAGAACTTGTTCGCTGGTTACACCGACAACCAGATTCGTGTCTGGCAGGTTATGCAGTCTAGCTAAATTTTTTCCCCTTCTTCTTTTTAATTGAAAAATAAAAAAAAAAAAGAAGTGATGACCAAAAAAAAAAATTTAATGCTAGGGACCAAATCCGAAAAATGAGAACCAATGTTTTCTGGGCAAACGGTAGTTTTTAATGTACAAAAATATATATAATGCCTCCTTCCAATGATGATGGGAATTGTTCGTAAGAAAATTTTTATGTTACAATTGTATCGAAGAGCCGATACGTAGAATGGCTTGCTCGTCTCCGGATGCAAGTGATTGATCGTCGAGAACATTGGCGACGCATTGCCATGGGTCCCTCGATCCTCCCCACGCTAGTACTTCACTCTTGAATTTCTCTCCGCTTTCTCGACTTGTTGGGTTGGTGGCGAAGATCTGTTTCCAAATACGGTCGGCAATGGCACGATCGAACAAGTAACAGTAGTATGTAGCACCGTACCCGAATAAATGGCCAAAATAAGTGTGCCACTGTGAGGCTCGGTGCGGCTCAAAGAGCCCGCGCTCACGCTCAAGCTGGTAGTAAATCTCGTGTGGGTCGAAATTGGGCTCGAGCGCTCGTTGAGAATGCAAAACTTGATCGAGCATCGAAAGCTTAATCTGGGAGTAGTCATCAGAGTGCTGGAATGTGGCTTGCACTTGGAGGTGCGACTGGAGTAGCCGGTATGGAAGCGGCTCGCCAGTCTGGTAATGCCGCGCGTAAAGTGCAAGCACTGCTGGGTCAGCAGCGAATCTCTCCATGAGCACACTTGGAAGCTCGACAAAGTCAGTAGCACATCGGGTGCCAGAGACGTTGTGGAGTGCTGTGCGGCCAAGCATGGAGTGGATCGCATGGCCCATTTCGTGAAACAGCGTCTCAACTTCGCCAAATGTCAACAATGCGCAAGTGTCGACCGAGGAAGCGCTATGAGTCTGTGCAAAGTCGCACACTAAAGCGATTATGGGCTTTTGGAATTTTCGTCCATCGGCGAATTGCAAAAGGTCGATAGATGAATGCTGGAACTCGGGCTCATCAGGGTAGACCTGCCTCGAGCACTGCACAGTGAAATGGGCAGGGTTGGGGCTCTTGCCCTCTCGTTCGAATAAATCACAGTATATGACACCCACCTCACCTTCAGTCTCTGAAACAACGTTGAGCCGTCGCACGTCGTCGTGCCACACCTCGCCCTGTTTCGTTTGCTCCGGTACGAGCTTGATCCCGTAGATATTTGTAAATAGTCGAGAAAGCCCCTGCATGACTGTGCCCAGAGAAAAATAGCTGGACAGAGAATCTGGTGCATAAGTCCTTGATCTCCGGTTTTGCAAGAACCGTGCAGCGTAGTACTCGCGGTCCCATTCTTGCAACGCCGATGTATCGCCCGCTTGCTGCTTAAGGTTCCGTAGATTGGAAAGCTCCTTCTGAGCTAATGGGAATGCCCGGTCTGCAAGCGATTGCAGAAACTTGTTCACATTTTCAGGGCATTTGATCATTTTGCCCTGCAGCTCATACTGGCCATAACTTTGGGCGCCCATAAGCTTTGCCAGTTTTGCTCGCGCCTGGAGCATCTGACTGAGATACGACTCCTGCTGTGCAGTAGCCGTGCGTTGAGCAAGCCACAGCTCTTTTCTCACATGCTCATCAGCAATTGTTCGCATTGCTACATTGGATATAGGGCCCGAGGTCGGAATGCGTACTTTACCGAACCTCGTCAGCCGTTTAGCCAGCTGAGGGTCCAGCCCCCATACTTGCTTGCTTGAAAATGTCACATAGTCCTTCACGGGACTAGCTTCTATCAAAAACTGCTGCCCCAAGATCGAAATGTCGTTGGAGATGCCTACAAACTCGGCCCTCGTTTCAGGGTTCAGCTGCACGCCAGACCGCTTGAAGTCTGCTAGCAGGATTTTACCCACCTGAAGCTCTTCGCTGCTCAATGCACTTGTAATGTCCTTGTCGCCCAGCACCCGGTCTAGAACCGAGTACATTTCCACACTAGTGTTAAGCACATTCATGTACTCGTACAAGTGCTCATGCGCCGCTTGAGCCGCGGCAAGGAACTTGGGGTCCGGGTGCGACATGCGCACAAACGCCACCATGTCGATGACTTTACACAGAGTGTCGCTTAGTATATCCAGGTTGCGTACCGTATCTCGTAGTTGTTCCGCTGTCTGGTCCTTGGCGATTATCCTGGCGGCCAAGTCCTGCGCTTTCTGCAGCGAGTCGGCTGCAAACCGGGTAATGCCCTCTGGCGACGAAAGGTACGGATTGTCGAACAAACCAGTCGATTGCGTACTATTTGCTACTAGCTCTCTGCCGTGTATTCGCGAATCGAATGCTTGCCGGAGCTCATCATCGTGGTACCTATGCAGCTCGGTGCCGGCATGCGTATACCGTCGTCGACCGTGCACCACTGGCTGTAACCACGACGGCGAGGCCGATGCCAGTCTCGTCGTCCTTGAGACTATGCGTAGCATCACAGTGTAGTGTAGTGTTTGACTTGCTGCGAAAAAGAAGCGGTCGAACTTGCAGTCGGTGTATCGCGGTGATGGAACTTGAAAAATGTCTCGGCTGAATTTTCTATTTCTTGCTTGTGGCGAAATGCCTAGGTTTGAACCGAAGAGCCGCACTATTTCTCTTTTTGACTAATATGATATACATATACAGGATTTCTAATTTAATCATCGCTATCTTGGTAATCTTTTTTCAAAAGCAAGACGTCCATTCGAGGCGACTCAAAGCGGTGGTCGGCTTTTTTGCCCTCTTTTTGCTCTTTGACTATGCGCTCGAGCTTTTTCAGCTCCATTTCAGCAGAGTCCATTAGGTCATTGAGACCAATACCTTTTGCTCGGAGCCTTGCTTCCCTCAGTAAATCTGACGCTTTCACTAAATCACCTTTATGCAGTGAGATCACTCCGAGTCCGTATATCGACATTGCCTGCACCTCAGAAACATCATGATCTCGTCGCTTTGAGCCTGGCAACTTGTTCACGACCTCCAAAATCGCATCAAAGCACGCGGCAGAGTTCTTGATGCTATCGTTAGCAAGCCGTTTGCTATCCTCGGCCGCTTTACCAACTTGTGCCAGTTCGCGTACTTCCAGCTCTTCTGCTTGGATGTAGAAGATGGATCCCACATTGTAAAACGACATCAAAAGCTGCGAAAGGTCACAACCAGCTGCGGCCATCCACTCGGTAGTGGCTAGTTTTGTCTGCAGCGCATGACCAAGGTCGCCAGTCGCTAGGCACAATGCAACGTACATATCTCGTGCGTTGAAGAGCTCATCGCGGAATGGCTGCCAGGCGTCCTTCGGGTGCCTGGACTTGTCCGACGACTCGTTAATGTCGATCCCAAGGGATAGCTCAGTTCTAGGTTCCTGACTCTCGATCATTGCTTTCAGTTGCGGACTTTTTGATGCAACTTCTGCTTGTGCGACTTTGAAATGAATCAGCAATCCGAGCTTGGCCAGGTTAGGGTCTTTGACACTCTCATTCATAGCGGTCTTTAGAGCGACTCTCAAATCTCGCTGTATTATATGTGCTCTCAAAGAATTTGGAACTGTACGAGCGCTGAGCGCCTGTACATACGAAACACCAATCTCTCGGTACATGAGTCGTGCTTCGTCCAACATGCCTAGCTTTTCGTACATCTCACAAATCTTGATCTGCAGCCCCGTATACTCGTCACTGATCGGATCCATATCCATCTCATCTGCAGCTTTGAGTGCTTCCAAGTACTTCCCCAGCGCCATGTTGTAATCTTTGAATCCCTTGCCGTTGCCGTCAATTTCAGCCCGCAGACCTTCCCGCAATTTGTTGGCCACCTCGGGCGGGAAGTTGTGCCATGTATATAGTTTAAATGCTATATATGCACTCGCTAGAGTGGCTAATGCGATAAATTGTGTTCTTCTGCCGGCCTTTTGATGCTCTGGATCTGGTGGAGGCTGGGCAAAATGCTGTTGATGTGGCCCACTACCGTTGCTATCGTTGCCCTTTTCTGAAAACACAAAGTAGTTGGTGATTGCCCTTGAACTTGGAACATTTCGTATCAGTCTGCTGGGTCTAGCCAGCGCTCGTAGACTGTGGCGTAGCCGAATCATTTTTCTCTGAGGGTTGAAAGGGGAGAAGGTCGGAAGAAGAGCAGAGGATATGGTGCGGCTGGCAGCAGTGTCGGGGTTGAGGCTCCGGATTTTCACTCATTGGAACAATGTGTGGACGGTATGCGTTTGGCCCGTCGCAACAATTCCAAGAACGAATCGAGCGGGCTAATCTAGCAATCGACGAAGTGCGGACAGGGAGACAGAGTACAATCCAGTTCAATGTCGGTCCTGGAAGGTATGGCCCCGTGTACCGGCAAGAGTCGACTGAGCCAGATTCGAGCGGCGGTGACGGCAGTGCGACTATTAAGCATGTAGTCGACTGGATGCGGTGGGGCGTTGTACCATCGTTTTCAAGTGAGCCAAAGATATCTCACACGTTTAATGCTCGTTCAGACACGCTGGCGCAAAACAAAGGTCTTTGGAACGGCATCAAGCAGAGGAACCGATGTATTGTGCTCGCCGACGGATATTACGAGTGGCAGAAAAAGGAGAATCATCGTATTCCACATTACATTAAACGCAAAGACGGACAATTGATATGCTTTGCTGGGTTGTGGGACGTGAACACGAAAGTGACAGAAAACAATGAGCAGCTGTATACTTATACTATTATCACTACGGACGCACATAAGGACATTTCCTGGCTGCACGATCGAATGCCAGTAATCTTGGAGCCCGAGGACGTCGACAAATGGTTGAGGCTAGGCGATAAATGGAATGATAGCCCGAACGAGTTTCTCAGTCTCTTGAGGCCGCTGGATGCTAGCAAATTGGACGTCTATCAGGTGTCTACGGATGTGGGTAAGCTCAGCAACGACTACCAGGGCCTCACCCAACCAATTAAAGAATCCAAAGGAAGCATATCCAATTTCTTCAAGGAGAGATCGGAGAAACCGGCTGAAGATAAAGAAACCTCGGGTAGTAATGCTAAAGAGCATGAAACGGCCAAGGGCGGCCACCATAGTGAGAAGCGACCGATAACTGACTCCCCGTCTTTGGCCTCGAACAAAAAACCAAAAATTGTCAGTCCAGCAAAGGCCAAGCCCAAGGATAACCAGAAAATTACTTCATTCTTCAAACGTACATGATATGTTTTTTTCTCTACAATTTTGCATATTTCGGTTTCTGCTTCTGCATTGCAGCAGAGGCGCCGACCAACAAATCGTGGCCAGCAGCATGGGCGTTGAACTCGGCAATCTGCTCCAAACCGTCTTCATGATTATGGTCCAAGGCATAATTGATAGATTTCTTGGTGCCGAGCACTGCGACAGGCGACTTGGCCGCAATGACCTGTGCAAGCTCAATAGCCTTGTTCACGGTCTGCGAGTGGTCCTCAAAGCTTCGGTCAATTAGACCTTGCTGCTGAGCTTCGTCGGTCTTGAAGTCCCTACCAGTGTATGCAGTCTCCTTCAGCCACCCCAAATTGTTAACCAGCTTAGGCATCCTCTGCAAAGTGCCCATATCTGCAGCCATGCCAATATCGACCTCTCGAATGGAGAAAACAGTGTTCTTGGCAGCGTACCGAATGTCGCAGCCTGAAATGATGTCGATACCTACACCAACACAGAATCCATGCACAGCAGCAATCACAGGTTTGTTGATGGTATGTGGTCGGGACATGGATGCCTGGAATCGCTTGATGAAATTGTACCGGTAAATGGCTCGTCGCGAGTCATCAACGTCTTCCCACGCAGTCATCTCGCTAGCAGCAGCCTTGACATCTAGTCCCGCACAGAATGCTCGACCGTTGCCGCTGAGCACAATGGCTCTCACGTCGGGATCAAACTCGGCCTGGTCGAAGATCTGCTTGAACTGGGTCCAAGACTCGGTGTTGACGGCATTGAGAGCTCGAGGCCGGTCAAACTTGATGTGCAGCACACCTTCGACTGGCTGGCTGACTTCGTAAAGTTTCCACTTGTTGTATGAGAGGCCCATCTGAGCTTGTTGTGTGTTTGGAGGATGAAGAAGAAGTTGTGGTCGGTGATGAACGTGAAAAAAGGGCGGCCCATATAAAAGGCGAGACAAGAAATCAAGATATGAGCCTTTTGGAGTACTTTCTGTGTGTGGGGAAATCGGGCCTTCCAAGCTGCTGCGCGCGCGCAATTGTGCCTCGGAGCTTTTTCTTTGATGAACTCAGCGGTGGGTGCGGGTGCGGGTGCAAGTGCGGTACGGTGGTGGTGGTGATGGTGGGGGCGATGGAGGGTTAGATTCTGTTGTATCAACATTCTGCAGTTATTTAAGCAGAGAAAGCGGGTTTTGGAGACAATCGAAAGCCCTGTGAGAGTATTATTTAAGTGGTCCCGGCATCCCGTCCGTTCCTTTACACTTTTTACGTAGTGCATCTACACACACACAGACACCCGCGAACCATGGTTGAGTTTGCCAGTTATTCAAACGACATTTATTCCGTACAGGTTGTGGAGGGCAAGTTCTTGCTGGTTACGTTGAACAGACCCAAAGCTCTCAATTCAGTGCCGTCGTCGTATCACAAGCAGTTTTTTCAATTGTGGCAGGCATTTGAAGATGACGAGAAGCTTCTTTGTGCTATTCTCACCGGTACAGGACGAGTGTTCTCGGCAGGCGCTGATTTGAAGGATTGGCTCAAGCAAATCCAGAACGGCAATCTCGAGACCTCTGCACGGGCACTGTCTGATGGGTTTATGGGTATTTCCGACCGGTCGCCGTCAAAGCCGATTATTGCGGCGTTGAACGGGTCGTCATACGGCGGCGGAACGGAGGTTGTGGTCAATTGCGATTTGGCCGTCGCATGCAAGAGTGCTACGCTCTCGCTTCCAGAGGTGAGAAGAGGAGTCACTGCTCTGGCCGGTGCTTTACCTCGAATTGGTCGGCATCTCGGATTGAAAAGAGCGGTGGAGCTGGCACTGGTGGGTGAGCCAATATCTGCCGAAAAGGCCTTGGACTGGGGGTTGATCAACGCAGTTGTGGAACGACCCGAGGATGTAGTTCCGCGGGCGTTGGAGTATGCTCGAAGTATTGCATTAGGGTCTCCCGAGGCTATTCAAGCTAGTTTGATCTCAATTCGACGGGGCGTGGAGGACACAAAGCTTACACCCGCAGAGCAAACTAAACTAGGAGCGCTACTTGAGCACCAGCAAGTGCAGAACATGTCCAATGTAGGTGAGGGGTTACTAGCATTCCAAGAGAAGAGGTCGCCCAATTGGCAGCCGGCTATTTTGAGTAAGCTGTAGTAGTGCCAGGTATCGAAGATTGCATCAATCCTCCCACACCTATTATATTATGCCATTATATCATTATATAATTCATACTTAATGTTGAATTGATTATTTTTATTTCATTGAAATCTTCTGCACATTCGTCCTTAACATTTGCTAACTGCTGCATCCGTCTTCAATCCGACTCCCCCGGAGTCAGCCGCACTGCATTTATCACTGAACGTTGCCATCAAACAATTTTGCCACAAGCAAGAAATCAACAAGCGGTCCAACTACTAACGATTTTCCTCCACCTCGAAGACCATGCTGCTACGGAGACCAGTTACGATCCTTCGACTACCTCAATTGGTGACGACGTTGCCAATTTCAAGAACTGGATTTTCACAGCCTCTTGTTCGACGAGCAGCAGCAGCACCGCTCAGGCTGAGATCACCGATAGTACCGCGGCGCGACTTTCACTGGTCTCGAGTCCGGTGGAGCGAGGCAGCGAAGGAGGCGGGACATGAGAGCAAAAGCCAAAAGGCCAAGGATAGTGCAAAGAAAGCAGGAAATTCGCTGAAGGATTTGGCCAAAAAATATGGCTGGGCCGCTGTAGGAGTGTATCTCGGACTGTCGGCGATCGACTTGCCGTTGTGCTTCCTATTCGTCCACTCTGCCGGTCAAGAACGTATCACAAGATGGGAGATTGCGGTGCGTGAATTTTTCAACATGAGCACTGACCAGGAAGATTTGAAGACGGCACCAAAGCCAGGTGCCGATAGTGGAGATGGTGGCAATGGCAGCTCGCTGAATTGGAACCTGTTGGTGGCCGAGTTCACCGTCGCCTATATCATCCACAAGACAGTTTTCATCTTTGTGCGAATACCTCTCACTGCTGCAATCACGCCTGCGATAGTTAAGAAGCTTCGCTCCTGGGGTTTCAATATCGGCAAAAGTGTCGACAGCTCGATGAAAAGCCTTGGAACTCCTGCACGAAATAACAAAAAATGGTGGTGGTTCTTTTGAAAAAATCAAAGAAAAAAAAAGGATCATTGTATATTCGTCTAGAAGAAAAGCGTCTCATGTATATAATATTGGCCATTCTTGATGTTAATAGATAATTTATGAATAATTTAGAAAGGAAACCGTCAATGAACGGTCGGCGAGGAGGAGGGTGGAGTGATACCACCATCATCATCTGTGAATTCATCAGGGCCGTTTCTGCTGATGCTGCGTAGTACTGGCTCTGTGGAAGATGAGCTTGTCGGCCTATCGGTTGTATGCTCTTCATCCTCCTCGTCTTCTTCTTCATGTACGTATATCGGAGGTTTGAGATGCGCATGAGCAGGGTAGGGAGGCGGGGGGTTCTGCCACACCTGCTCCATGCTTTCTGGGTCATGCCGCTCTATCATCTCTTGCTGACTCGTAGGCGATGAAGCTGTTGATGTGTTCGATTCTCTAATTGCACTTGTCTCAACGTCGCGGCGAAGCGCTTCTGACCGGAAGATTTCAGATTTTTGCAACTTTTGGGCTCGTCGTCGTTTGATGAAAATGTACCGTGCAATGAGGGCAATTATAATCACAGCCGCAACCAAGAAGATGAAATAAAGGTATTTAAGCCCGTTTGAGCTGTTATCGGGCTCTTGTAAGCCGAATGAGTAGTTTGGTGTCGCCGATGCAGACGGGGTTGTTGACGAGGATGTTGTCGCCGTGCTATTAGTCGTTGTAGTTCCATTGTTATGCGATGAGGTAGTTAGTGCCGTGTTGTTAGATGCTGATAAAGAAGATGACGATGATGGTGTTGATGCTGACGGGGTAGCAGCTGGTGAAGAAGTTTCGATAGATGAAGAACTCAGGGATGACGCCGGTAAGTCAGATGGGGACAAGGACGCCGTCGAGGATTGTGGCGAGAAGACAATATTCCGGCGCCCCAGTCTATTGGTTGTCTGTGCCATTATGTACTTGTGAAGAAGCGTGGCTATAGTTCATGCGACATTTGTGTGTTGTGTGGGGTGGTTGAAGAGAGAAAATGGAAGCGGTGACAGACAGGTTGACAAATAATAGCCGGCGTGTCTCTGTGTGTGTGTGTCTATTTTAGAGGAGCGCTCGATAGGCACGCAGTTGATAAAGCACGAGCTTTGTTAAGGGAACACACACACGCGCAACCGCCGCCTGCCCATGTACAGCCAGCTTAGACCCTGGTCGCTGCGTGCGCGCGCACATTCTACTGTAAGATGCCCATGTTGCCATTCTGCTGCTGAAAGTACTAAACATTGGTTTCTAAACATCAGATGCTCTTATGTTCTAATAGCTTATCTTATCTTACTGCATTAATTCTATTAGCTTTGTGCAAAAGTTGGATCATGAAGTTCATTAGTAAAAAAAAAATTATATGCTACATGGCGGGCATCAACTATCGAGCTCAATCTTTTCAAACCACTCTCTAGAGGCTTTGATATTCGTAGTTACTGCATTGCCCTGGATATCGCCTGAGAAATCCTCATTGCTCTTGGGCGGCGGTAGAACAACCATAATGAATGTGTTTGGAGTCAGTGTATCGATATATGCCGAACAGTACTGCCCTTGTAATGATACAGTCTGGAAATGCGACCGCATCTTGGAGCAGCTCTGTTTGAATGTCTTGATGATATTACTGATCTTCTCAAATCGCTTGCGATCAAGCTGTCCCTGTGCGCCCTGAGTGACATGCGAAATGACCAAAAAAGTGGTGCGCTCAAACAGTACTACCTCCCGCGCTTCGCTGATTTCACCAAAATTCTTCAAATGCTTTTGAAATGTGGCCATATTTGGAATCAGCGAACACACTATACTAGACCATGCTTGGTACAGCGACTCGTCCCAAATCGATGTGGCAAAGCCTTCGGGCTTGAACCCGAACCGCCGACTAGACTCTTGCAGTCTGAGCATTGTACTGTCGAACACATGCTCCCGGGTAGATTCTTGAAGCAGATCCATTTTATGAATAAGCACAAACACTTTAGCGTCGGGACTAAAGTCTCTCAAGTGTCGCAAGCACCTAGTGAATGTGTCGATATCTTTCGGTACCTCTTTGCTTTCCACGTCGAACACATAGATCAGTACCTCGACCATACGGAAGATATGGTCACGCTGAGTGGAAAAGTAATTGTCTATGAATACATCTTGCCCACCACAGTCCCACAGATTCAACGTCATGTGTCCTAGAAACCGCAGATGTGAATGTTCAACATCAATTGTCGCGCCTAGTCGCCGTGTGTCAAACGCACTGTAGTTGCTGAAAATGATGCTTCTCATTGAAGATTTACCCGAGCCTGAGCGGCCCATTAACAGCAGCTTCTTCTTCTGTGACGCTGCACCCATTGTCGAATTTCCGTTCTGCTGTGTGGCTTGTTCAAAACGATAAGCAGTGTCATGTCCCAACTTACATCCTCTCTCTCTCCCCCCCCCCCCCCCCGCCTAGTTATGCTGGTAGCGCAAACGGGTTCTCAATTGTTCATTGAGTTGTTCCATTATGAAGGGCATTTTCATTTGGATTGTATATCAGCTTACAGCTATGAATGGAGAACGCAGATATGAAATTAGCATTGCCTAGGCCGGTACGCGGCATGAATTTGAAATTTGAAAAAAAACCTGCAATAGAAAAGAGTATTTACATTTATACTTACACATCAATCTTTCCATCCTCTCTGCTTAGCGATCCATTTGACCACATATACTAGCCCTAATAATACTGGGACTTCAATCAGTGGTCCAACTGTCGACGCAAGTGCCTGGTCACTGTCGGGCCCAAATGTAGCAACCGCGACAGCAATAGCCAGTTCAAAGTTGTTACTAGCAGCGGTAAAACTTTGTGTAGCACAGAGCTTATATCCGAATCCCAATTTATGGGTGACGAACAATGTGACGAAGAAGACAATGATAAAGTAGACAATCAGAGGCGCCGCAACCCTTACCACCGACACAATCTGGTGTACAACTTGATGGCCCTGCGATGCAAACAGTATCAAAATCGTGAAAAGAAGGCCGAGTAGAGACCACGGTGCTATCCACTTGAGAAACCGCTTTTCGTACCATACTGGACCAGCAACCGCCCTCAAACTGAGCCTCGTGAGAATAGCAGCACCAAGAGGAATCCCGAGGAAAACACCTACACTTTTGGTGACAGTTGTATATGAAACAGTTATGTGGTTGCCCGAACCGTCAATAACATTGATAAAAAGGACAGCGAGAGGAGCATATAGAACCATCTGGAGCACAGAGTTGATTGCAACCAGTACAGCACAATACTCGTTATCACCGCCTGCAAGACCGGTCCAGATCAATACCATTGCAATACATCTAGCCAGTCCAACCAGAATTAAACCGTCCCGAAGTTCAGGCTTGTCAGGTAAGAATGCCCATGACAACGCCAACTAGACATTGTGTCAGCAGGTAATAAGGCTCTAAAGTAGTTTAACAAACATTGAACGTACCATGAGAAAAGGAGCAATTATCCAGTTCAAAAAGATACTGAATCCGATCTGGATCCAGATTTGCTTCGTTCGGAACACATTATGCAGAGACTCATATCTGATCTTGCACAAGATTGGAAACATCATTACTAGTAAGCCCACCGCTTGATAACCATGTTAGTAGATGCTTCAGAGGACAGATATGATATCGTACCGATTGGGATAGATACACCGACGAATTTGCCCTTTTGCAAGGCTGGGCCAGTGTTGGGGACGAAATTGCCGAGGATAATGCCTATGGCCATGGCAAGGAAAATCCATACTGCCAGAAACCTATCGAGGATACCTAGCTCCTTGAAAGCTGATACCTTTGTACCTGAACGTGGAGTCTGTTCTTGATCGCATGTGCTTTCTAGACTCTGCACCTGAGGGCCGGCCTCCTTGTCGAGCAGCTCTGATGATCGCCGCATGATTGTGAGTTAAACCTATAACAGGTTTGTAGGTGTTGGTTGATATTCTAAGGTCAAAGTTCGAAGTTTGGAGATGACTTACTTCAAGAACATGATGGTTGCAAATGAAATATAAAGACGTCTTCTTCTTCGTCACTTGAAATGCGGCTGAAAGAGTTCTAGTGCTTACAAATACCGCCGCGACAGGCGAAATTTTCGCGTGTTGACGAGATTGAGTGCGGCGAGCGGTCATTTGGGCTTCTTTGACACTACGACGAGTTTCGTGCAAGTCTTTGGGAACTCTCTTTTATTCAAGCAATAAAGATTTCTATGACCATGTTACTATGAATTTTGCCTCTGAGATAAGCTCTCTCACGCCAGCTTCAGGGAGCTCTTATGGCGACCAAGCACTGATTCAAATTGATTCTCTGAGGGTTCAGGTTTCATAGGCCACTTTAAGTATTTTTAAATTTAAAGGCACTTGGAGGATGTTTTTTATGATACTTTATGAAGCATCAATGTCAAAAAAGTCTAGTGCAAATTCAATAACAGAGGTATGATATCAAATTTGACGTATCTGTTTACTCCAGTACATTTACATATCGCATCTTCAAACTCAACTGTTGTAGAGCATCCAGGACAAATATGTTGATGCCCCTGACCTGGTAATGAAGCTTATTTTCTCTTGACAGCAGAGCATTGCAAGGTCCCACATAATATAAGACCACCGGTACTATATTGTAAGTTTTATGAAGAACTGAGAAGTTTATACTTTCGCCTCAACCACTTCTGGAACGGCATAAAGTGGTGGAACTACATAGTAGTACTAATTTTGATAATAACAAATGCTCACCTTGGCCATCAAATGGAACTCTCCTGCATCCCTCGCAGGAATTGGCTCTTAAAAATTCGAGCGGGGCTGCAATTGCTTGCTCTGTCTCTCGATATTAAAGTGTCTAATAGCCAAATTGTGAGAGCACCATAAACATAAAAAAAATTTCAAACTCCAATTGCTTAAATAGTACCTTGAGAAAATATTACGTCAATAATCTGCGAAACTGGATCGTCTCGAATCAGACCATTTTTAAAAAAAAATTGGTTTAGCACTGCGGGGTTGCGGGTCCTGCACGCATCAGAAAAATCAGACATTTTTCCCCCCACTCGCTCTTCGCTCCATCTCTTTCGTGCGACACATCACAGTTAAATTGTCCCCTGATTTTTCTTCAGAACAACAACCACACACCGTGATAGTCAAGTATGGGTAAACTCACCGAGCTATTGGCTCATCCAAACGAGCTATATGCTGCAATTCAAGTGTACGACGGATCAAGAAGGAGAAAATGCTAACTGCCCCTAATATAGTAAGTACTTTCGGAAGCCGCTTTACCCTCGAAATCCCAAGGAAGAGTCTGCCACGTTGAGACGATGCTATGAGCTACTCGATCACTCTTCGCGATCTTTTGCTGCTGTCATTCAGGAGCTTCACCCAGAATTGCGGGATACTGTGATGCTGTTTTACGTGGTCCTGCGGGGATTGGACACGATCGAGGACGATATGACCTTGTCGAACGATATCAAGATTCCATTGCTGCGAAATTTCAAGGAAAAGCTTTCTGAGAAAGGATGGCAGTTTCACGACAGTGGTCCAAAGGAGAAGGATCGAATAGTGCTCCAGGACTTTGATGTCGTCATTGAGGAGTTGGCAAAGATCAAGCCAGAATATCGAGAAGTGATTTTCGACATTTCCGAAAAGATGGGCAACGGTATGGCAGATTATGTTATTCGGGAACAACAGAAGAATTATGATGGACTCAAGACTATTAATGACTATACTATTTACTGTCACCACGTTGCTGGTGTTGTGGGCGAGGGTCTGACTCGTTTGGCATTGCTCTCTGGCTTTGGCACTGATGTTTTGAAGGAAAAGCCAGAGTTGATGGAATCGATGGGCCAATTTTTGCAAAAGACAAACATCATTCGAGATTTCCGGGAGGATTTGGATGACGGACGTTCGTTCTGGCCCAAGGAGGTGTGGGGCAAATATGCCAACGAACTGAGCGAGTTTACTGACCCGACTGAAAAAGCGGTTTACTGTGTTTCTGACTTGGTTGTTCTATCTCTTGAGTGTGTCACAAACTGCTTGGAGTATCTGCAGAATGTCAAGGAGCCCACTTTATTCTCGTTCTGTGCTATTCCTCAAGTCATGTCCATCGCAACTTTGGAGTTGGTATTCAACAACCCTGATATGTTCAGAAATCATCTCAAGATTCGAAGAGGCACTACCGCCAAGCTCATTCTTTCTAGTGGCAAAATGGAGGATGTGCTTGAAGTGTTTAGAGACTATACCCGAAAGATCCACTTGCGAAACAACAGCGAGGATCCAAACTTTATGCGAGTCGAAGTGCTGTGCGGCAAGATTGAGCAGTACATTAATGAGCAGACACGAGAAGCAGATGAGAAGAAACGAGCGAAGAAAGAGCGAGAGTACATGGAGCGAATGATTGTGGTTGCCGGCGTTGGCGGCTTGTCGCTTGTTTGCCTCATTATGGTATTTGCGGCCTGGCTGCTCGGTGCACGATTCGACATTGTGCTCTTCCAGATCAAGGACTTTTGGTGGCAGATGCGTCACACGCCAGGCGAGCACATGCCCAACTATGATGAACGGTTGGCTGCGTATTACCGTCCAGCGGCACGAAGAGTGGTGACCACTGTCAAGCATGCCATCAATGCTGCCACGACCGCAAAAGCACACGGCGATTTGTAATATTTTTTCATGGTCTTTTTTTTTGTTTTGTTTTTGAGTTGTTTTGTTGTTTTTGTTCCGTTGATATGTAATGCTTTTATCTATTTCTCGAATGTTAAATAATAGGATTGTTTGGTCTTTAGTCGCAATTGGGAGTTAAAAATACTAATCAGTTACTATTACTCAAGTTAGATACATTAGATACGCTCGATTGATGGCTGAATCCACGTCCATTGGCCATTGCACGCTGGATCATATCTGCGCTATCGGCGTATTCTTCCCTCAGAGTAATTGCTTTAATGTCCAAGCAATTGGTCAGCAAATCTGCGTCTCGCCCTGGTCCCATCAAATGCTTTTTAATCTCATCGTGTTTATACAGTTTTTTGTATAGCAATCCGTAAACATTGGTATCTGGCTGGAAATTCTCAATAACGTCGGCGAGACCGTAAAACTGCTCCAAAAATCTGCGCACGTCGGGCCCATCGAGCGACCGTGGCTCAAGCATTGCGATATCGTGCACAGCATGTGCTAATACTGTGTTTTTGAATTTGCTCTGCAATGCTTTGAGAAACACGAACCCGTCATCGAAATGTTTCCGCTCGCTCATGTACCAGTGGTATGCCTCCGACCTTACACAATCCAAAACCGCCAGTCGCAGCGTCGAGGCCGAATTCCCAGGCCCGCTCAACCGCAAATACTCCTGTGTCCTATCGATAAAATGCATAAACTCGGCTGGCCTGTTTGGATCGCATACACCTAAAAACGCCGACAAGTTGCTCACTTCTTCAATGTTCACTTTGCCAACGCTCGCAACGCCGTTCTGCTGTATTCCCACACTGCTGCTGCCAGCACTGTTTCGTCGTGCGCTGTTCATCTTCAATGGAAGTGGTGCACCGTGCTTTTCGCTCACGCTAGACGACGCGGTATCGGATGTCGAAGACGTGGAGGCGTGTCTTCCGTTGATGTTGGTCGTAGCTGCTGCTGCTGCGTTGGATGTCGCCGTCGCAGCAGGTGCCATACTACTGCTTCTTCTGTGGAACTTTATGGTGAACGGGATGTCGTATATATAGATATATACGTATGATGTCAGCTGAATTCGAAAAAGCTGAGGGGAGAGATAGTAAGTGGAAATGGAGCGGAGTCACGGATGATTAACTTGCGAAAGAGAGCAGCGGGAGGGGTTTATATCCGATCCTTATATGCACCGGAGTGCTGGAGCGTCCCTCCCCCCTTCTCGATCCGAGCGGTGAATTAATCCACGTTAGAAAGCGGCGGAGTATGGGGACTTTCAGGGCCGATCACATATATGCGCAGATGAAAACCGTCGAGTTTGGAGGTTCTAGATGAAGTACGTGTAGTCGACTCACCGTGTCTGGTCGTTGTACTGGAAAACTGTTGACGAGACCGAGTCATCTCAACACGACTCTTTATGGTTCATGCTTATTTATTACACCACTCATCTACTGCGCTTCTCAGTTGGCATGGTGCAAGCGATCATAGATTTCTACATATCTCTGCTGCGATCCTCGCTGGAGAGCGATGATGCAAGGGTGAGACAGGGTCAAACTAGCTAGTTTATCGAACCTTTTATCACTATCAAATGTCGATTCAAGTCGTCAATATTTATCATACCGGTTCTGTATAGACAAAGCAACAATCTGAACAGATTCCTCTTATCGAATTCACACACGGCGCGATGGCATTATTTACAGGGTCGGGGACGGAAAAATTTCCCCACATGATGGCAGTTTGTCTGAGGTCGGCGCAACGGAGCATACAAGCACCGACATGCGTTTGAATGAAGCATCAGATCTAAGCTGCAGCCCTGAAGGGGCTCTTGTTCGATTCTGTATTACGCCACATGCCAGTTGTCTACCAGACCCTGTTTTATCTTTCAAACTGCCTCTCTCCACTTCAAGCGACTCATCTGCGGAGACGATATTTCAGCCTGCAAGTGCTCTCATACTTTCTTCAACTCACCATTGGTGGGCTGATATCTAGAATAATAAGCTTACATGACCAGTCTGGCTAAGATCTCTTCCTTTTATTTCCCCCATTAGCTTGAATTTTCGGGTTGTCAAGCCACAATATCAGCGGCTCGTACATTTTTTTTCAGACCCATTATGTTTAAATTAATTATAGACGGAAATAAAACAACAAATGCAATTGAGGAAAAAAAAGAGAGGTTTAAACACCAGTGAAGAGACTCCACACGCCCTTGGCGTATTGCACAATTTCATCACCGCCAAGCTTCGAGTCGCCGTACAATCGGTCGACAAATGAGATTGGCACTTCGGCGATGGTAAAGTTGTTGGCACGAGCTCGAACCATCATCTCCATTTGGAACACGTAGCCCTTCGACTTGGTCTCCGAAATGATCTTCTCCAACACTGGCTTCTTGTAAAGTCGGAATGATCCCGTCAAGTCAGACACGTGTGGCCGCAAAGTGAGCGTTGCCAAAAAATTGGCGCCTCGAGACACGAGCTTCCGCTTAAAGTCCCACCCGTATACACCGCCATTGCCGGCATATCGCGTGCCGGTAACGATATCAAAGTCCTTGGTTTTCTGTTTGGCGATAAATTCGGGAATTGCAGATGGGTGGTGCGAGAAATCCGCGTCCATGATGACGACAAAGTTGCCAGTGACGAACTGCAAGCCGTGCACGTACGCAGTACCGAGACCGAGCTTGCCAGGTCGGGGCTTGAGCAGAATGCGGTCCTTGCCGTAGACTTTGATCAGTTGCTTGGCGATATCCTGGGTGCCATCTGGCGATCCGTCGTCGACAATGATCACTTCCCAGTCGAGCTTGTTCTCATCAAACGTCTTAGCCAGCAGCCAGATGATGATGGGCAAGTTCTTTCGCTCGTTATACGTCGGTAGAATCACCGAGTATTTGTTCGCTGAAGGAGCCATTGATACGTTTTTAGTATTCTTCAACTGCAAATGTCGAAAACCGAGCCAAAAATACCAGGGGGAGAGAAAAGTGACAGCGCGTCCAACTCGCGCGCCTCGACTGCCTTGAGAGCACTTTGAAGGGATGCGATTAGTTTATCGGTACTAATTGCCAAATAATTAGGTATTTGCCCCTAAATATCGCTACATTATTTAATAAACACGGATTTGATAAATCTTGGCATGGTACTACAAGTGTTGGCTCGCTGAGCCGTCGGGATTGAGGCTCAGCAGGCGAACTAACTGAGGGCTATAAGATGTAAACATCATCAAAACACAGAATTTTCATTAAGCAAAAACATTTAAACATCATACTTTTCAACGTATGAATATACGTCGATTCCGGGCCAGGACTTTTGGCACTCCTCTTTGGCATCCGCCACCAATGAACGGGGACCGCATGCAAACATTGCAAAAGTAGGCAATGCAATCTCATCTTTCACCTCATCAAGTGACTCGAGCTCGGTATTGATGATTCCGGCAATATGTGGCTTTTCGTGTGCAACACGTATACGAGGGCTTGGCTCTGCGATTTGCTTCTTCTCGTCGCCGGATACCACAGACGCACTCGAGGATCCCGCCTCTCTAGTGACAAATACTCTCACATTCAATTCGAATGCACTATCCTTGGCATAGCTTAGTAGCTGCTCCAAGCACTCAGAGTACCATTCCTGATGCGACCATCGTTGAATGTACCAAACGAACGTGATCTTCACACAGCTCTCTCTGCCCGTATCGCGTAATTGTTGCAGCAACCCCAAACAGATACTGAATGTGAACGAGGCACCCGTGCCGCCTGCAGCGAACACGACGTTATTGAAGGTATGCGGTGGCTGGAAGTTGGCCCCATACGGCCCGTGGATCATGCACTTCATCTGTATACTTTGCATCTCAGTGCTATCGTCCCTGAGTTTTTTGGCCCTCTTGAGCATCTTCTTTGTGAAGCCATTATATTTCTGAACCACTAGCAGCATATCTTCAGACGAATCTGGAGTATTTGCAATAGTAAATGGATGCCATTGCAGAAAAGCGACTTTGCCAACTCTCAAATAAACATGTTGACCAGGGCTCCAGCTACCAAATGAGAGTTTGTCCCTGATATATCGGCGGCGCGTAAGCGGGATATATATTTTCATCACCGCTTTGCCGTCTGGCTCCTCGATGATCTTTATATTTGCGATACACTTTGTCGACGACGACCGCTTGATCATGAATGCCCGGATCATCGAGACGATTCTGTCAATGACAAGTGTATGAATAGCCACAATCACCGGAGCCAGTGACTGTGGATTGTGAAAGTAAGCAGCTAGCAGCATGATTGCAGCAAAAACCCCGTGATTGAATAGGAAGAACTCGTAAAACATTTTTCTCAACTGCCCCGTACCGGCAAACGTCACAATAGTCATGCACCCGAATGCGATCATTCCAAAAATTTGAGGAGGAATCACAAGCATGACCGGGAAGTCGAGATTGAGCCAGTAAGTTATAGTCAACGAGAGGTGGGTGACGATCATACACCAGATGAATCGGCCCATCCATCGATGCAGCAAGTTCAACTTTGTATGCGACAAGCCCGTGATCAACCCGAGAAGGTCATTCTTGAGAACAAACAGGTAAAGCAACGGAATATTGCCGATAGCTACTCTGCCAATTCTCTTTGCAATGATGTATGACCGGGGCTGGTAGTCTAAATCGACTGTCTGCACGACGCAGAACGCTGCGTTCACGCCGGCGTATGCAATAAATAGCACAAACAAAGAAGGCTGGAGCTCAAAGTACCAACCTGCCTTGATTGTGAATGTTCTTGTGAATGAGTTCCACCATTGTAAGAGTTTGAAGTATCCAACAGCCTGTGGGGCGGCCTTGCCTGAGCGCCTGGACATGACCCTCACATGCTTTTGCACAACGTGGAAAAACACCCCATAAGCTGCAAACAGTGCAATGCCAATGCCATAGATCATCCACCCGAACTTATTATTCCGCTCCTTTTCTACAAAGAACTGGAGGTTGAATGGAATTGTTGACATTTTTTTGATTAGTTATGTTAGGTGGTGCCCATTCAAGCACTACACCTTCTTTTTGTTAATGAAGCATTCAAAGAGATGGGAACAGGATTATATTCATATTCCTTGTTGAGCATATTAAGCCAAAAAGCAATGAGTAGCATTAGAAAAAAAAATGGGACCGAAGTTCGGTTCTCAATATGATGCATTGATTCAAAGATTTGCTTTTTCTCCCCCCCCCCTCCAACTTATTTCAAAATATTCATCCGTTCCGGTATTTTACATACATATGATGGCCTTATGAATGTTTTTGTTTTCAAGAAACAGTCGGCGCACCTTCTTGTTTCGGTTACTTAGCGAAATTACTGCTGTTATTACATGTATATATAGCTGGACAGGGTCTCTTCTCTCGCTAGCATCACCTCTTCCTACATACAATCTTTGAAAGAACCGAAAATCAAGCATGCTTTTCCATCTTGCAATTGCTAGTTTCATTGCTACTGCTGTATTGGCAGACAATTACGCGACCTATCCACAGGTTCCTCAGACCGCCTCTATCAACGGGTTTGCAGACCCAATCTACTCTAAACTGCCGTCCTGTGCCAGGGACTGCGTGAAAGCATCTACTGGCAATACACCATGCCCATACTGGGATACTGGCTGTCTGTGTGTCATGCCTCAATGGTCGGGTGAAGTGGCCGAATGCTTTGCTCAGCAGTGCAAGGGCGACGAAGTGGTGAGCGCCACCAGCCTGGCAATGTCGCTGTGTTCTTCTGCTGGCGCCAACAAATGGATGATGCCGGCATCTATTTCAAGTGAACTTGCTTCTGCTGCTGGAGCAGCGGCAGACGCCAAGGCAACTAACGACGCTTCACAAACCGGTGACGACAGTGCTTCGTCGGCCTCACATTCTTCTGCTGTAGAGACTAGCACTAACTCTGCCGCCTCTGTGTCTCAAACGGGCTCCACCGATGGCTCTGCTACTACCTCAGCGCCAGCTGAGACTGTTACTTCCAGCAAGGCTACTTCTTCAGCCAGCGCTACCAGTGCCTCCAAGAGCGCCGGCGCTGGAGCCATTGTCGCGGCTCCAGTCGGACTATTAGGAATGATGGTGATGTTGTTGCTATAGATATTAGAGCTCTAGTCGTCTAGATAGGGGAATTTGGTATAAGGTGGCATTGATGCCAGGAGCTATAAAAAAAATCTCGCAAGGCGCGATATCTAATCAATCGCAGCTGTCGCTTGCCCTATGGAGCGCCACGCACAGTTCGCATCAGAGACATTCATGTCTCTCAATCTGCCCATTTTACTCAATTCACTAGCCACAAATGGGGCAATGGACGGTCAAAGTTCATAGCACGTCCGTTTAAAAAAACACACGAGGATCAAAAATATCAGCCCATCACAGAAATATATACAGACAACTCAATTAACTCAATCTTTTCGAGAAAAAATCTCAATAATCCCACATTTCCCTTTAAAACGGAAAAGTCCGGCAATGTAAAATAAAACAGCATACGCTTGGCTGAAAAACTTGGCGGCCCGATGAAAAATAAAGAGAATCTAATCAATCACATCTCGCGCGCAACGACCCTCCACCAGCGCGGCCAGGTGCATGGGCCGAAAAGAGTAAATCAGATCATGCGTACAAGACAGGATGCTTGGCGACTCGCATGCGAATGCAGTTTTTTCTTGTTTGCATCTGATTTACTCAATTTGGAACTGATGCATATATACATTTCAGTGAGCAATTATGTGACGTATTCATTAACTTGCAATATAGAGACTGGTCTTGGCAGATTGGAGTTTGGTTCGAATTTTTCTCATTCCATAGTTATATCGAAAGGAAAGATTTCTTGTATGCTAAGTTACTGACTGGTATGAGATTCGACCATTGAACCGTTGATAATAAATACCAGATGCAAAAGCTCCACCTTGTTTGTAGATCAGAAGTCGGCAGTCTGCAAGATCTGCAAGCCCAGCCGAATAAGATTGAGGCTCCGCGAGCAATACGGAGAGCAAGACGCAACTAACACTGGTACTTCTCAACTAACGGCAAGGTCCGATGTTCACGTTTTAATAAACTGTGCCAGTACTCTGAAAGATCGGAACGCTGTCGCAGTGTCCGGAAAGGATCTCGGACCGGACCAAAACGGGTTTTAGAACAAGTGTTTTACAAATGGAGGGAAAAAAATAGCTTACGCCTTGGCACTCTAGTTGCGAAATGACTAATCTTATCGAATCCATCTAATCAATCTCTTCAACAGCCTATACTGCCGTTAATTGCCGTTTATAAAATGTAGTTACGCACGCACTCTCGTCCCCTCCGAATGAATCACCAACCCACGTTTGGCAACTTGCATAGTGCCGAGTGTCGGATTTGCCAAGTAGTCTACAGTTTTTCCAATGTCAAACGTGCATTTCACAGTGCATTGGATGATGGGTTTTGTCCGGCATGAAACACAACTCAAACCCATGGAAAGCGCGTATATATAGACCACCCATGGTCCCCACCCATAGTCTCTTTCATCACAAGTTCAATCCGTCTGTATTCACTCTTTTCACATAAACCATGAAGGTCGCAATTGCCGCTGCTATTATCGCCCAGGTCGTCTATGCTCAGGACTACAGCAACTTTCCTCAGGTGCCACATACTGCCTCCATCAATGGGTTTGCTGACCCAATCTACTCCAAGCTTCCGGCCTGTGCCCAGCCATGTGTCAAGCAGAGCACGGGAAACACTCCATGTCCATACTGGGATGCTGGCTGCCTCTGTGTTATGCCACAATTCGGTGGCTTGATCGGCGACTGCATTGCTCAAAACTGCGATGGCGCTGACGTCCAATCTGCTACAGCATTGGCCCAGGGTCTATGTAGCTCTGTCGGTGCTGGAAACTGGAACATTCCAGCTTCCGTCTCTACTGAGCTTGCGGAGGCGGCCACCAAAGCTGCCTCAACTACTGCGGCTGCTGAGGCTACTTCTTCTTCTTCGGCCGTTGCCGCTGCATCTGCCACTCCATCAGCCCCAGCTGCTGCTTCTTCGACCCCAGCTGGTGACAATACTCCAAGCTCCACTGCCGCTGCTGGGCAATCTTCTCCAGTCTCTGCTCCAGCCTCTGCTGCTGCGACTTCTTCTGAGGGGGCCGCCGCCTCTTCCGTGGCTTCTAGTGCAGCAGTCACTTCTGCACAATCCTCTTCTGTTGCCCAAGTGACTGCGTCCTCTTCTGCAGCAGCTGCTAATTCTACTGCCACCGGCAACAGCACCACTTCTTCTAGCGTCTCTCAGATTCAGGAGGGCAATGCTATGAGCAACAAGGCTTCGATCATCGGCGCCTTCGCCGTTGTTGCCGCCGCTCTTCTTTATTAGTTCTTGTGACTTTGCAAAAGTTTCGTTTTCTTTACATTCGGCCTCCGCGCCAACAGTAGTCCTGACCGGCAACCCGTCTTTTAATTAATTAATACGTCCAAATAGAAAAATTTAGGCTTGTAATCGGCCAATTATGCCACGGCCTCCCGCCACCCATTGCAACTTTGTGATAAGAAAGCATACAAGCTTCGGATTTCGAAAAAAGGTGCGCAGCGTCTCGTTTTGAAATTTGCTATATACACACGGCTGTGTAGGGATGGCATGCCGACGAGTGTGTTTTGTGTGTGTACAGATTATGCCTTGCGCGGCTGTGCGGGGAGGCGAGATGGGGGCGGCTTGCAGCTACTCTATCTGAAACACCGACTCGTTTTTTTTTTCAGGGTCGCGGTCGGTCACTGGTGTGCACGACCCTTTTAAAGAGCTTTGCCCAGTAGATAATGACATGTTTTTTTTTTCAAGCAAGCATAACAGTTACGACAAGGCTGTGCAAGTTACGATGAAACTGATTGATTTGGAGTGTCCCCTTGAAATGCAAAACGATCATGGTGGCAAGCTTGGCAAACATGTCGGCGACCCGACCTGCGCCGCAGTTTTAGCATGCAGGGCTAACCAGGTGGCGAGTACTGTAGTACATGGGTTGAAGGAATAGTCCTGATGTGCAAAAGCATAAAAGTATAAAAGCCGTGCATGTCCCTGGATGTTCACTTTCATCATCAAGCCAAAATCTCAAACAGACTAACTTCACACACTTATTCAAATCTCACAAATGACTTCTAACACTATCGCATTTTTTGGCGCTACCGGCGGCTGTGCCAATTCCGCATTGGCGCTCTCGCTCAAGGCTGGTTACAAGTGCTCAGTCCTAGTGCGGAGACCTGAGCGGCTGACGGAGATGCTCAAGGAGGCTGGCGTGTCTGAGGAGGCCATCTCCAAGCAGCTCCATGTCGTTGAAGGCAACGTTCGGGAGGTGAAGGATGTCAAGGCCACACTCCAGCCAGCCGAGGGCACACTATGTTACACTATTATTTCCGGTATCGGATTCAAGCCAGGTCACTCTGGTACTTCCCTCGAGACCAAGCTTTGTGCTGACGCCGCAAATATCATTATTGAAGCTGTGAGCGAGCTCAACTACGACCAAAAACCTGTGGTCTCCGCTGTCAGCTCTACCGGTGTCTCAAAAACCGGTAAGCGGGATGTTCCATTGCTGTTGTATCCTGTGTACAAGATCGTTCTTAAGGTTTATCACGATGACAAGTACAATATGGAGCAGAACCTGTTTAAAGGTTTCAAGGACGGCAAGCTCGGCGGAGCAGTCACGGTGCGAGCCAGTTTGCTGACCGACGGTAAAGAGCTAGGATCGGCCAAAATCCGAACCGGTGACGAGAGCAACCCAGCAGTTGGATACTCCATCAGCAGGAAAGATGTCGGCCGATGGATCTTTGAAAACTCGATTGTAAAAGGTGCCGGCAAAGGTGAAGAGAAGAAAGTTAACATCACTTACTAAAAAAACCTGACACAATTTTTTCATTCTCGGTCGGTTTTTTTGTTTTCTGCATTAATTTTTATATTTTGTTACACACTTAATTGAATAATCTGGCGTACTATAAGCAGTTCAAAATACTTCGGAGGATCGCTTTGCAGATCAGAAATCCGAACAGCACGGCTGAGATCCGAATACGACTCCATCTGCGGCTTAGTCAAGCATTCACCGAAGGCTTTACTTATTGTCTGGGAATGTATTAAAATTGGTTCAGGAAGTAGTCTGTGCATTGATTGTTCTTCTCGTAAAATCTGACACATTTGTTTCGTGAGTGTGTATATGCATGTCTGTTCGAGAGAGAAGCATAATTTGCCTGTGATAGCTGACTGAAGTAAATTTTGCTCTTCTTGCAATGACCGGAGTGTGTGCTGGTTTCCCGGAAAATATAACGACAATTATCTCCGGCTTTGAATAAAAATATGGAGCACGAGCCGAAATCGATCTTTTCGTGTACAATGGGTACCACGCTTTTTCGTCTAGATATGTACACCAAAAAATAGAAAAAAGTGCAGTCAGATAGCCACTCATTGTCTTTCCAAACTTTAAATACGACAAACCCTGCATGCAGTGCTCGGACCACATATTTTGTTACGCAATGTGTCATTGGATTAGCGTAGGATCTCGGATTTGTTATTTGGAAGGTCTCCATTGTCGAAACGGCCATGCGTTTTTCTTTGATAGAATATAAAAGACTCAGCGTATCCATCTCGAAATAATAGTACAACCAATTTGAAAGAAGAATGTATTTTGGATATCATATTTTAGCACTTATCAGCACTGTCGCAGTCGCATCGCCATTGCCGCAGTATGCAAATATGCCGGCGTATAACCCTGGTGCCAATATAGGCGGCTACAATGGCGCAGATGCTAATGGCATTCCTATTGAATATGGTGACCCGTCAGGCCTGTACAATGGCGCAGATGGTAATGGCGCTCCCACTGAATATGGCGACCCATCAGGCAGGTACAATGGTGCTGATATCAACGGGGATGCTACCGATGACGGCAGAGATGACCCTTATGGCAGTGGCGGCCCTATCAATATGGGCGACCCGTCTGGCCAAAATAATGGCGCTGATGTGCTCCCATATGAGGACCCTGGCACCTTTGACTCTGGTCCAGAGCTGATTGATTACTATAACCCAGATGATGGCCCGGATGTTAGCAGTCCCTATGGCGGATTAGGGGATGACGGTCCTGAGAATGGGATGGTTCCGCCGGCGTATTTGGACTCTTTGGGTGAGGACGGAGCCTACGGCGAAGCCGGTGATCTCGGTGGTTACAACGATGGTGGTGGCGATGTCGGTGATGTTGGTGATGTTGGCGATGTCGGTGATGTTGGTGATGTTGGTGATGTCGGTGATGCTGATGGCGGAGATCTCGAGGCACTGCCACTTTCAGACGATGAGTAATCAATTCTACGCTTAAACTTTATATACCCTTAAACTTTATATATATCTGATATATCTATGCCACGAACTTGGAGAGTCTGCTCATGTACGACAGTTGTTTAGGCAGGTCTCAAACACACAGGTTGCCCCAGCGCGGCTGACCCACAGTGAAATTGGGTCTCTAACAGCCGATGGGCGGCAGTACGTAATACTTGATGAATGAAACGTTGGCCTGAATATCAAACACCAAAGATTTTTTTTTTTGATATAGTTGTCAGATATTATTTGTCAAAAGTGGAAATCTTCAAATTCAAAGAAAGCGCAGGGGTGCTCATCATCTACTGCAGTGCGCTTGCAGCATTGGGGCACAATGCATGAGCTCAAATATTCTCGTCACCGGCAACTATTCGTGCCTGTGATCAGGAGAACCAATTTGTAATCTTCTGCATGATGCGTCTACATTCGAAAAAAGAGAGGTGGGGCCTGCATTCTCATATGATTGGACGAAACAAAAAAAAAATCCATCAAGAGATCATCAAATTACTAAGACTAGTGAGGGACGCATTAGAGAAAAGCAAAAACAACAGTATTAGGAGTATTATTTTTAAATCTGGTGAACAGGCTGAGGCTCAGTGACTGGAGCATCAGCGACCGGTTCCGGATTGTGCACCACTGGCTCAGTTGCAAGAGGTGCAGCAGTAACTGGCTCTGATGGATGAACTACACCTCCTTCGTGCGGAACTTCCTTCATCTCGGCGGTGGTTTCGCCTGCCTCGACATCTGCGGGCGCTACCTCACCTGCAGCTACACCCTTTCGGCCAATGTGGAATTCGGTCAATAAAGCCTTGATAATAAAGAACGAAGAGATCATGAAAAGAGCCCAGCAGAGAGCACCCATGGCAGCAGACGCCTTACCGCAGGCACAGAAGTTTGGTGAGAAGCCATGGCATGTAGTTCCGCCATGCACAGCAGCCTGGGCAATCCATGTAGAGAACCAGAAAATATTTAGCAGGATTTCTAGCAAGGCATGGTACCATAGGTATGGGCTCACTGTGGCAGAGATGGCGAATAGTAGGAGTGGCACTGCAATCAGCGTGAAGCACGCAGTGAAAAGGGCGAGAGCGTCGACCCCGTAGTAGAAGCCGCCGAAACTAAAGAAGTCGAAATCCTGGTGAGACTCTGTACCGGAGATGGCAGCAGCCGAGAGACCAAGCACTAGAATCGCGAAGAAGAGCTGGCCCAGTCGCAGAAGCGTGGTGGGCGCTGTCCACTGAATTGCCGGGATTGCAAACGCCATTGGGGAGTGTTTTTGTAATCAATGGTTGTAACCAAGAAAAGAAGGGAGAAGGAGAAATTCAAGAGAAAAAAATTTGGGACAGGGAGATAGTGGCTTCTTTATAAGAGAGCTGGTGGAAGGAAAAAGAATTTCGAAATATCCCGGTATCTGCTGGTGAAAATGGGCCCGGTACTTGTGCATCAAGGTGATGATGCATCTAGCAGGGTCAGCTGTGAGGGTCTGCCCGCCCTCCTTCCGCCAGTAATATGGGTCCCTCGGTGGAGACTCATACATTTGGTGTGTTTCGTGCATTGTTCAGAAAAGATTCTGGATCTCCTCATCGATCCAGAAACTGTAGTACAGTGCACGTCCAACTCGATCAGATCGCTGCAGCATCAGTTCTGAGCCGCTCCCTTGCAGCCGCGGATTTTGGACCCTGGCGCTGACTGATCAAATTTTCACAGCCGCGATTTAATGACCTACCACAACTATGAGTTTTATATATATCGTGTCCAGGTAATTTTGTATTGGCATTTCACTTTTCCCTCCAAGTAGACCCAGAAAAGTGCATAAAATCCACGAAAACTAGTCCAGAGCACATGCTCCAAAGCCGCCAAGAAACCCGCACATGTCTCAACCCGCTACGGGTGCGCCATTTCTGAGACAGAGAGGCCCATGCAGCAGGGGAAACACCAATTTCACACACACACAAAACCGTCGTTTCGCTTTAGTGGGTCTCAACAGTTTGTGGGCTGCACTGGCGATAATCAGCCATTTTCTACGGTGCGTTTGGTGGTAAACAATTAGCAGGCACTCAAAATGCTGTCAAGGGTGCTTTTTTGTCAAAGCCGTTCTCTGCCCCACTTTCAGACCTGCGTCCGGATGTTTTGATCTTGATGCAGATTCTGAGGACAATGAACTACCGTCAAACTAGCAAATAAAAATCAATAAACTGTTTCCTTATATGATAAAAACCTGTAGATGTGAGACTAACGTGCAAATCCGGAATAATTCTAGTTAAAAAAATTCTTTCGAGCAGTACACAACGATCCAGTACTATCGCAGACAGGGATATATCTGATGGATGTGGATCTACTGAGATCGCCCCATGTAGAGCTGCATGGCAATCTCAGCAGACCTCCTATCTTTGAAGTCTATTTTTGAGCTTCAAAGTCTTTTGTACCATTCTCGTGAACACATTTACGCATAATTGCGCCTCGGGAACTCGGGCCATCAGTTACCGCAGCCAATGGCATTCACACATCATGGTACGTAATATCCTGCACGTCTGATCGAATAGACTGCCTATGACGGGTCATCAGGGCACAAGGAAAATAAGACCCGCCGTTTTGCTACCGTAGATTGAAGAACGACTCATCTCTCGGGAGAACTACCGGAGGCTGACGTATCCATGACAAAAAACCCGCCGCCTATCAGGAGTTCTCCCCGTCGGTTGTAACCACCAAATCAATGTCCGACAATCTCCATAAAACACATTGAAACACACTGCGATATGGACGGAACTTGTTCGCAATGTATAGCATTTCGTTCACCTGGGGTACTTTCCATTTGCTTGTGGATCCTGCTTTGGCCGCCTTTGCAGGCTTGCGGTTCTGTGATTTGGCCGAAGTGCCAGGCGAGTGTAAGCCATCCAGCGGAACAGACCAGTCAACAAGCTTCAGCTCACGCTGCAGGGCAGCCCGGTCCCGTATATAATTTGAAATACCCCGTTGTACTCCGAGGTCGCCAATAGAGAATGTGTCGAGCCTTCGTTGATAGAAAAACAAAAACATATCTGCCGTCCAAGCTAAAAAATGAGAAAGGTTAGAATCCGATAATCGTGAATAAATAAGAACATACGCCCAATACCCTTCAAGTTCACCAACATGTCAGTAACTTCATCGTCGGTACTCGCCTTGAACTTTTCATCTGACAGCTCGCATCGGTCGTACGCCTCTGCAATGCCACGAATGTACTCAGCTTTCCTGGCTGACAAACCGGCTCCCCGCAGTGTATCGAAATCGAGCTCCAGTACCTGCGTTGGAGATGGGAACTTTTGGCCATCTGCTGTATTGAATAGTGCCTCGAATTTAGCAAGTATACTCCTGGCAGCTGCACCAGATACCTGCTGACCAATCACCACTCGCACCAAGTATTGGAAACTGGAAATCGACTTGTCCGCCTCTATCTGATCTATTTCGAAAGATCTGAACGTGGAAACATTAATAATTTCACTTAAAGAAGGGTCGACCTTGATAACATGCTCTAGTCCCTTTGCGAACTCTGGCAGTAGTTTTTTGCGAGAATTTAAAGAAGCCGCTTGCATCGATTTCAACTTTTCTTCCTCTGTTTTATTTATTGACATGATATCGTCCGCTGCAACTTTGGTTTTGGTTACAGTTGTTTTTGCCCTCCGCACTTTGGCCGTCTTGTTCGCTGGTTTGGTTTCTTTAGTAATGGCACTCACCACCTGCACCGTCGTCTCGACCAACGTTTTACTCTTCGATCTAGTCACTGGCATTTGTATCCTTTAATATCTGTTTGTGCAGTGGATTGCAACTTTGCTTAACGCAGAGAGTCTCGCTCAGCTTTGTAAGACGAGCATAAAATCTGTACAGACCTTTGAATTTAAGTAAATTATATTTTGCGGTGGGGCGAACCGCTGGGACGTGTGTTGGACGCGTCATGCACGCGTGGACGTGACTCAACAAGTTTTGAACAAGCTCTAGTAGTTAGTAAGCAGCCAAGATTGCGATCTTCCGCAACTAGAGAGTCCGTGCCTGTTATCAGATTTCATCCCGATGTTCAGTATAGTGGGATAATATGTTCAATTCGATACGCCATGATGCTGTCCCGCCCCGTGCTGGTGACAACACCACTAAAGTTCCACAAGCCATTGATTATATCTAAAAGTATTTCACATAATAAATCTGCTAAGCTTTTCATTGATTCAAAGCTTTAAAAGCATTGTCATTGAACAGTAGCTTTACTCACGAATTTAAATAGAATTTAAATAGAATTACACAGTTACTCATTAAGAACACTCTTCTCTACAGTCTTGAATGCTTTCAGCAGCTCGTCCGAATATTGCTTGAAAAGCTTTTCGACATTTTGATTGAATTGTCTTTGTTCGTCATCAGTGATGGTCTTGGCTGTGTGCGACTTTTTGATCAGCTTCATGATATCCTCACGCACCTGCGTAAGGGAATGCTTTGATGGCGAGTTCCTGAAATGCTCATATTCATGCTTGACCACTTTGGCCAGTTCTTTCTTGGCGTCAGCAGTTCTAGTTGGAAGCGCAATGTTCACTACTTGCTCATTGCGCGAATCCGTCTGAGGGGTGACGCCCAGCTCAGCGAGGAGATCCGACTTGATGTACTTGACATGCTTAGGATCAAACACTGTCAGAACAATGGTTCTATTATTATTCTTGATTTGAATGTTCGCCAGATTCTTCAATTGCTGGATCCCTTCGTCTGTCGACAGATTGATGTTGACTTGGCCAATCTTGTTTGCACTGGCCTTTCCCTGGCGAACCTCCGCAGACTTGATATTAAATTGCTGCACAGTATCTTTGAACCGCAATTCGGTCTGCTTGAGATCGTTCTTCATGCCTGCCGCATCCGCAAAATTGCCGTCTGGAACTCGTTCTGGCTCGGCCTCTTTAACATTGTCTTTGCCTTTTCCTCCCTTTTTTGATTTTTTACCCAGCGCTGGGCCTTTAATGTGGAATGGGCGAGTAATAAGCAATGGTCCGCATGTCAGACGAATAGTCTGCCGGGCTGTACTGCTGAGGGATCTCGCTAATTGTAGTCGGAACATCGAAAAGAGCTTAAAGGCTGTAGGGTGCTTTTGCTTTCGCTCAGAGAAAAATCCATTAGTGCGGCCAGAAGTGCATAAGTCACGTGCTTACAGACTGTTTGCAGCGAGAGGGGGGTGGATGATGCGGAACAGAGACAGAGACAGTACTAAAGCGGTCCCCCAGCGCATTTGGGAACGTCGCGGCTTCTGCCCTCGAAAAATAATTTCAATGAGCTGAAGTATGGGGAGCAGTAGTAGTGACAGCCATGCGCTGTGATTAGATAAACGTTTCTCCCTCAACTCAAATGTAATTTGCTTTATGATTGCGTTGCATTGTAGTATTCCCATATGAGCTGGCATGATGTTGGAGACTGAATGAGCAAACCTCGTGGTACATGACATATCACACCGGAGAAGGTCACTCATACAGCCCAAACGTTACTCCCTATAGGCGTTAACTTGAGAATGAGGCCTCTAATCTCTGCAGCTGCCCTAGTAGTTCTGCTACTGTATTAGTACCTACGGTACGGTATCACCAAGCAGTCAATGTCAGCGTGAGCTGACAGAAAAAGGGGGATAACTTGACTGTCTCACCTGCACAGGGACGTATAAACCAAATTGTCAAATGCTCCCTCTCAAGCCCGACTTGCCAATACCATCTGAATGTTTGTGTATCTGTAGATATCACATAGTTCAAACCGTTTTCATTTGCTAATACTGCCACACACTAACTGTCTGCCTGACAGCAAAGCCAATGTACACATCCACTTTGGGTGCCCTGCGGGTGTATCTGTGTGTATGTATGTATGATGTAGAGACGAGACATTGAAAAAAAAAGCCTCTGGACTTGCAGATTACAGTTTTTCTTCCCTCGAGGCTGTTGCTACTCTAGAGCACCGTAGTTCGATTAATTTACAGTACACGAACACAAGCGTGCATCGACCACCCGGCAGAGCTTAAAACCGCTTCGAGGCATTGACTCTGTGATCCGCCAGACCTGGTCCGAGCTTGCTGCCATATAAATAAGTGAATATAGGGTTTCTGAGGTTTGCGAAACAGGGTTTTTGTCTAGTTAATAACGGGGAGGAAGCACTTTTGTCGAGGGCAAAATAAAAAAAAACTCTAAGACCAAGGGCAAAATACACCCGCACACGCACCTCCACCTTGTGTCTCTTTTTTTTCTCGCCTAGACCCTTATAGCCTTTTGCGAAAAGAATAGACCCGGGAGGCGAAGGGAGAAAAAAATGGATATACGCAACGGCAGCACGCGCAACAATCTGTATGCATTTCGCATTTCCGACGCCTACGAGCGGTCCTCGTCGAGAAGTTCGTCGGTGCACCAGCAGCAGCAGCAGCGTCCCCCGCCGCCAGCTGCTCAGCAAGAATGGCGCTCTTCCAACTATCATCTTCAACACCACCAGCCTCAGCAAAACCACAGCTCTTCTTCTGTCCACGGCCACCATCTGGAACACCCGTCTCTACAGCAGCAAAGCTATCCGTATAGACACAGACCCAAACCATCGGCAGAAATGTCTACGGTGTCGGTAGCGTCTGAGGTCAATTCGCATGGCGCCAGCTCGCCGTCTAACACGGGGGCTTCGTCGACGACGACGCAGCACCAGCAGCATCATCATCATCATCAGCAACAGCAAATTGATACAGTCGTTGCACTCTACGATTTCGTACCAACAGACAGGCCCCATGCTCTGGCGATGAATAAAGGGGACACAATCGCCGTGTTCTCTAAACTTCCGTCCGGCTGGTGGGAAGGCGCCAACCATAATGGCCATAGAGGATGGTTCCCATCGAATTATACCCAGCAAATTAGTTCGACATCGACACTGACTGCCACTCCACAGCCGACTGTCAGCTCGCACATGCTCAGCAAGGCTGAGATTAATCCTCATTTGTCTAGAGAGCAGCTGCGGATGGGTGGACTAGCTCAGCCGTTTAGATTCAATGCTGCGAATACCTCATCCGACTCGGTTGACCCACTCACCTCGACTTCTACTTTTAATTTTTCGTCCCCCAATATCAATGACTTTGCCATCGCAGTGCAAGTGGCCGATGAGGAAGTTGACCCACAGGCGGCAGAGCGGGAGCATGCGGTCGTAGTCGG
Organism: Blastobotrys indianensis; assembly: GCA_030558855.1. Classification (NCBI taxonomy): domain Eukaryota; kingdom Fungi; phylum Ascomycota; class Dipodascomycetes; order Dipodascales; family Trichomonascaceae; genus Blastobotrys; species Blastobotrys indianensis. The sequence continues at coordinate 594,522 of JAKTQK010000003.1, forward strand.
CGGCGAAAGCTCTGTATCTTACGACGGCAGCCGCAAGGGATCTATCGCATCTTACAGCTCATCTGTGCCAGATGACCGCAGCCAGATTACGCACTTGGAGACGTATAAACTGGTCAATACCCGAAGCAACCAGTATACCCATACACCAAGCCACTGGGTTCCGCATGTCGCTAATGGCCAAGTGTGTTATGCCAACACTACCAGAAAGCATGTCTCCACAGACTTGCCTTTTGAAGTTGTAGAATCTACCAACGATGCTGAGGTGATCCCAAAGACTATTCCAGCACCACAGGATTTCCTCGATCATGCTTTTAATGATAACAGGATTCCCGTTCTTGATGAGACTATCGATCTGGTAAGTTCAAAACTGACAAACTTGAAACAAAAAATAAAAAAAATACCCGGAATCAGACTAACCGTTCATTTAGCAAGCACGACGAGAACGTTCGAGCAGGTCGTCGTTCGAATCTAAAACATCCAGTAGCGTTACTGTCAATCCGTCGGATTTCCACTCTTGGTCCGCTTTGATGAGCCATTTAAGAACTTGCATTCAAAACCTGAACGACACCTTTGCCAATTGGAACGAATCAGGACTCGCAAAAAGATACAATGAAGTGGCACAGGCAATACAGACACTCAATTTAGTGGCGGGAATCCCGCCAGGATCCCTTCCCTCGGCTGCCACGAGCCCTGAAATTGCGGTCCTTTTCAGGAGAATCATGAACGACTTGTCTAAATTGGGCTTAATATGTGATATATGTGCAACAAGAAGAAGTGCTCAAAGCAGGCGCCCATCTGCCACATCGTCGGTCGAGTCTATAGAGCAGAACAACTTTTTGTCCAACGAGGAGTTTGAGACAATGTGCGTTAGTTTGCTTGAGGACTCTGAGAAATTCGTTCAGGCTTATAAGGAGCTGCTTAAGAGCGAGCTTGGCGAGCTTGGAGAAGAGAACGGTGGTACTGATGACTTTGACCGAATTGAGGCTCCACCGGCAGCTTATAATGTAAAGCATTTCAAGGACGGTATATGGGTGAACGCCAGCGTCAATACCAATGGAAGAACCTCATCGCTTGGAGATACTGCGTCTGTACATTCAGGCAATGCGGGACTCGGAATTAGTGCGAGTGCCACAAATATGCGGCGATCAATATTCCAGCTTGAGTCTTACGAATCAAACGTTTCCGTCGACGAAGAATCAGTCGGTGCCATGGAGGATAAACAGGGAGTTGTAAACACAAGCATTGAGCACATCAATAATGCTCTCTCTGAACAGTGCGAGAAGACCGTCGATGCTGTTCAAGAGCGGAGAAGAAATATAAAGTCATACCTTCAAAATCTATCCAACGCGCTTCGGATAGTATTGAATCTTGTGGAGTCGTTAGACTTGACGATATTCTATGGCTCTAAACGTCGTTCTATGATTCACAAGTCGGTAAAGAACTCGAATGTGCGAGATGCATTTGCATGCTTGCAATTGCTTTATCAGTTTTTGGACGCAAAACAGGCCCTGTATAATGCCCTATTGAGTCTTAGTGATATCACAGGACAGTCTCTGACTGCAAATAACGGTCTGATCGAAACGCTGTCGAAGCAGCTCGGCCAAGCTCAGCTAGCTGATGTCCTGCTGAGTGCCGAAAATGCCAACGAAAGCCAAATTCGAGATATAGTTCAGAATGTGAGTCAAAATTATGGCATTCTCGCGCAAGTTGCCAGCATATTAGCGGAGGAGCGAATATCTCTGCTCACGATGAATAACCAGAGACAGATTGACATGCAGACGCAGTCTTCAGGCTCTCAGCGGCCATCGGTTTCTGGATCATTCGAAGGAGTACGATCGGACAGTGCAAGTGATTTGAGAGTCACTCCAACCACCAGCCGGCACATCTCCAGCACTGATATCAGTAGTATTGGAGCTGTAGTTCCAGGCGGCGCCAAAAATGAGAATCTTCCATGGTACCTCGAGCTGGACTATGGTGACGAGATGATCTATGATCGCCAGGGGCAGCCACGAGGTGGCACAATGCGGGCACTTGTGGAGCAGCTGACGCACCATAATCAGCGGATGACAGAATTCAACAATGCGATGCTTTTGACGTTTAGAAGTTTCAGTGATGCCCACGAGCTGTTTAGTCTCCTGAGTGATCGATTCTACTTGCAACCTCCAGAGGGCCTCACCGCTGAAGAGTTTACTAGCTGGAAGGACAGAAAGCAAATACCGGTGCGGCTGCGAGTGGTTAATATCCTCAAGTCATGGCTTGAATACTATTGGCTCGAAGATGATGTGGAGGAAGCTGGAAGCTCTCGGGACTCGGTTTCATCAGGTTCTACGACGCACAACCGAAATGCATTGCTCGATAATATGCTCAAGTTTGCTACCAATTTGAAAGTGCAAAAGTTCAAAAGTGCAGATGCGCTCATCTCATTGATTGAACAGAGAATTGCTAGTAAAGAACCTTCGTTTCAGCGTCGACTCAAACCCAATCTTGAGCCCAAGCCGACTCCGATTGTTCCAAAGAACATGAAGAAGGCCAAAGTGACAGATATTGATCCTAGGGAGATGGCTCGACAGCTAACCTTGCGTGACTTTGCCCTGTTCAAGATTATCACTCCGCAAGAATGCTTGAATCGAGGATGTGGCAGTCGGAAGAGTGCCAATGGCCCGAACCGCATTGGCGATCTCATTCACAATTCAAATAATTTGACCAATTGGGTTTCTATGGTGATTTTGAAGAGTGCGGATCCAAAGAAAAGAGCGGCTACGGTGAGGTATTTTATCGATGTTGCCAAGAGTTGTCGTGACTTGAACAATTTCTCGTCCATGACAGCTATAAATGCCAGTCTACATTCGTCAACCATCCATCGAATGAAGAAGACGTGGGAACTTGTTCCTCAAAAGGCGGTGTCACTGCTGGAATCACTCAATAAGCTGATGAACAGCTCGAGAAATTTTAATGAATACCGAGAGGTGCTTTCCAAGATGACTACAACTTCTTCGCCATGCGTTCCATTTTTTGGTGTCTACTTGACAGATCTTACTTTCACCGAGGACGGCAATCCAGACTATTTGAACAAGGAGAAGAAGATTATAAATTTCGCAAAGCGGGCCAAGCTTGCGTCGACGATTGAGAGCATTCGAGTGTTCCAGCGAATGCCTTACAACTTTGAGGATATCCGCGAGATCCAAGATGTACTCAAGCAAGGATTCGAAAGTGCACCGTCGATTGAGGACCAGTACGACATGTCTGTCACCATGGAGCCGCGAACCAAAGCACATGGACCGGACAAGGTGAGCCTTTTATTGCAAGAAAACGGTATATTGTAACATTCATGAAATATATACATATATATATATCCCTTTTTTTCAAAATTTGTCATTTCGTTTTTAGAACTACAAGCCTCGCTGGATTGCATCCTTACGTTCTTCCCATACGGTCTTGCCTGAACATGTGCAAACTTGCTTCAGGTTTTCCCATACGCCAGCTGACCGGGCTACCACTCCTACGAGCGAGTGCTCATCGACCTTGCTAGGCGAACTCGACACGACAAACCCTCGACCCACCATTTCACTAATGACCGCGTTTTTCTTCAAATATGCTTGGCCGTGGTACAGCCCATCATCACTCGGCGAGCTCACGTCCACTTCGCCGAGGTCGATGTAAGCTGCGCCAGTACTCAGGGCGCCTTGCGAAATGTCACCACCAAGCCGAATGGACGGGAAGTATTTACCCTTTGGCAACCCGTTTAGAGTGATATCGAATAGCGCTTGTGTCGGCGATACAGCCACAATGCGAGCGAGCCCACGAACGGGGCTGTCTTGCAGCGACGGATGGTGGGTTTCGAGAATGCTGACGGCGGCAGAGTTTGGCTCGCCGGTGCCTCGTACAATGGCATCTCTGCCAGTCTCTTGGATAGCGATGATAATAGCCGATGGCGCAGCGGAGCCACGAACAGATACAAGCTGCTGCTTCAGGTCGAAATCCATAGCCGCAACGCCAGGCAGCGTCGACAGTGCTTGGCGGATGGAGTCTGAACAGTCTGTGCAATGCATTGGCACTGCGTATAGAGCCTGAGAGAATCTTGTCAGATTTCAAGCAACTGCTTTTTCAAACTTACAGTGAATGAGTCGGATACTTCGGTCATTTGATTTTTTTTTTGGTTTCCTGGATGAGAGATGCAAGTGATGATGATTAATGCGGAGAGTCAGGAGCGATGGGCAGATCTGCGAGATTCTAAGGTGATACATTACCAATGCGCGCCGCACCTGAACAGGTTCATCAGATCAGTGGCGTGAAATTAATTTAACATCCAGCATTTTCACATACTTTATACTAGTCATATTCAGTGAATTGTTTTATTCAGGAAATGTGTACATAGACGCGTTCAGCTAGTAGCTTTAGAGTATGAGTGCTCAGTCCCTACCCCAAAACAGATATACAAGTCAAGTCCATCTTAAACCCAGTATATGCAATTTCAGCTCGAAATCTCCAAGCGTACCAGTCTAATTTGAAAATAAAAGTCTGGCACGAGTTATCGCTCAACGTCAACGGTTCAGGGTTCTCAGTGTGCGCGCGACGCATCATCAATGCCAACGAAACGATGTCTCCGCCTTCATCTCCACGAAACTCAAAAGCCTTAAAGTCTAGCTGCACACACACACCCATCATTGGTATACAATCCAAGAGCCCATTCTATAGAGCGAGACGTTGCCGATTTCAAAAGCTCGTAAGCCATGCTCAACCGGCTGTCGCAATTCAGCAAGAACATCACAGACGAAATCGAGTCTGTGGTGAATCGCCAGCAGCAGCAGAATGGCAGCAACAGTCCAGAACCAAAGGACAGGAAAGCTGCGCTGGCGCAGGCTGCAAGTACGACACAGGGCCAGCTCAAAATTCTTGAACGCAATGGCCACCTGCTAGCTACCCAGACACCAGATGCTGAGAAGATGGAAGTGGCCGAAGGAAGCGCAGTTGACACTGCGCCGGAGCAGCCCTCTGCCGATGCTGACGATGAGCCAGGTAAAGAAAAGACTCTGGAAACGATAGAGATTGAAACTGCTGATGGTCCGTTGCATGTTCCGAAAGAGATTGCATCAAAATTGAAAAAGTTCAACAAATACGAAGAAAAGTATCCTGGTATGTGGTGATGAAGAAAGCTATGAGAAGATGAAAAAGCTAATAGCAGTTTAAGAACTTTTGAAAGCATACAAGCTGGAAAAGAAGAAGAGCGAGCTGATCAAGATCTTTGAGAAGGTGTTGCAGGAGTACACCCCATGCGCATCAATTGCGGAGAGCGAGACGTTGGTCGAGTATTTGCAGAATCTCACGCTTAAAAATGAGATGCAGAATGAAGAGTTACGACGCACTTTGACAGAATCAGATGAGTGCAAAAAGCAATTGGAGGCAATCAAAAGCGATTTGAACGCCGTAACGAAGGAGAGGGACGAAAAAGTAGCAGAGATTGAGGGATTGAGTAAGCAAA